>CAWUFW010001386.1:1782500-2382500 GCA_963921515.1 Calotriton arnoldi | reverse complement strand
AACCTGAGCACCTTCTCTCTCCCACCGGATGTGGTGAATGTTATTTTATCGGCCAGGAGACACTCCACCAAATCTGTCTATTCTGGTAGGTGGGCCAAGTTTGTTAAATGGTGTGGAGAGAAAGCTATTGGCCCATTTGTCTGGTATTCTGAGTTTCTCTCTTTCCCTAGCACAACAGGTTTGTGCAGTAGCTACTGTTGAAGGCGACCTGTCTACCTTGCCGGCTTTTTTCTGTTTACCAGATCAACCCTCGTTTTTTAAATCTCCCATAGTTATGAGAATTTGGTTCTCACTTTCCTGATGGGTTCACCCTTTGAACCATTACATAGTTGTCCTTTAAGGTTCCTAGCGTTTGAAATGATATTTTTGGTTGCAATCACTTCCGCTAGGAGGGTGAGTGAGTTGCAGGCTCCTAGCTCCAAGCCTCCTTTTACATCATTCCATGTGGATAAGATGGTTCTTAGGACCAGAGCTGCTTTCCTGCCTAAGGTGGCCACTCTTTTCCACCTAGGGCAATCCATCACCTTACCCACTCTCTACCCTCCCCCTCCCCCTTCTAAGGAGGAGGAGAGACTTCATCGTCTGGACCCTAAGAGGACGGTCAGCTTCTACCTGGACAGAACCAAGGACTTCAGGTTGGACGACCAACTCTGCATCGGATATGTGGGCAAGATGAAGGACAAGGCAGTCCACAAGAGAACTCTGTCCAGGTGGATAATCCTCTGTATCAAGATCTGCTCTGCCTTGGCCAAGAAGGAGCCTCCTGAAGGTATTAAAGCTCATTCTAGCAGAGCTAAGTCTTCTTCTTCGGCTTTAGCTTGAGGTGTCCCTGTGGTAGACATCTGCTAGGCAGCAACTTGGGCCTCCCTCCACACTTTTGCAAAGCACTATTGCTTAGATTCGGAGCTGAGGAGGGACGGCGATTTTGCATGTTCTGTGCTCTAGGATTTTTTGGTATAGGCAGGCAGGCACTCTCCGCCGAGAGCAGGACTGCTTGGGGATTCAATTCAAAGGGTTAGGAATCCACAGGCAGATGTATCCATCAGAAGAACAAGTTACTTACCTTCGGTAATGCTTTTTCTGATAGATACAGTATCTGCTTGTGGATTCCTCACTGACCCACCCGCCTCCCTGCTTATTCCAAAAAATAATCAATGTATATCTTATGTGATTTATTGTTAAAATCATGTGATGCTTGGTGCTAGGAATTGTCTATGAGGAAGAATTTCCAGTTTTGGCTGTGTTTGTATACTTGTGAAAATGTTGTCGGTTCACCCGTTTGCCTCGAAGGCACTGAAAAATGGGTGGAGATGACATCAGCACGCCGATGAGGTCATCTTATGGCTCCAGTGATGTCACGCGGAGTCGCGTGCGGAGGTGTTCAATTGTGACGTCCTTGTCGATGTGGGAGATCTGGAGAAAAGTTTCTGTGCAATGCTGCGCATGAGGGTAATTCAAAAGGTGAGGAATCCACAGGCAGGTACTGTGTCCACCAGAAAAAGTGTTACCAAAGGTAAGTAACATGTTCTTTTAGTTGCTATCACTTCTGCTAGAAGGATTGGACAGTTGGGAGCACTGCTGTTTTTGGAGCCTTTTTTAGAATTTGTACCTGATAAGGTGGTGCTGCGGCGGCTACATACTTGGTTTGTTCAATGGATTCTGGCAGCTTTTCATAGTCTGAGGATTTAGTGTTGCCTGTTTATTCAGAGTCACTGTCCTCTGAACAACATTCAATGCATACCCTAGATGTCAGGGGGTCATTACAGATATATTTGGAAAGAACAAAGTTGTTCAGGAAGGTGAATGCTCTTTTTGTGACGTTTGGTCTTGCAGGTCAAGGTTTGAAATCTTCTATGGCAACTTCGAGTAGATGATTGATGTGGGTTATCATTGGGGCCAATGAATCAAAATCTTTTATTGTTCTTAATTCTGTGCAAGGGTAGTCAACAGAAGGCTTGGCGGCATCATGAGCAGCATTTAAAGGGGCCTGCATGTCCGAGATTTGTAGATCCGCAACGTGGTCTTCTCCTCACACATTCACGTTGCATCACAGATTGCTGGTGGGGGGTATTGCTTCGGCTAATTTTGTAATGTCAGTATTAAGTGCTTTTGATTATCATTAATGTCATTAATTGTGATCTATGCCATATAAATTAAGGTTTTCAAGCATCTGATGAAATATGTGTATGTCTGAAGTCAATAAACAATGCTTAAGTATCAGCTCATGCGGTAATGACTGTGACGGGGATCAGAGACGTTTTAAGGCATAGGCAAAGTGGGCTCTGGCCCAGGGCCCTAGCCTTTCAGGGGGCCCCCTGAAAGAGCCAGCTCTGTTCTGCAGAGGCTTGCCCTGATGACCTTTAATAATTCTTCATATGATTATTTCTAAATACTGTTTCTCTTTCATTTATTTTTTATGTGAGTTATGTGTGAAAGTCTATTACAGACATTTTGCAGAGAAATGTGTTACTGTTTCATGCAGCATCTACAAATACATTTCTTTTTTAGGCCAAAACAGGACCTCATATATAAACAAGCATTTGCAATGCAATAGGTCTCACATTTGTGAGGTTAGAGTTATTGGCTATGTGAATTATTGGGGATATGATAGAGGGGATAGGGGAATGAGTGGGGGAGGAAATGCTGCTGGCTTTCCTATATTTTAACTGTATTGCGTGATAATTGCTTTCATGCCATAATTTTAAACTTCATGACCAAACATGAACCAATTTAGCATGTGGTGAAAGTGGAATATGCTTTGGCTCTCCCGGTAATCGAAATCCCATTTGGTTTCTCTGTCTGATTTGATTTGAAATGTTGAAAAGAACCAACCCAAAAAAGTCGTGATGTTTTAGACTATGAGCTGTAAAGTTGAACATTCTTGTTCATTAGCCTTTGAGTGTTAGGGTCCGAGAGGCAAAGTGATTGGCCCTAGGGACGGGGTTTAGTATAGGTTTTGAGACTAGAACACCATTAGTGGATGCCATTTTAATTGGGTACACCCCGGTTGGTTTAGGGGCAGAGATTTTTTTAGTCGTTGCTTTACCATCAGGGTATCACGAGTAGGAAAGCATTGAGGTGTCCCTGAGTGTAAAACAGGCCCTGCTCGTACTGCAGAAAGCGGGCTGTAGCGCCCTGCTATCAGAGGGAGCCTTGTTGCAGGCGGGTCTGGTCACTGGCCCCCGGAGCACCCGAAAAGGAGATCGTGGGGTTGGGTTTGCGTCACCCTATTGCAAGGTCCAGAGATGTGGATTGTTGCGGGGCAGGGGGTTTAGGGGCAGGGGGTCAGGCAGGCTGGCTCGGGCTAAGTTATTGAGGGGAGAGAGGTGAAAACGGCTGACCGCAGTGAGCCTGGCGTGTTGCTTGTTACACAGGGGCCGCATCAGCATTGAGAGCGGGGGAGCAGGGGTGCGGGAGGCAGAGGACACACTTCGTGAGGTGGCACCCATCCTCAATCCCCCCCCCCTTACTGTTCGTTGCGACTCCTGGGCGGAAGCATGCAGGTGTGGCAGTGGTGGTCTCAAGTCTGGGGAATGCGGTCCTCCCGGTCCAGGGCCCACCGGCGTCTGTGCGGCCAGAGGGTGCAGTGATGCCTCTGGAGCACATGGGTGCAGGAGGGTGTGATGCGGAAAGGGACAGAGCCGGTATGCCTCAGGGCCTGCCGCTGGACTTGTCGAATAAGCGCAGGCAAGTCCTTGCGGGAGCAGTAGAACTTGGTTGTGGGGGCAGAAGGTGGAGCGAGGCAGCCATCGGGCAATGCACAGCCCCCTGCGATGTTGTTTTCGAAATAGCAAGCAAGATAAAGTCGGTGTCGGACACGGCCCGGGCTGTGTGTGTGGGGGGGGGGGTGTGGTATAGGGCATTGTCCCCCGCCATCAGCAGGATAAAAATACATGTATGTGGCAACGCAGCACGTTCTCTCCCGCACGCCGACATCAGCAGGAATCACAAGCCGCGGGCGACATGGCTTACAGCAGCGCGTCTTCCACCGCCGTCATCAGCAGGATGAAAATAAGTGTATTAAGCGACGCCGCAGCGCATTCTATCACACACGCCAAAAGCTGCGGGCAGTATGTCTTCCAGCTGGGAATCACAAACCGTGGGTGGTATGCCTTCCCAGCGCAGGCACAGGCATTTCAAGAACAGACTCGCGGTCTTCTAGTATCGCGATCTAATGAAGGGGAACATGCATTTGCGTTAGGAGGGTGGGGGAGGGCTTATATCATGAAGCGGAAGGGGGAAGCATTCAAAAGGAGTAGTGCGGCTTTGCGGAGGAAAACAGTAGTTAGGTGCCGCTGCTTCCGGACTACATGGAAGTCAGTATCCGATCAACAGCCACTTAAAAGCCAGCTAACAGGAGACATGCCAACTTTAAACAAATGGCAAGCGGCAGGAGAAATTACCCGGAGTTTCAGGTAACATACAGATTACTTGATGCCTCGGAGAGGCAGCTCATGCGCTGCCTATGCGAGACCTAAAAATGGGAGGGTGTCACAGAGTAGTAATATAAGTGAGCTGCTGCTGTGTTACAATATTGAAAACACGCATCACTTTCCCTGAATATTAGATGTAACAACTTTAGAATTTGGACGAGTGTGCCTGTGCACTCAGTGACCTGGCCAAAGAGGGCATGAAGGAGCTGAAACTGGGTCATAAATTCAAAACTATTCCGAACAGGGGCCCCCAAAATACAATATGCCCCGGGCCCCCAAAATCCTTAAGATGTTCCAGACGGGGAGGTCGGATGAGGAGGTAATGCCCGATTACTTACCAATAATTTTCATTACTCTGAGTCCACAATTTCCCCATCACAGTCAAGGAAAGCACGGATTGGTGGTCGCCTCTTTTCGTATAATGCAGCTAGGTTGTGGAACACGCTTCCCCTGGACATTCGTCGCGAGCCCAATCATCTGGCCTTTCGGAAACGTTTAAAAACTTTTTGGTTTCCATAATGCTGGTACTTGGTCCCTGAGCTGCCGCCTCTAGCGCTGGGATGCCTCCGGGTAACCATGCACTCTACAAATGCTTATTCTATTCTATTCTATTCTTCTATTCTAAGGGTTCTCATCTCATCCCTCCCATGTGTTTTCTGCTTGTTTTTGGCAAGAGAATTTTTTATTCTTTTTTTTTTTTTTATGGCAAAGGAAAGGAAATGGAAGATGGCTTCAGGGGAGGGATGGTAACCATATGTTTTTAATTTACTTAGTAATTTATTAGGGAAGGAGCATACACCCATGCTGTAATGACTGACAGGGAGGTTGTAGACTTGGAGTAATGAAAATCACCGGTAAGTAACAGGGCATTACTCACAATCGAAAGGATTTTGCAACTTGCTTGTTGAGATGCAAAAGGAAGACACTGAAAGAGAGAATGAAGATACAAATAATACCAACCATTGGCAAAGTCAGTAGGTCTGGCCTTGGCAAGGTTGATACAATGATACATATTTTCTTTTCAAATGCCATTAAAATAAAAAGAGAAGACATTCTGCACCGCCACATAAACGTGGTGGCCATATTCTTGCAATAAAAATTTTTAAGTAAAAAAATAACCACGTCATATAATTTTGATCGTATGGTGCCTCATAGTAGATGGGTATACTTTTGCACATGTCTAGAAGCGTTTTTAGTTTTGATACAGGTCACTGGATAAAATGTTTCTTATCAGTGCAAAGAAAAGTTACTGTTGGCTCGGGCATACTGTAACCTGAAGGCGTATTTTAAACATGCACGGGTGACTAAATAAAATAAACAAGTATTTACAAAGCCAATAAGTCTCATCTTTAGAGCCTATTGGCTGGGCCAATGCTTTTTGGTGATGCTGTACAGCATCGGCCAAAATCAAAAATAAATAAATAAAAGGCACAATGATGTAGGTGCTATTTCCTTTAATTTACCAATCCAAGATTAGGAAAGAAACATATGAGGAAGAGAGCTCATAAAACATATGCACTCACTGAGTACCAAAAAGAAAAAAAGAGATTCTCTGAGCAGTGGAAGGACAGAAGTTAGCCAATCAAAAGAATGGTAAAGAAGGTATGCTTGAGGGGAGGTATAAACACAAGAAGAGGAAGGCAAGCCATCAAATCAGAAGCAAGCAAACAGAGTGACAACGAAGCCATCTAAGGGTAAGTAGATGGGCAGCTATAAGCCCACTGGAAGTTTAAGGGAACCCCACAGATGGTCTTTCACAACCAGACAGCTTGCACTGTATGGTAGGCGAGACCAAAGAGTATAAAGAATGGATGGAACAACATTAACAAAGTATTGATCAATCACCATTGCCACTGAAGTGCACTTCTTTCTGAGTGAAGCAGACGGTATCAGAAAAGATTCTGTCACAGTGCAAGAGAGTCAGTGGCTAAAGTTGGCTGTCCCATTGCTCCTTGCTGTATGTTGTGGTGGGCACAAGCAAAATATGAATGACAGTTGACCAGAGCAAAGGATGAAGAGGGATGACTAAATGTCCCTGTATGTATTGATGATTGTTTCTCTATACACTAGCATGCAAGACAAACAAATTGTCTTAGGCAAGACCTAAAAATTAACTTTGAATAAAACACCCTTTTAGGTATTCTGTCCACTTCTTCACATACAAAATGGGTAATTTAAAAAAAGAATGCATTTGTGGAAAGGGAATATTTAGCATGCTTGGGGAAGGTCAAAATGTTTTTTGTTCTAGGTTGACAGCGCAGCTGTGTGAACAGACCTCACAATACACCTAGAGTGGGTTCGGGTCTCTACCCTTCAACCATCAGCTTTTTTTTAACCAGTCTGTTTTAGCTCTTGGCTAGAGACGTGGTCAGCCACATATTGACGGAGACCAGAGGAGTATATTCTCTCTCACCTAATTTTATTGAGTGTATCTTTTCACCACCAGTGAGGGCTTGCACTGCAAAGCATGAAGGACTACTTCACATTTACAGACCTTTCCCTCTGTTGGTTCCTTAATTCCCCACCTTCTCTTCTCCTTTAGTGTGTCCACTGCGCTTTGCTAACTCTCTTCATCTGTATGTTAACTCTTAGTTGCTCCCTTCCATTCATCTTCTTTCCCTGTGTGTTGGCTCCTGTTTCCTCTCACATGCCCATCCCACTCTTTGCACCCTTTCACCCTTGCCTCTTCTGCTCTGTGTAGGCTCCTTGTTCCTCCCAGCCACCCCTTCCTGTTGTTGGGCTCTGCTACCCCCGTCTCTTACCCCTATTGAAGTTCCTAGTGGCTTCTTATCGGTAACTGGGGAATTTTTGTTTTTGATTTTAACTGAATGGCAAATAAGCCTTTATTATATTTTTGCATTTCTGTCCATGTCTGTAGGAGAGTCATCCTTTTTGCCCTGAACACCACCATTTTTTGACTGATACTGGTGGTCACTGACTTTGAAAGTGCCCTGGGCTCTGCTATCCAGGCCCAGGGCCAGTGCTCTGTCCTTAAAAGGTATATGGTAATTGGTGTAATTATAATTGGCCAAGACAACCTACCCCTAAGTCCTTGGTATATGGTTGGGCAGGTAGGATTAGAGATCCCAGAGAACATAATGCACTTAAGTGTGCACTGCTTTGGTGTCTGATGTCATTTTTGAAGCCAGGCCCACCTTGCAGGCTGGTTTTAAAATATAACTGTGTCCAAATACAACTTTGGATTTAAAAGTTCTTCCAAAATCCAAAACTACCTTTTTATTACATATAAGTCATCCCTAAGGTCTGCCCTAGGTGCCCCAAGGGTAGGGTGCCTTGTTATAAAAAGCAGGGACTTTATCAAATATGTTTTATACACCCTGATGAGGAAAAACAGCCAAAGTCCTTTTTTCCCATTGTTGTGCTGCTAGCTCCATAGGCTAACATAGGAAGGCTTCATTAAACTTTAATAAAGTCTAACTTTTAATTTGAAGAAGCTAGCAACATAATTCAAAGTATCAAAATAATAGCTACAATATATCCAACAACATGCCAAGGTCAGATTTATTATAAATATTGCAGAAAAGTAGTTTTAGAACTTATTATTCTGAAGTCACCTAAAACAGCCCTGTATCAGCCTCTTCTGATTGTCCAGCCTCTGACAGCTGGAGCCAAGCTGCTCCCTGAGTAGGTGTGAAGAGGCCCGGGGCTGAAACAATACAGCCATTTGGTGGGATGAAATTTGCTTACTGGAGAAGCCAGGTACAGGAAGGGGGCTGGGGAGCTAAACTAAACTCCAGAGGTAGAAACACAGATGTCACAGGACCCAGGCCAGCCCCCACTTCCTTGATCCCCAGCCAGATGGGAACGCCCTGAATAGATTAGGAGAGGGACTGGAAGGGGAGTGTAGGGAAACGTTAGCCACACCTGTGGTTTGGGTTAGCCAGACCTGCACTCCAAGAAGTGAATGTCTCCATTTTGATTTTTGGTGAAATGTGCATTCTGGGGCACAAATATGCCACACTTCCCAGGAAGTTGTCATAGCAGCGGGTGGGAACTTGAACCCCATTGGTTTGGGTGCTGAAGGAAGTGACCCGAAATGGGCCACCCAGGTCACTCGCGACCACCTCTCGGCCTTCCCAAAAATGAAGAGTCGGGATAACTGTGGAGAATACAATCTAACACCTTTATTAGTAAATACACTGCAGCGGAGCCCGGTCTGACCAGCCTCATGGGATAGCTGTCGAGGGACTGGCCTCAGAACGCTTGGTAACACAAAATAAGCCTTCCAACACCGCTCAAAATCCGGCCCCTGGTGGAAAAATACTGCTTGGGCAGCAAACTGAACAAATAAGGCCCTGAGGGATGAGCTACCACCTGCAGAATGGGTACACGTTATCACGTCATGGGGGACGGGGCAATGGGACATTCGATTCTAACAGACCCTCCTTTTAGTATTCATTGCTAATCATTTATAGGTTAGGGTCTTTACACTTCTAATAGAGGGGGAACTTGATGTTACATATATAACAGTTAACCATCGGGGTGATCGTCAGCAATGTTAGGCAGGTACACATATCAATATTCAAAAATGCCCTCATCGATGGACATCAAATCATGAACAGCCTGTACCATCATGACAGAGTGTTTAGCTGTTTGCTCTTGAACTGCAGGTTTGGGTGTTAGCTTTTGCATGCAATAAGAACAACAGGCGGGAAGGCAATTGATGCACAAACAACAGGTGAATACAACACCTGCAATGGCTACTAAAAATAAGAGTATTTTCCAGCCCCATGTTGCCATCAGACCCCAAAACCACCCAGACAGGAACAAGGTGCCATTATTCTGGTGGATGTCAGACGCTAGTCTGTGTAACTTTTGTATTGCTGCATAGACATTCGGAGCGTGGTCCGGTATGTAAACAGAGCAACTACTACCAATGACGCGACAGGCCCTAGCCCGATCAGCAAGGATGACGTCCAACACCATCCTGTTTTGAAGGGCAACGAGTCTCATAGCCTGAAGCTCAGCCATGATGTTGGTCAGTATTCCTGCTGTGGTGTTGATAACTCCTTCTACAACCCTTGTGAGTCAGCATATACTACGGCTGTTATGCATGTGGCCCCAAAATGGCAAAATACCCTTCATGGCATCTGTAAATTGCTGCAAGGTAGTGTCAGTCTGATCGATATCATTTGTGTCAAGAACCCTTCTTACTCGGGACAGATACACACTCCTGCGTCATAATCTGTGGTCTCTATGATAGTTGGATGGTGCAATATACAGAGGGGGCAAGAGAAAGGACATGTAGCACACACCAGACCACCCGCTAAGAAACCATATGTAAGCCTGGGACCCACAAACGAAGTACACGTTATGGGGCGGAAGCCATGGAGGACTACTAGTGGTGTTCAAATCATAAGTGTAGTTGCAAATACTCTCCCCTAGCGGAACATTTACAAAACCTCGGACACAGAAACTGGTTGTTGTATTAATCACTGGTACTGGCATTGCCTTATCCTGAGTAATATTAGGTAACTGAAAGGACCTGAAATATTCAGTGCCGTTAAAGTCTTGGAAATCTATCATCTCATCCAGAAGCCATGTTACATTTTTCTTCCTTTCATATACATTCATGCAGGCATCGGGATGTAGGGTGTCAGTAGTCCCATCCCTCCCCGGGGTAAATCCTTGGTAAGTTGCTAAATAACCCAGCACAGCCTCATAATCAAGGTATGTCATATTCATTGAATCTGAATGATAATGGATATATACCATGGTGAACAACTGAAACCAGGCTTCACAGCTGGCCAGATAAGAGAGGGGCAAGGACAGCAACAGGTCATTTTTATGCATCACTGAGGGGAGTAAGCCACAAACCCAACAATCTGTGACATTGGTGGCATGGTGGGCCTGGTGGAGCATCTGCAGGAAGACATTATCCACATAAGTCTGTCTATGTCTTTCCTTATGTGGAGCCAAAGTGACAAAGACATGTTCAGGGGGGCCGTTGTTGTTCCAGTCAGGGACTGCATAGGATGTCTTTCTTCCAGGAACCATAGGATCCCTAACACTGCTACCAATGCAACGAAAACTATCACTAGGAACACTATCTTAGTCTTGGTGGGCCAGCTCAACCAAGTTGGGCTATATTGGTCAAGACGGTGTTCTTCTTAAGGCTGTTCTTCTTCCATAACAATGCTGCCAAAGGGGTACATTATATATATCAAACTATCAGAGGAAAGTCCGTGCTATGGAGCCAGAGATACAAAAGAAGGGAAAAAGGAAAAAATAATAAAAAAACTGTTCGGTGTCTATAGAGTCTTATTGTTTATCAACGATGGTGCTACCGAGCACCTCGCGGTGGGGCTCCCCGGACACAGCCATTTCTGTCTTTTCGCTCAGGATAGGGCAGCTTCCCTCCTGGGAAGGCACCCCCCACTTATCCTGTCCAATGTCTCAGACAATGCACCAACCTCTCTTTCCCTGACCTACCCTTGGTACCACAGACAAGGTACATGGACCCTATTCTTCATCCATGAAGTCCATCCCTACTAACCTGACTTTCCCTTGGATGCACTGTCCCTTCGCCGGGGACGCAAATTATACCTAGTTACTCCAGGCACTGTCTCATCACGAAAAAGGATCTTAAATTCAGGGGAGACAGGGGACTGAGACTCAAGCTCCTGCGGACCAGATGGAGGAGAAACCTGGGCAGCCCTTATTTCTGGCGGGGTCGCCTCATTCAAACTCTGCCGTTTGTGTCCAGGTCAATTTGGCATCAGAAAAAGGAACAAAGCAAGGCACCCGCTCCGTCTCGTGGTCCCCTATCCCTTCACGGACCCAGTTGTCGTAGGGGAGGGGCAGTGGGACTCGCCGGCAGTGCGATGAGTGAATCCAGTGCTTCCGGCCGTCCACCTTCACTGCCGTCCTTGTGGCAAGCAGGACCAGCAGGGGCCCCTTCCACCTCGGCTCCAAACACCCTCGCCTCTGATAGTTTCGCACTAGGACGAAGTCACCGGGCTGGATGCAGTGCCCGGGCTCCGCAGGAGCTGGCGGGAGTGCCTCATGTATCTGTTGATGGATAGAACGCAAATTTTTAGTTAGCTCACACAAGTAATCTACAAGCAATGGATATTCAATCTCAGAGAAGTGGCGTGGACGGGGGACGCCCCACACATTCGCGGGCGACCAAAAACAACTTCGTATGGGGATAATCCTATTCTAGAATGGGCTGCCACTCTCGTGGATAATAGGGCAAGGGGTAGCGCGTCTGGCCATTGCAATCCTGTGCTCTCCCTGATCTTTGCCAACTTCAACTTGAGAGTACTATTGTATTTCTCAACTAAACCGGACGACTGGGGGTGATTCCCTGTATGAAACTTCTGCTTAATGTGCAGACCATCGCACACCAGCTGAATCACCTTTGCATTGAAGTGACTCCCGTTGTCACTCCAAATCAAACGGGGCAAGCCGAAGCGCAGGAAAAACTCCTTCAAAAGGGCCTTTGCCGTCGCCATGGCTGTGTTCTCTTTAGTGGGGTAAGCCTCAATCCATTTTCTGAATGCACAAACAACCACCAGCACATATTTCAAGTTGTTAACTCGTTCCATTTCGATGTAATCCATCTGGAGAACCTTGAAAGGGAAAGAAGGGGGTGCAAAATTACCAGGAAATGTAGAAGTACCTTTCCCAGGATTATGCGTCAAACAGACCATGCAGTTCTTCACTAGATGGGCAGCAACTTTAGGGATATTGTCATTTTTCCATAAGGGGTCCAGTAATTTACATATTTCCTTCGCACTAATGTGGGCTGGGCCATGTGCCATTGTATCTACAGGGAATACATATGCATCTGGTAACATCCATCTCTGCTTTTCCGATTTATCGGTCCAGCACCCCTCCTCATTTAAGCGTCCCGTACTCTACTGCCACGTCACCAGCTCCTCAACTGTTGCGTCACTCTGGATTTCTTTCACATTCTCTAGGGTGTCCTCAAACATCCCATTGCCAGGCACCCATCTAGCTGGCCCTGCCACGAACATTCTCTTCATCTTGGACCTGGCTGTCTCTTTAGCTGTCTGGTCGGCAAACGCATTTCCCCTCCCCACATCGTCAGTAATCGCTTTATGGGCACTACAGTTCACTATTGCCAATCTTTTGGGAAGTGCCAGGGCTGACAACAACCTATGTATCAAAGGGCCGTGTTGTATCTTGCTGCCGTGGGAAGTCAGGAATCCTCTCTCCCCCCAGAGCTGCACAAAATTATGGGCTACTCCAAACTCATACTGGCTGTCAGTATAAATATTGACAGCCAATCCCTCACTTAACTCACATGCTCGCAAAAGAGCAACCAGCTCTGCAGCTTGTGCTGATTGGTAGGGAACACATGATGTCTCAACTACAGTGCGCAGCGTAGTAATAGCATATGCTGCGGTGGTGGTGCCATCTGACAATTTGAAACAAGAGCCATCGACATATAGTTCCCCTTGCGGGTGAGATAAGGGAACATCAGTCAGGTCTACCCGTCCCTTCGACTCCTCCTCTGTCCGGAATAAACAATCATGAACATCTGCGTCTTCATTTTCCGAAGGAGGGGTAGTAATGTGGCTGGGTTCAGAGTGGCACATCTTTTAATTGTGATGTGTGGCGCAAACAGAGTCAATTCATAACCGGTCAGACGAGCACTGGTAAGGTGCTGCGTCTTTGTCTTATTCAGAAGTGTGTCCACAGCATGGGGTACCATTACTGTGAGATCATGATTAAGGACGAGCCATGCCGATTGTCGAATAGAGACAGCCACGGCCCCTGCCGCTCTTAAACAGCTCGGAAGGGCTCTGGCGACAGCATCAAGCAGAGCAGAGAAATAAGCACACGGCCTCTGCTTACCTCCAAAGGCTTGTGTTAACACAGTAAGCGCACATCCAGCCGTTTCGTGTACGTACAACATGAAAGGCTTCTGGTAGTCAGGCGTACCAAGCACAGGTGCAGAGCAAAGCGCGACTTTTAATTGCTCAAAAGCTTGCTGACATTCATGCGTCCAGGGTAAAGGTTCATGCACGTCTTTAGTTGTTAACTGCAACAGCGGTTTCGTTAGTAAAGAATAACCAGGTATCCAATGACGACAATACGAGGTGATGCCTATGAAGGCACGTACATCCCTCTGAGTCTTGGGGACGGGCATCTTGACAATGGCATCAACTCGTTCAGTTGTTAGCCTCCTTCCCTCCTTCGACAGCAGGTGACCTAAATAGGTGACCTCCTGTCGACAATATTCGAACTTTGAAAGGGACACTTTATGTCAATGCTGTGCCAAATGTAGCAATAATTTGACTGTGGCGTCTTTACAACCGTCTTCAGTATCGGAGGCTACCAACAGGTCGTCCACATATTGCAATAATACGTTACCCGAGGGAAGAGAGAGGGAATCCAACTGACCTTTCTGGGTTTGACTATATATACTAGGGCTTTCAGTATACCCCTGAGGAGCTCGACAGAATTGGAAGCTCCTACCGGCCAATGTAAACCCAAAAAGGTGCCGGCTATCCGGGTGGATGGGGATGCTAAAGATAGCATTTTTCAGGTCAATCACAGAAAAGAATTTGGCTGTAGAAGGAATCATTGTTAAAAGGGCAGTAATGTCAGGTACCACTGGAAACTGAGGGACCACTATTTTGTTAACCTCCCGTAAATCAATCACAAAGCGATAGACATCATGTTGAGCATTAGGGGAATCCAATGGTGTCTTTTTAAGGATAGGGAGAATAGGGCTATTACAGACATTTGCAACCGTCTCCTCAACCACCCCATATTTGATCAAATCCTGTATAATCTGCAACAAAGCCCGTTTCCCCGCCTGTGGTATTCTATACTGAGGAATGCGAGGTAACACAGCATTCTCTTTAATCGTAATAGAGACTGGTGGTATCTGCAACAACCCTACATCCGTATCTCCCGTCGCCCACAACGGAGGCGGCACGTCTTTAAATTCAGGAGGAAGTGGTGCATCTTTTGAAAAACACTGTTTGGTACTAGCTACATCCGGTCCTTTTGTCATATAAACACCATCTGGAGAACATGAAATCGTGGCATGCAACCTTTTCAACAAGTCCAATCTCATAAAATTTTCTCCGCAATTCGTTGTCAAGAAGAATGACAAGTCCACAGTGAAGGGGCCAATAGTCAAAGCAAGGGGTTCAGAGATGGGGCTCACAACCGGTACGCCTGAAAAACCTACCGAGACATTGTTATGGCCAGACAGGGCTGCCCCAGGGACCAGTGAACAAGAAACAGAGCTATGCATTGCACCTGTATCCACCAGAAACTTCTTAGCCGAACCATGAAAATCCGCTGTGACATAAGGACCATGCTGATCTACAGGTATTTGAACTGGTCCCTCACCCTGTCCTTGGCTGTCTTAGTTATAGGACATCCCTGATGCCTCGTCCAGATCATAACCGTCGTGACAGTACTGCCTTCCCCAGGGGTCATCAAAATAGCTCTGATTGGAGCGGCCCCCCCGAGGGTGCCCCACCCTGAACCTCATTGCGACCACCCTCACCACGACCCCGTCCACCTGCACCCCGACCTCTCGGGCTGCAACCTTCTGCAACAAGTCCGGACACTCACTCCTCCAGTGCCCTTCCTTCCTACATTAAGCACACTGGTTCGGCCCCACCGGACTGCCACCTCTGCCTGTGCCACGCGACCGTTGAGCCGGACCAGTGCCATGTCCTCTACCGGACACCCTCGCTGCTTGTTGCATTAGTACCTTAGTCTTCAACTCCTTATTCTTCTTCTCCACCTTCTCCTTCTCCTCATTTTCCCTATGCTCATAGTACTGAGCCATACTCAATATCACTGAAGGGGAGGAGGTAGTCCAGGTGCTATCAGAAGCCTGCAACCAAGTCGCGATCTCAGGAAGCAGGTTCGTAATGAATCTGTTAACAAACAACCGGACACCGCCTTCCACCTACAAATCTTGTCCACTGAAATCCAGAAACACCCCTTCAAACTGAGTGAAGAAGTCTGACACACTTTCATCCTTCTTCTGACTACATGCCGTTAACTTGTCCCAATGTCCTCGCCTGAGCGGAATGAGAGAATGCATGTAAGTAATGATACGACTCCGCAAAGCCAGTATTTCAGCCTTAGGCTTCTCATCAGGTTTCCGTGCCTGATCCCATGCCCTAATCCCATTCCAAGTGCCCCCAACTCCACCACATGGTCCTGCGTATGCACCTGCCTCCATATATCCACTGGTACTAACAACCCGAAAAACATCTCGATATCGGCCAGCGTCATCACGGTCGATGAGGTGGCCTCCGTTAATTCTTTGTAATATGCAGTTGGATTTTTCCTAGGGTCCGGCAGCTGACTCTTGAGGGCTAACACCTCACTCCTTTTCCACGGAGTGTAAACTCATTGTTCCTGAAAACGGGCCTCCACCCGTGGTTGAACAACAACATCCTGCACATTATGCCGTTCTGGGATCTCAGGATGGAAAATAGGGTGAACCTCCCTCATCGGAAATTGGGTCACAATCGTCGATGAGTTCTGATGCAGCCTACCTCGATAACCAATCATCGTCGCAACATTACTAAAAACATAATTAGGGGCCATATCAGCAGCGTATACACGGTCGCGAATGTCATATATTATTTGTGGTGCCGCACCTCCGAAACACTGTTCCCACAACCCTATTAATTTAGCCGACATATGCTTGAGAGCATGCTGCTGTACAAACAGCTCAAAATCTTTCAACACACTCCACACGTCCTCGACACTGTAGATCGGACTCCGTGCCCACTGTGCAGCCTGATCAGCTACCATCTTTTTCTCCTCGTCCCCCACATCCGACCGAATCAGCACCCGCCCCATTCGTTCCCGTGCCGCAGCCCAATTCCCCTCGTCCAACCCACACACAGGTGTCCCAGGGCCAGCACCCAACGATGCCGGGGATGAAATGTCTGGAAAAGACACAATTGATGAAGGGACGGGCACTAATGGTAGTAATGACTGCTTTGAAGGTGTGAGAGAAGGGGGGAAACATGAGCGGGGATAGCAGACACAGCGGGAGGACCTGCAGCTACTGCACCCCCAGCTTGCGAAGCCAGGGAGGGGGCAGGCGGAGCCGTAGCTGAAGCAGCCAGGTCAGAGACAGAAGGGCCAGATGCAGAAACAGGAGGGGCAGAAGACTGTGATGTCGGAACAACGGGGTATATCCTCTGTTGGGCGTAGGGAGGTGGGGGCCGGGCTTCTAATAGTTCTTCCACAAAGGCATCACCTTCCTCTCGGGCAACATAAGACTTATCACTTTGCAACCGAAACTTCCTATCAGCACACTCTATACCCTTCTCTATTGTCTCTCTATTGTAGGCTACTGCTTTCTGTGTTACTGTTTGCATTTTTCCTTTCTGGCCCTCCTTCTCTGCTCGCATGTGCCTTTGCCTAACTTCCTTCTGCCAGACTTGGAGTGAATCAAACATTGACTGCCTACTTCTCCTGGCAAATAATTTATCCTGCAGATAATTCAATTTCTGTTCATCAAAGGTACCTGTCGGTGGCCACTGAAGCTCGGCATTGTCCCTCGTATATTTGTGCCATAATGTACTAAACATAATAGGGCCAATGCCGTGCTTGGTATACATATCGAAATTCGGGGTGCCTTCCGGAGGCTCAGGTTGCCTCTCCTCCAGCCGAGCTTTGGCAGAACAACAGCGGCACCCCACACACCACAATTTACTCAGACAAGGCATCTTAACATCAGACACAGTCACTGTTCACATGAAACCAATCATACACCAAACAACGGGAATCCAACAGGCAGCGTACATACAGAGTGCACAAAAACAAGGCAGTCCGGAGACTGCACCAGACAGTCCGAAGACTGTACCAAGACAAGGAGACAGGCTCTAGCCTTTTCAAGAGTAAACCGAATTCAACAGGTGGCCTGGCAGAGCGTTTGCAAACACTCTGTGACTCAAGGGTCCACAAGCCAAGAATGGTCCTCAGACCATATTCAAGATTTATTCAAGATGGCGCCATGATTACCAAGAGACAAAACAAACTCACCTGGTGCACACAGGTCGAGCCAAGTTATTCTCCACCACCGACTCTTCAGACTAAATGGTCAGATCCAAGGGTTTCGCCTTTTCAGGACCCCAGCCGGAATGACCACTGGGCGAGGCACCGCCCGATCAGACAGGTGGAGCAGCTGCGAGAACTAAGCTCTATCGTGTGGGGATCCCCGATCCGCCCATCCGACCGGACGCGACCCCGTCCTCTACACCCGATTACGGGCGAGATGGGTCACCTGGTGTTGTCCCTGTTCGGACGCCAACTGAAGGAAGTGACCCGAAATGGGCCACCCGGGTCACTCACGACCACCTCTCGGCCTTCCCAAAAATGAAGAGTCGGGATAACAGAGGAGAATACAATCTAACACCTTTATTAGTAAATACACTGCAGCGGAGCCCGGTCTGACCAGCCTCATGGGATAGCTGTCGAGGGACTGGCCTCAGAACGCTTGGTAACACAAAATAAGCCTTCCAACACCTCTCAAAACCCCGCCCCTGGTGGAAAAATACTGCTTGTGCAGCAAACTGAACAAAGAAGGCACTATGGGTACACTTTATCAGACTCCCAAGGCCATCTTACTCGGTCTCAGCTCTCTCTAGTGTGGGAACATAACTATGTCCAGGGATAGGCATGCAAAGCTGAATAAACTATTCTCTTCGTGCCTCTGGGTTCCAACCTTGGATGAGATAAGGGAACTTTCTGAACAGCAGCTTCTGCTGAAGCAAGCAGAGAGCGGGGGCACAGAGGCCGAGTTCTTCTTACAGCGTAACATGGCGACTACAGAAAGGAAAATGGTGTCTCAGATGCTAGCTTTAGCCTACACAACTTTACTAAAAGCTGGACACACACACATTTGCAATAGCGATCAATATAAAATAGCTACATGAATGCTAACACAACACGGTATACGTCATGGGGGACAGGGCAATGGGACATTCGACATTCCTGCCAAGTACCACGCATCTCGCGTTAGACTGATGCATTTCAGTGTGGTGATCCGCATCACCGCACTGAAATGTAAAGTCACGCATTTATAGTACCTCCTCATCTATCATGAAGGAGGCAGTTAGCACCAGTGTCAGGAAACTGGCTGCAGCGCGCGATCCGCGCTGCTTGGGGCAGTATTGGGGGCGCGCTCTGGACTGGCTTAGGCAGGCAGGCTGAAGCTACAGTGTAACAAAATTAGTAAATTGATTTCCGGCGCCGCTGCATTCTGATTCTGACTGTTCATGTCACATAACGAGTGGGCCATATGCAAAATGGCCAATTGCTACTTCCGAGACAGCCAGGAGCCGACAGACACTCTCATGAGTGATTGAAAAATTGGCGGGTCGGCCCGGCAGCGCAGACACTACTTTAAGTTAGTCAGCCCGCCCTCCACTGGTAGCACCGCCGACCGGGCGATTTTGACTCTCTGTCTGTGGCGGCCGGACCCGGACCACTGCAGTGGTAGTGCCTCACAGTGCAGTCTGGCGGCACTGTGAGGCTGTGAAGCAACCATAGTTTGAGAATGCTGTGGTAGGCGGCGGCGAGTCATCGACTCGACTCCTGGGCCGCTGCCTCAGCCGAGCCCGTCATGCAGGGGGGGAGTCATCTCGGCACAGGACTGACCGGTACGTGACCTGCACTGCTCCTACAGTAAGTGCCACTATTACCGTTTCAGTCCTCCGTTCAGTGTAACATGGAGAGGCTGGTAGGTAATAGCACGGATATCCTATTCACCCCGCACAGCTTAATCAACACCACCTTAGTTTTCATTGTATTGTATAATCTGAATTAACTTTAAATTGCGTGGTGAGCAGATCAAGTCATGCGCTGCCGCTGTGTGTTAAATGGGAGAGTTTCAATCACGGGAGAAACCAGGGGGTGCTTTTGTGTCTGCTTTTCAGTACCAGCATTCCTTCACCTCAGAATTCAAATGACTAGTAGTGCAGGTTTAGAGAGATGCACAATAAACAGTTTACTGCACAGTTAGTATTAACGGAGGCTGGAGACTTGATGGCAGACTGACAGGATATGAAGAAAAGCAAAGGGCAGTGTTGGGGGAGGGGATACAGTGGGTGATCCCATGGTCGCTGAGGGACAATGATGGACTAAATGAAAGGTAGTTAAGTCGTGAACGTGGCTATCCTGAGGCTTGCCCAGTGCTGCGGCAGGCTGGGCAGCACTCTGAATCGGCGAGTCAGCTGATTGTAGTGACACAGGAATTATGATATTTTATTAGCAGGAAACTGAGATCATCCGCGTTGGGGCCTCACACATCCTATTTGGTACAGTACAGTAAGGTTCCACAGTGCCCTTCTATTTGCAGCAATTTTAGGATCTTCTTAAAGTTTCTGTTTGCTCAAATGGGTGTAATTTCTGATATTTATATGCTTTCCTCCTCTTCCTTGCTTGATTTTGCTCGCGCGAAAGTGTCACTCATAGTCGTTGAATGTCACTCATAATTTCACTGAAATTTTCAAAATGTCACACATAAGCAATCTGAAACCTTGGCGTCTATGATTCGATTCTAACAGGTGCCCCCCCTCTTGCCAGCCCAGAATGGGGAATGAATATGGGAAATCTGCACGAGCCCATCATATCCCTGCCTGAAACATCTTGAGAAGAAGTACTGCCCTGCTAGACCCTTAGACTGCACCACAGAGGACTGCACACAGACGGACTGCATCTGCTGCTGTCTAAAGGCTCCACACAAGAAGGACTGTGCTTGTCTTAAAGGATGAGAAATAGATTCCCTGAGCAGCAACAGGTAGAAAAGTGCTGGAACAAGTCAGTTGCAACATCCACTTAAAGGACAACTCCAGATGACCAGCTTCACCTGGATTTTCCTGGACTGACCAGGTGCATTGTGTGAGTTAGAGTACCAGACATGAAGAGGCAAACCAGAGCTTCTGAATCCTTGGCTGGTGCTGTTGGACCCCTCCTGAACCGCAAAGAATGATTCAAAAGAAGATTCGAAAGTTTGGGAACTTTTTGCCAACTTTTATGAAAAAGTTCCAGAAGATGACCTGCATCAACAGCGACAGTCAAGACGGCAGTGTCGAACCGCGACTCGGCCTGACCGCACTGGTTTGTCCCGCTGAAAGCTCCAGAGCTACTCGCTGTTGACAATGAAGACAAAGACCTCCAGTGTTCACCAAGGAATTGTGCTGCAGCAGGCCACCGTCGTTGACTCGAAATCCAAATCTGAAGACCCGTTGCTCAACGTCGAGAGAAAAAGCTAAAAAAAAGTGACTATGTCAGAAGGTAAAAACGTGACAGGGCCCAACTGCTCATCCTATCCAACCTGCACTCCATTACTGTCAGGCTGAAATTTTGACTTTGTCCCAGTCCAGCACGAGCAGATAGACGCGTTTGGCGCTTGACACTTTTTGGCGCTAGAAAGCACTTTTGTTTAACTTTTAAAAAAATCATATCTCCAGTTCCCTACATTGGATTCTTATAGCTTTGGTGTCATTTTAAAGATAAAAAATATTATCTATTTTTATAATTTGGTGTTAGATTGAGACTTGAATGAACCTTATTAGTGATTGTGGTATTATTACTAGTTGTAGGTACCCACCTGCACCTACTAATAACCCACCTTCCTACAATGTCATAGAAAGAAATGCAGGGATATAATGAAGACTTCCAGCCATCCTATCTTCATTTGTCACAGAAACAAAAGCAGGACTATAACTAAAGCTCCCTTGCCTTCTTCACAGCCCTGTTGCCTGTTTTGGTTGCTATGTGAAATGAAGTTGTGGTGGCAATAGAGCTTTCAATATAGTTCTACATTTGTTCTATGTCAAAGAAAATAAAGACTACAATGAAGACTCCCCTATCTGGGCTATCCAGTTAATCTTTCACTTAAGCCTTCACCCTAACCAGGAACCTCCTCACCTTTGACAAAACAGGAATGTCTCTCGTCTTCAATTGTGTCATTTGAACATACAAATCATCATCCCAAATCCTCGAAGAAATCCTAGAGCATGTTTTCCCAGCCTCAATGCATAAATCAACAACTTCATGTACCTGCATTTGTGGTTTGGATTTGGGATACAGGTACACCCCCAACTACTTTTGTTGTGGCCAACCCAAAATATTGTCCCCTTGACTGGCATAGAGATTTTGTCCAGTATGATCTTGTTCCTAAAAGCAATAGCCCCCCATAAAATGTCCCTACATCTTGATCGCCTGACCCCTGTAACACCTTGGCTTAAGTATTACACTCCCTCTTAACATCCGTGCAAATGTCATCTGGAAAGGTTGGTTTGATGGGAGTAAGAGTCAAAAATCATGCCAATACAATTTCCTTCAATTTCCACCATATTGGACAGATTTCCATACCCTGTCCTACACAACAACCGCCTTACATACCTCCTGGACACCAGCCTACTTTTTGCTGTAAGAGAGAGAGTGGAAGCACTTTACCTAATGACACTTATTTCCACACTTATTACAAATCACCTTTTGAGCTGGACAATCCAGTTACTCATGTCGCCCAGTTGACCACACAGGTAACACATCCCATTGAACTTTACCTCTTTATTTCTTCCATTTACAAGCCATTCATCCTTAACCACACTCACATACGCTTTCTTATCAGTCTTCTCTTTATTTTTTTCACACTTGCTGTCGTATTCAATCTTTTGCTATTGATGTCACTTCACAGAAAGGAGTCTCATACTATAGCCATAGCTTTTGCGTAACTTGTCATTCTTGCAATTTCGAAGAAACTGATTATGAATACATTCACTTTCTGATGAATACTTCTAATCACAGATTCCTCACCTTAGAATACACACCAGGCACCAGACTGGATCCGTAAACTTTTTCACAACAGTGCTCCTGTTCACATCCAGATGGCATTGTGGGGCCCTACCCTTGATTCCACATGGTCCTGGGTGTGAAGGGGCACAGCCGCTTATAAATTCCACCCCTGTATGCTGACGTCAGTTCCTTTCAGTGCCTTCTGATATGAATCTGGAGCTCTGTTCCAACTTTGTTGGTTCCCAATGGGGTTTCAAACAAATTCACTAGTGTGCCAGGAAACAATGCCCCCACCCAAAACAACAGGTATCATGCCATGCCTCAACTTCAGGTAGCAAGGTGTGTCTTTCCTGTCTGGGCTTGGGCCATGACTCAAAGTGATGCGATAAGTGTACCCTCATGCACTCAAAGGCAATCCGAGACTGGCAGGTGAAGCTGTTAGTCACTGAACACAAGAAGAAGTTACAGCCTTTGCTATCGTCCCAAGTCACAGGAACAGACTCAATCTCAAGGCCGTTCCCTTGACTGCTTAACGTCACGCCCGAGGTCTTGAGGTCAGCAGAATTCCAAGCGCAAGCATAGAAAGGAAAGGGGGACTTGATCCAATCCCATCACTTTGTCTTAAAAGAGGAGGGGCAAGGGCATCATATTGTCAGTCGCATCCCTTTGAGGTCTGTGGCCATGGAATGGACCATTCCTGAACTGTCCTGGCATGCCCTGAATTTTCCAGGCATTGTCAATCAGGCAGCAGATCAAGGTCTTCAAGAATGCCATTCTGAAAATTTTCGGTGTACTTCCCAGTACCCTTTGACATGCCTTACAGACCCATTATATCCTATGGGATTTATATTTCGGCAGACGGGATATCCGTCACCGCTGTGATGGAATAACACATCCGCCAAGCTCTAAATCATGCCTTTAGTTCCTATCACTCCTCATTGAGGCTTTTTGCAAACATTTGTTTTTTTTTGCCAGTCTAGCACTGCGATCAATCAATGCTGCTTGTTTGCTGGGACATTGTACACATACCCTAGACCAGGTGTCTCCAAACAGTCGATTACGAGCTACCAGCATCTTGCAGATCCCTTCAGAGTAGCTCGCAGCCTTGAGTTCATTTTTAAATAAGTTCTGGAATGAATCAGTGTTTTGTTTTCCTTTTAAAGTTAAGGAAAGGCTGTGTTTATTTACATTTTTATCAGGCTGCAGATAGCAGGGCCTGATAATGAGCAGTTCTCCACTCAGATTTATGACACAGAGGTGAAGAATTGAAGCACTGAGGAATTTAAATCTTAAATAAAAGTCCTTGTCAACTCAATATTGCAGCGCGAGAACAAAATTATGTTTCTGAATACTGTAAATGGAATAAAATTAAAAGGAAGAGTTAGCTTAATGATTAAGTTAACTCTTCATTTTAATTTCCTCCCATTTCAAAGTGTCACATTTACAAACAGCAGGCATCTTGCTCCCTGTGGCCAGTAGACATGGTGCCATATTTATAACTGAAAAATACAGTTATTTTTTTCTAAATGGGAGAAATTTAAAATGAAAAAAATGTTTTTCTGAAACATTGTCTTAAGGGTTTTCTCTAGTTTCAATTAAGCCAATTATGTCTTAATGTTTTATGAAGCGTGTTTCTTCACTATAAATTCCTCCCATTTAAATAAATGGCTGTATTTTCGTGTTATAAATATGGCACTATGTCTACTGGCCACTGGGGCAAAATGCCTGCTGTTTGTAAATGTGGCACTTTGAAATGGGAGAAAATTAAAAGAATGGATTTTATGGAGTACATATAAACATAAAGTTAACTCTTCAGTTTAATGTTCTTCCATTTCAAAGTGTCACATTTACACACAGCAAGCAAGACTTCTTGGTCGGTGGATTGTGTAGGGTAATGGCGCTCCTGGGAAATACGCAGTGAGCATATACTAGTGTACAATTATGATTGCGGTGCATAAGGGTGGGGAGAGCCACCCTCCTCCCCAATGTGTGGATAACCACTGATAAACCAAAACAACAGTACCTTGCACACGCCGACAGTATATATTATGTATCATTGACAATAATAAAAAACACTCTTGTTCCTCCGTTGAAACAGTCACTTCAGTTTAATCTTGAGATCCTTAGCCAACACGTGTTTCGTCGCGCTTAATTGTTGTGGGCAGCAACTTCTTCAGGGCTCTAATCTCTTTGTATGGATCCTCAGTTCCGGTTGTATTTCCGACCCGGAATGGGTTCTAGTACTCCAGTGATATTTGCACAGTATAGGGCAACGGTGATTACTGTGTCCAATATTTAGTGTATTCCAGAATTCTTTTCTTAAGTGTGGATCTTGTGTGTATAAGTCATAAATCCATCATGAAGAATGACGACGTGGTATTTTAAAACCACTTTTTGGGGGCTAAGTGAGTCCCTCTTGCCAGCAACCAAGTCTTTGCTGGCGTAAATGCAAACCCTCTGTTCAGTAGCAGGGCTGCCTCCGGCGTGGCCGCAGAAGAGCACACAGCAAGCATCTTGCTACCCTTGGCTGGTAGACAAGCTGCCATTTTTATAACTAAAAAATACACCCATTTTTTGAGTGGGAGAAATTGAGAGTGCAGAAAAATGTTCCATATTATGAACATTTTTGCAGAACATTTTTCTGTACATTAAATCTCTCCCATTAAAAAAAATGGTTGTATGTATGTGTTGTGAACGGTATGTCCTGCACCACAAGTAAATACGACACAGGCTCCTAGTCATGCATACTCAAATATCCCATTCATTCACACATATGTTCATACATCCCCACGGACCACGCTCTTACTGACACACATGGTCGCCCTATCATAGTGCCCCTAGTCAAAGTAATTTGTTCAAACCATAGTTTTTTTACTTTTTTTAAAATTATTTTATTTTTCATTTTCTCAAAAACTAAACAAACAAAAAGACAAAAACAGATTACATACAATATAAACTATAAATCGCAAAGGAGAATGTACTCAGGAAGTTGTCCAGTTGTCATAAATCTAAAACAAACACATAAACTAATATCAAACTAAACTCAACAGAATTTTTTTTTTTTAAATTTACGATCACATTGATTTTGAGATATCATTACACAGTAGCACATAAATGAGGCCGAGCAAGCAATTGTGATCAGAGACGGGTGGGCTCAGTCATTTCTGCTTTGTCCTATGTGTGTAATTAGTTAGTGCAATAGGCCCCTAAGTCTGAGCTTCGATGTAGTTATTATACAAACTCCAGAAGTTTTTCGGACGGCTTCTAGGGGGGGAGCAATTCACTATACGCTTCTGTTTGTGTATTGCAAAATACCATATCTCTAGACCATTGGGATAAAGAGGGTGGGGGACCTCGTGACCAGTGCATTGCTACTACTCTTTTAGCAATCAGAAGTCCCATATCGACCAGGCGTCTGACGTTTTTCCTCAATTTTTTAGAGTAGCCCAATATGGCTAACAGCGGGTCAGGGCTTATCGTTTCCTTTGTGATATCGCTTAATTTAGCAAACACTTGTAACCAGAAGCTAGCGATAGGGGGAGAGAGCCATGCTAGATGTATGAAGCCAGCTTCACTCACTCCACATCTCTCGCAGTTGTTTGATTCTCGCAGTCCAAATCTGCATAGCCGGACAGGTGTGTGGTAAATTTGGTTGAGGAATTTGAATTGTATGAGGCGGTGTCTGCCATTAAGGGAAATGGGCTTAGTCGCCTCACAGCAATATTTCCACATGTCATCATCTATAGTAAGTTCCAAATCAACCTGCCATTCTAATCTAGCTTTGACGTAGTGGTTGCGGCGCAGTTCCTGAGTCTTCTTATATATGTGTGAGACCAGTCTGCTCGGGGAGTCAGTGCGAATCATGGTGGAGAAAGAAAGTACCTCTGGTGGTTCTAGTAGCTCATCCCCAAGTAAATCGCGCAGTGCATTTCTGGCTCTGAAATAGTGGAATAGTGTTAGGGGGTTAGGCGGTGGTTCATTCGGCACCAGTTCATTCCAATCTTTACCCTTCCCGTCACGAAAGAAGGAGCCGATAGTGTCTATTCCTAAGGTATGTAGGGCCTCTACCATTTCGGGTGTGGTGAGGACTGGGAGCCACGTACACCTTGTAGTGGGGGTAAGGGGGGGGTATAGTATGGAGAGTGCTTGGCGATTAAGGAGGTTTTGCCAAGCGTGCGTAGTAGCATTAATCGAATCAAGAGTCCCGGTGCAGCGACGTGCCGCACGGAACAACGCCGTCGTTAAATGGGCAGGAGACAGCGCGATTCATTCTATGTGTAGGTGGGGGTGGTGTCTGTTGATGTAGCCAATAGTAGGCGTGAGAGGCTTGGGCGGCCCGATAGTAGAGGTCTAGGTCTGGGGCGCCCAGTCCTCCCATTGTGTATGGGAGAGTGAGGAGTTCCCAACTGGCATGTGGCTGTTTGTCAGCCCAGGCCAGCTTAATTTGCAACGTTTTGAGGTGTTTGAAGAAGTGTGCCAGCAGGACAATTGGGATATTAACAAACAGGAAAAGGAATCTGGGGAGGACCACCATTTTCATGATGGAGATTCTGCCTAAAAGTGAAAGGGGGAGGCGAATCCATCTAGTAATGTCGTCTTCTAATTTGGCAATGGCTCTGCCATAATGTTCCTTGAATACTAGTTCGGAGTTTGTGTGTATCTGGATTCCCAGATATCGTACCGGGTCTGTGGACCACGTCAAGGGAAAATCTAGGGCTTCAGGGAGCGTCGCAGGGGTGAGGGGAAATATAATGGATTTCGCCCAATTAATTTTCAGACCTGAAAATTCTCCAAATTTCACTACTTCATGTAGTACTGGGGGCAGGTTCTGAGCTGGGTCTCGGATGTATAGGAGAGTATCATCCGCATAAGATGAAACTATAAGGTTATAACCAGGGAATCGAATTCCTCTATGACTATGGTATTCTCTTAGCGCGCAGGCCAGCGGCTCTGCAACAAGGGTGTAAAGGAGCGGAGAAAGCGGACAGCCCTGGCGAGTGCCCCAAGAAATCGTCAAAGAAGCGGTAACTGCGATGCCCACCCGCACTCGGGCTGCGGGGGCCGTGTACAGGGTGGTGACCAGGCGTAGGAAGAGGTTCCCCAGTCCCATGCGCTCGAGAATTAGTAACATGAAATTCCACTCCACCGAGTTGAAAGCTTTTTCAGCATCTAGAAAGATCGCTGCGACTTTAGTGTCCTGATTTGTGTGTTGGATTGCTCCGAATACAGTGCGAAGATTGTGTGTAAGTGTGCGTCCCGGCACGAATCCTGCCTGTTCCGGCCTAACAAGAGAGGGCATAAGAGGAGCCAAGCGGGTCGCCAATATTTTAGCAACATTTTTCGTGTCTACGTTTAGTAGAGAGAGTGGTCTGTAAGAGGAGCAGTCATGTGGGGATTTCCCAGGCTTTAGGATTACGACCAGAAGGGCCTCCCGCATCGTGGGGGGCATGGAGCCACATTCAGCCATCTCTTCAAACAATGTTATTAAGTGAGGGGTGAGTAAATCTTTGAATTCTTTATAAAACCCCACTGTTAACCCATCATGCCCTGGTGCGCCTCCGGAGCGCATTGTAGACAAAGCATCGTGTATCTCCCATGCCTCTAGTGGTCTCATCAAGTATGCTCTGTGCCCATCTGACAACCAGGGTAGTTTTATATATTCTAGATAAGTCTGCATGTCAGAATCAGTGTCATGGGACCTTGATTTGTACAGGTCTGCATAGTACGACCTAAAATATTCAGCCACTTTATCAGGGTCAACAATCTGCTCACCAGTGTCCGAGGCTATTTCTATGGGCTGGGCAGCAGTTCGGCGCCCCTTCATAAGGTTCGCCAGAGCAGCGCCAGGTCGCTCCCCCACGCCGTATGTTCTTGCTACTGCATATTTACCCAGGAGCTTAACCTCTTTATCCGCCTCTAAGTGATATTCCTCCAAAGTGGTCTTAAGGGCTTCTGGCAATTGGGTATCACTCATTTCTTGTATTTCTCTTTCTAGTCTCGCCAGGTTTTGTTCTAGTAGGGCCAACCTGCCCCTGATCGACCTCAGCACTCCCGAGTGTTTGAAAATAGCGATGCTGCGAATATAGACCTTAAAGGTCTCCCAGATCATGGCGAAGTGCGTAACTGAACCCATGTTGGTAGCGAAAAGGTCTCTATCGCTTCTAGCATTTCCGCTTTAAAAACCTCTTCAAGTAGTGCATATGGGGGGAAGCGCCAGGTGAATGGGGGGGGGCGCTTGGTAGGGGATGCCAGTATGAGTAATACTGGGGAGTGATCAGAGTAAGTGCGTGGGAAGACTTCGCAATCCCAGATACCAGGTCTAAGTGATCCCTCCAAAAACCAATAGTCAATTCTAGTATGTAAATTGTGTGGGGCAGAATAATGCGTGAAACCTCCCATCTCAGACGAGCGAGAGCGCCAGACGTCCACTAATCCTAGCACTGTCATGGCATCCATAATTGCCTCAGCAGCCATAGAACGGCGCCGTGGTGGGCCCCCGGAGCGGTCTAAATCTGGATTTAGTACACAGTTAAAATCGCCTCCCCAAATCTGTGGTAAGACGGGCAGCTGGCGAGCCAGGGTCAAAAGATCTTGGAAAAACTGCGGGCAATCGTGATTAGGGCCATATACATTAATCAGTATACATTCCATGTCTCTCCCCTTACATTTGGATACGACATATCTACCGTCAACATCAGTATGTAGTTCCTCTAGAGTGAGTCGGGCTTTGGGGTTAATCCAGGTTAGGACTCCCCGAGCATGTGTGGTGAAGCCCGCAGTGTGGAGAGTGCCGCGGATCCTACCCCGGGTCAGCGGAAGGTTTGCTACTGGGAGGTGCGTTTCCTGTAGCAGCGCTACATCAATGTTATATCTAGTGAGATACGTCATAACCTTTCTAATTTTGCGCTGGTCATTGAGTCCCCTGATGTTCCAGGACAGGAGCCTCAACCTATCCTCCATGCTTTATAGGAGAAAGAAAAGAAAATCGCAGCTATGGTGTCCGCTTGTTTCCTAACTATAGTGCTTGCGGCCAGATTTCGTCGTCTTACACTACTCATCGTGTGTGCTTTATACAGGTGCATCATCGTGATCCAAAAAAACCAAACCATTAAAATCAAACACAAAATCACAAAAATCCCCCCTTCCCCCCTCCCACGCCATGCAAACCCAAACTGAGCACAGTCGGTGTCCCCCCCCTCCCCCTCCCCTTCCCTTAGGAAAAAATGGCAACAAGCCATGTAGTGTGTAACACGCGGGGGCGGATGTTACCTAAGCACTACGAATAACCATCAGCATTAATCCACACTATAATGAACGTGTTAAGACAATCGGACCTATTTAAGAAAATAACAGCGTCTGTAAGCAATGACAGAAGAAATGCAGCCAACCATGAACAATTAGAAGAGATATCTGCACAGAACAGGACCCTCATATACACCAGGGTCTATGTTAGTTATGCAAACAGAAAGTGAACATCCCCCCAATTGTATAGGATCCACAAATACTTGCGAGAGTTCTGGGTAGCTGCGTTACTTCGCGGGTGTCCGAAGGGCGCCAAGGCACAGCAACACTGCAAACTCGGACTCAAGTGAAACAAAAATACATGTACTTAGTGTCTACTTGTCGAGTCCCAGGAAAGGGCCCTCTCAGTTCTAATAGCTTAGACATTATCATCTAGGCGTCCCTCCGATGATCTATCTGCCGTATCGGGTAGACTCTCCTCCACCGCATCGCGTTTCGCCCTTTTGGAGAATTCCTTGAGTGCCTTCTGCAGTGCTTTCGGGTCCGAGTAATTCGGGATGAGCCGTCCAGGTTGACTCTCAATCTGGCCGGATAAAGCATGGCATTGGTGATATTTTGATCCCGGAGTTGTCGTTTGAGGGTATTAAATTGATGTCTCGCTTCTTGTACTTTCATCGTAAAGTCTGGATAGAGCGAGATCGCTGAGCCCTCATACTGAAGTTCTCCCAGTTCTCTAGCACGTCGCAGGGCTGAGTCCCTATCCCGGTAATTCAGCAATTTTGCTATCATCAGGCGTGGGGGGGCACCCGGGGGCGAGCGCGGTCCCAGCGATCGGTGGGCTCTTTCGATCACGAAGATATCCGAGAAGGTATCACGGCCCAGTAAGGTGATGAGGAGTTTTTCTATGAATTGTTCCGTGTTACCTATTAAGGTGGATTCCGGAAGGCCCGTGATACGAATGTTGCTCCGGCGGGAGCGGGCCTCCAAGTCCTCTGCTTTATCCTGAAGCGACGTGAGAGCCTTGGCCATTTGTTTTTGTATCGAGTCTGTTTCGGACTGTGCCTCCTCGACCTCAGTGATTCTGCGCTCTGTCATATCTATCCGTTCTGCTTGCTTGTCTAGACGTTCCGACATCCTGTCCATACGAAAGGCCAGAGAGTCAATTTTCCCATCAATCATCAACAGACTTTTCTGCACCGCCGCAAACATTTGTTTGACCTCTCCTGGTTCTTCCTCCGAGGTATCTGCTTGGGCGTCTGTGGAACGGGCCCCCCCCCCGCCTCTCTAGATCTGGATTACTTTGAATCAAACAGGAGCTTCGTCTGCGTTTTATCGACCTTGCCCATGGTGCAGGTTGTTGAGGGGGAGGGGATTGGTGTTGCTTTTGGAACGGTAATGGCGGGGTATGGCAGTCCAGCGCGGCCGCAGTCCACGACGTCGAGGTTCACTTTTCACGTGTCGTCTGGCCTCAGCAGCTCATTTGCACCTAGGATAGATCTTTAACTGAGGTGCGTAGTGCTGTAGGCGTCTTTGCGTGACAGGTGAGAAAATGGCGACAGGGCCGAAGTAGTCGGGGTCTCCCCGTGGGCGCCAGGGGCCTGGCGTGTTGTGCTAAGCAATTTCAGCGCAGTCTTCACCTGGGGGGCGGCACCTCCAGAGGGCCGTTATGCACAAGAATCTGTCACTGTAGCCAAAGATGCAGGCCGCTCTCAGCAGAGGGGAGACCCCCAGTGGGTCTCCTCTGTGGTAGTATACAGATGAGGAAGGTGGAAGCCCCGCTGCAGGAGAGCGACCGGCGGGGTGGGGTTCGTTAAGGCTCAGCGCCCTCAGCCACTGGTCGCTGAAAAGGTGTATTTCCCCACATAGGCCTCACCTCAATCTCGCGAAGCAAAAGGCCCAGTATCACGGGGCGCCAGGCCAGCCGACGCGATTGCGTCCCAAGTGGGGAGTCTCAGGCCTTCATTCAGCGGCTGGGCATGCACTGCCCCGGCATTTCAGGCCATTTCAGGCCCTCTTCCTCCTCAACGGGCGCCCCCACCAGGGCGGTAGGCCTCGGCCGGAATGGTCTCAGCTCGATGGGGTATTAGGTCTCGGGGGACAGCAGCACCTCCTAAGCTCGTTGCAGCGAGCAGTGAGGGCGCAGGTCCGACTCTGGCCGACGAGGGACCTCCAAGCACTCGCAGGCTGCCGCAAATAGTAGGCAAGGAAGGCTCTCACAGGCGAAGGGCGCGGGGGCCTCAGCCGCAGTGCGCGAGTGGGGCAGGCAGGGAGGCTTAGTTGGTAGAGTGCCTGATAGCGCAGTTCTCTGGGAGGCCCAACGCGGGAGTCAGCCGACCCTTGCGGGTATAATTGCAGCGGCTCACCGTGTCTATGTGCACAGGTGGAGTCCCGGGTCTAGTGGGCTAACCCGGCGTGGGAACCTCAATCGTCTTCCGCCTGGGCGCGCACCAGGCCGTCTCTCCGGGCTGCCTCCGCCCACCTCCGTTTCGCCGAGCGGGATCCGCTCGGGCCGTGAACCGCAGCAGGGGTCGACCTTGGCGCCAGGAGGCAGCAGACATCAAGCGGAGTCACAGCGTTCGCGGCGTTCGTCAGTGCTGGTAGGGACACAGCCTCGCAGAGAGGGGGATCAATGGGCGCCGATGTGCAGCGGCAGCCGGTACAGGGAGCCCAGGCCAGGGAGTCCCGAGGTCGTGGCCGCCCCTCTCCTCCGCAGCAAAGGCGTGCAGCGTGCCAAGCCCGTTCTGGGGCAGTCTCCGCCTCAAGGAAGGCCTCGGCAGAGAGGTCTTGTTCAGCACTATCCGAATCTGTAGAGAACGTTCGAACAGCGGTGCCGATTGTTAGGATAGGTGGCGTGTGGTGCTGATGGCTCGCGGAGCGCTTCTGTTACGCGGCCATCTTGCGCTGCGGCAAGCTCCGCCCCCCCCTTGTTCAAACCATAGTTTCTGGCACCATGGACATTAGGTTTAAATTCCATGAAGCTGGGTAAGGGGGTGTCTGGTAACAATGCACAAGTTGCTTAGACATCAGTAGCTCACAATGATTTTTTGACTGATCAGAAGTAGTTCTCATTACAGAAATGGTTGGAGACCCCGCCTAGACAATTCTTGCTGGTCAGGACACAGCCAAATATGTTACCCATGTAGGGCTGGATACTATGGAATGCCTGGGAGGGCAGTCCATACTAGCGGTGTACTTCATTGACACACCTGGAGGTATTCCACAGGTTATCCGGCATCATAGAGGCCTCTTTCAGTGCTATGCCCCTTGATTGGTCCCACCATTTGGCGAAAAGGCAGTGTAGGAGGCTGGCTTAGTATATGGTGAACACTTATGTAAGTGTAGCACCCTGCACAAATACAGACAACCTTTATGGTGATTTTAGTGGTCTTAGACAACCTTAGAAAGCTCTCTAAGTGGTAGCTGTGTACAGCAGCCTTTCGGCTTAGTCCAGAAGGAGTGTAAAGCAGCTTGTTTTACCAGCACTTAATCTTAAGGTGTAGGTTAAGTGAAAAAGAATCACACAGTGTAGTTCTAAAAATATGTATTTATTATAAACACTCACTAACACATTGCAATATCCCCTACCCAGAGATATAACCACAATACACAGAATACTTTGATAATAGAACATGTGAGTAGCACAAATACACAGTGGTTTGCTGTATGTTAGGTGGTAGGTTATAGGTGAATGGCGCTCCAAGGAAGTTCGCATAAAATCTTAAGTCAATTGAAATCAGGTGCGGTGCAATGGGGCAGGGAAAGACCACCCAATTCCCTAAGGCGTGGCCAAATGACCACATACAAATTAGAACAATCTACCCATGCAAACGCTGACATTATATATATAAAATACAATGTCAAATACAAAAGTCGTCTTCTTCCGAGTTCGTTGTCACTTTATTTTCTTAATTCTTTAGGTTGGTGTCTAGCAAAGCAACTCTGTTGACACAGATCCACTAGGGTGCACCTGGTCATACTTTGCACTACATTATGTACTACACCTATATTTGTATACTCTCTTAGCCCTGAAGATGTTGCGGGTTCATCCCTGTAAGCGACGAAACACGTGTTGGCTAAGAATGAAATACACTGATTGAGGTGTACAACGACATCATCATAAAGAATTAAGAAAATAAGGTGACAACGAACTCGGAAGAAAATGACTGTTGTATTTGACATTGTATTTTATATATATAATTTCAGTGTCTGCATGGGTACAGTGTTCTAGTACCCAGTGGTCTCCAGGGGGAGACCAAACCATATACTAAAATAGTGGAATGCGAACCAAGTCGGAACTGGACCCAGAAGATGTAGAAGAGTCGGGGACCCAAGGAACCACCCAAGGTAAGTACCCAGGAACCGCACGGAGGCTGTGTGAAGAGTGGAAACACGACCGCATCCTCAATACAAGTAAATGGGTAAGTCGCAGTTGCAGTTTTAAAGAAGGACCCTTCCCAGTGGACCCTGAAGAAACCCCGTGGAAGATAGAAGGATGGAGAGTCGACGGTGCCCTCGAAGTTGCAACTGTGCGGACCATGCGATGCTGTGGAATACCAGGAGCTGTGCACGAGCTGTCCCACATTGGAGGTCAAGAGCCAGGGGGTCAGTGTCTGACAGGGCCACCAACAAGCCTTGGCAACGGCAACCAACGTAGTCGTCGTAAAAGGTGCAGTGTCTGGACCAGCATGGTCCAAGTGACTCACCATGAGCAGGAAAGTCAGAGCAGGCCCTGAGCAAGCAGGGGAGCCCACTGGAGCCAAAGAAGACCCTCAAGGGGACCCACAGGCCAAAGGTACAGGAGTCGCAAGAGGAGCTCACCAAAAGATGAAGGTCCACGGTGCAGAGGATGTGGTGCAGGCAGAGATCTTTTTTGCAGGAGATGCTTGAGGCTGGAGCGTCTTGGAGCCCGAAAATCTCTGGTGAAGAGAGTCAACAAGCCTTGGCAATGGCAAGTTGACGCAGTGCACAAGGGTACTGCTCCAGCGGTTCCGACGAGGTATACTGGTTTCAAACTTGCTATGAAGACACTGCAGGCCTCGAGGGAGTTGCAGAAACACCACCTGTGTTGCTGAACCTTTCGGAGTCTGTAGTAGCTCAGGAACAGCAGACCGGTCAGCTTCATTGCAGTGCATGCAGATGCATGGAAGTGACTCCTTCACTTTAAGGGAGATTCCTTCGGGTATCTTGGATGTCCACAGGCCTGTAGAAGAACCTGTATGGAGTACAGGCACAGATGACGCAGAAGACTGGCAGGACGACGAGACCAGGATCAGCTGGGGTCTTCCCAGTTGCAGTCTCGGTTCCCAAAGCGAAGTCCAAAGTGCCCAGTTGGATGAAGATGAAGTGATTACGGTTCTGAATCTTGTCCTACGACGAATCTAGGGACCCACCCATAGGTAAGCCCTTAAGTACCCTAAGGAAAGGGTTGGGACGATTCAGGGGTCCCTCCCAGAGGAGGGGCTGGACAGTGGGGAGGATACGCCCATGTCCTTTGTCCAGTTTCGTGCCAGAGCGGGAGCCAACGGCTCCCTGAACTGGTTTCAACTGGAGTATGCAAGGAGAGCACCAAATGTGCCCTTCAAAGCAGTCTAGTGGCGCTGGCAAGCGCCCCCACCCTATCCCAGTACACTAAGTCCTGTCTGGGAGGTTGTCACACCACCCTGTGACAGGAAACCTATTGCCCTGCTCGAACTTGGTTCAGCAGTCATTGTTTGCTGTCCGGGTCTAGAAGACCAGGAACGCTGAGGGCCTCCCAAAGGAGCTTTACAGTGCATGGAATCATACCTCCCACACCGTTTACGGTGTTGGGGTATGATTTCAACATATTTGATACCAAACACGACAGGGTTTGTTTCAGCCAGTTTAGAGATAGCCATTGCGTAATGACGCATGGCCACTCTATGTATCGTAATGGCTGATGCACTTACAACCCAGGAGAATGGACTCCATGGATTGTAGCGGTGTCCTGCTCATGCAGGGGCACCTTCACACTTATAATCGAGCACCGTACCTTCAGGATTTAAAGGCCTGCCTTAGGGGTGACTTATAGGTTTTATGTGCAGTGACCTCAGATATGAGGGAACTTATATCTGTTGTAAGTAGTGCTAGCACCAGCTTTCACAGGCTGCAGTGGCAGGCCTGTAGTCTCAATTTGAGTGGTTTCCCGTGGGTGACACAATACATGCTTCAGCCCATGGGGACCCTTGGTGTACCTAGGCCCTGGGTACCTTAGTACCATATACTAGGGACTTACAAGAGTACATCAGTGGCCAATCTGGGGGGTACCTAAGTACTCACCATGTCTAATTTAGGGAAGAAGCACAGAGACTGGGGTCTTGATTAGCACGATCCCAGTCAGACTAGTCAGTAAAACATAATGACATCAGCAAAAAGTGGGGGTGACCATGAAAGCAGATCCTACTTTCCTACAGGCAGACTCTACTTTGACTGCTCTAAGGACAGCAGAGCCATGGCGTGCTCTTTGGGACTGCTGACTCATGGACAACAACCCACGGGTGGTACTGCAACAAGCAGGGTGGAGTGGGGTCCTGGGTTCTGTGTGAGGAGACTCTGCATCTCTGGAGGTGGTTGGAGCGCCAGGTCATTTTCTTGATCACGAACCATCTGGCAGTATCCCTGAATGCAAGTTAGAATGAACTGAGCAGGTGGTATTTAATGGACCACGTGTGACGTCTGCACTATGAGGTGGTACATGGTGACTTCCACCAGCTGGGAGAAGCCTTGCTAGATCTTTCCACCAATGCCAAGAATGTGCAGGGTCGAAAGTTTTGCATGTTGGACTTTCTGCAAGAGCACTCTTTGGGGGATGAGTTCTGGCTGGAATGTAACACCAGAATCTTGTACTCCTTCCCGCCCTTGCCTCTCTTGCCCTGAGTTCTGAAAAAGATCAGGAACGACCAACCCCAAGTTCTCCTAGTTGCTCCAGATTGGACAGGAGAGTATGGTACCTAGACCTTCTGGGCATGAACATTGATCCTCCAATCAGGCTCCTACTTCGCAAGGACTTCTGTCTCCGCACCAGGACAGGACCCTTCGCCCGAATCTGTGCAATCTACACCTACATGCGCAGAGATTGGTCAGCAACAACTGACTGTTTGGTCTGCTGCCTAAAGTGCTGGATGTCATCCTTGCCATCAGGCGCCCTTTTACAAAATCCATTTATGCTAGCTGCTAGGAAGAAATTGTGGCCTAGTGTGTTTTTTGCAAGACTGACCCCTCTACAAGCAAATCTGGCAGACTTCCTCTTTTATTTATTTGGCCCAGCAAGGTATTGATAGTGAGCACTGCTAAAGCGGTCAGCCAGTTCTGCTTTTCTGTGCTTGCTGGACCAATTGTGCTTGTTTAAATCACCTGTTTTGATGAGATTTATTATAGGTTTAACACACCTGGTCCTTCTCAAACCATTTGTGATGCCACTTGGCCCCTTAACTCAGTCTTGAATTTTCTTGTATATACTTTCAGACTGATGCACAACTGCTAGTTGTGTCTTCTGACTTTAAAAACCATCTTCTTCACTGCGATCATGTCAGCTCATTGCATGCATGAACTTCAGGCACTTTCAGAGCAATCACCCCACACATTTTTTCCAGACAAGTTGGTGCTGAGGACTCGAGCCACATTCTTGCCAAAAGTCCTGACTCCTTTCTACTCCTTCATCCTGCCTGCATTCTTTACTCCTCTCACTCCTTGAAAGGGGAGGAGATGTTCCGCCGGCTGAACTCCAGAAGGGCTCTAAGCTTTTACATTGACCACACCAAGGACCACTGAGAGAACGATCAGCTTTTTGTGGGGTTCTCCAGTGTGAAGAATGGGAAAGCTGTACAGAAGAGACCCATGTCGAGGTAGATAGTCCTCTACATTAAGATCTGCTATGCTCTGGCCAATAAGCAGCATTTGGAAGGTCTGGAAGCCCATTGCACGAGAGCTAAGGCTGCTACCACTGCATTTTCTTGCAGATTGCCTGTATTTGACATATGTCAACGTGCAACATGGGCGTCAGTGCATATTGTTATGAAGCACTACTACCTTGACAGCTAGATCCAGCACGAAGGGTTTTTCGCTTGCTTGGTAGTGCAAAACATTTTGGTCTGAATTCACCAAAGACCCTCCACCTTGTGGAGGGTCTGCTTTGGTATCTGTTCTAAGGTGAGGAATCTACAGTTAGAAGTATCCATCAGAAGACCAAGTTACTTACTTTCTGTAATGCTTTTTCTGCTGGATACTCTATGTAACTGCAGATTCCTCATTGCCCTCTCACCTCCCCGTTCTGTATAGTGGCCTCCTTTTAACATCAAAAATGGTCCCAAGTTAGTATTCAGGATACTGGTACCAAAGATTATTCATGCTCCTCATCAGAGGGCACGGAAAAGAAAAATCTTAAGAAACTAATGTCAACATGCAGTGGCGCTTGTATGCAGCTACACTATGTCACTTTTGGGGTGGAGTGGAGTCAAGCCACACAACTCCACCTAGCGGTGCATGGGAGCACGGCTATGAAAAAGTTTCCAGGTTCAGTTTTATGCCTAGAGAGTATTCTAAGGTAAGGAATTTGCAGTAAGCTAGAGTATCCACCAGGGAAAGCGTTACGGAAGATAAGTAACTTGTCCGTTAATACGCCAAACTTGCACAAACAAAGATACAAGTTTTTTTAAACACATTGCGTACTCTTTTATGGTCTCGTTTTCTCATTGTGCCCTCTTGCCAAAATTGTAGTATTTCTAAATCACGCTGGCTTTAGGAAGGGATACAAAGTCAAGTTTTTTCACAAAAATATTGAATTTCTTCAAACCACTCGTCTCACTCTGCACCAATGCTGTCAAATCGTCCTGGAGCTCTCGACCCTCTCGTCCCAAACAGCGAACTAGTAGGGACAATATTCCCTCCATTTGAATGGTAGCTGTGTTTACTTGTGCATAGTTCAAAAATACCTTTTTCCACTTTGCCCATTTGATCAGAGGTTCCCCCAGATGAGCCAATAAAAAATGGAGGAAGCATTATGCTTTGCATGCTTTATAATTCTCAAGGCGATACCAAAGGGGATGATGGACGGAGCGTTTGAGCTAATCAAACACTCACCCCCAGTCAACTGATCTGGGTTTAATCCATCATCATTCTTTAGCTCACTCCACCACCCCAGTTCAGACATGGCCATATGCAAATCAGTCTGACCCTGTGCCTCATGGGAACAGTCCAGCCCGAACTGCCAAGCCATGTCTTCCCTGGACCGGAAACAAGCATCCTGGGACCGGTTTCTGGCCAGAATGATGGATTTAACCCAGATCTCTTGACTGGGGGTGAATGTTTTGATTTGTTCTGCATTCCGTCCATCAATTGTGTGTATTTTGCTTATAATTCTCAAGGTCAAGGAGCTACATGAACTTTTGTTTTCCAGCTAAAGTAAGAACAAAGATATTGCAAAAGGCAATTAAATTTTGTAAAAATAATATATACTCCCATGTGCACATATGGAGAGACTGATTTAAAGTTTGACAAACAGATACTCCATCACATACGTGACAAATATCCCATCACCGTTTTTAAAAGTCTACAAATGCCACATATAGTGTTCTTTCCGGCAGGTCACAAACTTCTAGTGTATTAAGGAAAAACAAAAAAAACAGATCAATGATACTGACCTTAAGTCTGAACACCACTTGCAAGGTGGACTCTGTTGGACTTTTCCCTTTCTACAGGTTCATCCCCAAACTTTTTACCTTCATCCTTCTGTTTTCTGAACCCATTTTCGTTCGCTTTTAGGACTCTGCACACTTTACCACTGCTAAGAAGTGCTAAAGTGATTGTGCTCTCTCCTTAAAACATGATAGAATTGGCTTACACCCAATTGGTGTATGTAATTTATTTGTAAGTTCTTAGTAAAGGTATACTGCATATACCTAGGGCCTGTAAATTAAATGCTATGAGTGTACTTACAGCACTGATTGTGTCACTCACTTAAGTAGCCCTTTAAACATGTCTCAGGGTTGCCATTGCAGCCTGTGTGCGCAATTTTAAACTGCCATGGCTACCTGGTAAAATAAACCTTTTGCTAGGCCCAAACCTTCCTTTTTAATACATATCAGTTACCCCTAGGGTAGGCCCTGAATGGCCCAGAGGGCAGGGTGCAGTGTATTTCAAATGTTGGACATGTACTTTTAGTCCTGGTAGTGAAAAACTCCTAAATTCGCTTTTTAACTACTGCAAGGCTTGCCTCTCCCATAGGATAACACTGGAATTACCTTATTACATTTAATAAGCTGTAACTTTCAATTGGGAGCAGCTAGACAGATCGAGTTTGATGTCTATAGAATTATCATTAAAAGCCTTCTTTAATGGTAAAGTTGGATTTTTAATCACAACTCTGAATATGCCACTTTTGGAAAGTTGGCATTCTCTTGTCCTAACCATTTGGTGCCAGCAACCTGATCCTGGGTCACAGGACAAGGTGTAAATGGCAGTTGGTCTTTATGAACTGCCCCCAGGCAGTGAGACAAAGGGGAGAGAGATGTTGAAAGGGGGGACACTGTTAGACCTGACAGCCGGTGGTCTTTCCCAAACATTTTGCCTATTTACCTCACCTTTTTGCTGATTTCTTTTTGTTGGCCTTAGAACTCTGAGCACCACTGCCAACCAGTGCTAAAGTGCATGTGATTCTCCCCTAAAACATGGTTTGATTGATTATCCACAATTGGTGTATTTAATTTACCTATAAGTCCCCAGTAGAGTGCACTACCAGGGCCTGTAAATTAAATGCTACTAGTGGGCCTCCAGCACTGATTGTGCCACCCACATAAGTAGCTCTTTAAACCTGTCTCAAGCCTGCCACTGTAGAGCCTGTGTGTGCAGTTTTACTTAAGTCACATAAAGGACTCCCCTATTGCCATATGCATATACAATCATAGATGGAACCAACATCAAATAACTATAGACCCCAAATGAAGACGGTAAAGTACACCACCGGGTGGTGGGCAAGGAAGCAAGTCCTTCTTGTTTTATATACCCTCACACACCCTAGTGGTGTCATGCTTCATCATCGGGTCACCCTGACGCCTAGAAGTCAGGGTGGGCTCAACCAATCTTTCAGGGAGCTCTTAAAAATATGTTTTTGGCCAGGGGGAATAAAGATTAAAAATCTCAGAGAGATCCCGGTGTCCCTTTATTTTGGATCTCTCTGAAATATTAAAAGAAAGTAAAATAGGGTCTTTGGGATATTATGGTCCTAGGACGCTAATGCCAACATGTTTCAGTCCATGAATAGCCCCCTATGGGTGCTGGACTTTCTTCAGGGCAGAGGAATGACACCCCCTGGGAAAGAAAGGAGAGGGTATGGGAATTTCCCTACCCTAATTATAATAAGGGCAGATAGCTGCTCCTTATACTACTCTTCATTGAGAAACAGAGTGATTGCTCCATCTGTAAAAAGAAAGAAAAACAACAGAACAAAGAAACATAGTGTATGAGTCTTTATAATTGATGTGCTTTCTCAGTTTTGTAATAGTGCTCCTCACCATTGTGCCACATAGGATGATAAGGAATCACCTCACTCACTGTCCTTTATTTGGCGTGTGTGATACCATTCTTACTCCTAAACTCACTCAATTGCGTGATCTAGAAAAAGTTCACGTGTAGTGGCGGACTATTTCCGCAAACTGACACTAACTGCAGCCATGTGTCCGTGATTCACTATGTGTTCCAAAAGTCACTCATTCTGAAAATCACCATCCGCCGTACTCACTCGCCCTTAAGCTAATATTTACATCCACCCGTCTTACCCCTTCTTGGGTGGAGTAATGCTTCGCGTCGGGCCTCGCAAATGAGGGGTAGTCTTGTGGTCACACACTAGTGTGATTAACACCCCATATCAGATCGTTGTCATATGATGGTTTGACATAAAAATAGACAAAATATATAAAGAGAAATGGAAAGGAGACATAGATCAGATAATCATAATATAAATAAACTAAGACAAAAACAAATACCTCCGATCGACGGAGGATTGCACTTACATCTCAGCCCATTCATACCAGTCACCATTACTCACGCCTTCAAAGATCCTGCCCCGTGGTACACCTACTCGGTCTGGGTCCCGCCGGCTCTGTACTCCGTGTAAAATAGCAGCCTTATTTAAAGCGCTGAGATTGACGCGCGATCCCGGGGCTAGGAGTTGCCACTCACTTCCGGGTCGCCTTCTGATGATTAACTATGACTCATGCGGACCGCTAGGGATGCTGGGGATCGTAGTACCAAGAAAAGAAAAGTACCGAAAACACCCGAAGATCGGGGAAATGGAAGGGGGACTTTGACTCAGTCAATCAAAACACGCTATTTTCTAAATATGTGTTATATAATAAGCCCTCAAATTTATTAACGCGTGTTAAAAACAAGAAGAGGTAATGAGAGTGGATGCTGCCTGTTTTTTACAGGGATCGGTGGAAACATATGCCAATGGCGGATGACCGCCGATAAGATGGTCTGTAACGATCTAAAAGATGACCATTTAATCCAATGTTCACAGGTACGTACCCATAAGAAGTACCAACCAAATCGAAAAAATATATACATATAAATGTGTGTTTTTTAGATTAAGACTCCAAAGTTATGACAAATCTAATGGTACCGTGGGTGCCGATAGTGCCCTGAATGCCACCTTACAGTATAGAAATGTCAAATGGAACGGGTGGTAGCTAAGATCCCCAGATGTGTAAAGGAGCTTCATGACTGCTATTGATTTAATTGGTTCCAAGGTATAGAATCGTTCAATCCTGTGATATGAGCCTTAAGTCTATAGACCCATCTTTGTTCTCGTTCCAATAGGGCCTTAGTCATATTGCCCGTACCTCTGATTTTTTCAATAACTGTCCATCTGATATCTTTGTCAGTGTGTTGCATCTCCAAATAATGGGATGTCAGTTTCGTCGCTGTGATAGCCCTATGTATGGTGCTCCTGTGTTCGCTTATAAGCACCTTAACCTTCCTTCCTGTCATGCCAATATACATCAGTTGGCATGGGCATTTGATCATGTAAATAACATTATCGCTATTGCAATTTGTTTGCGACCGCTGTTCCCATGCATGGTGCATACCTAGATCAATCTCTCTCGTGTGTTCAGTAAAGGCACAAGCTACACATGAGCCACACGGGAAGTGACCAGTCACTGGTGGATTGTTCCAGAGCGTAGCCTGTTGGGTAGTTTTATGAGTACCAAATTTAGTATGTATGAGAGCGTCTCTGATACTCCTATTCCTACGAAAAGAAAACAACGGTTTGTCAAAGGTAAGTTTATTAGATGTTAAAATAGACCACCTTTTATTGATTATTTTCTTAATGGCGTTCGAGGAGGTGTTATATGTTGTAACACATATAAGGGTGTCTTTCGTTTCCTTTTCGTGGCTTTCGAGGAGTGCTTCTCTAGGAGTGTTCCTTGATCTCTTTTTGGCCTTGTCAATGATCCTTTTCGGGTATGCCCTTTCTGTCAATTTCTTGGACAGAATTTCAGCCTCAGTTTTATAGTCTTTTAAATCTTTACAGTTCCTGCGAATTCGCAAGAACTGCCCGATTGGTAAATTCTCCCGTAGTGCACGTGGATGTGCACTATTAAAATGGAGGAGACTGTTCCTGTCGGTGGGCTTGGTATAAAGGGAGGTAACCAATCTTCCCTCTTTAGCATTGATCTTAACATCTAAAAAGGCCACTTGTTCGTTGTTACTGGTTATTGTAAATTTCAAATGTGGATTAAGCTGGTTGATCCACGTATAGAAATCATTTAGAGAGGAAGAGTCCCCTCCCAAATGACCAAGATGTCATCTATGTACCGTAGCCACTTCTTAATGTGGCTCGAGTAGGAGTTGTTTGACCAAATATGATGTTCCTCTAGTTGGCCAACATACAGACACGCTATACTGGGCGCAAACGTGCTGCCCATAGATGTTCCGTGGACTTGGAGATACAACTGTTCCTCAAAACTAAAGAAGTTCTCAGTAAGAGCTAGACGCATGAGACTGATGACCCAGTTTACTGGAGCGTCCCAAGTCCAGTTACCTCCTCGTAAGAGGCCCTCAATGACCCTAATGCTCTCTTCCTGTGGAATACTAGTGTGTAGTGCAACTCCTAGCCCCGGGATCGCGCGTCAATCTCAGCGCTTTAAATAAGGCTGCTATTTTACACGGAGTACAGAGCCGGCGGGACCCAGACCGAGTAGGTGTACCACGGGGCAGGATCTTTGAAGGCGTGAGCAATGGTGACTGGTATGAATGGGCTGAGATGTAAGTGCAATCCTCCGTCGATCGGAGGTATTTGTTTTTGTCTTAGTTTATTTATATTATGATTATCTGATCTATGTCTCCTTTCCATTTCTCTTTATATATTTTGTCTATTTTTATGTCAAACCATCATATGACAACGATCTGATATGGGGTGTTAATCACACTAGTGTGTGACCACAAGACTACCCCTCATGTGCGAGGCCCGACGCGAAGCATTACTCCACCCAAGAAGGGGTTAGACGGGTGGATGTAAATATTAGCTTAAGGGCGAGTGAGTACGGCGGATGGTGATTTTCAGAATGAGTGACTTTTGGAACACATAGTGAATCACGGACACATGGCTGCAGTTAGTGTCAGTTTGCGGAAATAGTCCGCCACTACACGTGAACTTTTTCTAGATCACGCAATTGAGTGAGTTTAGGAGTAAGAATGGTATCACACACGCCAAATAAAGGACAGTGAGTGAGGTGATTCCTTATCATCCTATGTGGCACAATGGTGAGGAGCACTATTACAAAACTGAGAAAGCACATCAATTATAAAGACTCATACACTATGTTTCTTTGTTCTGTTGTTTTTCTTTCTTTTTACAGATGGAGCAATCAACTCTGTTTCTCAATGAAGAGTAGTATAAGGAGCAGCTATCTGCCCTTATTATAATTAGGGTAGGGAAATTCCCATACCCTCTCCTTTCTTTCCCAAGGGGTGTCATTCCTCTGCCCTGAAGAAAGTCCAGCACCCATAGGGGGCTATTCATGGACTGAAACATGTTGGCATTAGGGTCCTAGGACCATAATATCCCAAAGACCCTATTTTACTTTCTTTTAATATTTCAGTGAGATCCAAAATAAAGGGACACCGGGATCTCTCTGAGATTTTTAATCTTTATTCCCCCTGGCCAAAAACATATTTTTAAGAGCTCCCTGAAAGATAGGTTGAGCCCACCCTGACTTCTAGGCGTCAGGGTGACCCGATGATGAAGCATGACACCACTAGGGTGTGTGAGGGTATATAAAACAAGAAGGACTTGCATCCTTGCCCACCACCCGGTGGTGTACTTTACCGTCTTCATTTGGGGTCTATAGTTATTTGATGTTGGTTCCATCTATGATTGTATATGCATATGGCAATAGGGGAGTACTTTATGTGACTTAAGTGTTCTAACACGGGGGACGTACTCTCCTTTGAATATTTCCTCTTGACCCTTCTGATAACATTTGTTATTTATGTGTTTAAAATGTGCAGTTTTACTGCCATGTCAACTTGGCTTTTAAAACCTCTTGCCAAACCTTAACCTCCCCTTTTATTACATATGTCACCCCTAAGATAGGCCCTAGGTAGCCCATAGGACAGGGTGCTGTGTAATTAAAAGGTAGGACATGTACTGTCAAGTTTTGCATGTCCTGGTAGTGAAAAACACCCATATTAATTTTTCACTACTGTGAGGCCTACCCCTCTCATAGGTTAACACTGGGAATTCCTTATTACACTTATACGCTGCAATTCCTCATAAAGAAGGAGTAGCTCTGTTATGTTTCATTCATTGGAATGGTAATGATAAATCCTTTTTCCTGGCAAAGTTGAATTTATCATCACTATTTTAGAAATGCCACTTTTAGAAACCTAACAACTAAGAACAGGTGTTTACCTGGAACTCATTTTCAATGCAATGTAAATACACGGACTTCTGAGTAGAATGAATCTGTAAAAGGCAAGTTACAGTAAAGCAGACACTTATTCTGCAAGGACTAAGGACCAGATGTACGAAGTATTTTTGCATGCGCAAACGGGTTTGCGACCCGTTTGCGCGTACAAAAATACCTAAGGGCCATGTACAAACCCTAATTAGCGAGTCACAATTTATTTGCGATTCCCTAATTAGGATTTGCGACTTGCTATTAGGAAGGGGCGTTTCAAGGGCGTCCCTTCCTAATAGCGAGTCAGAGCCCTATGTATGACTGTTTTGCGACCGCAATTGCGGTCGCAAAACAGTCGCAGTTTACCACCTACTTCAAGTAGGTGGTAAAGCATTCGCAAATGGGAAAGGGTCCCCAGGGGACCCCTTCCCCTTTGGGAATGCATGGGAAAATATTTTTCAAGGGCAGGCAGTGGTCCCAGAGACCACTGCATGCCCTTAAAAAATGAAACAAATTTTTATTTTTTTTAAATGCATCCCATTTTCCTTTAAGGAAAACGGGCTGCATTTAAATAAAAAATGCTTTATTTAAAAGCAGTCCCAAACATGGAGGTCTGCTGAGCCCAGCAGGCCACCATCCCTGGGAGGGTCAGCCATTCTCAATGGGGTCGCAAATTGCGAGTGGCTCATTAATATTCATGAGCCTCACTTTTTGCGACCCCATTGGGAACCGCTAACAGTGTCTCTGACACTGTTGTAAATTTGCTTTTGAGACTCGCAATTTGCGAGTCGCAAAAGTAAATGGTCGTACATCTGGCCCTAAATCTTATCACAAACTTGAATAATTGTGTGACACCCAGATCTCCATTACTTCTTTATCCAATTCGATTCAGCCAAACCGAAGTTTTATTAAGAATCACAAGAAAAAATATGTCTCTTTGTTTTTAAAATATGGTGATCAGTGAAGAAATTTAGAAAGGCACCCCAAGTGAAAAAACAGAACCAGAGAAAGAAAAAGTGATCATTTGGGTCAATATGCAAACGTAAAAGCACATTGGTTTCTCTCAGGAGACCGCCAGTTCTTCATTAGATTATACAACACAAAAGATGGATACAGTGTGTTCATTATACACAACTAAAGCCCAAAATCTCATATATGGTTTTACATTATTAAAAAGAAATTAAGCTGTCCATCCTATGGGCATCTACTATCCGTCATGCTCGCACAGTTAATACCTTCCGTGACCTATGGAACTGAAACAATGAGAGTTTGCGAAATTCCAACTTTAAATAAAATTCAAACAAAAGTTTATAAAAACGTCTCTCACATTCAGCAATCAGCATCACCGGCACAAGTTCGACTCGAGTTTGGCTTGTCCAACCAAACAATCCGGAGCAAAGGCGCATTTATTAAACTATGTTTCTATATTGAAAACGTGTACTGGAAAGAAATTTATGTGCAAAGAAAGAATAAATAAACAAGGTTTCTTGGGTTGTTATTTAATCCAGGTTATAAAGGATCTTGGCGCGCAAGACATCTGGAATTCCTGCATTAGGAAAGAGGCATTCAAAAAAGCAATTAACTTAACGACAAAACTCCTGTCTTATTTAACAGATGAGAAAATTCTACTACAAAGACGTCATGCTTGGACGGTGATCAAGTCATACGGCACAAGGAAGCCTCAGGAATATTTGTCAGCTCATTTTTCAACGGTCTTAAAACATCAGTTTATGAAATTACTCTTTGGCATGTGGGAAACAAAGGATCTCATCCCTTCTTGGAAAGATCCGAATCAAAATCAAGAATGCAGACTGTGTGATTATAAACAAGAATCTCTACAACATATTCTCTGTGCATGTCCAAAGCTTTTAAAAGAAAGAAAGATATTACTAAAAAAAATATTTATGATTATTCGAACATGCAGTGAGCTGTAACCACCTGGTTAGGCGGGACCTCAATCCCCTTAGTTTGCAGGGGGGTAAAATAGTTAAATGCGTATCTAAAAGAATTAGGTGAAATTCCAGTGGAAATCCAAAACTGATTTTCAAAATTAATGGTAATTTCAATATCATTTTAAGAGATAACAAGCAGTATTTTTCTACTAATGTTTAAGAAAACATAGAACCACAGTCATATACATTGTTTTTATAATGATGACGATTTTTAAGGTTAAAGCACTTTAAGGGCAATAGAAAATGTACTTGAGTTCACTAAAAGTGGATAAAGGATTCTTTTTTAATTCTCTATCAATGATTTTTTATTAAGATGCTTTATGTATTTAAAATCTGTTGTTTTGGTGTAATGGTTTTAAATAAAAAATATACACAACTATGGTCTGTCTCCTAATAATTTCAACCACATTTTGACCCTAATTGCGGATGCTAGGGTCTCATCAGGACAGAGCAATAACCTGGGGGATCGTTGTGTCACTGAAGGATGGTCTCTTTCATTACTGGTAGATCAGGTACATAAAGCACGGTTGCAGTGTGTGCTGACCTGTGCAGGGCAAGCAGCCAATGGTGTTCGGAGAGATTGTATTAACAGAAGGCCATCAATGTACATATCATGAATTCGGTATGCACTGTGTGCCGTGGGCAATCGATGTGAAACTATCTGCAGTGTGGGTAGAGATGGCCCAAGTAAAACAATCAATTTATTGATGTGCCACAGATTTCTGATCAGGAGACCACGTTTCTGAAGCTGTTAGGGTCCATTCATTGTTTTCCTTGGGTCATCTCTACCCACGCAGCCCATCGTAGCCAACGCATCTCCCTACAAGGACATCGCCTCGCCCAAGACAGCCCATTGGAACCGCCACTGCACGATGCTTCTCCACACAAAGACATTGCCTCACACTTTGCAGCTCCCCGAAACCACCGCTGCACAACACATCTGCTCACCCAGACCTCACATTGACTCTGCTGTGCAAAGCATCCTTGACACAGGACTCTGCATCTCTTCGCAACCAGTATTTGAGGTACCCTTGTTCAGCTGGCCTAACTGGGTCCCTGTAGCCGGCCTGAGCCGCATCGTGGTCGGCCTGAACTTGTGACTTTGTCCCGGTCTGACACAACCTGATAACCACACTTGTCACTTTATGCTTTTTAGGAGCTATTTTCCCTGAAATCTTTAAAATTGCACATCTCCGATTCTACTGATTACATTTTTGTCATTTTGGTCTTGATTTATTAACATTTATTCTACGTTTCTAAATTGGTGTGGGATTTTTCTTGTGTTGTGTTCTCACTTTATTACAGTTTGAAGTGCTGCTTAAATACTTTGCACATTGCCTCTAAGTTAAGCCTGACTGCTCTGTGCCAAGCTACCAGAGGGTCAAGCACAGGTTAATGAGGGGTTTGCTTGTGACTTCCCCCTGACAAGGATTGTGGTTTCTGCTTGAGTAGGGGGCCTCCCGCCTCAACCAGTAACCCAATTTCTTACCAGCCGCGGCCCGTGCAGGTAAGAGCGGTGGGGCCGGCTGGGTGGGGGTTTAACGGACGATGAAGAAGGAAAATTAAATAAATAATGATTTAATATTTAAATAAATAATTAATTTTCCCTCGTCATCGTCTGTCAAAATCCCCCCTCCCCCCCAACCCCCCTCTCTCCAGGCAGCCCCACCGCTCTTACCGGCACAGGCTGCGGCTGTTTCTTACAGAAAGGATCTAACATTCCAATATTGAGTCTTGTAGCTTGTCTAACACCTGTCTATACAACACGGAGATTATTTGACAAACTAATCGATCTTTAATTTCTTGGTCTGTCTCTATTTCCCTTTTTATGCATGGGAAGGATTTCACATTTTTAACACTATTGCTGTGCCCTGATTTTTGTGTGTGTGTGTGTGTGTGCGTGTGTATATATTTGTTTATCAAATAACATGACCACACATCGCCTCACTCCACAGAGTGGGTGGACCTTTGCCCCACATCAGAGATAAATAGCGCAGTAAATGTCCATTCCTGACAGTATATTTTTAATCCATCAGACTTCCTTTGGTTAGAGAAGGTTCACTGGCTTTTCTGCTCGACTTAAATGCCTGAAATGAGGCCCACGTGTCCTCCTTGCACACCGGTACCCCTTTGGACGATTTGAGGTCCCTTTTAAACTTGTTGCCAGTGTGAAATAAGCTCTCTGGAGACAGATCACTTTGAAATGGTAAGAGCTTTTTCAGTAGTGACCTCAGCCCTCGCCTGCCTGGGCAAACTGCCAGCCCTGCAGTCCCTCATTCCCAGAGTTCTAGTATCGAACACTTAGAACATTCCGATCCCTCATAATTCCAGGGTACCACAAGATCATCTGGTTCAATCACTGACTTGAAGGTACATAGAGTCCAAATCTACGAATTTCCTGAGACAACATGATGAACCAACAATTTTTGGGACCATCCAGGATGGCAACATGAAGCGCTGGATGTAGCCTGCATGAAAAAATTGCAGGGACTGGAGATAAAGTATGGTAGCCCCTTACTTTTGATCTTGGAAAAATGAGAGTAAAGACGGGCCTACGGCTCTGCCTAGGTTGGTGGACTCTGCAGGAGACAACGCCCAAAAAATGTGGGGTGGTAAACCCTTGTGATCCTTGTATGCCATGCCTTCATGGAACAGAAGTCTGGAGGTCACAAAGAAAACCATGATTTCTTCAAATAACGCTCCGCAACGAGGGGCCTGACTTATGTGCAAAACGAGGGAGCGGATCCTATGACAGCCGAGTTCATCCAGGTGGAGGGTCTTATGATGGGATCTCTTAATAACTTGACTGCATCTGTCTGTGACCGGCATAGACCAGAGCATAATCAAGGTGGAAACATGCTTTGAGTATCTTGCCTCAAGGATTTCAGAGACTGAATAGACAGTCAAAACTCTGGTTTAGTGGGCAAGCCAAGATGGTGGACGTGAGCTAAGCGCGCTCTGTCCAGCCTCATCATTTATCCTTCTTTATCCTGTCCTCCGGTCCTAATCTCTCCGCGCTGATCGTGTCCCGAGTGGGGCGCGTGTGGGGGCTCCGATCGGTGCCTCCAGTTGCCCCGTATCCTGGCGAGAAGAGCTGTGGTGGCTGAGCCCTGAGCTGCGGCCGGGTGACGCAGGGCGGAGCCGCGGCCTGGAGTGGAGGCCAGTACCTGGCGTGTGGTGAGCCTGTGGTCCCGGAGGAACTGCTGCGCTTGTGGCCGTGCCCCTGCGGCGGCGGCTTGCGAGGAGCTGAGGTAGGCAGCGGCGGCTCGAGGGACTCGTCAGCGGAGCCGTCCGTGTGCTCGTCCCCCTCCCCCGTGCTCGTGCTGGATCTGAGGCGGGGAGGTCGGCGGATGGATCGGGCGGTCGTGTTGGACTGCCGAGGGAGCTGAGCAGAGAGGGCGCTGAGATTTGTGCCTGGCGGCCGCTGTGCTGCCCTATGCTGGGATTGCGCTCCCCTGGGCAGCGGAACTGCTGGCGAGCCCTCCTCTGCCCTGAGCTTTGCTGACGGTGCCGCGCCCTCGCCCCGGCGTCCATTTCGGGTCGCGCGAGTTGGCAGCGGCAGAGACAGATTGCGGGCCAGTTGGAGTTGGTAGGGATCCTCGGCTGACTCTCTTGGAGGTAGGAGGTCGGCATCTGCGTGGGCCCTGAGGCAAGTGGGGGTGGCCCCCCCAGGATCTCCATTATTGAACCCTGGGAGCTGCGGCTACTACTTTGGGTGTGATGCCTCATTGCAGTGAGTGGGGGCCTTGACGTTGGTCCGCTGTAACCTGGCTGCCCCCGGAGGGGGGGCTCCCTGCCGGTAGTTCTGCATCGGGGCTTGTTGGTGGTCCTGTGTTCGGCGGCCGGTTCGGGTCGCGCGGGACCTCGGTCTACAGCCCCGGGGACCTTCTTCGCCCTGTCTCTTCCTGCGCCTGGGGGGGGGCTTTAGACTGGCCAGTGACGGTCACAGGATTGTGACGCCTTTCTGCTCCCGCGGACGGGCCTGTGGCCTCCAGGCGAGGCGGCCTGAGAAGTTGAGGCCGAGTGGCCGGACAGTTGGTTGGGTCCCACGGGCGCAATGACGAGGGACAGGCGAAGTGGGGGCTCGGCCAAACAGTGCACGCTGGATAAATAAACGGCCCCCGGGGCCGCCGCAGCGGCACCTGGTGGATCTCAGGGTGCTGCGCCAGATATTCCGGACAATGCTGCACTCACGGCCGCTATTACGCAGTCCAGAGATGTCCTTGATGCTAAAATTGGGGCGGTTGGATCGGATGTCATGCTCCTTTGGCAGGACCTGCGGAACGCTGTGGCCCATATCACCGAGGCTGAAACGTGCGTTTCAGGAGTGGAGGATGAGGTAGCCGGCCTGCGGAAGCGGGTGGCTGCCCTCGAGACATCCCAGCGGGGCTTGGCGATGCGCGTGGAGGATGCGGAGGGCCGGGCCAGGCGCAACAATCTCCGCTTTGTGGGTTTTCCGGAGGGGTGTGAAGGGGGGGACATGGAACAGTTCCTCACTCAGTGGCTGGAGAGCTGGCTTCCTCCGGAGACCCTGCCCCGTTGTTTTATCATTGAGCGTGCCCACAGGGCTCTCGCTCAGAAGCCTCCGCCTGGCGCCCGCCCGAGGCCAGTTATTGCAAAGCTGCTGAACTACCATGACCGTGATGTGATACTCAAACAGGCCAGGGCCAAGGAACCTTTGCTCTTTGACAATGCGCGCATATTGATTTTCCCGGACTATACGAAGTTAGTTCAGCAGCGGCGGCAGTCTTTTTTGGCAGCCAAGGCCCGACTTCGTGATCTTAAGCTTCCCTATGCGCTGCTGTATCCTGCCCGGTTGCGGGTGGTGTATCGATCCCGCACGCATTTCTATGACTCGCCGGAGGAGGTGTTTCAGTGGACAGATGAGACGGTGCGACTGCGTCCCCACACGCCTCCTCGGAGGGAGTCCGATTCCTCCTCCAGCGAGGCAGCTCGTGGGCAGCCCCACAAGAAGCTCAAAGATCGCCAGCGCTCCAGGTCTAATCGCCGATCACGCTCCTGCAGTACGTCCTCCCAGGCTGGCTCGGCCTCCCAGCAGACTCCATCGGCTTCCTAATTGGTGGGGAAGATTGCAGTCCTCTGTAACTTTGATATCACTGTTTGGATCGAAGGACTCCATGTGCGGGCCGGCTTCTCTGTTGGACCTTCCGACGGAGTGGGGGCCTGCTGATTTTGGGCTGTAACTTGGGGATCCATTGGTCGAGGTGGGCCGGGACTCCCTGTTGGGGTCTGCGGGCCGCACTCGCCGCAACAGATGCTTCATTGTTCTTGAAGTATTGGGTGGGGGGATTGTTGGGTTGTTTTTGTTTATGTTGTTTTCAACAGGTCGCACTTTGCAACAGAAATACTTAGGGCTCCTTGTATGCACCACTTGCTTTCTCATGTACCAGTGTTTCCCATAGGGATCGTTCATGGCCGACTCAGGTGATGGCTCTCGGGCGTCCCCCGGGACTCTTAGAATAGTGAGCTGGAATGTCAGGGGGGTCCTGGACAAAATTAAGCGGGGGCTGTTCTCCAGCAGGCTAAGAGGGCTCATGCTGATGTACTCATGCTCCAAGAAACACATCTTATGGGTTCGAAAGCGCTCTGCCTCCAATGTTATGGCTATGTCCACGTGTTCCATTCAGGGTTTGTAAGGGGGTCACGGGGTGGCGATTATGATTCACCGCAGGGTCCTATACACCCACGTGAAGACGTGGGCTGACGCCCAAGGGCGCTATTTATTCCTGCAGGGCATGGTCAGACAAGAACCAGTGATTTTGGGTTGTGCATATGCCCCCCCTCCGCTTTCATGGGGTTTGGTGGAGCGGCTCACGTCCTTATGGGCGGATATGCCTGACGGCCTGTCTATAGTTGGGGGTGATTGGAACGACGTGCTTGATGTGACCCGGGATCGCTGGAGGCCGGGGGAGAGTGCGGCTGCTAGCCAGGACACGAAGCTTTCCTCTTTGGTGTCTGGGCTTGATTGGGTGGACCACTGGCGCCGGATGCACCGGAATGTTCAGGGCTACACGTATCTCTCTGCAGTTCATAATTCCTTTTCTTGCCTTGATTATTTGTTTGTCCCTCGTGTGGCAGCGAGTAGAGTAGTGGAGGCAGATGTCCTTCCGAGGGGTATCTCAGATCACTCGCCGATTACCTTGACGGTCCGGATGGGCTCGACACAGCAGCCCTTCCGCTGCGCCTCTCGACGTGGAATCTCCAGAAGGCGGATTACAGGGAATGCCTGGAAGGCGCCATTGACCAATACTTGTCACTTAATGTTGGTTCGGTCTCTGGGGCTGAACCTCTCTGGGAGGCACTGAAGCCCACTCTATGGGGCGTTGATATCTCCTTTTGCGCGGCGGCCCGCAGGGCTCAGAGGGAGGCTCTGCTATTGGCAGAGACTAATATTGCAGAGCTCGAACATCATAGTAGGGGCGAAGGGGGTGAGCACATACGGCGACAGTTGCTGCTGGCGCAACAGAACTATGCAGATCTTCTTTGGGATGAGGCCCGTCTTATTTGGTTAGTGGCGCGTAGTAGGGTATACCAGTGGGGTGACAGGTCCAGCAAGACGCTTCATCGGCTGTACCAGGGGATGTTTCATGCCCAGCCCCTTCCTGGTATTGTTGACCCGACTGGGGGGCCCCTCACGGATGCCATTGACATTGCTGACAGTTTCTCCTCCTATTTTGCGGAGTTGTACGCCCCCAGGGAATGCCTTCACGAGGACGTGATAGGCCGGTTTTTGGATGACCTCCCGCTGCGGGCTCTGTCTGATGAGGCAAGGGCCGAGCTCGATCTCCTCCTTACAGAGGAGGAGATGGGTGCCGCCTTGGGAGAACTCAATTCGGGTAAGGCCCCCGGGCCAAATGGGTTTCCTTGTGAATTTTTCAAGAAATACTTTCTGCAGCTTGGGCCCCATTACCTGCGGGTGGTGGAGGAGTCCCGCGACCGGGGCCGTCTTCCTCGGGATTGGAGACACGCGGAGGTGGTGGTGTTTCATAAGCCCGGTAGACCCCCAGAACAACACGCCTCCTACCGTCCCATTTCGCTTCTAAATGTGGAGGCCAAAATACTGGCCAAGGCACCAGCCAATCGCTTGCGGTCCCACATTACCACCTTAGTGCACCCAGATCAGGCCGGGTTTATGCCTCAGAGGGCAACTAGACATAATATCCGCCGCGTACAGGTGGCAGTGGCCGCTATGCGGGGGCTCGGCACGCGGGCGGCGCTCCTCTTGGCAGTTATGGACAGGGCGTTCGACTCCCTCAGCTGGGTTTACCTCTTTGCGCTGTTACGCAGGTTAAATCTTGGTCCTCGCTTCCTGTCCTACTTGTCCCGACTCTACACTGATCTCACTGCGGCGGTACGCGTAGCGGGCTCCACCTCCTCCACTTTTTCGCTTGGGAGGGGTACCCGGCAGGGATGCCCGTTGTCTCCCTACTTGTTTGCGCTGGCGGTCGAACCTTTGGCCGCTTGGGTGCGCATGGATGCACAGGTGACCGGCTTCGAATGGGCGCATGGCTTGTCGGATCGTATTGCCTTATACGCCGATGATGTTTTATTTTTTCTTACGGATGTGGATAGGACGGGGCCGCGGCTGCTTCGTATAATGCAGATCTTCGGGGAGTCATCGGGCCTCTACTTGAATCCCAGCAAGTCTATCCTGTGGTCCTTGGGGGATGCGTCGGGCTTAGGCGCCTGGGCCTCGTCGGTCCGGGTTGTTACCGGCGGGATGAAGTATCTCGGGGTCTTTCTATCGGATTCACCTACTGTGGCATGGGAGCGGAACTTGGCTCCGGTCTGGGAGCGTGTACGAAACGATCTCAAGATATGGTCACATATGCCTTTGTCGATCTATGGCCGATCGGCCATTTTTAAGATGGTCTCGCTCCCCCGTTTGCTGTATCAATTGCAGAATTACCCCTACCCAATTCCTCCTAGATGGTTTAGGCAGGTCAATGCGGCTTTAGGCCAGTTTCTATGGGCCAGAGGTGTGGCCAGAATTACCCTACGGACATGTTTCCTTTCCACGTACTGCGGTGGGCTGGCGACCTCTGACATATTATTGTATTACATGGCCTCGCACCTGCTTGTCTTGAATGAGTGGTGGTATGGGAATAGAGATGACCCTGCATATGCTGTGGAGCGGCTCCTTATGGGGGATCTCTCCCTCCATACGATTCTATATTCGGCACCGGTGCGTAGATCCCTGCCGCCGGCAACACAAGTGGTCTTTCAACTCTGGCGACAAGCCTTGCGGAGGATGGGGTGGTGGAATAAACTGACACAAGAGACCCCCCTATGGAACAATGTTCGCCTGCCGCAATTAGCTACGCTGTCAGGGTTCCGTGGATGGGGCAACATTGGTATCTCTACCCTGGGGGATGTCATGCGGGGGGTGACTCTGAGATCCTTTCAAGACCTACAGAGGGATTTTCAGATGCCAAAGACCCAATTCTATAAATATTTACAGTTTCGGCACGCCCTTTCCCCTAGCTTAGAGGGCCTGGAGTCCTTGGCGGAGTTTAGCCCGATAGAAGCGAAGGTGTTTATGGGGGACCTCCAAGATCATAAAATCTCTAAGATCTACCAAACCCTGGTGACTCACAGCTCCCCCACACTAATGAAGCTTAGAGGGGTCTGGGAGGAAGATGTAGGTCCACTTGATGAAGAGGACTGGACTGAGGCTCTGTCCTCCCCTGGGGGGCGGCCATAGCGGTGCGGCTGCGCCTGGTTCAGCTTAAATATTTGCACCGGGTCTATTTTACGCGGGTCCGGCTGTGGAGGACGGGATTGGTGGCCTCCCCTCTATGTCTTAGATGCGAGCGGGAGGAGGGGACCCTGATGCACACGGTTTGGTACTGTCTCTCTTTGTCACGGTTCTGGAGAGGGGTGGTGACTTGTCTCTCTGAAGTGCTGGGCTGGGACTTGCCCCATTCGCCGAAACTGGTGCTTTTACATGTTATGGATGGAATCGGGGGGCAATGTCTATAAATGTCATCTTATGCTGTTGGGGTTTACCTTAGCTAAAAGGGATATTGCTAGGGCGTGGAAGGCGCCGACGCCACCCTTGGTGTCGACATGGAAGAAGGGTCTGGACTTCTGCATGGGCCTGGAACTTCCCATCTTCATTGCAAGAGGGTGCCCGCAGAAGCACTTTAAAGTGTGGAAGCGTTGGGCAGACTATCGGGGCCTGCTACTTGAGCCGGTTGCTGCACCGGGACACTTCCACCCGGATTGATGATTCCTCGCTGGTGCAGGATGTTGTTATTTGGTATTTCAGTTTCTGGGGCGAGTGGTAATGGAGCATAATGTACAGCTAGGCTGTTATCTACGAGGCTGTTAGTGCGACGGGGGGAGGGAGGAGTTGGGGGGGTTTTTCATTTGACATATTTCATCTGTATTGCTCTTATTTTCTCCTTGCATTCCTTTGTGAAAAGTCAAAGTCATAATGTTGAATCTTGATTGTGCAGACGTCTCTGGGTCACAGAGCGCTGCTCCATATGTGTCATTTGATAAATAAAATCTGTTTACAAAAAAAAAACTCTGGTTTAGTGAATCTGGAATTATTGTGTCAGACTTTTCTTTAAGAGTTGCTTCAAAATGAAACATTAAGAGACAACTCCATAACGGTCATGATGAGGTAGGAAAATGAAGAGTACAGCTTCAAAAATAGACTGGTAGCCAACAGAATCGGCGTAATAGACTTCCTGCCGGTTGCAGAGAGAGGGGATATGTTTGTCTTAGTTATACAACCCCATAGGCATGCACCATCATTGTGGCTCAGGATAACTGTTCAGAAAGTATAGATGGGTCTGCACATGGTAGCAGACAAAGAGCATTTAAATTCCGAGATGGCTTCATATGCACATATCTGAGCAACATGACAGATAAATAATATTGGAACTGCAAGCTATAAAAAATTCCAGACCATTCGGATGAATCTTGACACTTTCTTGTGGTAATTAGGCAAAAATAAAAATTGTGCAGGGCAATAACACATTTCTTTTACAAACGTGCACTTAGTTTGTGCATTTCTGTAGACAAGCAAAAGGAACAGAGCATCTGGAAGCTGGGGTAATCACCATTAGAGCCGGCTATTCCTATCTAAATGCTTTAGTTATTCTGAGTGACATTTCTGCCCTGTTTTGCAAGGAAATGTGTAAGGTGGTGTAGAGTCCTCCCCAGCCCTGGGAGCATGCAAAGGAATACGCCACATACAGAGCTCTGGATTGTTTGTCTTTTTTCCTCAGCATACAATCACACTGCCTTCTTGTTGGGCCTGGCCCTTTTTGCAGGGTTAACAATGTAGGAAGCTGGCTCTGTATGTACTATACCAAAGTAAGATATAGTGTGCACAGAGTCCAGGGGATCCCCAGAGGTATAGCAGAGGCTAAATTAGATACTCACTAACAGCTCTCTTTGTGGTAGTGTGGGCGAGCAGTTAGGCTTATTAGGAGGGTGTGTTAAGCATTTATTGTATTCACTCAATCAAGTACTGATTGCACACACTCAGAGACAGAATCCAGACTAATTGGGTAAGTATAAAAAAAGGTATACTTATGTTTTATTTCTAGAACCAAGCAGGACTTGGTACAGGTAGGTAAAATGTACTCGCAATTGTAAAACTTTACAAGGTAATGCAATTGGGAATGGATTTGTAATCGTTACAGGTTGGTATATGTTTTAAAAACTGTTTAAATTACATAGAAATTACTTTTGATTACTTATGCGTTACTTTTAGATTTCATCAACTACTCAGGGTGATATGCCTAGATATCACACCGTGGATCCTACAATACAAGGTAAGTAAGACTTTTTCAGGTTTTAAGATACAGTTACTTTTTTTCCATACAAAACACAGGTCAACACAGACATTTTTTAGGAACAAAACTTGTAACATTGGTTCCTAAGGGGAAAAGAGTGTTAACAGTTCACAGGTAAGTAAACAACTTACAAGTGTGGCTTTTGGGGGTTAGGACTAAGGTTCCCCAAGGTCCAGTTAGGCACTCAAATTGCACTACCAGCGGCACTGGGGCAGCTGGGTGTAGAGTGCAGGGCCTCAATGTTAGCCAATGGGGGCTAAGAAGGGTCAGGGACTGCTTACGAGCAGGCCTCTCGGTTGTGGGAGCAGTGCTCCTGGGGTTGGGATCAGCACTGCAGGGGCCAACTATCAGCACAGGAGCTGCACCACCAGCGGCACGGAGGCAGCCGGATGCAGTGTGCCAAGGGGACGTCGGACATCCTGTGGATTTCAATGGAGATCTCCGATTTGCAAGAGATGCTGCAGGCTCTGTCAGGGAGGCTTCCTGGAGGCGACCACCGACTGGAGAGGTACGTTGGATTCTTGGGGGATGTCTGGACACTGTCGGTTGGGCCACCCAAGGCCGAGGGGCATCTGGTGCAGGGGTGTCTTTTGGCGTCGGGTCTTTTTACCAGGTCCGGTCGCGGTCGAGGGGACACTTCAGGTTGAGGCTGCAGGCGTTGGCTTGAAGCTTGAGGGAGGTCAGGGATCACCAGATCCCAGGTCAGGATCGCTGGGGAGACCTCCACGTGGTGTTGGACCACTTGAACTCGGGCCGTGGGCATCGGGTGCAGAGTGGTGCAGAACCGCGGAGCCGCTTGGATACGGGTTATGTGTTGGAAGTCTTTGCTGAGCAAATCCGGTGCTCACGGGAGACAGAGTCTTTAAGTTGAGTGCAGGGTAGGTCATCCCGGCTCTGGGGGGCTGCTGGATACGCCTGGGTTTCTGCTGTAGTCAGGTCGGAGTCAAGACAGGCTGGTAGGGCTGGGGCCAAAGCAGTTGGTGTCCTCTTCTTCCTGGATCAGCACAGCTCTTCGGTCCTTCTTCTTTCTTCCATGAATCTGAGGAGGCAAGGTTTGGGGTCACCCCTAAATACTAAATTTAGGGGCGTTTACGGGGGTGTGCAGGTCGGGACCAATGGGTTCCTCCCTTGGGGTGAGTACACCCTCTAATATGCCACCCTCCAGTGGGAGGGGGGCTGAGCCTCTTCCTAATTGGCTGGGTCCTCTCATCTTCAAGATGGAGGGGACTGAGATGTGTGCTTTACCTTGCCTCCGCCACCTGAGGGGTGGGGTTGGTAAAGGTGGGCACACCTCTCCTCCAAACTCTGTTTTCCCGCCGATTCTCCCGCCCAAAGTGGAGGTCAGAACCGGTGGGAGCCAGTTCCTGGGGGCAGCAAAAGGCAGGGACAGCTTAAAGAGGCGGCAGGCCTTTGAAGCTTCCCCTTCGTGGACCCGACCCATCCCGGGGGAGGAGGCATGACACCTCTGCCCAAGATGGGCTTTGTTTCTGGACCCAGAGAGTGGAGGCTCTCTACCCAGGGGTCCAGAAACCTGTTTGGTGGTGGCAAATGGTGGGCAGCCATTCAGGAAGCCATTCAGGAAGCACACCAGGGCTTGTCATTTTTCAGGGGGCATCTCTAAGATACCCTGTGAGTGCCTTTTACATTAAATCCCACACTGGAATCAGTGTGGGTTTAATGTGCTGAGAAGTTTGCTACCAAACTTCCCAGTTTTCAGTAAAGCTATTATGGAGCTGTGGAGTTCGTAATGACCAACTCCCATTGCTCTTTATGGCTTTACTGCACTTACAATGCCTAAGAATGGACTTACACACTGTAGGGGTAGAGTGCTCATGCAACTCTACCCTCACCGGTGGTCTAGTGCACCCTGCTAGAGGGGTGGCTTACCTACGCCACAGGCAGTGGATTGCAGGCATGGTACACAGGTATGTGTGCCATGTCGACTCTTCACTTTTCTCTGCACCAAAACACGCAGTCTGTAATGGCAGTGTGTGGGTGTTAGACCTGGCACTGTTGGCGTGGGTCTCCCTTCCATTTTTTGCTGTTGCCTCATGTGTTTTTGCTGGTTATAGATGCTTTGGGCACTGTGCCACTGCTATTCAGTGCCACAGTGCAAGTGCTCCCTATGGTAAATTGATGTATGGCTTAGTGATTCCATGATTGTTTGGTTTGGTTTACTTGTCAGACCCTAGTACAGTGCACTGAGTGTGCCCAGGGCTTGTAAACCAAATGCTGCTGGTGGGCTTGCAGCACTGGTTGTGCCACCCACAGAAGCAGCCTGTAAAAGTGTGTCTCAGGTCTGCCATTGCAGAGCCTGTGTGCAGTCTGGTACTGCCATGTTGACTGGGCAAGTGCACCCACTTGCCAGTCCCTAAACCTTCCCTTTTCTGCATATTAGTCACCCCTATGGTAGGCCCAAGGGCAGGGTGCATTGTAAGTATAAGGTAGGACATGCCCTGTTGTGGGTGGCATGTCCTAATAGTGAATTACAGCCATTTTTGTTTTTCACTATTGCAAGGCTACCTGTTCTCCATAGGCCAGAATGGGCAGTTTGATTATTACAGCTTATAATCCTAACTGACCCAGGGAACATGGTAGAAAAACGAATTTAGTATGCCTGAACTCAGAATGATAAAATACATCTTTTAGTGAAGTTGGTTTTAACATTCTGTGTTTGAAAATACCACTTTTAGAAAGTGGGTATTTTCTTGCCTAACTATCCAAGTCTGCCTCTGCTAGGTTGTGTATTCCTTGTCTGGGTTTGTGAGTGACAGGGGCTGGGGGACTCCAGGAGACAGGGTGAGTCAGCACAGGGCTGAATAGAGAGATCTGCATGGAGATAGGTGGGAGGGGTTGCACCTGGGACCTGAATAGGGCTGTGCCTTCCCTCCACAATGCTGGCTCCACCTCCTGTGGTGTGTCTGATGTCCCTGGCCTACTCTGTGAAAGGAAAGAAGGAGTCTTGTCAACAAAGTGCTCCAGGACTGACCAGAACTGGTTTGGACTAGGCAAAGTTCTCTCTGCCTTCAGAGACAAAGGATTTTTGTGTATAAAAGAGGGGACCCAAACCCCAGAACTTTAGATCAGATTGGATCAGATCAGAAGATCAGATCACTTTGGGAAACAAGAAGAAACCTTTGCTGAGGAGAGGAACCAGAGAAACTGAGGAGGAGACTATCCCTATGCTGAGTGCTCTTTGGGGGATTGGCCTGCAGTGGTTGCCTGACTGCCAAAGAAAGGAGAAAGGAACTTTGTGTGTACTTTCATCAACTTGTAAGAGATCTCCAAGGGCTTGAGAAAAGAGCTTGCCTCCTGCTGAAGTCTCAGGGACAACAGACTTCACCAACCAGCTCCCCAAGAGTCTTCCTATAAAGTGCCTGCTGCTGAGCTGGACTTTCTGAGGGACTGCGTGTCGCAAGGAGCCGGAAGCGCGACTCACGAAGGAGAAGTGTCGCCGCCGAAGCGCCTCGCATCGCCGAAGAAGAGGATCGACGTCGCATCAGATGCCGCCGCATCAACGGAGAAGAGTGTCGCCGCCGCTTCCACTGTCGCATCGTTGCCGAAGCGCCTCGCATCGCCGGAGAAGAGGACCGACGTCGCATCAGACGCCGCCGCATCACCGGGAAGCGTGTCGCAGGGCCTGTCGCGGCTCAGAAGAATCGTTGAGTCGCCGCACGGCTGTCGCATCAGTGCCGAAGCACCTCGCATCGCCGGAGAAGGGGACCGATGTCGCATCAGACGCCGCCGCATCACCGGGAAGCGTGTCGCAGGGCCTGTCGCGGCTCAGAAGCATCGTTGCCGAAGCGCCCCGCATCGCCGGAGAAGAGGACCGACGTCGCATCAGACGTCGCCGCATCACCGGGAAGCATGTCGCAGGGCCTGTCGCGGCTCAGAAGAATCGTTGAGTCACCGCACGGCCGTTGGGCATGCACGCATCGTGTCGCAACAAGAAGAAGACGCCATCTTTGTTCATTGCACCGGATCTTCATCGCATCACGGCGTTGCTGGTCGCATCGCCACGAAAGCGCAGTAAGAAACCGACGCATCACCTCCCCACGCCGAGAAGAACCGACGCATCCCCTATGCATCAGTAGGGACCCGACGCATCACCGTTCTTGCGTGTAAGGAACCGACGCATCACCTTCCCTGCAACACTTTCGTTGTATAGCGTTACGCATCCTAAGGTACATTGAACTCAAAGTGTCGCATTTACCATCTTAAGAGAACTGAGCTAATTCTACCATTTTTGAAGTACAGTATTGTGGATTTTTGTCGTTTGTGGTCTTGTGTTAAATCTATATAAAAGATACTTATTTTTAATATACATCTGGTGTGGTGTCCATCTGTAGTGGTGTCACTTGATTACTGTATGTGTTCACAAATGCTTTACACACTGCCTCTGAGATAAGCCTGTCTGCTCGTGCCAAGCTACCAAGGGGGTGAGCAGGGGTTATTTTAGGAGTGTACCCCTTACCCTGACTAGACGCAAGGGTCCCTATTTGGTCAAAGGTACCTACCTCTGCCAACTAGAGACCCCCAAATCTAACATTGGTGGTCAGCGGTGAGGATTCTGGACTTGCATTTGTGACTCATGTACAGTGATTGGTGAACACTACTAGTGAGTGCAGACCAAAACGCGACCACATACTTTTGGTAGATTGTTTTTCCTGGGATTTTCTATTTTTGCAAAGAACTGCCAAGTTTAGCCACCATGAGTAAAGCAGCATCCATAGCATCTGTTGATTGTGAAGAGGAGAGACTAGAATGCTACAATGTGAAACAGCTAAAGCACTTCTGCAGGAAATTTAAAGTTGCTATGACCGGTCTCACCAAGAAGGATGAGTTCCAAAAGGTGCTGAGGGCCTGGGTCCAAGCAAGGAATACCCCTGAGAATGAGGAAGGGGCTGAGAATGCAGATGAGCAGCTGGAAGGGCCATTGGGTCCACAGGGGAGGAGAGCAACTTCCCCAGTAAGTAGCAGTGTCTCTGCCAAAAGCCTGTCCCCAGAGGAGTTGGCGGACAGGAAAGAAAACAGGATGCACGAATTGGAGCTTGCCAAGCTCAAGTTGGGTGGGCAACTGGAGTTAGAAAATAGGAGATTGGCCCTGGAAGAAAAGAGAATGCAGTTGGAGCATGAGAAAAGTTTGAGGGAGTTGGAGTTGAAAGCCAGAAGCTTAGAGATTACTCCCTCTGGTGGCAGCACACCGTCAATGCCTGTTGAAGCTAGGGTGTATATTCCTAAAGATGTGGTGAGAGAGTTTTATAAGAATGATGATATTGGGCAGTGGTTCAAAGCCTATGAGGTAGCCATGTCTTCCCACCGGGTCCCTGAGAAGGATTGGGGAGCGGGGTTGTGGGGGCGGTTCCTTAGTGAGGGGCGGGACACACTGTTAGACTTGCCTTCTGAAGTCCATAATTCTTATAGCCACATGAAAGATGCATTGATGTCCAGGTATGGGTTGACTCCTGAATTGTATAGACAGAGGTTTAGAAATTGCAAGAAGGTGGAGTCAGGTACCTGGGTAGAATATGTCACTTTTTTCTGCAGAGCATTGGATGGTTGGGTGAAGGGTAGCAAAGTTAATGATTTTGAGGGGCTCTTTGATTTAACTGCATGGGAGCACTTGTCAAGTAATTGTTTTTCAGAGCTACGGCAGCACCTGATTGATAGCAGGCTGACTAACCCTAGGAAGCTTGCTGAGGAGGCGGACCGCTGGGTGAGCACCCGGGTCCACAAGGGTCACGTGGGAGACTCCGCCAAGAGTGGGCAGGGTCCCCAGCAGAAGAGTGGGGGGGACAAGGGTAAACAGAGGGAGTTCCAGAAAGGGCCCAAAGTAATCCCCAAGGGACCCAAGGGAAGGGTTCCGAGCCTTCCCCTGAGAAGAAGCATGGGGCCCCGACAGGTAGGCCTGTTCCCAGGGGGCCCCTGAGGTGCTACAAGTGTGGTGAAGTGGGTCATAAGTCTAATGATCCCAAGTGCCCACAGTTTGGAAAGACAGCACCCACTGGTGCTCCACCCCGGCAGATGGCGAGTGTAGCCCTGGGGGAGGAGAGGGGTGTCCAAGGTGGGTGGGGTCCAACAGAGATGTCCCTTGTCTCTTTAGGAGACTGTGAGGTGGTCCCCAGGACCCAACTGCCTGATAACACTAAAAAGTATAGGCAGTGGGTGACCATCAATGGCCATAGAGTGGAGGCTCTTCGAGACACAGGAGCCAGTGTGACAGCTGTCAAGTGTCACCTGGTGTCTGAAGAGCAGGTTGTCCTCAATGCATTTTACCCAGTTGTTGCCGCTGACAACACAGAGAGGCACTGCAAGGTGGCTCAGGTTCCCTTTGAGTGGGGGGGGGGTCTCTGGTACTCTTCAAGTAGCTGTGAGGCCAGCCATGCCTGTTGACTGTTTGTTAGGGAACGATTTGGAGAGCTCACCTTGGGCTAAGTTGGAGCGAAGTGCTCATTTGGAGATGTTGGGTCTGCCTGACTGGGCGTGTGTGACCACACGGTCCATGGCAGCCAGTAAGGGTGTTCAAGAGGACCTGGAGCCTGAGAGGGGGGCCCAGGTGCCTGCCTTAGAGAGAAGAGGCAGGGGGCGCGGGAAACCGGCCCCCGAAGTTCCCACGGTCCAGGAGGAGGTAGACCCTGAGGGGGATGCACTGGAGCCTACAGGGGAACAAGTAGCTGAACTGGGGGACCTGCCTGAACTGACCCATTGGCAGCAGGAAGGAGGACCTTCCAGGGAAGAGTTCTGCGCGGAGCAGAAGGAATGCCCTTCTCTTGTGGGTTTGCGGCAGCAGGCTGCAGACCAGGCAGCAGGTGATCAGTCTGGATCACATTGGATCTACTGGGAGAATGACCTCCTGTATACTGAGCCTACGGTTGCTGAGCCTGGGTCAGCCCGTGTGCTGGTGGTACCCCAGCGCTTCAGAGCCTTCCTACTGGGGCTGGCTCATGATGTGCCGTTAGCAGGACATTTGGGGCAGGACAAGACCTTTGAGAGGCTTGTCACCCACTTTTATTGGCCCAAATGCGCAAGAGTTCAGACACTCATTGCAGGACCTGTCAGACTTGCCAGGCAAGTGGAAAGAGTGGGAGGAAGCAAAAGGCTCCTCTCCAGCCATTCCCTGTGGTCAGCACCCCCTTTGAACGGGTGGGTATTGACATTGTGGGGCCACTGGACCCCAAGACAGCCATGGGCAACAGGTTCATCCTGGTCTTGGTGGACCATGCCACCCGGTACCCGGAAGCCATACCTCTGAGGACAGTGACGGCCCCCGTGGTGGGACGGGCACTGATGGGAATTTTCTCCCGAGTGGGATTCCCTAGAGAGGTAGTGTCTGACCGAGGAACAAACTTCATTTCCAAGTATATGAAGTCCCTGTGGCAGGAGTGTGGGGTAACTTACAAGTTTACCACTCCTTACCACCCCCAAGGAAATGGGTTGGTTGAGAGATTCAACCGGACCCTGAAAGGCATGATTATGGGTCTTGAGGAACCTATGAGACGTAAGTGGGACGTCCTCTTGTCATGCCTTCTCTTTGCATACCGTGAGGTGCCACAGAAATCTCTAGGGTTCAGTCCCTTTGAGCTTCTCTATGGTCACCCAGTGAGAGGACCTCTGAATCTGGTAAAGGAAGGCTGGGAGCAATCTCCCAGGAAACCTCCCCAGGATGTATATAGCTACATGCTGGCCTTCAGGAACCAGACTAGGCGTTTCAGGCAACTCGCTGAGGCGAATCTGGAAGCCAGCCAGGAGGAGATGAAGCGGTGGTACGACCAGAATGCCACTCTGGTAGAGCTTCAGCCTGGTCAGAAAGTGTGGGTCATGGCCCCAGTGGAGCCTTGTGCGCTCCAGGATAAGTGGACCGGACCATTTGAGGTGGTGGAGCGCAAGAGTCCTGTTACCTACTTGGTGGACTTGCGGTCTCCCAGGAACCCCTTGCGGGTCCTGCATGTCAACCGCCTGAAGCCCCACTTGGAGAGGTCCGAAGTGGGCATGCTCTTAGCGACAGATGCTGGAATGGAGGAGGAGACTGAGCCTCTTCCTGACCTCCTGTCGGCGACAGAGCGAGATGGGTCAGTGGATGGTGTGAACCTCTCTTCCACCCTGACCCCTGAGCAACACAATGACTGTCACCAGTTGCTGGGACAGTTTTCTGATCTGTTCTCCCTGATTCCCAGTGTCACTGATTGGTGCATCTATGATGTGGACACTGGAGACAGTCCTCCTGTTAAGCACAAAACTTACAGGGTAACTGACAGGGTGAGAGCTTGCATCAAGGAGGAGGTCTCCAAGATGCTTGCTTTAGGGGTGATTGAGTCCTCTAACAGTCCTTGGGCCAGCCCAGTGGTCTTGGTCCCAAAGGCTGCCGCACCGGGTGCCACACCAGAACTCCGGTTCTGTGTGGACTACCGAGGGCTCAATTCAGTCACGAGGACTGACGCGCACCCCATCCCCAGAGCTGATGAGCTCATCGATCAGTTAGGGGCTGCCCGGTACCTCAGCACGTTTGACTTAACGTCTGGGTACTGGCAGATCGCCTTGACTGATGGGGCAAGAGAGAGGTCAGCATTCTCCACACCAGATGGGCACTACCAGTTCCGGGTTATGCCCTTTGAGATGAAGAATGCCCCTGCCACCTTTCAGAGGTTGGTCAACCAGGTGTTGGCAGGACTGGAAGAGTTCAGTGCCGCCTACCTGGATGACATTGCAGTGTTCAGCGCCAGTTGGGAAGAACATCTGCGCCACCTCTGGGAAGTGTTGATGGCGCTGCGGAGGGCAGGCCTCACGATCAAGGCGAGTAAGTGCCAGATCGGGCAGGGTTCCGTGGTGTACTTGGGACACCAGGTTGGGAGCGGCCAGGTGGCGCCCCTACAGCCCAAGATTGAGACCATCCTGGCTTGGGAGCCCCCAAGACCCAGACAGAGGTGAGAGCCTTTTTAGGACTCACTGGGTATTACAGGAGGTTTGTCAAGGGGTATGGCAGCATTGTTGCACCCTTGACAGAGCTGACTTCCAGGAAGCAGCCCAAGAAAGTGATTTGGACTGACACCTGTCAGAAAGCTTTTGAGGCCCTGAAAACTGCCATGTGCACGGCGCCCGTGCTCCTGGCACCCAACTTCTCAAGAGAGTTTATCGTTCAGACAGACGCTTCAGAGCATGGTGTGGGGGCTGTTTTGTCACAGATAAATGAGGAGGGCCTAGATCAGCCCGTAGCCTTCATCAGTAGGAGGTTACTTCCACGGGAACAGAGGTGGAGTGCGATTGAGCGTGAGGCATTTGCTGTGGTCTGGGCATTGAAGAAGCTGAGACCATACCTGTTTGGGACTCACTTCCGGGTTCAGACAGACCACAGGCCCCTCAGATGGTTGATGCAGATGAGGGGTGAGAATCCAAAGCTGGTGAGGTGGTCCATTTCCCTACAGGGTATGGACTTCACGGTGGAACACCGCCCTGGTACAGAGCACGCCAATGCTGATGGTCTGTCCAGATTTTTCCGCCTTAGTGAAGAGAACTCACAGGAGGTAGGGTAGTTCTCCCCACATTTCAGCTGGAGGGGACACGTGTTAGACCTGGCACTGTTGGCGTGGGTCTCCCTTCCATTTTTTGCTGTTGCCTCATGTGTTTTTGCTGGTTATAGATGCTTTGGGCACTGTGCCACTGCTATTCAGTGCCACAGTGCAAGTGCTCCCTATAGTAAATTGATGTATGGCTTAGTGATTCCATGATTGGTTGCTTTGGTTTACTTGTCAGACCCTAGTACAGTGCACTGAGTGTGCCCAGGGCTTGTAAACCAAATGCTGCTGGTGGGCTTGCAGCACTGGTTGTGCCACCCACAGAAGCAGCCTGTAAAAGTGTGTCTCAGGTCTGCCATTGCAGAGCCTGTGTGCAGTCTGGTACTGCCATGTTGACTGGGCAAGTGCACCCACTTGCCAGTCCCTAAACCTTCCCTTTTCTGCATATTAGTCACCCCTATGGTAGGCCCAAGGGCAGGGTGCATTGTAAGTATAAAGTAGGACATGCCCTGGTGTGGGTGGCATGTCCTAATAGTGAATTACAGCCATTTTCGTTTTTCACTATTGCAAGGCTACCTGTTCTCCATAGGCCAGAATGGGCAGTTTGATTATTACAGCTTATAATCCTAACTGACCCAGGGAACATGGTAGAAAAACGAATTTAGTATGCCTGAACTCAGAATGATAAAATACATCTTTTAGTGAAGTTGGTTTTAACATTCTGTGTTTGAAAATACCACTTTTAGAAAGTGGGTATTTTCTTGCCTAACTATCCAAGTCTGCCTCTGGTAGGTTGTGTATTCCTTGTCTGGGTTTGTGAGTGACAGGGGCTGGGGGACTCCAGGAGACAGGGTGAGTCAGCACAGGGCTGAATAGAGAGATCTGCATGGAGATAGGTGGGAGGGGTTGCACCTGGGACCTGAATAGGGCTGTGCCTTCCCTCCACAATGCTGGCTCCACCTCCTGTGGTGTGTCTGATGTCCCTGGCCTACTCTGTGAAAGGAAAGAAGGAGTCTTGTCAACAAAGTGCTCCAGGACTGACCAGAACTGGTTTGGACTAGGCAAAGGCCTCTCTGCCCTTAGAGACAAAGGATTTTTGTGTATAAAAGAGGGGACCCAAACCCCAGAACTTTAGATCAGATTGGATCAGATCAGAAGATCAGATCACTTTGGGAAACAAGAAGAAACCTTTGCTGAGGAGAGGAACCAGAGAAACTGAGGAGGAGACTATCCCTATGCTGAGTGCTGTTTGGGGGATTGGCCTGCAGTGGTTGCCTGACTGCCAAAGAAAGGAGAAATGAACTTTGTGTGTACTTTCATCAACTTGTAAGAGATCTCCAAGGGCTTGAGAAAAGAGCTTGCCTCCTGCAGAAGTCTCAGTGACAACAGACTTCACCAACCAGCTCCCCAAGAGTCTTCCTATAAAGTGCCTGCTGCTGAGCTGGACTTTCTGAGGGACTGCATGTCGCAAGGAGCTGGAAGCGCGACTCACGAAGGAGAAGCGTCGCCGCCGCAGCCGAAGCGCCTCGCATCGCCGAAGAAGAGGATCCATGTCGCATCAGACGCCGCTGCATCAACGGAGAAGAGTGTCGCCGCCGCTGCCGCTGTCGCATCGTTGCCGAAGCGCCTCACATCGCCGGAGAAGAGGACCGACGTCGCATCAGATGCCGCTGCATCACCGGGAAGCGTGTTGCAGGGCCTGTCGCGGCTCAGAAGAATCGTTGAGTCGCTGCACGGCTGTCGCATCAGTGCCGAAGCGCCTCGCATCGCCGGAGAAGAGGACCGACGTCGCATCAGATGCCGCTGCATCACCGGGAAGCGTGTCGCAGGGCCTGTCGCGGCTCAGAAGCATCGTTGCCGAAGCGCCCCGCATCGCCGGAGAAGAGGACCGACGTTGCATCAGATGCCGCCGCATCACCAGGAAGCGTGTCGCAGGGCCTGTCGCGGCTCAGTAGAATCGTTGAGTCGCCGCACGGCCGTCGCATCGTGTCGCAACAAGAAGAAGACGCCATCTTTGTTCATTGCACCGGATCTTCATCGCATCACGGCGTTGCTGGTCGCATCGCCACGAAAGCGCAGTAAGAAACCGACGCATCACCTCCCCACGCCGAGAAGAACCGACGCATCCCCTACGCATCAGTAGGGACCCGACGCATCACCGTTCTTGCGTGTAAGGAACCGACGCATCACCTTCCCTGCAACACTTTCGTTGTATAGCGTTACGCATCCTAAGGTACATTGAACTCAAAGTGTTGCATTTACCATCTTAAGAGAACTGTGCTAATTCTACCATTTTTGAAGTACAGTATTGTGGATTTTTGTCGTTTGTGGTCTTGTGTTAAATCTATATAAAAGATACTTATTTTTAATATACATCTGGGGCGGTGTCCATCTGTAGTGGTGTCACTTGATTACTGTATGTGTTCACAAATGCTTTACACACTGCCTCTGAGATAAGCCTGTCTGCTCGTGCCAAGCTACCAAGGGGCGAGGAGTTGGCCTAACGGCTAGGGCGTCCGACCTCGAATCTGGGGAACTAGGTTCGAGTCTCGGCAATGACGCTGAACATCCTGTGATTCTGGGCAAATCACTTAATCTCCCCATGCCTAACAAAAATGTATGTGTGTCCTAATGTAACGAAACTGGTGCTATGTAAAGCGCTCTGATACCCGATTTGGGTCAAGTTCGCACTATATAAAACTCTGCAAAAAAAAAAAAAAAAGGGGGTGAGCAGGGGTTATTTTAGGAGTGTACCCCCTTACCCTGACTAGACACAAGGGTCCCTATTTGGTCAAAGGTACCTATCTCTGCCAACTAGAGACCCTCAAATCTAACAGTGGGTGTTAAGGTACAGGGCCTCTAAGGGTGGCACAATAGGTGCTGCAGCCCTTAGAGGCCTTCCCTGGTCACAGTGCCCTTGGTACCCATGGTACCTTTTACAAGGAGCTTACCTGTGGCCAGAGATGTGCCAATTGTGGGTACAGGTGTGCCAATAGTGTGATAGAGTGCTTTTCCCTTTAGGAACTGGGGGGCAAGGAGCGCGTTTGGAGTGCAACTTAACTTAGAAAGAAGTGGCATGTTTTTCCCCTGCATGCCCCCTCCCCATTGAGGGGACCACAGCGAACAACCTGGTGGGGAGCAGTGCCGTCCAGTGGCACCAACTCACTCGTTGAGTATCTTGGTCAACCGTCTGGAACCCCTCCCCCACCATTCCCCCCAGTGGGGTCTCCTTCCTTGAGTAAGCTGAGGTGCTGGGAGAAGATCTCTCCCTTTGCTGCCTGCCGTCGTCTCATAGAGTGGGTCCCCAGGGATGGCGGGACCGCTCAAATCACACTCAGTGCCCACAGGGAGGGCCCATCCCCGCCAAGAGCGCAGAGGGTGAGTCGGGCCTTGGGGAGTCTTTCAGCCATCACACTCTGACGATTGCCCGCACTCGTGCAGTTAGGGCACACCGGGGATCTCCTGCCATTCGTGGTCACGGGCTGTGTTTCTGTGCTACCCTGACAGCAGGGAGGACCGAGCGAGGCCTCCCCATGTGAATCTTCAGTGTGTAGGCCCCCTCCTTCATGTTTACACATACTTTGGGGGCACTTGTAGGGTTTGGGGAGTATGGGGAAACATCGACAGAGGCCCTGAGTATTGTGCAGTAACTTGCCGGATTACAGCATTCCAGATAGTAGGTGCACAGAGGCTCCTGTGAACTACGGGTGCTAATTAATTAGCTGATTTATTAATTACCGGATGAAACTTGGTAGGAGCACTGCGCCTTATGTGTGGTATGGGGATATGATAACTCATGTGCTTTTGTTCCAAATCTAACATGCATTACATATACTGCTTATATGATATGCGTCATTTTTGCATTGTCAGGGAAACAAGTTCTATTGGCATAGTATACACAGTGGTTGTGGCTCATATTGTTTTTGGTCTCTTTTTTATTAGGATGACAAGTACTATCTGAGAGGGTGCACATTCTGAAAAGCCTCTAAGGATTATTTATTTTCATACTAACCAAACTGCTGCATTTTCAGGTACTGATGTCATACTGTATGTCGATTTACCTTGCATTGTCAGGATAATGAGTATCATCTCAGGACTTGCATAGTATGCACAGTTTTTATGATTCGTGTCGTTTTGGTCTATGTTATAAGCACAATATATACTATATTTCTTTTGTGGAGTCTCTGTTGTGGTGTATTCATTGTGTTTCTGTGTGAGTGTGTTGCACAAACGCTTTACACATTGCCTCTGATGATAAGTCTGCCTGCTCTGCGCCAAGCTACCAGAGGGTGAGGACAGTTTATCTTTGGAGTGTAACTTACTTACCCTGACTAGAGTGGTGGGTTCTCTCTGGCTTAGGTGCAGTCCCTAGCCAACCAGAAACCCCATTTCTAACACTTCTCATTACTTTATAACCGTTAAAAACCACACCTTAACACCTCCCAGCAAGTTACGTAATTCACTGTTGAGTCCACCCAGAACTGCAAGGGTCCTAGCACATGTGCTCATGACACTACATCTCCCTCCTTGTTAAATAAAAAGGACAAACAACATTCACATCATATCTATTTATTAAGGCATTGAGGCGCTTGCACTAGTCTGCCAGATCGAGTGGTATGAGAATGTTGAGATGCACTCTGATTTTGCACCGATGGCACAGGTTCCAATGCTTGGTCTGGACTGTGCTCATCTAGGCGCGGGAACCACACTCGGTCTCTTAAGGCTCTTTTGATGGCTACAATGCCACAATGTCCTTCATGGGCTAGTTCAACGACTTGTTGTTTTAGACCCTCAGGTATGACTATTTGTGAACTTTTCAATACAACACCTTCCGTGGTAACGGACTGTTCATCCCGTACATTTTTTAATTTTTGAAATTCAACTTCGTCAGCAAAAGGTCGAGCATGCTTTTTCCACAATTGAGTTGTAATGATGTCTTTAAGGATAAACATGTTATTATCAGCATTAGTAACTGCAATGATCTGCTCTATAGACAGGACTGCTGTCAGGCTGGACCTCACAATGAAGTTAATGTACTCATCAGCTGCTTTGGATGTTGAACTCTGTAACGGTACTCGTGAAAAGTAATCAGCAGGGTTCTAATCTTTACCCAGCTTGTGTACATACTCTTGCAGTCACAATCCTCACCTCTCAATGTGAAGGGGCATCTTAGCTTTCGTGTTTCCAAAAATAGTGAGCAGCGCTTGGTGGTCTGTAATGATAGTAACAGGTTTTTTGTATAGAAACACATGAAAATGTTTGCAGGCCCACACTACAGCCAGACTCTTCTTCTCCGGCTGAGAATAGGCACATTCCGCGTCAGACAGGCGTCTACTGGCATAGGCCATAATGTGTTACTGAGCATTCAGATGGCCATTATGTTGAGTAAGGATTGCCCCCAGCCTCACTGGGCTCGCATCGACCTTGATCTCAGTATGTAACTTGGGGTCAAATTAGGCCATCTCGGTTGCATTTTCAATTGAATGTTTTATTCTTTTGAAGCTTTGATCACATTCAGCAGACCAATGGAAAGGGATATCTCATTTTGTCAAGTCTCTCAATGGGGCACTTAGAGTAGCAAAGTCACAAATGTACCTTGAGCAATAACTGACCATACCTAAGAAGGATCGCAGCATGGTGACGTCTTGTGGGGGACAGGTGGCTGATAGTGCTTTCACTTATCTGGGTTAGGAGTCATTCCCCCATCAGAGAATATGTGCCCAAAGAATTTGAATTTGGTCTTGTGAAACTCACACTTTGCTGTATGTAGCGTGAGACCTGTATCAGCAAGTAACTGGCACATGTGTGTAAATGCCTTGTCATGCTCTTTTTTTTGATAGCTCCAAATACCAGTATGTCATCACTGTAATTAAAAGCATGCGTGAAAGGTTGAATTATTCAACGTATAACATCCTGAAATATTTCTGCAGCTGACGACATTCCAAGACTTAACCTCTTGTATCTGAACGCACCAACATGAGTCAAAAAAGTAGTGATGTACCTGCAATTTTCTTTCAACTCAAGTTGATGGTATCCCTTGTTCAGGTCAAGACGCGAGAAGACTGACACTGTTCAGTTGCATGATCATATCCGCTATGTGTGGACCAGTATGTATTTCTCTGTTGATTGCTTTGTTGGCCTGTTGCATATCAACACTGATGCGCACTGCACCCTCACTGTCCTTTTTGGGCACCACCACTATGGGCAAGACCCATGGGGTAGGACTTGTGGAGCGTTCAATGATGTCATGCTTCAACAGTGTTCCTAGTTCTTTCTCAACAGCTTCTTGCAAGTAGAAAGCATCTCTGTGGTGCCGCTGGGCAGCAGGGCGAATGTCCTCATTGAAGTGAAGTCGCACTTTCATTGTCTTGAGTCTGCTTAGGCCATGAAATAACGACAGAAACTGACTCACAACTTCAGATTGAGTGTGGAGGTTGTAATTAAGAGATATCAGTCCCATGTCAGCAGCGGTGGCAAAACTGAGCAGCAATGTACTAGACAAGGCTACTTGAAAAACGTGAATTGGCACTTCCACTGACACTGTTTTGTGTTTCATTGTCGCCATGAATGATCCTTGACACTCTAAAAATGGTTTAGAAGCAGTCGACGTGCATACTTTCATGTTTAACGGATTGAGGCGTGGCACAGGAGATAGGCTGTTGAACTTTTCGACCGACATGATGTTAATCGAAGCACCACTGTCTATGATAAAGGTCATGGTGCAACCATTTACTTTTATTGTAATCTTGAGGCAATGTCCAAATGAATTCTGTTGTTTCGTGTGGTGGTTCGCCTTTGTCTTTTGTTCTCCTTTGCAAGCAGTCAAACCTACATGTGCCTGTCATTCCTTGGTCAACGCCATCATTGCACATCCATCCTCTTCACTGGTGCTCGATAATGATGTTGATGAGCCTTTGTAGGATGAACTTGATGGCTATTGATTTTGTCTGGCTTTCATCTGTTGCAACTGATGTTGCTTTTTGGCTTTGTGGGTGTTGGAAATGGCCCTTTTTGCAGGGTCACCCCTAAACTTTTTGCCTGCCTCCTGTATTTTTGCTGACCTTTTTCTGTTGGTTTTATGACTTTGGGCACTTTACCACTGCTGTTCAGTGCTAAAGTGCATATGCTCTCCCTTGGTAAATATGTCTGTGTGAATTGGTATATCCCTTATTGGCTTATTTGGTTTACCTGTTAGTCCCTAGTAGTGTGGCCTGTGTGTGCCCAGGGCTGGTAAACCAAATGCTGCTGGTGGGCATGCAGCGCTGGTTTGCGCCACCCACAGAAGCAGCTTTTAAAGTGTGTCTCAGACCTGCCACTGCAGTGTCTGTGTGCAGTCCAGAACTGCCATCTTGGCTGTGAAGTGCACCCACTTCCCAGCCCCTGAACCTTCCCTTGGCATCCTGTAAGTCGCCCCTCGGGTAGGGTGCATTGTATGTGTAAGGTAGGACATGCCTTGGTGTGTGTAGCATGTCCTGGTAGTGAATTATGCACCATTTCGTTTTTCACTACTGTAAGGCTACCTGTTCCTCATAGGCTAGAATGGGCAGTTTGACTATTACATGCTATAGTCCTAACTGACCCCAGGAACATGGTAGAAAAACGAATTTAGTATGCCTGAGCTCAGAATATTAAAATACACCTTTTAGTGAAGTTTATTTTTATATTCTGTGTTTGAAAATACCACTTTTAGAAAGTAGGTATTTTCTTGCCTAAGCCTTCCAGTGTGCTCTGCCGTTATGTGTATTGGCTGTCTGGTTTTAGAGGGGCAGGACAAGCTGAGTCAGACCTGGGTTGAATAGAGAGATCTGCATTTAGAGTGTGGGGAGGGGTGGCTCTTTGATCTGAATAGGGCTGTGCCTGGCAAGGTGAATGCTGGCTCCACCTCCCACTATGTGTCTGCTAGCAGACCCCTCTTTCTGAAAGGAAGGATGCAGCCTGGTAAACAAAGTGCTCCAGGCCTGAGCAGAACTGGTTCTGGCTAGGTTCAGGGACTGGTAGCTTCAAGGATCAAAGGCTTTTGGGGTATAAATATCTGTGCTCAAACCCCCTACTTTTGTATTGCTTTTGGATCTGGAGAGGAAACTCTGTCCGTGCCACTGGAGGAATCTGCAGGAAGTGACTGTCCTTGTGCTTGTGTGTTGTTTCTTGCACTGGCCTGCAGCAGTGACCACTGGACCTTGAAGAAGAGAGAAAAGGACTTTTGAGAGAACTTTTATTTTTGTTACAGCAATTACCCAAGGGCTAGGAAAAGAGCTAACCTCCTGCTGGAGTCTCAGGCACATCAGACTCCACCACCAACCTCCTGCTTCCTCCCTGCGAGGATTGCTATCTGCTGATGAGGCTCCTGTGAGTTCTAGGGCCTCTAGTTTTGCTTCAGAGAAAAGAGTGCTGGAAATCGTCGCTAACGCACGTTTGCGAGCCGCTGCAGCCGAGAGCGCTGGAAAAATCATCGCGCTGCTGCCGCTGGGTGCTCGCAACACGAAACCATCGCTAACGCCCCTTTGCGAGCCGCTGCAGCCGAGACGCGCTGGAAAAATCATCGCGCGGCTGTCGCCGAGCGCTCGCAACCCCTACAGAATCATTGCTTCAAGACATCGCATTGCGGACACCGTGCGTCCGCCATTTTCATCGTATCGCACCGGATTTCGTCGCTCCCTCGCGGAGCGCCATTTCTTCGCATCGCAACACAATCGCACAACGCAACAGGCTCGTCGCATCGACTTCTCCCTCGCGGCAAGAAAGTCATCGCATCGGCGGCCTAGCGTGCAGAAGTTTGTCGCATCGTCTCCGCACACGCAACAGGATCGTCGCATCGCCTTCGCCCTCGCGGCAAGGTCTCAGCGCATCGGCGGCCTAGCGGGCAGAAGTTGGTCGCATCGTCTCCGCACGCATCAGCAGATCGGCGCATCATCCTCCCTTGCGGCAAGGATTTTAACGCATCGCCGGCTTCGCGTGAGGAAAATCATCGCTACCACTTCTTTGCGACATTTTGTTGGTTTTGCTACTAAACCCAGGTACTTTGTGAGAGAAAGGGTCACAGAGACCACTGCCTTGAATTTGAACCTTATTTTTGCAACCTTTGAACTATTTTTTGACAGTCCTTCAACAGCCATCCTATTTTTGACAGTCTTATGAGAGAAAGGGTCGCAGAGACCACTGCCTTGAATTTGAACCTTATTTTTGCAACCTCTGAACGAGAAAGGGGCGCAGAGACCCCTGCTTTGAATTTGAACCTTACTCTTGTAACCTTTGAACTATCTTTGACAGCCCTTCAACAGCTATCCTATTTTTGACAGTATTGTGGCTTTTACAGTTCTTGGTCTTGTGATAAATCTGCCTTTATATAAAGATACTTATTTTTTATAACTACTTGTGTGGTGTCCCTTTGTAGTGTTCCTCACTGTGTTACTGTGTATGGTCATAAATGCTTCACACCCTGCCTCTGAGATAAGCCTACCTGCTCGTGCTACGTTACCACAGGGTTGAGCAGGGGTATTAAAGAGGGTAGCCCTCTCACTCTGACTTAGGAAGAAGGGTCCCTACTTGGACAGTGGCCAGCCATTGCCAACTAGAGACCCCCATTTCTAACATTGGTGGTCAGCGGTGAGGATCTGGACTTGCATTTATGATCACATACAATAATTATAGTGTACACTACTAGTGAGTGCAGACCATAACGTACCGCATACATTTTTTGAGAGTTTTTTAGGATCCTATATTGTAATTGATATTGCCGGTGATTTTTCACCCGCACACATTTTCTGAGAGTTTTTGGGATCCTATATTGTGATTGATATTGCCGGTGATTTTTCACCCGCGCCCATTTTTTGAAAGTTTTTGGATCCCCTATTGTAATTGATATTGCCGGTGATTTTTCACCCTCGCACATTTCTGAGAGTTTTGGGATCCTATATTGTGATTGATATTGCCGGTGATTTTTCACCCGCGCCCATTTTTTGAAAGTTTTTTGATTCCCTATTGTAATTGATATTGCCGGTGATTTTTCACCCGCGCACATTTCTGAGAGTTTTTGGATCCTATATTGTGATTGATATTGCCGGTGATTTTTCACCCGCTTACATTTTTTGAAAAGTTTTCTTCTGTCCTTTATTGATATTGCCCGTGATTGTTACAATGGGCAAGCCTATGTTTTATTGATATTGCCAGGTGATAGTACCCGCATACATTTTTGAGAATTGTTGGATCCTATATTGTGATTGATATTGCCGGTGATTTTTTACCCGCATACATTTTCTTGAGAAGTTTTCTTCTATCTTTTATTGATATTGCCCGTGATTGTTACAATGGGCAAGCCTATGTTTTATTGATATTGCCGGTGATAGTACCCGCATACATTTTTGAGAATTGTTGGATCCTATATTGTGATTGATATTGCCGGTGATTTTTTACCCGCATACATTTTCTTGAGAAGTTTTCTTCTATCTTTTATTGATATTGCCCGTGATTGTTACAACGGGCAAGCCTATTTTTTTATTATTGATATTGCCAGATATTGCTACAATGGGTCTTGCTGAAATGAGACCTACCTTTTATATAGATGATCTGTTGACCTACAGTCTAGAGGAGCTAAGGGGGTTCTGTGAGGAGAGGGGCTTAGCAGTGAGTAGGACGGAGACTCAGCTATCCCTGCAGACATCCCTGAGACTTTGGCAACAAGACAGATGGAGATTCTTGGAGTCCCAGTACACCTACCAAGAGGGTAGTTGGTCTGAGGGTGGCTCTGGAGAGTCTGAAGAGGAGGAAGAAAGTGTTATGGAATATCTCATAGGTGGGGAGTTCCTTGATGAGTCTAGTGCCTATGGTAGTGCCAGGTTCCCCTCAGGGTCCCCAGACGAGTTGGTGGACAGGCGGGAAGGTCCCATAGGTAGGGAGTCCCTTGCTGGATCTAGTGCACAGGGTAGCACCCAATCCCCTTCATGGTCCCCAGAGGAGTTGGGCCGACAGAGGGAGAGGGAGTACCAGCTGGAATTGGAGAGGCTCCAAATAGAGATTGCCCAGCTGGAGGCGCACCTAGCGCAGATAGCAGAAAAGGAGAAGTTAGCTCAAGAGGGTAGGTTACCCCTGGAGCGCAGTTTTAATTGTCTGGATTCCCCAGAGAGGGTGGGGTCCAGTGGTGGCAGCAAAATTGAAGTATATAGTGATGACAGTGTAGTACCCCCACCCAGAGATGTAGCACCTGACTTGAAGGAGGGGGTTGATCTACACCAGGGGATTCAAGGATATGAGGTAGCCCCATTAATATGCAGTGGCCCTGAGGTGGATTGGGGAACTAGCGCAGGGGCCCATAGTCCTAGTGAAAGGAGGGATACTCTACCGACTCTGGATGAGAGGTGCAGGGAGAGGGGTTCCCCCGTGGTTGAAGTCCTGGTGTATGAGTGTGAGGACCGCCCAGAAGAGTGTGGGTTGAGTGATAGAGACAGTCAGTTAATGTCTCGCCCACTTCAAGAGAGTGGTGTGGGGTACGTGTGTGAGACACTGGATTGTGAGGTAAAGGTTAGCACCTGCGTGGAACTGTGTAATCCAATTGTGGGAGAGCATATTGTGAGTTCCTATTTTCCAGAGCTAAACCAACATGTGTTAGAGTGCGAGTTCTCTGATCCTAGGGAACTTGCGCAGGAGGCAGACCTCTGGGTGAGTACCAGAGGCTCTGTAGAGGCATTAGGGAATGACCCTAAGAGAAGTGGTTCAGAAGTTTTCCAACCCAGAGTGCTGGGAAAGGTTAGGAGTGTTACAGCTGGGTCCCCTTGTTGTGAGGAGGTTGTAGGGCCTCACATCCTGTCTCGTGGGAGCAGGAGTGAGACTGGGATAGGTCCCGAAGTGCCCCAGCCTCAGTCCCCAGGACTGGATGGTTCCATGAGGGAACACCAGGTGGGGAGCCTAGTCTGTCTGGATGGACCGTCCATTGTGGGGGTACCCCAGTGTTAGGTGAGCTGGGAGTGCCTGTAGTCAGGCCTTCATCAGTTCTTGTGCCTGGCAGTGCCACTCCTAGGGGGAGGGTACGGAAGTCCAGTCTGAGGGATGAAAGGGGGAAGGAGTCCCCAGTGGAAGAGCCAGTGGGTCAGGGGCCAGTCAGAAGGGCTGAGCCCCTACGAGTGACCATGGTGACACCACTTCAGTCCTGGTTGGCCAGGCAGTTGTTCAGCCACAGGGGTTGGTCCCTGGGTTGGTAAGTCAGATCCAGGAGTTGTCTGCCCTGGAGGGAGGGACAACTGTAAGCAGTGTCCCGACCATTTTTTCTAAGAGCACCACTCCAGGTGGGAGGGTGCAGTATGCTGGAAGGGGGTGCAGAGGGAGGGAGTCCTCGCCTCTGACCCCGGTGCAACCTGCGGGTTTTTTCAGGTTGGTAGGTCAGTTGCAGGGTCCAGGCCCTGAACTGGTGGAGGGGTGTGTTTCCCTTGAGGGGGGCCTGTGTGCTCCCCAGGAAGTCCTGGTTGGCCAGGCAGTTGTTCAAGCACAGGGGTTGGTCCCTGGGATGGTAAGTCAGGTCCAGGTGTTGTCTGACCTGGAGGAAGGGACAACTGTAAGCAGTGTCCCGACCATTTTCTTTTCTAAAAGCACCACTCCAGGTGGGAGGGTGCAGTATGCTGGAAGGGGGTGCAGAGGGAGGGAGTCCTCGCCTCTGACCCCAGTACCACCTGAGGGTTTTTCCAGGTTGATGGATCAGTTGCAGGGACAAGGCCCTGAACTAGTGGAAGAGTGTATTTTCCTTGGGGGGAATTGGTGTACGCCCCCAGAAGTCCTGGGTTGCCAGGCACAGGCCCAGCCCAAGGGTACAGACCCTAGGTTGGGAGGCCAGGTTCAGGGTGTCCCCCTGATCTGGAGGAAGGGGCAACTGCTAACAGTGCCCCTCCCGGTTTGTGTTATGGAGGCACCTCTCCAGGTGGGAGGGTGCCGGGCCCCAGTAAAGGGGGCGGGGAGAGGGCAGCCTCACCCCTGACCTCCGCCCAGTCTAAGGGTACAGACCCTATGCTGGGATACCAGTTGCAGGATAGAACCCCTGAACTGGTGGGCGAATTATGCAGGACACCTGCCTCAGGTGCCCTGACAATTCTGGAAGGGGGTATCGCTCCAGGTGGGAGGGTACCGAGCCCCAAAGAGGAGGACCGGGTGTGGGAGAGCCCACCCCAGTCTCTGGCCCAGCCGCTGGGTACAGGCCCAGGGCTGGTGGGTCAGTGTCCGGGTGCTTTGCCTGACCTGACAGGAGGGAGAGTGTACAAAAGGTGCCAGGCACCTGGGGTTACTGCCCCTCACTCTCTGATGCCACAAAAGTTTGAGAGCCCTGAGAGGTATAGGGCTTGGATTTCATCACTGACTACTGTCAGTGATTACTGGGGCTTGTTGTTTATCTGTTGGGACACACCTGGGGGCCAGTTAAGGTTAGATGCTGCACAGGTGGTGTCCACAGGTAAGGGGAAGAGTTCCCCATTGGTTGCCTTAGTGAGCCCTGAGAGGTATAAGGCCTGGGTCTCATCCCTGACTACTGTCAGTGGCTACTGTGGCTTATTGTTTATCTGTTGGGACACACCTGGAAGCCAGTTAAGGTTAGGTGCTGCACAGGTGGTGTCCACAGGTGAGGGGCAGAGTTCCCCATTGGTTATCTTAGTGGGCCCTGGGAGTGTGGACAGAGGGATCCACCAGGGTTCAGATTGGAGTAGAGCTGGCATATGCCCCTGCAGTTGCGGGCCAGTTCCGTGTTCTATCGCCCGAAGCAGGGAAGCCCATCAAAGTAGTGATTGGTCTACCCTGCGTTTTGGCTGGAAGGGGGTTGTGTTGGAAATGGCCCTTTTTGCAGGGTCACCCCTAAACTTTTTGCCTGCCTCCTGTATTTTTGCTGACCTTTTTCTGTTGGTTTTATGACTTTGGGCACTTTACCACTGCTGTTCAGTGCTAAAGTGCATATGCTCTCCCTTGGTAAATATGTCTGTGTGAATTGGTATATCCCTTATTGGCTTATTTGGTTTACCTGTTAGTCCCTAGTAGTGTGGCCTGTGTGTGCCCAGGGCTGGTAAACCAAATGCTGCTGGTGGGCATGCAGCGCTGGTTTGCGCCACCCACAGAAGCAGCTTTTAAAGTGTGTCTCAGACCTGCCACTGCAGTGTCTGTGTGCAGTCCAGAACTGCCATCTTGGCTGTGAAGTGCACCCACTTCCCAGCCCCTGAACCTTCCCTTGGCATCCTGTAAGTCGCCCCTCGGGTAGGGTGCATTGTATGTGTAAGGTAGGACATGCCTTGGTGTGTGTAGCATGTCCTGGTAGTGAATTATGCACCATTTCGTTTTTCACTACTGTAAGGCTACCTGTTCCTCATAGGCTAGAATGGGCAGTTTGACTATTACATGCTATAGTCCTAACTGACCCCAGGAACATGGTAGAAAAACGAATTTAGTATGCCTGAGCTCAGAATATTAAAATACACCTTTTAGTGAAGTTTATTTTTATATTCTGTGTTTGAAAATACCACTTTTAGAAAGTAGGTATTTTCTTGCCTAAGCCTTCCAGTGTGCTCTGCCGTTATGTGTATTGGCTGTCTGGTTTTAGAGGGGCAGGACAAGCTGAGTCAGACCTGGGTTGAATAGAGAGATCTGCATTTAGAGTGTGGGGAGGGGTGGCTCTTTGATCTGAATAGGGCTGTGCCTGGCAAGGTGAATGCTGGCTCCACCTCCCACTGTGTGTCTGCTAGCAGACCCCCTCTTTCTGAAAGGAAGGATGCAGCCTGGTAAACAAAGTGCTCCAATCCTGAGCAGAACTGGTTCTGGCTAGGTTCAGGGACTGGTAGCTTCAAGGATCAAAGGCTTTTGGGGTATAAATATCTGTGCTCAAACCCCCTACTTTTGTATTGCTTTTGGATCTGGAGAGGAAACTCTGTCCGTGCCACTGGAGGAATCTGCAGGAAGTGACTGTCCTTGTGCTTGTGTGTTGTTTCTTGCACTGGCCTGCAGCAGTGACCACTGGACCTTGAAGAAGAGAGAAAAGGACTTTTGAGAGAACTTTTATTTTTGTTACAGCAATTACCCAAGGGCTAGGAAAAGAGCTAGCCTCCTGCTGGAGTCTCAGGCACATCAGACTCCACCACCAACCTCCTGCTTCCTCCCTGCGAGGATTGCTATCTGCTGATGAGGCTCCTGTGAGTTCTAGGGCCTCTAGTTTTGCTTCAGAGAAAAGAGTGCTGGAAATCGTCGCTAACGCACGTTTGCGAGCCGCTGCAGCCGAGAGCGCTGGAAAAATCATCGCGCTGCTGCCGCTGGGTGCTCGCAACACGAAACCATCGCTAACGCCCCTTTGCGAGCCGCTGCAGCCGAGACGCGCTGGAAAAATCATCGCGCGGCTGTCGCCGAGCGCTCGCAACCCCTACAGAATCATTGCTTCAAGACATCGCATTGCGGACGCCGTGCGTCCGCCATTTTCATCGTATCGCACCGGATTTCGTCGCTCCCTCGCGGAGCGCCATTTCTTCGCATCGCAACACGATCGCACAACGCAACAGGCTCGTCGCATCGACTTCTCCCTCGCGGCAAGAAAGTCATCGTATCGGCGGCCTAGCGTGCAGAAGTTTGTCGCATCGTCTCCGCACACGCAACAGGATCGTCGCCTCGCCTTCGCCCTCGCGGCAAGGTCTCAGCGCATCGGCGGCCTAGCGGGCAGAAGTTGGTCGCATCGTCTCCGCACGCATCAGCAGATCGGCGCATCATCCTCCCTTGCGGCAAGGATTTTAACGCATCGCCGGCTTCGCGTGAAGAAAATCATCGCTACCACTTCTTTGCGACATTTTGTTGGTTTTGCTACTAAACCCAGGTACTTTGTGAGAGAAAGGGTCACAGAGACCACTGCCTTGAATTTGAACCTTATTTTTGCAACCTTTGAACTATTTTTTGACAGTCCTTCAACAGCCATCCTATTTTTGACAGTCTTATGAGAGAAAGGGTCGCAGAGACCACTGCCTTGAATTTGAACCTTATTTTTGCAACCTCTGAACGAGAAAGGGGCTCAGAGACCCCTGCTTTGAATTTGAACCTTACTCTTGTAACCTTTGAACTATCTTTGACAGTCCTTCAACAGCTATCCTATTTTTGAAGGTATTGTGGCTTTTACAGTTATTGGTCTTGTTATAAATCTGCCTTTATATAAAGATACTTATTTTTTATAACTACTTGTGTGGTGTCCCTTTGTAGTGTTCCTCACTGTGTTACTGTGTATGGTCATAAATGCTTCACACCCTGCCTCTGAGATAAGCCTACCTGCTCTTGCTACGTTACCACAGGGTTGAGCAGGGGTATTAAAGAGGGTAGCCCTCTCACTCTGACTTAGGAAGAAGGGTCCCTACTTGGACAGTGGCCAGCCATTGCCAACTAGAGACCCCCATTTCTAACAGTGGGCATGGCGAGAATGCTTCTGGAACCTTCTGCTGTCCACTTTCTCTTTTCGGTGTGACATAGTTTGTTTCTCTTTCGCTTTGCAAATTGGTATAAAGTGGTTTTCTTTGCCGCAATCTTTGCACGTTTGCCATATGGCAGGACATGTGCTTTTATATGGAAATGAAAACCGACAACGGAAGGCATTGACTTGTATGCATCTACATTGTACTTGTGCTTGCTTTTTTTGACAAAGCTGAATCATTTTTTACTGTTCCAGCTTCCATATCAGCAGCTTGTCAATCTGTTCTTCCCTTGGCTCTTGCAGCCATTAGTACTTTTTCTAAGCTGAGCATCTCTCTCAACATGGGTCATCTGAAAGAATCTGACAGACAGCTATCAATAACTCGGAGATGTATGGCTTCTTCATCGTTAAATTCACTAAACTTGCAGTGTTTAATAATCATATCAAGTCTTTAAACAAACGTATCCATTGTTACGCCAGCTTGCTGTCTCGCTTGATTGAAAATGTACCTTTCATAGTCGACATTCAGCTCGGGATTGAACTTGGCTCCCAATGCTTCTTTGATCTGACGATACAATATTGCATCAGATTGTGATATTTTCTTTATCATTTCTTTCACTCCATCACCAGCAAGATTCTTTAAGCACTTATTATTTTCTCATCGTCTACTTCTTTCAGTGCGTCTATGAAATCATTGAATGTCTCCGTCCATGCAATTCACCGGGAGCCAATATTCTGCTTCTTCGCCATGTTGAATGGCGGTGGTGGTTTCAGGACTGAGACTGCACCGTGATTCACGCTCCTTTCTGCAGCCTTTGCAAATTATTTCACTATTCCGAAGGCCTTTTGTTGCACTGAATGCCACTTGCCGCTGCCCATGCATTGGTGGCTCAACCAGGCCTGGTTGTTGCGCCCGATTCGAGGTCGTCTGGCACTTCCCTCGCTCTTGCTGGTAAGTAGGTTTGCACTTTCATACCTGGTTTATGGCTACCTTTAGCGTTTTGCTTTGTATTGATGATGGCTCTGTTACGCTCTGGTGCAATATCTCTTCTTTTAGCCTTACCAAGGGTTTTCTGGCAGGCTTCTCAAATACGCTTCATGGCAGGGCCTTCAACTTCTTCAAGGGCCATATATGGGCTGGAGCAGGGCTTCGACTCCACACACGCTTCTCATCGACTGGGGCATATGGAGTACGCATGAGCAGTTTGCTGTAGCATTACAAACTTTCAGGGAGAGCAGTCTTGTTTCTTCGGAGCACAGATCCCACACTCGTTGCCAGTTGTAGTGTCCTCCCCAGCCCCAGGAGCATGCAAACGAATACGCCACACATGGAGCTCTGGATCATAGGTCTTTATTCCTCAGCATACAATTGCACACTGCCTTCTCATTATGTCACAACCATTCATAACCACACCTTAACACCTTCCAACAAGTTACGTAATTCCTTGTTGAGCCCGCCTAGAACCACAGAGGTCCTAGCGCACATAGTCTCACGACACTACAGGTGGCACTTTAATTTGAGCTACAGCCATACCCCTTTCATTTTTATTCTTCTTCCTCGTCCCTTCCTTCCCTCTACTTTACTCCTCACCCTTTCTCGTTGGGGGGCATTTGTTTGTAATGATCTACTGATACTCTTTTGTTCGTCAAGAAGTGATATCTTGAACTTGAGTGCTAATGTTTTGATGTTGTCTTGAACTGTGTCTTTATGTTCTCAATAAAACGAATTTAAAGAGTCACGCATTTTATGAAAACAAGTGTGACCTTGTAGGTTGTTTTCTACTCAATGCAACACTACATTTTTAATATAATGTATTATACTTTGTAATTTAGAGGGACCTTTGTAAATAAATGGTCTTTCTCTGCTTTTAAGCAAGAGAAAGCTTACATTATTGTTTTAAAACAGTTTGAAACGATCTGGTAAATGTCTTTCTTAAGAAACCTTAGTATTTTTTATAATGTTGAGATTCCTTCTTTAAGTATGTATCTTAAAATGTCAAAATAGCAGATACTAAAGCCACAGAACGTGCAGAAAAATCCTGTGTGATTTGCCTTTATCTTACCGCTTAGGTTAGTGAACCATGCCACATACTTTGTCCCTTCATTACTACATAATTGCAGTGGCCCTGTCTTTAATGTAATGATTTTAATAGAATGCAAAACATTTCTAAGCTGTCCCTAGAACTGCATTGTCATTAGATTAAAAGTGATGGTATGCAAATGCAAATGTCAGCATGCACTGATAATGACTGAGTTGTAGTGCAAATCTGGATTTATGCTATGGGGTTAGAGTGATGCACAAATATGAACATGCAGTAATAATTACTGAGCAATGGGATGTGTCTGAAAACGGAGTAGGATACTCAGTGATGGTGCAAGTGCGGCCATGCATCTAGGTCTTCGAAGTGGCAGTGCAAATCTGCAGAGTGTAAACATGAACATACATAACGAAAGGTGGTGCAAATCTGAACATCCACTAAGGCTGACTGAGTGATGGGATTAATCTGAACATGCATAATGGTGGTAATTTGTTTTCCGTGTTGCTGCCAATCTTGGCACAGTGGGGCGCAAGCCTGGTGTATTCCCTTTATTGGTATAGCAGTAGTAATTCTTTATATATTGCAGGCATTATGACAATGCCCTTCTCTGGCAAAATGCTTGCACTGGTATAGTAATAGTATGTTTTCCATTTAGTAATACTAACACTATTACTGTCTGTAGCATCGGGTTGGGAAGGTGGGCATTCGGGCATTGGGCGATGGGCCGGTGCCTAAGGGTCACCTGTGGGCTGTTTTTTGTTAGGTGCTCTGTCCACCGGCCCAGAGAGCCTTAATGTCTTCCCCCGCCAGGCCACTGAAAATGTGGGGCCAGCATCATGGGAAAACAGGCTCTGAGGGGGTAACTTGCAGCAGCGTCGCTAGGCCAGAATTGTTCTGGCCGCTGCAGACTTTAGTTTGGTCCTTGTTGGGCCAGTCCAGATGCCCGGAAGCAGTGTCCCACTGCCCTGGCGTGCTGTTAAACTGAGATGCCTGGCTAGGGGCAGGGTATGTAGCCGTTGGGCTATCATCACCTCAGCCACCCTGGAGCAGCAGCATCTCTGTGCTTTTTTTCTCCCCTCACATGCCAGGCCATCGCCTGAGGCTATAGTTGGCTGGGGAGGAGGGAGAGTAAGTGAAGCGGCCTTGCTGAGGGCCTGTTGATGGCATCTCGGCTCCAGTATCTTTCAAGCCTTGGTGGAGTGGGGTGTATGTTTGCATATGCCTCACTGTGAGGCACCTTTCCTAGAGAGGAAAATTGAAATGATGTAATGCTAGGGTCAGAGCTGCTGAATATGGAACTATGAAAATAGGTTTGAGTCCCAGCCTTGGCTCAGCATCCTGAGATTCTTGGCAAATGAGTTAATTGCCCAAGGACTAAAATAAAAATGAATTTGATCTTCTGTAATGTGACTGGCGCTCATATAATCGCTGCCCTTGGGTCGAGTTCATGCTATATAAAACTGCAATAAAAAAATAACTCATGTTTTAAGAGTCTGCAAAGGCTGGAACATAATAATGAAAGAGGATTTTTTTTATATAATAGTAAAAACATCTGTATTCCTTCTTAACATTGTTTTTTTGGTTTTGTTTAGTCCTAACTATCAGTCACGGATCATTAAAGCAGCTTTAGACCACGTGTTAAACTGCTTTCACCTTACATTTACTGTTTAAAGTACATATTGTTCAGAGGAGGAAATGCCAGCTTTCGTTATTTTCTTCATTTTCCTACTAGCCAGGACATTAAAATACCGGTAATGCCATTTGAAAAAATGTCTAGGTGGCAAAAATAGCAAGATCACAAAATAAAATGATAGACGGAGTGTTGAAACTTTTCAAACACTCGCCCCAGTCACAGATCTGGGTTTAATCCATTGTTATTTTGCTTGCCACGTCACCCAAGTTTGGACCTAGCCATATGCAAATCAGTCTTGAACCTGCTCCCCATGGGAACAGTCCAGCCCGAACTGCCAAGCCAGGCCCTCTCTGGACTGGAAACAAGCATCCTAGGACTGGTTTCGGAGTATCACCCCTCATCAGCCAGGCTTGCTTGAATCCAGTGGCGCAGCGAGCATACCCTTAGCCACTTAGGACGCACATAACAGCATCGCAAATTAAAATGATGGATGGAGTGTTGAGACTTTTCAAACACTTCACCCCAGTTTGGACCCAGCCAAATGCAAATCAGTCTTGACCCTGCTCGCCTTGGTTCAAGCTAACTTGGCTGATGAGGGGTAATACCTGAAACCGGTCCCAGGATGCTTGTTTCCGGTCCAGGGAGGACCCGGCCTGGCAGTTCAGGCTGGACTGTGCCCATGAGGAGCAGGGTCAAGACTGATTTGCATATAGCTGGGTCCAAACTGGGGTGGCACAATGAGCAAATGAAGGATGAATAAAACCCAGATCTCTTGACTGGAGGTGAGTGGTTGAAAAGTTTCAGCACTCTGTCCATCATCTTGTTCTGTTTGCTAGGTGGTAAACATAGCCAGATCAGGAGTTGTGGCCTTTGGGCCACTTTATTTCACCATGCCCGCCTGGCCAAAATGTAGTGCTTCTAGTTTTTACCAATGTTTCTGACTCCATGAGTTTTTAAATACATAATTTATCAAACATTTCTTCAGAAATGAGCCCAGTGAGACTAGCCAGATACTGTTTCATGAACGGGTGTGATCTGGGAATGTGGGCCACTTTTTTGGGGGTGCCCAGGCCGAATTGTGATCCCTATCTGACCCTGACTGTCTGAGACCACTACATTTAAGATTGATATGACCTGCCTGCATCCATCATCCACTGACCCATTCATCCACCCATGCACTCATCATCATCATCAAAATAACTTTATTTCGCCTACCAAAATGGTGGCATAAAAAGTATACTAAAAACAGTTACATTATAGCACAGTCCAATATTTACAATTTTACATAACAAACCCACTAATATAAAACCAATTGATCTCATAATCTTATACATAAGTCCATCCTTGAGTAAATATATCAAATAACAGATTAAAAAGTCAATCTTCTCTTCTTCAATGCTAACAGGAAAAAGGACGCCAGTGAAAAACATGTAAAAGGGTCAGACAATAGCTGTAAGTAAAAAAGGGCCACACGACACTGTCTAAAATTCATCTTGCGTATAAGAGGGATAATAAACCTTTTTCTTTGTTCCTGATAAAATTTACAAAAAAATAAAAAGTGAAGATTATTCTGAATAGATAAATCATCACATGTGCAAAGAGGCAATTCAGAAAGTGCATACATTTTTGATGGAAATCCTAACATCAAAGGGATATAATTTAACCGAAATCTCACTAATATGAATCTATGTTGCTGGTTAGTGACAAAAGACAGATAAGTTGTATTAGAATCCAGTGACGTAATACTTGGAACAGCAGAAAATGTTCTTACAGTTGTCAGGCTAAAATTAGCGTTCTGCCTCCTTACTTGTAATCTAGACAGTAATTGGTATTTTAACTCTTTCTTTGAAACAGAGCAACATGACACAGGGTTAGTATACAATTCATGTAACCCAACTGCCTTAAGTGTGGATTCTACATAACATATCCATCTAATCCTACTAGCCCCATCTAACTTCTGGACATCATTTATTATATCTCTAGTCAGCGCAAGAGTGTCCTTACGCCAAATCGAATGCCACAATAAAACAGGTGAAATAGAGATTTTGTCACAGATATAAGGGACATCTAATTCAGTGTGACAAATAAAATTAGAACAGGATTTGGGTAAGGAAACTAATTTCTTCAAAAAGGTATCCTCAATCATTTGTAGTTTCGAGCAATCTACAACACCCCACACTGCTGCTCCATATGTTGCAACAGATACACTTTTAGCCTGATAGACTTTCTTTATAGTTTCAATCGGTTTCGATCCAATCTTTTTACAAATTTACTAAGGGCCCCAATAGTCTTCTCCATCTGCAGACACCTATTTTCAATCATAGACTTCCAATTACATTGTCCATTAAACACAATCCCCAAATAATTAAAAGAATCTACCACTTCCATTTTACCCCCTTCAATATGGATATTGGGCTGTTTCCTCTGTTTAGCACCTGCCACTAACACAAAAGATTTGGAAAAATTAATTCTCATATCCAGATCATTCATAAATTTAATATACTCCCTTACTATCCGGCGCAGTGCATTACCAGTGCGAGCTAAGATCACTGCGTCATCCGCATAGAGGAGTAGAGGTACCTGCATAGACTTAATGTAAGGGACATCTGGAGTAATACCAATTAGGGCAGATTCAACAGCATTGGTATACAATGAAAATAAAAAGGGGGCAAGGACGCACCCCTGGCGTACACCTCTTGCAATTTTAAAATGTCTCGTACACTCACCATTTTTCCCAAAACGAACAGAGGCTGAGGCCCCACTATACAAATCCTGGATAATACGTATGATCTGGATCTCAACTCCCATTGCCTCCATGATCTGCCACAGCCTATGCTGTGCCACGCAGTCAAAGGCTGCGGACAGATCCATGAAGGCAAGATACAAGTGGCCATTTTTTGCAGCCGTATATTTTGCTATTATCAGGTTCAAGTTCAGGCACTGATCCACCGTTCCTTTCCCTTTCCTAAAACCATATTGAGTAGGGATAATAATATTCTTCTCCATTGCCCAGACCTCGAGTCTATTTAAAAGGAGCCGTCCCATTAATTTTGCTGTGGAATCTATCAAAGATATCGGCCTGTAATTGATTGGCAATGTCCTATCTCCCTTTTATAGATTGGGACAATTACAGTCGTTTTCCACGACTGGGGTGCTCCAGTTTGAGAAATATTGTTAAAAACATTAGTTAGAAGCGGAGCCCAAAGGTCTTGATTGTCTAAAAAAGGTCGATCGGAACACCGTCCGGCCCTGGTGCCTTCCCTCGTTTACATTGGCTGAGAGCGTATTTAGTTTCGTCTACTGTAAACCAAACATCTATTCCTACGTTATCAGAGCCAGGAGGCGGAGGCTGAATAGATACCTCCTCCAAGGCCCCAAACAAAGCTTCAAAATGTGTGACCCAATCCTCCTCAAGAACATGACTATCTAAAGATATAGTTAATTCGTCTTTTAAAAAGGGTGCATTTATTACAGACCAAAATGCCTGTGAACTTTTTATTAGGACAGCTTCATATAGGCTGTCCCACCATTCTTCTTTTAGAGCGTTTTGCCTTACCCTTCTGGCTTCCTTATAGACCCGCCGTAGAGATGTAATCAGATGCTGGTTACGTGGTATTACTTTAAGGGCCACATGTAGATTTCCAAGTGCAGTTCGGCAATCTTCATCAAACCAAGTACAAGTCTTAGGGGATCTATTACGGATGGAGCACATAAGGTTAAACTTAACTTCCCTCAGTATCAATTCAAAAGCATTGACCATTCCATCAGTGATTGAGGGATCTAGGCATAGCCTTATCTCTAAGGCACACTTCCTACCTATTGTAACCAAAAATTTCTCTGGGTCAACTTTCTCCCATTTCAGGACGATCCCATTTACCCTTCCAATCACTGGTACTATGGGGAGGTTTAAACGACATTCCCCTTTTTTTAAGGAAGAGATAAAAAAGTGATCGCCGCATGGTCACTAAAAACATAGAATTTAATCTGTAGTGGGGAAAAATATTTCCTTATAGAATTAGAGACCAGAATATAGTCAAGTGTAGAAGAGGAGGTACGACTAAAAAGGTACAGTCTAAGTGCCCAGTTGAGGTATCAATAGTATTTAAAAACACAAGGTTCCTAGTGATGAGTAGTCTATTTAGCCCAGAACCATAATCAGTATGGTCAAAATGTAAGACACAGTCCCCATCATCATCTAGTATCCCACATGCCGGAGTATCTACCTTATCACATGGATGAGCATTATAGTCGCCAAGCCAGATTATATCACAGGGTTTGCTAAGTGTTTTCTCTAAATTAGCAATATCCCTTTCTAGTGGTGCCAATATCGCAACTTGGTTATTACCAAAATTATTATTGTAGAAATTTACAAGTAGCCAATATTTATCAGCACCCTGCTCCAAGACTATAATGTGATAGAATGATGATGTATTTAAAAATCGTTTTACTTTTAATGGGAAGCTATTAGAAAGTAAGGTTAACAAACCTCCCTTAGCGCGGCCCGATACCGACGGTTTTGCTGGCGTATGATATGAACAGTGCCCATTAAGATGTATTGAATTAATTTCCCAGGTTTCCTGTAGACACACTATATCCTTAGATGTTATAAGGGAAAGCCACTCATTATTTGCTTTCTTTTGGTTAAACCCAGCAATGTTCCACGACATCACTGCTACGGAAGACGTAGAACAATCTATATGAGGCGTAGTCTGGGGCACAGTCAAACCAGATACCTTCGTTTTTGGATGTGTATGGGCGTCCACAGTTAAAACAGAAACTACAGGTGATATAAATTCCAAGACTAAATCAGCTGACTCTATATGTGATGAAGTCTGCCCTGTCAGTCAATCACAGTCTTGCATACCGTCCAATGTAGAAAAACGGTTACTAAGAGAGAGAGGTAAAACTGTTGAGGTAGCACATAAGTTAGGAACAGGATACCCAAGTCTATTACTCACATTCCTTCTATTTGACGAAGCCTCTAGAAAGTTGTGCGGTTTATAAAAAAACCAAGTGGAAGTGCACAGATTTCTGAATGGGGTGAAGGAAAACTTGGCAGAACAGATAGTAACTGCCCCACCACATTTTGGTTGTCAAAATTAATAATAATGCAATCCCCTTTAAAAGTTTTGGGGGCCTTACCTATACAGTTAACTCTCCTGGCCATAATCACATGTCCATATATGTTATAGTTGTCACCCGCACAATTAGTAAGCCAATACTGGGCTTTATGGATCAGCTGTTCAGTAGATTCTATTTGCTTTAATTTTAATGCCGGTACATTAGCCAAAACAATCACATATGGGCAAGCTGCTGGCGGAAGATCTATCCTGTCTCTAGCATTCAGGCCCTCAGCAGAATGATGAACAGCCCCCTCCCACAGGTAATTGTGGTTCCCTTTTCTGAATTCACTGTATTTAGCAAGGGGGTAGGCAGGAAAGTATCCACTAATGGCCGGGATGCGTTACGTGTACTTCTAAAATGAGATAGGGGATTGTATATATTTGCATGACTATTTTGCAAAGAATAAAACCGGTCATTCGAATCACTCAAATTCGCTTGGGAATCGCCATGTATCAAGGTGACACTCTCTTTGGGTGCCACCAATTGGGCTTGCGCCCCTACCAAAATCTGTGGGGCATCACTACCCAAATTATCCACCAGCACATGAGGAACCGCACCTGAGGTCAATTTTACTTCCTCATTTAGCTGATTACCCCTTACGGGATTTTGTTTTGATAAAAACATTGCCTCCAAAGAGTTTAGCTTTTCCTCAATTAAAGATAGTTTACACGTTAGAGGAGTTAAAAGTGTAGAAACCATTAATTCAATTTTATTTAAAAAGGCAAAATCATGGGCAGAATCATTTACCACTGGGATTTGCTGATTAAGTTGCATATTAAGAGCCTTAGCCATGACCTTAGACCTTGTAATTCGCATCGTTTTGGGGGAGATAAACAAGAACCCCCACATGTTTCTCCAGACGAGTCCTTTTCATTGTTCGTTGCTTTAATGGCCCTCCTCCTCTTTTCTTTACAATGGAGGGTACAAAATTACTATTCTGTGGGAATATTGGTATGATCTGCCCCTGAGACACAGACTGACAACCTGTCGTATCATCAGATAACGTGGGCTGACCCATAGATATAGGAATGCCCAACCCGCCATCAGACTGCACCAGTTCTGTCACTGATACTAGGGCGTCCAAAGAGTCTTGGGAATCTGCGATAGTTGTTCTTCCTAGCGAACAGCGTTTATGTGCAATATGTGAGTCCAAAGAGAGCCTCCTCTCAGTTAGTTCGATTTCGTGGACAAGGACTGATTCAGCCCTCGTTAGAAAGGCGTCCAGAGTCCCAATTGGTCCACCCATATGTTTTTCTTTACTTCCCTTCCTTTTACTCATAATTCGCTTCTAGTAACTGAATATCACACCCAGTCAGTGAAATTAAAAAACAAAAACAAAAAAAAAAAATTCCCAATATAAAGTTTGTTAAACTGTAAACAAGTGTACAATAACAACAATACCTTTCAGTCTCAAACGATCAGACGGTCCAGAGCACAAATATCAGAGAGTTTGCCCAGCCCAGCCTCCTCCGGGCTCCGACGGGCGTGGACGAGCCCGCCCTTGGCCCGGGCTTTGCCCGCGCGCGTCCCGCGCTGCGGGACAGCGCGCTCCTTTTCAGCGCGTCCGCGCGCTGAGGATGCTGGTCAGTGGAGTCCCCTCCTGGGGAGAAGAGCGGAAGATGCCTGGAGTCGCTCGCAGTCCCCCCTATCAAGGCGCTACGGTCTGCAGTGCGCCGCGGGACAGCGCGCTCCTTTTCAGCCGCGTCCGCGCGCTGAGGATGCTGGTCAGTGGAGTCCCCTCCTGGGGAGAAGAGCGGAAGATGCCTGGAGTCGCTCGCAGTCCCCCTGTCAAGGCGCTACGGTCTGCAGTGCGCCGCGGGACAGCGCGCTCCTTTTCAGCGCGTCCGCGCGCTGAGGATGCTGGTCAGTGGAGTCCCCTCCTGGGGAGAAGAGCGGAAGATGCCTGGAGTCGCTCGCAGTCCCCCTGTCAAGGCGCTACGGTCTGCAGTGCGCCGCGGGACAGCGCGCTCCTTTTCAGCGCGTCCGCGCGCTGAGGATGCTGGTCAGTGGAGTCCCCTCCTGGGGAGAAGAGCGGAAGATGCCTGGAGTCGCTCGCAGTCCCCCTGTCAAGGCGCTACGGTCTGCAGTGCGCCGCGGGACAGCGCGCTCCTTTTCAGCGCGTCCGCGCGCTGAGGATGCTGGTCAGTGGAGTCCCCTCCTGGGGAGAAGAGCGGAAGATGCCTGGAGTCGCTCGCAGTCCCCCCTGTCAAGGCGCTACGGTCTTGTGATCCCTATCTGACCCTGACTGTCTGAGACCACTACATTTAAGATTGATATGACCTGCCTGCATCCATCATCCACTGACCCATTCATCCACCCATGCACTCACTCAATGCACGTGTTGATTCATTCTCACATTCACCTACTTGATGGACTAAATGAAAGGTAGTTAAGTCGTGAACGTGGCTATCCTGAGGCTTGCCCAGTGCTGCGGCAGGCTGGGCAGCACTCTGAATCGACGAGTCAGCTGATTGTAGTGACACAGGAATTATGATATTTTATTAGCAGGAAGCTGAGATCATCCGCGTTGGGGCCTCACACATCCTAATTGGTACAGTAAGGTTCAGCAGTACCTTTCTATTTGCAGCAATTTTAGGATCTTCTTAAAGTTTCTGTTTGCTCAAATGGGTGTAATTTCTGATATTTATATGCTTTCCTCCTCTTCCTTGCTTGATTTTGCTTGCGCGAAAGTGTCACTCATAGTCGTTGAATGTCACTCATAATTTCACTGAAATTTTCAAAATGTCACACATAAGCAATTTGAAACCTTGGCAGCTATGACTTACCCATCTTCACAATCACGCACAAAAACTCGCGAATCAGTGAGGAGGCACTTCCCTTTTGTTAAGAAAAAATGCCATCCATGTTAGTGTTGCCAGTGCTTGTTTACTGTTGAACAAACTGCAAAGAACATTTATGCTTGCCTCGTCTTTTGTTCATTCTTGATTAACTTTTCACTTTTAAAGCAAATGTCATGATTCGATCATTATGTCTCTTATAAAAGTGTAGTAGTTTCTGTATTCATTACTTGAACTTTTCTGCTGTTTTCCTTTTAATATTTAAACGGGGTGGGCGTGTTGAGCGGTGACGACTGCATGGACGTTTGTATTGCCTCCTCTCGTGCACAGACACGGGGGTTCTTCCCCAGTGTTCTCGCACCAAGGCAGGGCGGGAGTTCCAGAGGCTGCCGCTCAGCTGTTGCTGAAACCTTGGCAACAGGTGTTTCCTTCCGGTGCATCCACCTGCTGCTGTGCAGGGAAACGGGAGCCTTGCTCCAGTGTGCGTGCAGTCCCAGGACGTGGACCGGCGCCCTACGCTCGGCTACAACCCCTCTGCTTCTTATGAGGTACTCATGGCCACGGGAGGAGGGCAGGAGACGGGGAGGGAGGGAGGGAGGGAGTGTAATTTCGTGCTCTCCTGTTCCATTACAAACTGCCGTAGGGCCACACACATTTCAAGTTTAAACAGACCGGTAACAGTGCGCCGTGGGGATTCCAAGGAGGGTGAAATTAGAGAGGTTTGCAAGGGGATGCTGTTAAATGTCTATGAGGGCTTAAGCTGAACGTTTTTTTGCGGTCTAAAGCGATTTGCTGGCAATGTCATAATTTTAAGTCTCGGAAGTATTGTTACGGAGTTGGAGAGTGAAGATGATTGGAAGGTGGGTGACTCTGTCCAAAATATATCGTCCAAGTGGAGGGTAGAGGGGCCAGCGACTAATTTACCTTAGCAATTCAACTCTGAAAGCATGCATACATGTCATCATTCGCCTCTACTCGCCCTTATTTCCAGGGTACAATCCTCCTTGTGTTCATCTTCGCACTTCCAGTAAATACGCATCGCCCTACCTCTACGAGCCTCGCCCTTTGACTTCAATCGGATCACCATCCCAAATATCTGTGGAGAATCTTGCAACATTAGTAGGCAATTCTGGGAGTTTTATACAATAGCTGAAAAGTTCAACAAGAACAAATAAGCAATAGCGTTTGTTTATTTTTTTAGGTCAGGCGTGATAGTGTTTTAGTTTGAAAAACATATTGTTACCAATTCCTTAAGATGAACATAAAGTTGACTTTGGCTCCACCTTGTGTAGTGTTGGTCTCACTTCCATGCTGTTGTCTACTGATGTAGCATTCCACAAGCGCTTTCATTGAAAGACATGAGGGGCTATTTTACATCGGAAACGTGCACTCCATAATCATTGCTGTTTGCCGTTTTCAGTTTCTATATACAAAGCAGTCCGTGTGTTTTTTCCCCTAGCTTTTGGCAGAATCAGTAGGGCAGGCTTTACTGTAATAAACAGTATTTGTGCATGCAAAGAATGCAAACGACATTTGCGAAAGTTATGTTTACATTCATTGACACATTACACCCTGACCTGTAGACTTTGCTACTGTGTGTTTATTTATGCATTTGGTTAACTCGGTGGAAAGGCACTGGAGCGCATTACATTATAGCCAAGAAGTAAAATACAGTCGAACAGCTGTAAGGAATACAAATGTATTCTATTTATTTTATTATTGCAATTTTATATAGCGCGGACATGGCACTAAGGCATCAGAGCGCTTTACAACAAGCAGGAGATAAGGGTTACTGAGGGTTACTTTAATAGCAATTAAACTCCGCCGATTACTTCTGTGGGTGTATGCAGGAGAAATCACAAGAACAGTTACAGCAATTGGGCAGATGAAATACTCAGTTACAGCATCGATTTAGATGGTGGGGTCATATAGCGAGGGCAGGTCAGACGCAATCAGAGAGGGTACTTAAGGGTGAATTAACCAAGATGTCTGTCAAAAAGGGGGAGCTCGAGGTTCTTTTTGAAGGTTACTATGCAGGTGGTTAGACTAAGGGAGGGAGGCAGAGAGTTCTAGATTTTTGTAGCACTTCCAGAGAAAGACTTGTTCATGTATAGTTCTCGACTGAAAGTTGGTGGTTCCAGTAGCAGGGATTTGGCATTTCTGGAACCCCTATTTGCTCCGGAGGTTTTCTGTTTCTCGTTTAGATAGGAGGGTGAGGAGGAATGCAGCACTCTCTGGGTAATACAAGCGATTTTGAATTGAACCTTAACACTCCTACGTACAGTGAGTAACGAACCGCCTACATGGGGTTAGCTATCGAGAGCGAGCATTAGGTCTGTTAGTAATGTCATTTCAAGTCAGCTTAGTTTCATTGGCATTTTGGTAGCGAGAACTTTGTGATGCAGCAAATAATTGGTTTATTCTTCCATTTTACATAACCAGGCTCTTCAACCCAAAACTTTTCTTTTCAATGCACCTGATTAGAATGTTTTGGGGGAGGTAGTTCATATTCATTTGGTTTTATTACGCCTGCCCATAGAAAGTGAACAGAGCCCCCAGTGGGAGAGGGAGTGTTGTACATACAGTGACTAGGCCATATGTTGTGTTAAAAGAGCATAGGCGAATGTTGAGAGAGCAGGTTGCAGCATAAGTACTGTTTCCTATCTGCTCTTTTCCATTATCAATTTGCTGGTACCGTGCCACCTAGTGACGTGCCTACTTCTTTAGGTGTTAATTTCAGGGCATTTCCACACTTGCATTGTTTGTGCACGTATGAGTGCTTCTTATGTGGTACACCCTGTCCAAATTCAAATGCGCTCTTGCCAGTTCCCTTTTTTTTTCTTGGTAAACAGGAATGTTCCACAGACCAGAGTGTCTGACTGTGAGTATATGGTGTCTTGACTTCATTTTTGGCCCTAATGTTACGCTAATCTAAGTGTGTGCGTAGAAGCCTAGGACTGTCCCTGGCCAGTGAGAAAGCAAGAAGGTTAATAAAGCAATTCAACTGTTGGTCTGCATTAGGAGCCACAAAGCTGTAAAAGTTTACTTACTTTACAAAAGTATTTCTTCTGCTTTTTTTTCAAAAGCACTAGATAGAATAAAGAGCACATTAACATGAACAAATACTTATACACAAAAAACTAAAACATTAAATAGAAAGTAAAGGACAAAAAAGCATATTCTGCTTCTGCATAGCCACAGTCTATCCATGGCATATGAATTGTTTACCTACCATAGCAGCCTTTCGTAAAGTCTTCCCTGATCTTTGACTCTACTCCGCTCTGGCGCAGTATACTGTTTTAGTGTCTTTGCTGCAGATCAGGGCCTGATCTGTGGCAAAGACACTAAGACAGTATGCAATTTGCGTTCAAAACCGATCCCTGACGCACTGCCTCTGCCTGCCTCCGCAGTAGCTGGTTAGTTGACCACCCTAACATCCTTATGGGTGTAGATTAAATGCTTCCGGGTCACATGTGCTACACTTAGTACACTAATTCAGTTACGTGACACACCTTTATCCTATCACTTCCCAGGATTCAATGCTATCTCTTTGTCTTTTGCTCTGGTACTGTTGCATTATTGAAAACTGTAAAATAAATATATAGGTAATTGTAATTGCATTTATATAGCGCTTACTACCCCTGACGAGGCATCAAAGTGCTTTATAGGTAAAGGAAGGAGTGGCATGATTGGCGCAGAAACCTTAGATAACGGGAGCACAGGCAGGTGACCCTCAGTCTCACGAGAAATGGCCCAAATGACCTTGATGACGAACGAGACACGTGCAGAAGCTTCTCTGCAGAATTCTAACATTCTCACTTATGAGAGCCAAGGTGAAAACGAGGCTCAGCCTCTCCCAGACAAGGAGTCCTGCACGCCTCAGTGTGACACAGGAATACATTATAAATGAGGCATCAAACAACATGGCTGATGCACAAGCGGAGTTCTAATAGACGTAGTAATACTATTCACATGCTCACAAAGTAATTTAACAATGTGAAGAAATGAGATGTAATGCAAGGAAATAAGAAGTAACGAAAGTAATGGGAAGACGTTTGACACTCTCACCTTGCCTTTAAATGCGGATACCTATGCGAGGCAGAATCACTGTTACCACGAGCAGTACTCCCCTCCCCCCCCCCAACTCCCCCACCGCGGTAACCAAGTTTACTCTGTAGTTCAGCGCCAAGAATCAATGCCGTTTTGTAGTACGCACTCTACAATTAAATAAATGTACGCCACAGCTAGTTATAAATCCCCCTCAGAGGAGATGGGAACAGACAGAGGGAGAACCTTTTCTAACAGTGAATGGGGAAAATTATGCTAGTTTTTGCAAAGATTCCGAATTACTTCTAGAAGCACCTCTGGTAGAGAATCATCAATGAAAAACAACCACTTACTGGTAATTGGCTACCGCAAGAACACCTAGGTGGAATCCAGGGAAAAACAGAGTAATGTTGGAGGAAATGTGGCAACCCAGGTACATTACTTCAATTATTGTGACACTGGGCAGGAGAGATACCATGTTAGAAAGAATGCGTGGCGTAATTCACAAGGTCATGACAGATCTTAGACTTCACACACTTCGCAATAAAAATGGCAAACATACAATTGAGAATTTATCTCGAGTCAATTCCATTTTCCTTAACAATAGATCAGAAAGGAGAGACTTCTTTTAAGTAGAAGAATTTCCAGACCACTTAACAAATTATGCCTTCCTTCAGACTCTTTTATTTGCAGTTCTTTGCACGACTGAAAACCTTGGTCTTGCACTTGTTTTTTGATTTTTTTTTCAGTGCTCAGTCGCTGGAATGTAATTTTGCAGGGATCGCATAGTGTAAATGATGATGCAAAGTTACACGGCAGCGGTGCAAAAAACACGCAGCACCAGCACTATTTAGGTTATTCAGGTCTGATGGGTGGATAATAGCATATAAAATTAATATATAAATATTCTTATAGCAAGCACAGATAATACAGCAAAGGTCTAAATGAGAATTTACACCTGGTTAGATTCTCTATAATCCTGATCTTTACAGACAGTCTTCTCCAAAACCAAGTACTCCCAGAAAGGCCCTATGCCTTCACAGTTCAAAATATAGTCACAAAGTGTAGCATAACAAGTGCATTCGTGACGTGCATGTACTTCATGTTGAAAATAATGGCATTATTAGAAGTCACTAGGATACCATTATGGACTCCTGCGTTATAAACTGAGCTGAATTAAACAGTTTAATGTGCGCGAATGTCACCAAAAAACTCTTCCATGAATCCAGAAGTTTATGAAATAGCGCATAAATACAGTCAACCGCAGGCAGGCGCTACGTGCACCATACAGAAATACAGAAGAGAAGGGAGTACAAGGTCAACAAGGTGTCATCATAGTCCTGGGCTGCAGAAAGAGAAAGTTCTGCCATGCAGAGTTGAATATCTCGATGGATAACGTAGTCATGAAGGAGGAGGCAGGGTCCCTACCCTGGCCCACTAGACAAGAAATACTTTCAGAGCTGGCGTACGAGCTGCCCTCAGCTGAGGTGAATGCTGTGGCCCGCACCAGTCACATTATCTGCAAAAGAGGCGACATGACCTGAAGCAGAGTCATGCAGAACATGACGAAGATGAGGCACTCGCAGGGTGGGTGGAGCACAAGAGGCAGATATGACGGAGCTGCCTGCTCCCCTGGATGAGTGTGCTTTGAGCGTAAGGGACACAGCCAGGATGGATGCAGTCGCAGCAGGCATGACGGGCGGGACGGGTTTAATTATAATAATAAGAAAAAAAACGTACCTTCGGGTCCCGCGCTGCCTCCGCTCCTGCCCGGGTCCCGCTGCTCTCCTGAACAGGAAGCAGCCACAGGCAGCCTCCCTCCCTTAAGCCAATCACAACGCTGCAATGGCAGCGTTGTGATTGGTGCGGACGGTGCCCGGCCGGGCGCCTGTAGGGAGGCCATTTTTTCTATGTAGGCTACATAGAGAAAATCCAGAGTGCGCATGACTGGTTTGGTCGGCCCCAGAGGGCCGACCAAACCGTCAGGGCCCACAACAGTGAGCAAGCCACTCCTCCTCGACCCGCCCGCCCCCAACCAGGCATACCCTCCTGCCCGCCCCCAACCAGGTATACCATTCTGCTTTTTCGCAGCGCGAGAAGCAGAAACATAAAATGGTATTTAAAATGCCATTTTATGTTTCTGCTTCTCGCGATGCGAGAAAGCAGTGGAGCGCCGCTCTTCCGCCCTAATGGAGGAGCCGTCCCTGTCCCTGCTATGAGAAGTCCTGGGTTTGTCCTGTGACCTAGCGACGGCTGCCAGGAGGGAAAATCGGTGCGGCAGCGCTGGGTGATAAATACATTGAAATTAAAACCTACCTGCCACCTTGCCGCCTGCCGCCTCCCGCCTCTGTGCTCTTCTCTCGATCACAGGCTCCCAGACTCCCCTGTGCCAATCCAGACGCTGCTCTCATGCTGGTAATATTATTACCCAGCATGAGAGCAGCGCTGGGATTGGGAGGAGCAAGCTGGTTTTATTTTCCCAGAGGGACTGGGAGCCTGTGCCTGCTGTTCTCCAGCAATAGCCTGGAGACTTCTAAGTGCTATTGCTGGGTACATCTAAGTGTGCATGATTGTTTGGCCGTCCTAAGACAACCGGCCAAACCGTCATGCTCACTTGAAGTGCCCACCACTGCAAGTGCCCTCCATTCTTGCCTTCGCCCTGCCACCAAGACTCGGCTCAGCTCTGGTCATGAAAAATAAAATGATAAACCTGCTTTATTATCATTTTATTTTACATGTTTATATGCTGCTAAGGCAGTGGGACAATGCTTCCTCCGCCATATCGGAGGATCCGCTGCTGATGTGACCTGATGGGGCGAAGAAGCGTGCCCTCATTTGTGACAGATGACTACTGTTGATATTGTGGGTTAAGTACAAAGAGTGCTGGTGGCAGCATACTGTACTTTTAGGATCAATAGTATGACCAGACGTTTTCAATCTGGGTCACTGGAGTGGAGGTCTGCCAGCCCACTCGTGTGAAGTTTAGCTTCTATGCACTTGCAGAGTTCCGTGCGCTAACATCCTGAATGCATGTTAGTTTAAAACCATCTTTATTGAATTATGACAGCATTTACTGCAGCAGACATGACAAGTATCATCAATAAACCAATAAATTGCCATTATTATGCTGCGTCCAGCCATTACAGTTTTTCACGGATTTTACAATGGCATGAGTATGCATAACTAATATAACACAAACCCAGCTGAGAGCCTATAAACCCGTATTCGATACAAACAGTACTTGAGTGTTGCAGCCCTTATTGTGGACCACCTACAGCTGGGGGGTGGGTGGGAGGGGGTGATAGGACCAATTTGTGACTCTCGCGTGGGTTCTGTAGAGTCCATTCATCAGCATCCCAACTGTATTATATCCACTCGCGCAATGCATGTGTGGGGGGAGCGGGAGGGGAGGTGCTATCGGGAAGGTACTCGCTGTGTCAAGTCATTCAGAGCTCTTGTCTCCACCAGTGGTTCCCTGAAGAGCAGAGAGCAGTTCGTCTCATGCAGCCGCAATGGGATGCTTTCTCAATCCCCATGTTTCCTCGTGTCGTAGCGCAGTTAACTCTGCCGTACCCCACTGGAAAGTCACGCTCTGCCAGTGTGCCCATTCCTGAGTGCATGTTAAGCATGTTGTGGTGTGCTCAGTGTAGTGCTCGAATGGTCTGTGTGAGTGAGCCAGAGTATTGGAGGCCTGTGTGATCTATTTGGATTCCCCTGACCTGGCGGCACACATCCCACGCATAAACAGAACCAGATCAGGAGGATGGGCATTCTTGCATCGCTCCTAAAGTGTGGTACCGCCTTCCACCCCGCATCAGAGCCTTCTCCTCTCCTTGAATTCTGCGAGAAGCTGAAAACCTGGGTTTTCAATTAAACAATCTACCATAGGCAGGGCTAGGGGCACACACCTCCTCAGCGCCAGGATATCCTCGCAGGCGATAGTGTGCTTTGCATACATATTAACATAACAAGATGGAGGGTGAGGACTCTATTTCCAGACAGTGGAAGTGTATTCCTTACATTCCTGCACCTGGAGGGAGTAAACCTAGGCACTGAAGTGAGGGGAGTTGAGAAGGATTCTTTAGATATCTATGAGGCTTTTTAGCTAGCAAGGATCTGCTGATTAGTCTTCCTGAAGTCTGCCATTTGGTGGACAGTAGATGTGAGGGGGTGATGACACCTTTAGGTAAGACCTGCCCTTTTTGTCTTTGCTCGAATACTCTTTTTGTTGGGCTGATAACAGCAAAGTGCAGAAACCTCACACATCTTTGTACCACTGTGTGGGTACTCTAGGATGAAGACAACACAGCCTTTGTTCAGAGTGATGCTTCTCACAGCAATCTGGAGAACAGCCTAGAGAGTACACTTGAAAGAAGAATCACCACAAGCCGGTTCTACAGTTTAAGACAGTGGATCTACATCTCCTGTCCGAAAGTTATGTTTAAAAGTGGGCCTCAAACATCCAGACTTCCAGTTCCAAATCATCTATGACCAAGAAAGGGAGTGCTTTGCAGAGTACTCAGAGGGCTGCTATGCAACCAGGGATTGTGTCTGCCCGGCTGCTAGCCTCCCAGAATTAAGGGAATATCACTTGAAGTCTGGATCTCTTGCTGGAGTAGTTGTGTACCTGCCCTGAAGCACCTAGAAGCTTGTCTGTCTGGCTTTGCATGAGGAAAGACTGGGAAGGAGCGATAACCTGTGTGTCCCGTAGTTGTTGGGCACCGACAAAAAGCAGACTAAACAAGAGTGATCCTGGAGGACTCTTCCCAGCTTTCCTAGGTGAAACGTTTCTGCATGTTATTGAAATACACCTTTTTGAATTTTGAAGAGACTTTATCATATTTTTACACGTTTGCTCCAAATGTCTTTAAAAATGAAGGTGCTCTAAAGTTAAGTAGTGCAGAACTTTTTCTTTGTTTCTTTTCTTCTTCTCTGGTTAGCCTGTAAATAAATGCTTGCCCAATTCTTTATAATCTTTCTGAATGTAAGTGCTCTGTCAAGTAAACAGCAGCCCAGGGCTATTGCTCACCGGGGGGGAGGCAGATGTGATGGTCAGGAGACCCGCGAGTGTTCTTTGAGTACTACTGCACTAAATAAATAAAAATATACCTTGTCTGTTCAACCTAAATAGGAGGAAATTTAGAAGATTAAAATAAGACAAATCTCGCAAACAACAGAAACAAGATGAGCCTTCACGCCAATTCATACTAAGCAGACTCCTATCCAGTGCCCTTTGATTAATGTATTTACTCCCATGCGCTTAGGAGCAAGAGACACTAACCTAGATTAGACACTCATCGGCCTGATTCACAAAGGTAAACATAAATTTTTGTGTAAGTTAATGATGATTATTTGCTATTCACAAAGGTATGGTATTAGTAGTATCTTTACGACTGCTGAGTCTCTGCACATAAAAAGATAGGACAGTTATATCTTTTTATGTGCAGAGATTACGCAGTGGTAAAAATACCACCAGTAAAATACCTTTGTCAATAGCAAACAATTGTAAATTCACACAAAAATGTACGTAAATGTACACGTAAATGTACAAAAAATGTGCGTAAACGTACACAAAAATGTACGTAAACAAAAGTGTAAGATATGTATGTGAATTAGTCCCACAACTCCTAGAAAGGAAAACTCGTTAGGACTTGGCAAAAAAGGGAATTTTAAATCCGAAAGGAAGTGCTCTTTAACGTGCAACCATCCGCTGCTACCAAAATTTGTGTGCGCCGGATACACTGAAATTCTAGACACCCCAAAATTCAAGGGACCCACGTCTGGGCATACCCTGCCAACTTAGGGCGAACAAAGCAAACACAAGATGATGATCGACGGAGTGCTGAAACATTTCAAACACTCACCCCCAGTCACAGATCTGGGTGGAATCCATCATCGTTCTTTAGCTCACTTCGCCACCTCAGTTCAGACCCAGCTATATGCAAATCAGTCTTGACCCTGTGCCTCATGGGAACAGTCCAGCCCTAACTGCCAAGCCATGCCCAGATGTGGGTCCCTTGCTCACTTTGCCACTGGATTCAAGCTAGCCTGGCTGATGAGGGTTGTTACCCCGAAACCGGTCCCAGGATGCTTGTTTCCGGTTCAGGGAAGACCTGGCTTGGCAGTTCGGGCTGGACTGTTCCCATGAAGCACAGGTTCAAGACTGATTTGCATATAGCTGGGTCTTAACTGGGGTGGTGAAGTGGGCTAAAGAACGATGATGGATTCAACCCAGATCTGTGACTGGGGGGGGGAGTGTCTGAAAAGTTTCAGCACTCCGTCCATCTCCTTGTGTTTGCCATATGAATGAATAGGACATAGTGATCTAGCTGAAAGACCTTAAAGAAATAGCTGCAGTTTCATGCCTGAGCCAAGGAAGTTCATCAAAGTCAGCAGGAATGACGACAATGGAAATAAAATAATAATAATCATCTGCTTGACTACATGCTGCAGAAACAAAAGGCAGTGAGACATGTCAAAGGGGACTTCCATTTTGGACAAGATGACATTTGTACCTAAATTGAGGCCTATTTAACAAGGATCAGACAAATACAGTTTTACACATCATAGAGAATTTGTTTCAAAAGCACCAGTACTATATCAGTGTGTACATGTGTAATCAAGTGTGACAATACATACTGCACATTGTTAATGATGCACAGAAATATAAGCAGATAAAAATCTCTTAACACCACCAGAAAGCTGTGTTGGGCAGTTACATACAAGCACAAGTTGCAGACTTGGAATCGTCAGACTCAACCTACAGAGACTGATCAGAACCAATCTAATTCAGCACCTGCTGTCAATCTGTGATTTACAGTTACTGCTTGGCTTGCATGGTGGTAGCAACACACGAACAAATAGCATTGTGGCTGCTGGCTTTGTCCCTGTCTGACCATGAGTGATGTGGCCCAGCCCCTGGAGATAGAGCCTGTGTCCTGGGAGGAATACAAACTTGTGTGAAGGTGTGGCCCAATAGCTTCCAGTGAAAGGTGACTGCAGGACAATGAGACACTGTTGCAGCCTGAAAGGAAGAATCAACTGCGCATGCTGGATGGAGGGGGTGGGGTGCAGCTCCTGATTCACGTGTCCTACCTAGACACCAACTCTGGCATCCACGTGTCTAGGCCTGATAGATGAGATTGACATTTAGGAGAGAGGTGAGGGATGGGCGAAGAGGTGGCTAAAAGCCACTAGGCCTAATGGTAGGTTGGTGTACTGACCAGCTCCTACTTACGAGGTGAGACGGATGTCCTTAGTGGTAGAGTTTAGAGGCAGCTGCTCTCCAGCAGGCACTAGCCGGCCTCTGGATCCCCCTAGGTGCCCATGATCAATGGACCAGAGTAGACACCTTGAGGTGTTTCCTACTCGCAAATCTTATAACCATTGAAATAAGCTATATTTCTCAAAATCTGTTGTGTGATTTACAAAACCTTTCGTTAAAGAAATCGTCTAATGTAACACAAAAATTAACCTCACAGGCGGGACCCACATAATTCACTCTGCCCTGGCCAGGCTTGAAATTCTAAAGTTTCACTAGGAGGGGACATGGAAAAAGTCCTTCTCTCATATGTTCCAAAACTGTTGAAAGACCTTGCCTGTGTCTTCAGCATTTAATGATTAATTTCAAGAAGCACCTGTTTCTCATTATCTGTGCACCACAACTCTACATGCAAATAGACAGGGCCGAGCCACTGAAGGCTCGTGTCTGGATCAGCCTCGTACAATGTATAAAAATGGAAACTTGATTAAATCCCGGATTCCCTGCTTGACAAAACTGTTTGACCATAGACAATTATTTTGCTTCACTGTGGCACCTTTTCCGTGATTATCACATTTGAGAATGCATTCAAATAATGAAGTTCGGGGTGCACATGCTGTACAAACTTCTATCTCCCTTGTAAAGGCTTTAGTGGACTATAATTTTGCTCAATTTATAATAATAATAATCTCGTATCCCTGCTCACCTTTCCTACTATTTGGTAGGCATTTCACCACCTACAACTGCAGCAGTATTTAATTAGGCGCCTCAGTCAGGCAGCAAAACGTCAGTCAGCAGGAAAACCGTGACCCAAAGTCCGCATACATTCAGATACAGCGTAACACAGTATTATCAAATCTATGACGCTTCTGGAGACTTGGTGATTAATTTATAGAGCACACCATGTTACTTCCCCTACGCCCACCTTATATTCCCTACTCCTACGCTCCACTCCCACCCTACGAGCATCAATGTGACACTCGAGCTCACCACAGACTATACTTTTGGCCCTTAGGAACATTTCTGTGAATACCCATGATTTAGTGTGTGTTTATTGAGAGAGGCTGTGCAATTGTTTTCTCATACATAAAGAAGTCGCACTGCAGTTGTCTAGTCGGCTGAGGAGTCATGCTGGGATTTGTGAGGCGTCACCACATTGTCCTGCTGTCATTGGTTGGTTGCTGACAGAGCCGTGCTGTGATTGGTTGACCTTAGGCATAGCTGTGCTGGGATTGATTGTTGCTCAATAGCTTATTTTGCGCGCTTTTCTAAATATTTTGGTTGAAAATAATGGGTGCTGTGTTGAAAAAGTCTATAGCTCCTGGCATACCTGCTACTGAGGGTCTGGAATTACCTGCTGAGAGAACACCTGCATATGAGATGATGACGAACATTGTTTTTTAGATGTGTACCTTGATTTCTGAATGGCATGAATATACCTCTTCTGACAAAGACTTGAAGTTTCCTTTAGAAGGTACCTTTAACATTAGAAAACTAGATTTCCAGAGACAAACTGTGAATGATAGAAAGCTGCTACCTAGACCTACACAGTTTGAGGCATTGATAAATGAGATCAGATGGCTAAAGAAAAGAAGAGGAAGAGAATGAAGAAGCAGGTGAAGGGTTCATTTAGCCAGTGGCTTTAAGGCAAGTGGGATCGACAAGAAAGATGCTGGAGGGAGGATATGATGGAGGGAGAGTTTTTCCTGCAATAGTCAAAGAAAAGACAGATAAAAAAACTGATGAGGAAGGCAGAGAAAAACAAAACCAAGATTCAGATGAGCATAACTTTTTAAATGATCTTTTGAAATCCAGACCTCCTCCATATACAGATGGAATAACGAGACCCTGTCTAATGCGAGTGGAGGGAAATCAGGAAACACATATCCCCATGTCGATGTTGCTGCAAATGGTGGACAAGAATAGGTTGCACTAGGCTTCCTTTGCTGGCAGCTTTTGCAGTTGGAACAGGATGAGGGAGACGATGGCTAACTTAGATGGAGAGTAGGAAGGCCACAGGGTTTCCTGTGCATGGTATTGTGGACCACTGGGCTCTGGAAGCAGATAATTGTTGAGGATGGGCGTTGAAGGAGAGCTGGTATAGTTTTTGGTTAGAGTTTGTATTTCCCTGCATTCTGCTACTAGGTGGTGGGAGGGGATGTAGAACACAAAATTCTATTGGCTGTTACAGGTGGCAAAGAGTGACTGATGATGCTGTTGTCGAAGAGCATATCATGAGGCCTGTCAACCTGCTGTCTGTGGTGCAAGAGAAAGCTAAAGGGCCCTACAGTGCAGCTAGGAAAAGTGGAGACCATGTTGAAGAGGACCGCCACATCTGCACAAGAAAACTGCAGGATGTTACGTGCCAGCATCAGCAGCTGAGACCTCCAGCTGCTTGTGTGGAAATGTGCCTTTGAGTTGAGACCCACTGGTGCAGGGTCACCCTATCGTCCACGGGGTCCGGAGACAAACAAAGTGAGATCGGCACTGGAGTTTGAAACAAAATACAAGTTTATTAAACACTCATGAGTGGGACCACGTCCACACAACACCCTCAAGCGCTGTGGGAGGAGGTACATTTGGTTCAGAAACCACAGCCTTTTTATACAATCTTTGTTGCAGTGTAAGCATGTTACAAAAAAAGAAAGACCAGTTTAAACACAAGAATAGTTGTCGGCAAACATAGGCAGATGGATTTTCACTTAGTCAGCAAATGGGAGGGGGGAGCAGGAGTGTTTACTACAGCAGATAAATGGTCGACAGTTACATCTGAGACCAGGTGCCCTGGCAGCCACAAACTCCCCAGCACGTACATTGCTTTAGCCATGTCAGGAGGTCAACTAAAATAGATGACACCAGCAGAGTGAAAAGACGAATGGCAGAGGTCGAGAGAAGTACGAAGGAAACAAAAATGGAGGCCATAGCTCAAATGACTGCAGCATATGCTAAAGTTCAATATTTTAAATTTCCACAGACGACCCTTTTAGCATATGCTGAAGACATTCTCTATGCCTCAAAAAGGGGTACAATAGTTATCATGGATATCAATTAGCATCAGGTCATCAATTTCTCGCTTCATTGCTATACGATTATTCTCATTTTGGACCTTCGTTTTTAATGGCAAACCGGTAGCACAAGTGGAAATACAGAGGGAACAGAACATTGGCCCACATTGAATGCATAAACCGCAAGAGAAGAGAATCGCAATAATTATGAATAAGGCTGATAATAGTTTGAAACCCCATACAGAAAATATATTCCAGAACCACCCAGTCCAAGTCCATGTTCCTTGGTCCTGATGTATCTCAGTGGCTATTTTATGCAGTTTAGTAATGGCATCATAAACAGAAGGGGCGTGGTCTGTGATGAACACACAGCAGCTGCTTCCGATGATGCGACATGCTCCACCACGGTCGGCCAGGATGACATCGAGCACCATCCTATTTTGCAAAGTCACAATTCTCGTAATTTGGAGCTCTTCTGTGATATTTCCAAGAGCCATTGCTGTCTGATTAGTCACGGCCTCTACTACACGTGTAAGCCGTCGAATCTTTCTGCTGTTTAGAGCCGCACCAACAAAGAAAAAGAGCCCCAAATTGAAATCAACATATTGCTGTAACGTAGTGTCAGTTTGATCCACTTCATCAAAGTTTATAGTTCTTTTAAATCGATTCAAAGAAATGTCATTAAACAGTTTCTGATCTTTATGATATGATGCAGGCGCTAAGAACACAGGAGGAAGCAAAAAGGATACGTAACAGGTTCCTGACCATCCAATTGGCAGATGATAGTATCCTTTACTTCCACAAACAAAATAAGTGTTATGCGATGATAAAAAAACTGCTATTGTTCGTTCCATCAATGTTCAATACTAAAGTACAGTCACTTTTTCCCACTGGGATACTGCCGAAACTGCTCACACAAAGACTTGCTCGGGCTCTAGTAACAGCAATGATAGGAGGCCCATTACCCTTGACTGCTCGAGTGTTAGGGAAAACATATCCTGTGGAGGCATTTCCTTTGCGATACTCCTACATTTCCCATACAGTTCCTTTGGCTTGTGGGTCCCCTTCCTCATCGGGGTAACAAACTTTGTTCAGTCGTGCATTAAGTCCTCCTACATCTGCTAGAGCAATTTCACTAATTTCAGAAGCCCACAACAGTGCGAACCAGGCTCTACAGGAGCCGTTGTGCGAGAATGGCAGTGGAATGAAAGGTGTTACTCCCTTTTTCTGATGAGCTGGCACCATTCCACATATCCAGCAGTTGGTAATGTTCGTAGCATTATGGGTATGATGTAACATTTGAATGAAAGTGTTATTGAGGTAGGACATACGATGTTTCCTCTCATGATAAGGAAGAGTAAAATAATGTTCTGCAGGGATAGGAGTAGTGACAATCAGTGAGTTTCGAGCCAGAGTCACTTCCTCCACAACCCACATCGTTACAGCAATGATGACAACAGTCAAAGTCAATCCAGCAACAGACATTGTGCTCTTATTACAGATCTTTGCAGCACTTGATTTCTTCTCCTCAGGCATGTTCATTTCGCTGGCAAACAACAAATCAGATGGTGCCCTAAGGTCCTGGACAGGCGTTGGTTTCTTCACTAACGTTGAGACGAGTAGCCACTAAAAGGCTACCCCCCTTTGAAGTCAGTCTTTAACCACCCAGGACAGTGGCTCAAACAGTCTCTTTCTTCGATGAAATGTCTTTCTTCCTGGATCGAAGCAGATACCTTGATGCACCAGGGATCGTGTGGTCCGGGAAGACTTCCTCAGGTCCTTCAGGTGACACAGCTCGTCCTCTCTCGGTGACCAGGATGTCGTGGTGATCTTTCAGCGCGGTAGGTTCCACCAAGGTGAACGGAACCTTCTTGCAGTGCGTAGCGTGGACCCAGTTCTTCTAATTGGTCACTCGGACTGCAGTTCTGGTAGCCAGAAGAACTTGCTCAGGGCCACGCCAGCGAAGTTCCAAACTGCTCGACCGCTGAAATATCTTCACCATCACTTGGTCACCAGGGCGCAAATCATGGCCATCACCTTGCGACCTGTCTGGAAGAGCTTCTCGCACCTGCAGATGAATAGAAGACAAGCTGTCAGTCAACTGAGACAAATAGTCACTCATCAACACATGGGGTACATCGTGTATAGGGCGAGGTTTAAGGACCCCCCAAATGTTCATGGGCCTGCCAAACACAACCTCGTAAGGCCAGATCGTGTATGAGGTATCGATCTAATGGAGAGCAAGGCTAGGGGCAGTGCATCGGGCCATTTCAAAGACGTGGAAGCCTATATTTTAGCTAGCTTCAGTTTCAAGGTGGAATTGTAACGCTCCACCAGGCCCGCTGACTGTGGGTGAAAAGCAGCATGGAACTTCTGCTTAATCCCCAAACCTTTCAGAATATACTCCACAACTTGCCCAATGAAATGAGGTCCATTGTCACTCCATAAAACTCGACAAATGCCGAATCGGGGGAAGAACTCCTTTAAGAGGACTTTCGCTGTCATGAGGGCTGTATTATCCTTCGTAGCATATGCCTCCACCCATTTACTGAAGGCGCAAACCACTACTAGGACATACTTCAGGTTGTTACAGCGCTCAAGCTGAATGTAGTCCATATGCAGGACCTCAAACGGTGCAGTTGGTGTCGCAAACCCTCCTATTGGAGTTTGCGTTCCTTTTCCAGGATTATACTGGAGACAGATCAGACAAGACTGAACCATCTTCCTAGCAGTGCCGGCAATTTCAGGACGATCCCAAACTTGCATAAGTTGTTTTGCCATTGAGGATGCTCCAACATGTGCCGGCCCATGTGCCATATGAATCAGAGGGTATAAGTATGCTGTGGGTAACTTCCATTTAGTCATATCTTGACTCCTCCAGCAGCCCTCATCATCCAGTGCTCCTTCCTTAGACCATTAGTCTAGTTCGTCAGCGGAAGCAGATCGTTGCATGTCCAGCACTTCTTGCCTGGCATCATGCCAACGTTCAGCTTGTGACTTTACCACGTACATGGATGTGGTGCTTCGCTGCATTGCGGTTTCACGGGCTATGTGATCTGCAAAGGCATTGCCTGCTCCTATTTTATCAGTCACTTTCTTGTGTGCACTACACTTAACAATTGCCACTTTTTTAGGATAGGTTAGGGCGGTGAGAAGATAGTGCATGGAGAATTAGTGCACAATCTGTGTCCCATGTGAGGTGAGAAAGCCCCTTTCTTCCCATAGCCGCCCGAAGTTATGTGCCACCCCAAAAGCGTATTGGCTGTCGGTAAACATGTTGACAAGTAGGTCTGTGCTAAGCTCACATGCTCTCGTTAGCGCAATCAGTTCAGCCGCCTGAGCCGACTTCTGCGGAATACGAGCTGTCTCAACTACTGTCTGAAGTGTCGTAATCGCATAGGCAGCAGATGTAGTGCCATCAGACAACTTCAAACACGACCCATAATTCCCCATCAGTAATGGAAAGAGGAGTATCTTGTAGGTCAACACAACCCTTTGTTTGTTCTTCAGTGAGGAATATACAATCATGCGACTCTTGAGACTGAGTATCTGGAAATGGCAACAGTGTAGCAGGGTTTAGAGTCAAACATCTTTTCAATGTGATATGAGGGGCAAAAAGTGTCAATTCATATCCTGTCAGACGAGCACTAGTCAAGTGTTGTGTTCTAGTTTGATTTAACAAAGCATCAACTGAATGGGGTACTAACACAAGTAGCTTATGTGACAGAACTATTCCCTCACTCTGACGTATGGATACAGCCGTTGCTGCCACTGCTCGAAAACACCCAGGCAAAGCGCGGGCGACTGGATCAAGGACAGCTGAGAAATATGCACAAGGACGTTGCTTATCACCGTGTATCTGGGTTAAAACTGAGAGCGCACAACCTTCCCTCTCGTGTACGTAGAGTGTGAAAGTCTTAGTATAGTCTGGGGTTCCTAATACTGGTGCAGAACAAAGAGCCTGGCGTAACTGTTGGAAAGCATCCTGACATTCAACAGTCCATGGGAGGGGCATCTGTGTGTCTTTAGTTAAGAGGGCCAACAAAGGTTTAATAATGTGTGAAAAACTAGGGATCCACTGCCTACAAAAGGAGGTGAGGCCAATCAAGGCACGAACATCCTTCTGAGTACGGGGCACAGGAGTATCTAAAATGGTCTGAATGCGGTCTGGTGTGAGTGCACGTCCCTCCTTAGACAGGAGGTGACCTAAATAGGTAACCTGCTTTCTACAATATTGCAATTTCTTGCGAGAGACTTTGTGATTATGTGAGGCAAGGAATGATAACAATGACAATGTTCCCTCTTCGCACTGCTCAGGAGTATCTGCAGCTAACAAAATATCATCAACATACTGGATAAGGGCCACCCCTTTTGGTACAGGAAAGGAATCAAGCTGTCTCTTTAGTGCCTGACTGTAGATACTAGGACTCTCTGTATAGCCCTGTGGAACTCTGCAGAATCGGTAGGATCTATTGTTCAATGTGAAGCCGAACAAATAACAGCTTTCAGGAGCAATGGGTATTGAGAAGAATGCATTTTTGAGATCTATAACTGAAAAGGTAGAGGCAGTAGGAGGGACCATAGTGAGAAGGGTTGTGATATCAGAAACTACCGGATATTGGGGCACCACAATTTTGTTGACCTCTCGCAAGTCAATGATGAATCTGTAAATTTTAGTATGTGTCCTTTTTCAGAATAGGAAGGATAGGACTATTGCAGGTGTTATAAGGGACTTCTTCCACTACCCCAACTTTAATCAAGTCCTGAACAATGTGTGTCAATGCTTCTTCGCCTTCTCTGGATATCTTGTATTGCGGCAAACGAGGCAATGAGACACCTTCTTTTACTTGAATGTGCACAGGTGGAATAACCATTTGACCCACGTCAGTATCTGATGTAGCCCACAAAGTACAAGGCAGGGACGCCAGAGCAGTATCTTCATTAATAAGACAGGATCTTTCAACTATTGGATAATTATCGTTCAAAATAACACGCACACCTTCTGGGGAACAACGTATTGTAGCACGAAAGTATTTAAGCATATCGATACCCACAATGTTGTCCGGCGTGTTAGGGGAGAGCAAAAATGGACATGCTGCAGTGAATTTGTCAAGTCTAAAATCAAGTGGCTGAGAAAGCGGGCTAGGTGTAGGAGTTCCATCGAATCCTATCGATGTCATCATTGTGCCGGACAGGGGAGCCCTACGAACCAATTGTTTAGACCGAGCACTACGGGTAGCTCCTGTGTCAACCAAAAATCGATCAGTAGATCCCAAGACATTTGCATTAACATAAGGACCCATTTGATCTACTGGCACCTCAACCGATTCCTTACCCCCATCCTAGGCATTCCTATGCATAACCAGAACCTACAAGGGCATCAGCAGAATAATCAGACATTTGATATTGATTTCGCCTATCAAAAGTATTGGGGTAATTTTGCTCCTTTTTCAACTGCCTCGAACTTAGGGCGAGTGTCTGCACCTCCCCTGTTTCCTGAATTCCCTGGGCGTCCTCTCATACTTCCCTGTCCCCGTTGGTACTGCTGATTTCGCAAAAGAGGGCACTCAAAACGCCAATGTCCAGTCTCTTTACAATAAGCACACTGATCAGGGGACAAATTTGCACGAGGAAGAGGGGGTACTCCAGGGGTATATACTGCACGTCTGCCTCTTCCACCTCCCCTAAATGGTGGACTATATACTTGAGCCAGCATAACCTTCGTCTTTAAATCTTTAACCTTCTTATCCTCCTTGCCTTTCGCTTCCTGTTCTTTTCGCTCGTAATATTGAGCCATAGTTGGGAGAGAAACTGGAGAAGACGTAGTCCATGAACTCTCGCTAGCTTTTAAGCAACTAGCTATTTCGGGCAACATATTAGCGACAAATTTGTCAACAAACAAATGCTTACCCTTATCCTCGGCTAATGACTGACCGCTAAAATCATGGAATGTCTCCTCAAACCTAGAAAAGAAATCAGAGACTAACTCATCCTTTTTCTGTTTGCAAGAGGCTAACGTGGTCCAATCTATTTTCTTTGGAGGTATAAGAGTTTTCAATTTAGTTACAGTAGCTTTAGGAAGATCTAATATCTCCTTCAGAGGTTTCTGTGTAGGTTCCCTGTCCGCATCTATATCTTCTAAAATTTCTCCAGGTATCACCATATGCTACATTATCATTTATTTTACATATCGTTCTCCACATATCAGGGGGCAAAATAAGTCCAAAGAACATATCAATGTCTGACAGAGTCATAGTGCAGGAGCTGATGGCTCCTTCTACTTCCTCATAGAAGGCAGCAGGATTTTTCCGGGGGTCAGGCAAAGCAGCTTTAAGAGCCATAACATCTGCTCTACTCAAAGGAGTATAAACCCAATTATATATAAAATACCCCTTTGCATCATCTGAACTTTTATCATCACTAGTTCTCGCACCCTTTGGGGGAACATACAAAGGTGCAGCTTCACGCATGGGTTTCATAACCGCTACACTATTACCGGATTCATTCTCATCTACCGGGACATCCACTTTCTTTGTCTGGGATGGGACCTCTTCTACAACGTCAACTTTTTTAGCTAATTCTTGCTCTTTACGTAAACGTAATGTTTCATCTCGTAATTTGACCACACATCTAATCATATCAGGTAAGTTTGAAAAAGGAAAGTCCCATCTACTAACTGTTTATAATCAGTACTTATATCATCTGGCTCTGTTTCATTAGAAACATGCCGCCAACCATATATTACCTCCCAAGAGAATTTCTCTACAAAATAAAATTGGGCTATATCCTGCCACTGTTGAACCATAACTACAAGAAGTGATGCAGTGGTAGTCCAACGAGCTTCGTCTCTAGCAGCGGATTTTAATATATCTTTTTCTTCTCTAGTCAAAGTAGAGCGAGTCCGCCGCCCACCTTGCTTATCAATATCTTTATCGTCTGAAGAAAGACGCTCCTCATCAGAAGCCTCGTCTTCAGGAGCAGTAGGGAATATATACGGAGGTGGAGGTCGTTCTAATAGGATGCAATCATCCTGAGGTTTATTAAGTATAGGATAAATAGGGCGCCTAATAGGGTACTGGCCATTTACCTCTAATCGACGTTCCCTATCTTCTTTTGCTTCCTTCATTTCTTTAATTTTTTAATTCCAACGCTTTTTGATATCTCGTTTTCCGCTGCTCTTTTTCTGCTAAAACTTCCGCTCTCTTCATTCTTTCTCGCACTTCTTTATCCCACATTCGTACACAATCAAACATATTTTGTCGACTTTTTCTCTTAAATAAACACTTCTCTACATATTGAATCTTTTTAAGATCAAATGACCCATTCACTGGCCATTGTAAATCAGATTCTTTCTTGGTGTATTTGTTCCACAATGTACCATACATTATGGGCGAAATACCATATTTAATGTACATTTCCCTGTTGGGGGTTCCTTCCGGAGGAGCCGGCTGACTCTGTTCTAAATTATTCTTGGTACCACCAGAACAGCAACACCACCTACGGAGTGTGCTAAAAACAGGCATGCTTCCAAAATATGTAAAATATTACGTCTCAAAACCAAAATTTTCCGAAGAAAAGGGAGAAAAATCTCCACATTACCTGCCTTCGAACTTTGCAAAGCACGAATACCAGACAAGTCAAAATCTTGGCCAAGCAAATCAAACAAATCAAGAGTGCCGCTTCAGCGACCTTACCAGACAAAAGTCTCGAACTCCCACCTGCCGATCTCTGGTCGACCTAATGGTCACTACAAAACTGAACGCCAAAGAAGCCCCAGTCGAGACCGGCCATCACCCAGAGGGTCAGATCAGGAAAACCGGAAAACCACGTTGGTCTGCAAAGAAAAGGGTCTGCTCATGCAGGGTACCTCCTCAGTAAGTTTTCAATCTTCCGTCAAGACCACTCCTTTGGACGGCCGCGTCTCTGATGGGGCCCCACGTGAGGGCGCCAACTGTCGAAATGTGCCTTTGAGAGGAGACACACTGGTGCAGGGTCACCCTATCGTCCACGGGGTCCGGAGACAAACTAAGTGAGATCGGCACTGGAGTTTGAAACAAAATACAAGTTTATTAAACACTCATGAGTGGGACCACGTCCACACAACACCCTCCAGCTCTGTGGGAGGAGGTACAGTGGGTTCAGAAACCACAGCCTTTTTATACAATCTTTGTTACAGTGTAAGCATGTTACAGAAAAAGAAAGACACGTTTAAACACAAGAATAGTTGTCGGCAAACAAGGGCAGATGGATGATCACTTAGTCAGCAAATGGGAGGGGGGAGCAGGAGTGTTTACTACAGCAGATAAATGGTCGACAGTTACATCTGAGACCAGGTGCCCTGGCAGCCACAAACTCCCCAGCACGTACATTGCTTTAGCCATGTCAGGAGGTCAACTAAAATAGATGACACCAGCAGAGTGAAAAGACTAACGGCAGAGGTCGAGAGAAGTACGAAGGAAACAAAAATGGAGGCCATAGCTCAAATGACTGCAGCATATGCTAACGTTCAATATTTTACGTTTCCACACTTGGAAGAGACAAATGTTGGGGGTGCATCACTGAACCACTGCAGCTCCAGCAACCATAATCAGAGCTCCCTAGTGACAATGGACAAAAGAACCTCTGTGATGTCAATGGTGACCTGGAATGAATGACCAGCTAGAGAACTTTGAGAGCAGCAGTGTCAGCTTGCAGAAGAGATAGCAAGTAGCTACAGTCTCTGGACAACCATCACAGACGTTCCCAGCATAGTAGGTAATTTGACAGGTGCATAGTGGCCAAAGTGTTTTAGCATTTCACTCTGTCCACCGCCACTTCCCACCCCATAGCTGCTTGTGTCACAATCTTATCATGAGTAGTTAAGATCTCTTTAGCTTGAAGAGATAATCTGTTCAAACAGAGAGAATCTGTCATATAGGACTCAATGTTCCCAGCATACAGTGCGTGGAACCCAGTTTTATGTTTTACCTAAGAATCTGCCTCCTTTCGGTGTTCAGACATACACAATAATTCCTGTGATTCTAGACCATTTGTGTCCAATTTAGGTCCGGAGGGTCAGATCCCTGCCACATTTTCAGGATAGCTACAGAAGATTTATTTACAAATAATTAATTTTAATGTACCTTCTTTACATTCGGTGGTTGTCGTCCTGCTCTAGAGCATCTGCACGTATATATGCTACAGAACACTCTAACATATAAAATGCACTGCGTTTAAGTACTATCTCGGGTGGTTCAATTGTGGTAGAGGGGGCAACTTGTTTTGTTGTTGTATGGAGATAATAAATCTTTTTTTTTTTTAAACTTTTTTTTTTAACCTTTATTTATCCTTTTTCATCCAACAGAGTTAATGGTCCACTATAAGCCATTTGTAAATTAAACACAATGTAGGTAAATATTAAATAGCAAGCAAGAAAGCATACAGTGCATTACATATCATTGAGGTTGAGTAAATTAATCTCAAGACTTTGACCTCGGTCAAAGGCCTGCACTCTCCCCGACAGCTCCTGCGATCTGTCACCGCCGCTGAGCCCCCTGCCATGGGTGTTCGAGGCTGCTGCCTGCTGAGTATTGTTTCATTTGTGTTCTAAATTGCGTTTTGCCTGCATTTCTCTGTCTTTTCTTTTGGATTGTCTGATAATTATTCCCTCAGTTTATCTCATTTCTGTGCTGCCGTACTGTTCTTGACCCCTCGCGCCGTCCCAATCTCCCGCTTCCCGACACTGCGGACCCAGCCCCTCCCCTCTACCCGTGCCCGTTTCCCGCCTCCCAGCTGAGCGTCCCTCCCCTCCCCTATTTAATGCAGACCGCTGTGCGGTCGCGCCGCTGGCGCGCCAAAGGCGCGACCGTCTGCGACCCGAACGCGACCCGAACGCGACCAGCGCCAGGAACCCTGGCTCTCCCAGGCCCCACTGCTAAGACTCTACCATCCTCAGCGCACTCGATCCCGGAAGACACACCGACTGACTGACATCCTCGCTCAACACCACCCATGGAGAGTTCTCATGCAGAGCCTGCCGCAGATCCTTCACCATCGACAATATCCCCACTACCACCGAAGGCCCGCCTGACGCACGCACCACCAACACCCTGACCTGCATCCTACTCAATGTGCGCTCCCTACACCGACACGCCGTAGAGATCTGGGACCTGATCGACACCCTCTCGCCCGACGTCCCCTTCTTCACGGAAACCTGGACCAACGCCACCTCTGGCCCCAACATCGCAACTGCCATCCCCGACGGCTACAAGTTCCAGAGAAAGGACCGCCCCCACCGCCCAGGAGGAGGACTCTCCATCGCTCACAAGACCCTCCTCGCCTCTCCACATCCAGCACGAGTAACCCCCACTCCAACACAGAACACCTCAACATCCAGACCAGCCCCAGGACCACGCTACGCGGCACCCTCGTCTACAGACCGCCGGGACCCCGCACCCAGTCCGCAACCACCACCATCGCGGAGCTCGCCGCACCCCGCGCAATCACCTCCACGGACTACATCCTACTCGGGGACCTGAATTTCCACCTCGACAACCGCAACGACCCCAACTCCATCACGCTCCTAGACAACCTCGCCAACCACTGACTGAAGCAGCTGGTCAACACGCCCACGCACAGGGCTGGACACACCCTCGACCCTATCTTCGCGGGAGGAACAAACATCCGTTTCAGCCACACCACCCAGCATCTCTGGACAGACCACCACTGCGTCCATTTCACCTTCGAAACCACCACCGCACCCAAGCCAGTCCCGCGACCGCCAAGAAGAAACTGGAGCAAGGTCACAGAGGAACTCCTCATCACCACCCTCCTCCTTGACCCCGAGCGCCACGACCAACACCAACTCCGCAGCGTCCGAATTTCACCGCTGGATCTCCCGCTGCGCCGACAAACTCGCACCCCTCCAACACCCCGACAGACATGCTCGCTGAAGGCTGCCTGGTTCACCACAGAACTACAGGAAGCCAGACGCTCCTGCAGACGCCTAGAGAAAACCTGGCGAAACCAGAAAACCACGGAAGCACAGAACATCCACAGGAGCGCCCTGAAGGAATACCACCAGCGCATTAGGGACACCAAACGGACCTTCATAAGAGACATAGTCCAGACCCACGCGACCGACGCCAAGGAGCTGTTCACCGTCATACAGCAGTTCACAAAACCCCCCAGCGAAGCCACGGACGTCACACCTTCCCAGCAACTCTGCAACAAGCTCAGCTCTTACTTCCATCTGAAGGTCAAGGCCCTCTACGACAATTTCAGCGAACCTACGCAGGACATCACATCCCCACCTAACGCTGCCGATAAGCCAACCATCATGACCTGGAACCCCGCTACCGTCGAACACATCACCGCTACCATGCAGAAAACCCACTCAGGAGCCCCAACGGACCCCTGCCCACAGCACATATTCCACAGAGCCGCCGCCGCCGCCATCACACCCGAACTAGGACTGACCATCAACGCCTCCTTCATGTCCGGCATCTTCCCAGACGACTGGAAGCGGGCGGAGGTAAAACCCCTCCTCAAGAAACCCACGTCCGACCCAACAGACCTGAAAAACTACCGGCCCATCTCTCTCCTCCCTTTCGCGGCCAAAGTCGCCGAGCAACTCGTGATCGCCCAGCTGACCACCTTCATCGAAGAGAACTCCATCCTAGACGCCTCCCAGTCTGGATTCCGCAGCAACCACAGCACCGAGACCACTCTCCTCGCCGCCACCGACGACATACGTATGCTACTCGACCAGGGACACACCGCGGCCCTCATCCTTCTAGACCTCTCCGCAGCCTTCAACACCTTTTCCCATCGCACTCTTGCAGCCAGACTTCAAGACGCAGGGATACAAGGAGCCGCCCTTGACTGGATTCGATCCTTTCTCTCCGCAGAACCCAGAGGATCAGCCTCCCCCCCCGCCCCCCCACCTTCCTCTCCAAACCCACAGAGATCTACTGCGGAGTACCCCAAGGATCATCACTCAGCCCCACGCTTTTCAACATCTACATGGCCCCCCTCGCCGCCATCGTCAGACAGCATGGGCTCAGCATCGTATCCTACGCCGACGACACCCAGCTCATCCTCTCACTCACAAAGAACCCCGAAGACACCAGACTCTGCTTCCAGGAGAATGAAGAACGTGGCAGCCTGGATGAAGGATAGCTGCTTGAAGCTCAACTCGGAGAAGACCGAGGTCCTCGTCCTCGGACCCTGCAACTCCGCCTGGGACAACACCTGGTGGCCCACCGCCCTCGGGAATCCACCCACTCCTACTGACCACGCACGAAACCTCGGCATCATCCTCGACTCTTCCCTCTCCATGAACCGCCAGAACAACGCCGTCGCCTCCGCTAGCTTCAACTGCCTGCGCATCCTCCGCAAGACCTTAAAATGGATCCCACCCGACTGCAGAAAGACCGTCACCCACGCGCTCATAACCAGCAGACTGGACTACGGCAACGCCCTATACGCCGGAATCAACAGAACTCTACTACACAGACTCCAAACCATCCAGAACGCCGCCGCCAGACTCGTCCTCGGGACTCCGCGTCACAAACACATGACCCAACACCTACGAGACCTCCACTGGCTCCCCGTCGAGAAGAGGGTCACCTTCAAACTCCTCATCCACGCCTACAAATCCCTCAACAACATCGGACCCAAATACCTCAACGAGAGGGTATCCTTCCACGTAAGCAAGAGGAACCTCCGCTCCACCGACCTCGCCCTGGCAGAGGTCCCCCGCATCCGCAGAAACAGATCAGGTGGGAGAGCCTTCTCCTACATCGCAGCCAAGACCTGGAATGAGCTCCCCGTGAACATCAGACGCTCCCCAACCCTACACACTTTCAGGAAGGACCTCAAGACCTGGCTTTTCGACTGATCCGGGGCTGCCCCCCCCCCCCTCCCCCAGCGCCTTGAGACCCTCACGGGTGAGTAGTGCACTATATAAACCCCTGATTGATTGATTGATTGATTGAGTACAGAAACTATTCTTGTGATCGAGATAACGGAGTGAATCCGCATATAATTAAGAAGGAAACATAAATAGTGAAAATGGAGATAAGAATTGTTAATTCTCGCTATTGTGGCAAGCTCGCTGTTATGTTTCTTATCGATTCAGGGTCCCTTTTGGAATGTCGGGGTTGGAATACAGTGGGGATTCTTGAACGAAGTTCCAGGTCTGTCAGTTGTTCACTGACTGCTGGAGCTGAGGGTTGTCGTTGTGCAGTCTAGATAGAAGTAAATCTACTTGCCTACACTACGTGTGGATTCCCTTTCTTTCACCGCTCAGAAGAACCCAACATAATTTGGCGACGATTGGGTCTCCAGACAGCACCCATTAACGACACTGCCTGGTTCATCATTGCGGTGAGAAGAACCTAATCTCTTCCAGCTGTGTTCACTGCGGGTATACAGGTGCATTCGTCATTTCAGTGTCCATGAGGTTAACACATTTAATTACCTGATATGTCTACGTGTCTGTGCGGCGGCCTCATGTACCTGTTTTCACCCTCTACTCATCTGAGCCTGCTCGTGCTGCACACGCGCTGACTTTGAATCTCTGGCCGAGCACAGCCTGCACACGCTGCATACGCGCGCTGCCTTTGTCTTTCAGCTGGAGCACAGCCTGCACGCGCTGTACACGCGCAGCCTTTGACTCTCAGCCTGAGCTGAACATCGGAAGTCTGAATGTCAGAATCCCAGTTGCTGACTCATCTCAATCGAGCCGAATTTATTAAGCTTGTTCCTATTGGCTCACAACATTTTTGTTCAAGCATGGAATGCTAACCTTCGTTTTATTTTTCAGTTTCATTTTGCCATTGAACTTATATTTTTTTAAAAACATTTTTGGAATTTAGTTGTGTTGTTCAACTGCCATTATGCAAAACATAACTTGCCCTGCACATTTTCTACCAGAACCTGGAGTATTGAAGACCAAATGGAAACAATGGTTCAAAGGTTTTGCGAGTTATATTATAGCCATGGATGGTTCCAAATTTGATCCAGTCAGAAATTTGGCCCTTTTATATAATTGGTTGGGATCAGAAGGCCAACACATTTTTGATCATCTTCCAGTGGTTACGCAACCTCATGAAACTGACTGGGATGTTTATAAAGAAGCTGTATGTAGATTAAGTAACTACTTCAAGGATGATACAAGTATAATAGTGGGAAGACCCAGATTTCATACCAGGGTCAGCTACAACATGAATCCATTGACACTTTTTTAGCTGAATTGCAAGTATTAATTGCTACTAGTGAATTCGATGGTTGTATTGATTCTTATTTGAGGGATGAATTAGTTGTGAATTGTTTTAACAAGAAAACACAAGAGAGACTTCTATGTTGCAGAAACCCCAGTTTAAATGAGACACTGGAAATTGCCAGAGGCATTGAGAGATCAGTCTTAGCCTCAAAGGAACTAAATACATCTAAAAATGAATCTGATGCTGAATCAGTTAATGCAGTGTTATCCAAACCTAAAGTTGTTACACACAAGACTCCAGAGAACAGAAGCAAGGTTACTGTTTTAGATGTGGGTCGATCGCACATTTAGCTAATGCAAAAAATTGCCCGGCTATAGGTAAACCTTGCATGAAGTGCAGGAAGGTTGGACATTTTACGCGAATATGCAAGAATACTCAAAGAGTTGGTATACTTGAACAACACAATGAGAATTTAGATTCCAGGGTATGCGCTATTCAAAGTACCAACAACATAGTTGTGTCTATAGAATCTGTAAAAAGCAACGGTGATCCACTTTGCATGGTTATGATTGGTAATGTGGAAGTCCAAGTAACAGTGGACTCGGGTTCACCAATCACTTTTGTGACTGATGATTTATATTACAAACAATGGAACTCTATTCAATTGTCTCCACCGGATAATCGCACAGTTGCGTTTGGAGGGCATGATATAGATATGATGGGCTACTTTTCTGATAATGTTACATTTAAAGACAGATCAATTGTTACTAAAGTATATGTGCCCAAAAAAGGATACAACATTTTAGGATAGAAAGATCAAGGGAAATTTGGGATGGATTTAAGACCAGGCCCATCATGTCCAATTTCCTTGGTGGACCTACCAGCAACTAATGATGCTCTTCAGCAGTTGATGCTCAAGCACAATGCCCTATTTGAGGATAGACTAGGCATGGTGCAAGGTTTTGAACATAAAATTGTTTTTAAAAAGGATGCTGTGCCAGTTATCCACAAAGTACGAAATGGTCCATTGAGTATTCGAGAACAGTTAAAGCAGCATTTAGAGAAGTTGTGCTGATATGGTTATTGAACCTATTGATTCTTTGCAATGGATTTTACCCATTGCCATCACGTAGAAAAAGGGCACGGGTGATATCAGACTTTGTATTGATTTAGGGTCACTGAACATGAACATTTTAATCAATTGCTTCCCTTTGCCAAAGATTCATGAGATGCTTGCTCAGCTGGGTGGTGCCAAGGTCTTTTCATGAATAGACTTGAAAGCGGCTTACCATCAAGTGTAGTTGGCGGAGTATTTGCGCTCTTTGACTGCTTTTAACACTCCTTTTAGGGCTTTCAAGTTCTTGAGGATGTCTTTTGGTCTGGCCTCTGTGTGTTCTGTTTTTCAGAAGTTGATGTTCAGACTGTTTGGGGAGTGTAAGAACGTTCTGGCGTATCAGGATGACATTCTGATTTTCTCAAAAGATACTAAGGAGCACTAGCATGTATTGAGTGGGGTGTTGGGCACTCTATAGAAACACAGATTCACAGTTAGGAAGGAAATATTTAAATTTTTAGTTGGTGATATTGATTATCTGGGTCACCACATTCCAGGGGCAGGGATTGAACCTAAAGCTGACCTTGTCAAGGCGATTGTTGACAGTCCTAGACTGGAGAACAAAGACCAATTGAGGTCTTTTCTGGGACTTTGTGAATATTATTCACGATTCATTGATAATTTTGCCTTTCAAACTGAGTCCTTTAGAAAATTATTGAGGAAGGGAGAGCAGTTTGTGTGGGAAGAGCCTGAGACATCAGCGTTTGGTAATTTAAACAATCTCATTCTGAAAGCATCCGCGTTACATGCGTTTAGGTATAATGTGCAATCCATTGTAACAGTAAATGCAAGCGGGGTGGGCCTTGGTGCTGTTCTCACACAAATAGTAGAGGGCAGAGAACAGACTGTTGGTTTCGCTTCAAGGTCCCTCTCTTTTTGATGGAGCGCAAGTAGAGTACAATGGTAAGGGAGACTTTAGCCTGCGTTTGGGCGAGCAATCACTTTGAAACTTTTTGTGGGGAAGAAAATTTGTCCTCGTTACTGATCACAAGCCACTTGTTTATTTAATGTCGAAGAATGGCCATGACAAAGTCAGTGTGAGATTGGTGAGGTTGTTATCCAGAATGTTTGAATTTAACTTTACAGTCTGGCACTTTCCTCGAGGAAAGAATTCTCGTGCAGACTTTCTGTCCAGATGTCCCATGGATGATTTTCAGAGTATTAGGTATGAAACAGATGTGGGATGTGTGGTTGGTGTAGTTGATGGGTTGGTGGTACTGGATGGGGCAATAGGCAAACCTGAATGGATGGAGTGCTCCAAATGTGACAATTATCAAGAGGTGATTAAGGATTTCATTGTCAAGGGTTGGCTTGAGGAGAGGAAACTACGTGATGGGTTGCAGTCCTATCAGAAGGTTAAGGATGAGTCAACTATTGAAGATAATGCCAGCATGAGAGGAAATTTACTGGTTCCTCCGTCGGAACTAAGATCTAGATTTATTAATTTTGCCCATCAGGGTCATCTTGGGATGACCGGCTCGAAGAAAATCTTGCGTCAGTATTATTGGTGGCCAGGAATGGATGTTGAAGTTGAGACATATGTGGGGCGGTGTGTGAATTGCCAAGATGCAGATAAAACTGTCAGTGTGCGCAACACTTCCCTCCACCCAGTGAGTTTTCCTAATGGTCCCTGGGATAAGCTGGGTATGGATTTCATAGGCCCAATGTATAACCTTAGTTCGTATATGAGGTATGCGTTGGTGCTGGTTGAATATTACTTAAAGTGGGTTGAGTGCAAGTTTTTGAGAGAACCTACCACCACTGTTGTGGTGGAACTCTTGAAGGATATGTTTCGCAGGGAGGGAGTTCCCCAGATTTTGGTTTCGGACAGTGGTGTCCAGTTTAAGTCACAGGTGATTAAATCGTTTTTGAAGATGATGGGAGTCAAGCATTTGACAGTGGCTTTGTATAGTATGCAAGGCAATGGTATGGTGGAGAGAGTGAACAGGATGTTAAAGGAGACGATTCAGATGGCTATAATGACGGGTGCAAGGGTGTCTGAAGCTATGCAAGAATGATTGTGGAGTTATCACAATATTCCACACACTCACTGGTGTTTCACCTTTTGTGCTGTTAAAGGGACGGATCTTGCAAGCTGAGTGAGTCTCAGTTGGGTGTTGGAGCATACGTGCAGTGCGGACAGAATAGAATGCCTGATCTGGATCATGTGCTAAACAAGGTAGAGAAAGCTCAATTAAAAACCAAGCTGAGTTATGATAATAATAAGAAAGTGAAAGAAGTTCCGTTTCAAGTGGGTGATGTTGTTTAAGTGAAAAGACCAATGGGGATAAATTAGAACAATTCCAAGTTTTTCCCTAAGACCCGCATTGCTAAGGTGTCCAAACAAGCAGTGTTGGTGGAGAATGAGAAATGGTGGAGCAAGAGAAGTGTGGTTTTAGTGGGGTACAAAGGTCTAGTGGATGATGGCTGTGAGGAATCGGGGACGGGAGAGTGGCACTTGTTTGAGCAGAATGTTTCTGACATGCCAGTCCAGAATCATTTGGGTGAGAACCGCTTGCTGAATTCGGTGAAGGAGATGCCATGCCGGTACAGGATCGCTTGGGTGAGAACCATATGCTGAATTCGGGTGAAGGAGGCATGGCTGGTGGAGTGTTGATTGAAGGGCAGGATAGGAGCCTGAAGGAGCCTGTGGCTGCAAGGGAGAATCATAGAAGGGTGCGTCCGCCTCAATATTTGAAAGATTATGTGTTGGAGTGAGGTGTTCCTTTCTGGACACCTGTTGGACCTGTTCCTGGGCACCTGTTGTCATTCTGTTGTTAGACTTAGTTTTGTCGGGTGGTCCTCATTGCTTTGTGTTGTCTCGTGGCTATTGTTTTGTGTTATTTTTGTCCTTTGGGGTTTTGTTTCTTCTGTATGTGTTCTTGGTGGTGTGGATTTAAGTTTCTTTTAGTGGTATGTGTTAAAAAGGGGAAGATGTATTATGTTTCTTATCTAGTCAGGGTTCCTTTTGGAATGCAGGGGTTGGTATACAGTGGGGATTCTTGACCGAAGTTCCAAGTCTGTCAGTTGTTCGCTGACTCCTGGAGCTGAGGGTTGTCATTGTGCTGTCTGGATAGAAATAAATCTACCTGTCTACACTACGTGTGGATTCCCTTTCTTTCACCGCTCAGAAGAACCCAACACTCGCATACGAACAATGTAGCATTCAAGAATCTCTCATCACTGGTGCAGATCTGTTTAAAGGGGGGTGACCAGAGCACAAGTCCTAAGGAAAATAGTGGGGGGACTAATTATTATATGCAGTTCACAGTGACATTGTAGGAAATCACGTCACAAGAAATTATTTCATGCCTTTACAATAATCCTCCCTTAAAGGTGGTAAGACTATTTTACAAAAAACACATTTACACAATTATAAAAAAGTGAAGATAACCTGCTTAGATTTTACTTTTTATAAATCACATGTACTTTTCCGAATATCAAAGTAACTGATCTCGGAAATGGCTGAAAGTGACAATATTTTTAAAAAGACCAGAGGAACTTAGTGATTATATGTTTAAACGGCTTTTAGTGAGTTAACCTAAATATACTGGATTTTTTTTTTTTTTTATTAAACTGACACGTTTGTTTCCTGCTGGGGTTCTTTCTCCAGCTTCAAAGCACCAAACTTCTTCACATTTGCGGTTAGTAATAGAATGCTTAATAGTGTGTGGGATGGAGGTTTACAAACATTCAGTAGCCAGGTGAAGAGATTAGGCACACGGTATTGTAGGTATGTGCTTTATTCTCGAGTGCAGAACAGGATCGCCAGTCCTCACAGCTCCGCCAACCGATACTTCTCCCCGCACCCACCGTCCTAACAGCATGGAACCTAGAACTCAATACAAACCTAAACACAGAGGCTGGCACGGGAAACCATGCAGAACGAGACAAGCCAGCGCGAGCCACAACACCAGGATAAATGCATACAGTGTAAGCACCTGCAGCGCTACGGGTTCAAGGTGACATCTCTGAGCCTCAGGCTACGGGGAACGGAGTCCTCGTTCCAAAAATAGTAGGGGGACACTGTACACCCACGTCCACCCTCGACTTGTTCCATCGGGGGCGACCCGAATATGAGAGGCAGTGCTGAACTAAGGCATTGAGGTTTTTGACCAGCACACACCACAGAATTTTCTCCAGACTGCACCCTACTAATGGTAACGTAATGCAGAGTACGAGGTTCTAAAAGAGGTTTCTGTAGTGATGTAAATGAAGATCAAGTCCACGTAGGTTCTTGTAAGTATAGGTATTTATTGAGTAAGATGGTACAAGGTGGTAATTCATAAATATTAAGATGATAAGAATAAGATAAAGACCCCACCAGGAGCTGTCACCTTTCAGCTCAGTCCCAAGCTTCTAACTGACAAGCTCAGAACCCAACGTTCTAATATGTCGTCATGAATAATCACATTCCAAATGATGACAGCAGTGAATAAGCTGGGAAGCCGATACTACAGTTTCCCATACACAAATGCAGCTGGATTCGGCCGTCCTCTACAGCTTACACTTTTTTTTTTTTTTCTTCTCCTCAGTAAGCTATTGTAGTCCCTGTTAAGAGTTTACTTTTAAATTCTAACAGATATTGGTAATAGCTGTAAAATGTTAGTCATGCTAGATGTTTCCTGGAAATTTGGATATTCTTACACTGTTACAGGCTTCAGTAGTACTCAGTTAATCAACTTGGGAAAGGAGAAATGAGTTGACCCCAATAAAGAGGCATCTAGTGACGCTCACGTTACTCCCTTGTACGTAGTGAGTGTCTATTTTACTGGCTGTTTCTGTTGATATAAGTGCCTCTACTGTTTACAATATGCGATTGAAAAGACTACAGTTACAGTATTTTGTTTCTTTATTAGACATTATAAACACTGCAAACCAGGTCCCAGTGAGTGCTGAGCAGCAGCCCTTCTGGGTGTTTACATAGATATGGAAGTATAAAACCAGATGCTACAGTAACCGGTCTTAATTGAAGAAAAAAATTATTCTAACAAATTACATTGTTTATTGGGTTCCCAATTCAATAAAGATGTATACAATTAGAGGTTACCTTTTGTCTCTTCAGTATAGGCTCGACAGGATCAGGTCTGTACTGTGTTTTAAGGCTATCCACTTAAGCTATGTAGCTCATTTTATATAGTGAGTGGTTATTCTTAAGACATGGAATGGATTAGGCCCTCCTGCACCTTCTGTGAACCCCCCTTCCAATGAGGTATGCTAGAAATGTCAGTGCTTAATTAGGCATATATAGTAGGGGCCACAGGAGACACTTTCTGTTGTATGTTGCTTAGTTACGTGGAATGCTTGACTAGCAAGCATTCCTAGAATGTTTATATATGAGCTGCTTGGGGGTTGTCAGTTGCGAGAAGGACACCGATGTACATGCTGGTGTCTTCATATGCTCCTCAGCAATAAAGGATTCTACTTCATTTCTGCATCCAGTGTCTAATTCAACACTGGCGACGAGTGCTGAGGAGCAAGGGACCTACGCGTGCAAGTTTGATTTTTTTTTTTTTTTTTTTTTTTTTTTAAACTGCAGTTTTTAATTGCTTTTATTCTTCAAGCATTACGCTGCTGTACCGAGAATTCCCCATCGGTTGTGGTAACTACGGGACAACGGACATCCTTTCCGGATGTATGCATCTTCAAGCTAATTATTCGCAAAGTTTATTTTTATATTTTCTCAACTCCAAGGATATCTTCATATCGCGTCATTAACCCGACGCGCAACGGTTTTCGAATCTCACCATGGTATCCAGGTGAGTGCAGCTTCAGCGTTCCAACCTGTGGTTCTCCTTCTTCACTCTGCGCCTGGAACGCGCATTGTATTCTGGGATCGCCTACGTCACGGCGCAAGGTCACGCTGCGTGACCTCTTCGGCGGCCATTTTAGATCTGCATATTGCGACTTGTAGTCGTCGGATCTTAAGCGAGTGTCACAGTTTAAACTCTGTGATCTATTTGGCCGCAAAGCAACACATCGGTTGCAGAACAACACACTGATCGTCGGAACTGTAGTGAATGGCAGCAGATGAAGTCCCGTGTCTTTCAATGTTTTAAAGTCAAAGGTGAAGTTTATTGACTCAATTCCGGCTGTGAGTTTACTTTTACTTATTGCTACGTTTCTACACTACTAGTGGGTCATTTCACCTTGGATTTTTTTTATCTTAGTTTTTCTTCTGATACTTTAACTCTCATTAACTGTCTTGCTCTTCTATGTGGTGAAGATCAGGACAGTGAATTGACACTGAACTAGTCCATACAGCAACATGGCTACCCAAAATTATAACATAAGTGCACCTCAAGCTTTTTGGGCTGCTGGATCTGAACCACCTACTAAGTGGGTAGAATGGAGAGCTTATTTCACTAACTATATTGAGGCTGTGGATGAAGCTGGCAAGATGGCTGCTGCGCAAAAGAAAAGATTACTGCTACATGCTTTAGGTCCTGCTGGATTAAAAGTGTACAATCAAATGACCAAAATTGCAGTTGCGGGAGATATTAATGTTTTTGATTTAGCCTTACTCCATCTTGATAATTATTTCACGCCTAAAGTTTGCATAGGCATTACACGGTTTAAATTCTTTCAAAGGAAACAAGGTAAATCTGAAACTGTTGATGGTTACGTATCAGAACTTAAGAAGTTAGCCTTGGATTGTAAGTTTGGCACACTGCATGATGATTTTATAAGAGATCAGGTAGTTATGCATGCTTCCAATCCATCTATCCAAGATAGGCTTTGGATCAATGGTGATGCACCTCTAGAAGAAATCCTTGCCTTGGTCCGCAAGGCGGAGATGTCCAGTAGATGTGCTGTTGTTCTTAAAGATGATGCACAGAACTCCATTGTGGGCAAAGTCAATCCTATCGCAAATGAAAAATTTGATAAGTTTGCTCCAGCAAGGTTTGACAGACCAAGTTCATTCAGATTTGGTCATGGAAGAGCAAAACCTAGGGACCGGACAAGGTGTTATAGGTGTGGCAGTCTAGATCATTTGGCTCATAGCAAACTCTGCCCAGCGATCAAACAAAAATTTAGTAATTGTGGAATTATCGGTCATTATTCGAAGGTTTGCAATCGTAGTACGTCCAAGGTTAAATTTGTGAATGGTGTTGATGAGGATTTTGATCTACAGAATAGATATGAAGACGATTCTCCTGTTGATGACTTGGTTATGAATGTTCGAAGCAACCTTGTACTTAACATAACTTACACTTTGTAGAAACAAGCCTGAATGTTGGATGAGTATTGGTGGTGTTGAACTTAAAATCTATGCAGATTCTGGTTCCCCATATACGATTATTAATGAGGAATTGTGGAATTCCTCATTCGTTTCTAAAATTGGCAAACATTTGATTCAACCAGATATCCATCCTGAAGGATACAGTGGGGAGAAAATTGATTTACTTGGATATAGGTGGTTAATTTTCGAATTCAAGAACAGACAAAATCGTGGGAAACTTTATGTTGCTAAAACAGGTCCTCCAGTCCTAGGTTGGCTGGATCAAAAAGAATTACATATTATTTTGGATCCAAACAGTAAGGAGCAAGTACTCATTCTTGATGAAAGTAGCACTTTGGGGAAAAGAGTACAAGGTCAGTTCCCTAGTGTATTTAAGGATAATTTGGGAAATCTTTTGGGTTTTGAGCATTTAATTCGTCTCAAGGACGATGCTATTCCCAAAGTCCATAAATGTAGGAATGTTCCTTTACTCATTAGAAGTGAAGTTGAAAATGAAGTCAACAAATTGGTCAATACGGATATAATTGAGCCTATAGAGGCTTCCGATTGGATTTCTCCAATTGTTATTGCCAGACGGAGTAACAGTAAAATTGGGTTATGTGTGGACCTGTGCCATTTAAATAATAACATCTTAGTGGACAGGTTTCCCTTACCTAAAATTAACGAGATGGTTACATGTTTGAAGGGTGCTAAGTGGTTTTCCACTATCGACCTCTCATCTGCATACCATCAGATTTCCTTGTCACCTGAGTCGAGAAAATACACTTCCTTCATAACACCTTTTGGCTGCTACCAATTTAAGCGCATGCCGTTTGGCTTAGCTTCAGCGGCAGCCGCTTTTCAACGCCTTATGTTTCAATTATTTAATGGAACAGAAGGCGTCACATTTTTCCAAGATGACATTTTGGTATTTGGTGCAGATAGAAGCGAACATGAATCCAGGCTACTTACTGTGTTGACAATTCTACAAGAAAAAGGTCTTATCGTTGAACATTCTAAATGTAATTTCGCTCAAAATAGTGTTACTTATTTGGGCCATGTAATTGATGAAAATGGTATAAGACCCAAACCTTCACTAGTATCTGCAATTGAGAATGCCTCTACGCCACTCAACAAAGATGATGTTAGATCCTTTTTAGGGATGGCTGAATTTTGCGCTAAATATGTTCCTAACTTCGCAGACAAATGTTATAATATTCGCAAGTTACTTAAAAAAGATTGTAAATTTGATTGGTCCTTGGAATGTGAGAATGATTTTAAATGTATCAAATCATCCATTGCTAAATCTACTGCCCTGTGTAGTTTTGATCCTTTAGCTGACAGTGTGATTACTACTGATGCGAGTAATAAGGGATTAGGTGCTGTGCTAGCCCAGGTTGATTCTAAAGGGAAAGAACATATTATTGCGTACGCTTCCAGATCCTTGTCTCTGGAGAAGTATCCAATTATCGAAAAGGAAGCGTTAGCTTGTGCGTGGGCACTTGACCATTTTAAATCATTCATTTGGGGTAAAATGTGCACCCTACGTTGTGATCATAAACCTTCAATTAAAATTTTGTCCACAGAAGGTTCGACTAACGTTTCTTCTAGGTTAGCTAGGATATCTATGCGCATGCAAAACTTCACCTATAAAATTGTTTATACTCCAGGCAAGAGCAATGTTATGGCTGACTTTTTATCTAGAATGCCAGTCATGCTGGAAAAATGTGAAGACAAGTGGAATAACTTCCAAGTAGCGTTTGTACATGACCAAGGACATTCTTCTGTCAAAAAAGATGAGTGGGAACAAGAATTCAAAAAAGATGTGATTTTGCAAGAAATAATTCCATATGTCATGTATGGTTGGCCCCGCAAGGATGCTCTTAATGATGCAACTAGACCTTTTTGGGAAGTGCGTTCTGAACTTTCTTTTAGTGATGGATTTTTGTTACGTGGTGAGAAAATTGTTCCGCCTGAAAGCTTGCGTGTGCCTATTGTGGAACTGTGTCATGAGGGCCATTCTGGTATTTGTAGGACTAAATCTCTTTTAAAAAATGTATTTTGGTGGCCTGGCTTAGACAAGCTTGCTGAAAGAATTGTGAGGGAGTGTATAGCCTGTTCTTCTGCTGACAAATCCTTGCAAACTTTACGTCCTCCCATGTGTGAATCTAACCTTCCTAAGAATCCTTGGGAGATGGTTGCTATTGATATAATGGGTCCTGTTAAGGATCATCACCAAGATTCATACAAGTAGTTCTGATGGATATGTTTTCTCGCTGGCCTGTCGTGAGAGTTGTGGAGAACACTGATCATGATGTTGTGTTGAAATTCCTGGACGACATTTTTGTTTCTGGGGGTATTCCTGCATGTTTACTGAGCGATAATGGTGTTCAGTTTCTTTCGAAAAAAGCTAAATCTTACTTTGAAAAACTTGGTATCAAACATAGAACTACCTCCCTATATAATCCTAGTGGAAACGGAATGGTTGAGCGCTTTAACCGTGTGTTAAAGGGCACCATTCAATTGGCTATTGGTGCTGGTGAGGATTGGACCACGCAAGTTGGTAAGATGGTCTGGGCTTATCGGGTCACTAACTCTGATGCCACTGGATTGTCTCCTTTCTTAATTATGCGAGGACGTAGAGCTAGGTCCAAATTTAATCCTGAGTGGTTATTCACTTCTGGTGTGGAAGAGTGGTCTAGAGAGGAAGTTTGGAACAGAATGGAGAAAGTACAGGACAGAAGTAAGAGGTATTTTGATGATAAGCATGGAGTTAAAAATCCACAGATTGCTGTGGGTGATTGGGTACGTATTAAGAAACCCGGATTTATTGGTAAAGGTGATAGTTGTTTCTTTGAGCCTGAAGAGGTTGTTGAAGTTCTGCAAAATTCGGTAAGGCTCAGAGATGGGAAAGTTTGGAATCTTAGGAGAGTGGCCAAGTCTGGTAGTGGAACTGGTAGTGATGCTTCTAGTTTTGATTGGATGGATGATGTAGAATCAAGCCAACCAACTTCTGTTGCCAGTCAATCTGCTTCTTTTATTCCCACCACTGTAGATGTACCTCTTCTACAGATGCGGTTAATGACGTGGATGATCAAGTGGTTGTTCAAAAACCTGTAAGGGAAAGGAAGGCTCCTGGTTGGTTGAAAGATTTTGTGGTGTACAATTCTTATAACTGAAGGATTTTGCGGCGTACTATTCTAAAACTTGTGTGTTTTTCAACCAATTTAGTTGTGCTATTCTGCCAATTAATTGTGTATATTTGTTTTGTTCTAATTCATTTTTATTGTTATGGCTGCACATCTTCCTATACCTCCATACATACTTTATTGTGTTTTTAACTCTTATTTTTCTCTCCTTCCTTGTTTTGTTTTATTAATTGTTTAAGGAGGGGGATGTGTTGTATGTTGCTTAGTTACGTGGAATGCTTGACTAGCAAGCATTCCTAGAATGTTTATATATGAGCTGCTTGGGGAATGTCAGTTGCGAGAAGGACACCGATGTACATGCCGGTGTCTTCATATGCTCCTCAGCAATAAAGGATTCTACTTCATTTCTGCATCCAGTGTCTAATTCAACACTTTCACATGAAGGCACCCTGAATTTTTATTCTGCAGATGGTAGAACTAATGGGTTTTCACTGAAATACTACAATGTTTAACAAGATATCGTAGTTAATCAGAAGAAAATGATGAGGTGTCGATACCTGGAGCCTAACCAATGGACCATCCAAGTAGGAATAGTCTTTGTAGTGCAACCTAAAAAGTACATTGTAGCAAACTAATGGGCGACGGTCCCTGGGGCCAGGAATGGTGTCAGAATTTTCAGCTCTTCTGTTGAAATGGTGATTGACTTCTGTAGTTCTCCGAATACACAGAAAAATGAAACTTTTCAGACCTTTTACTATTATTTGTGTGACAAGCCTCTTTTCCCATCACTCTTCTAGGAGGTGATCTAACAGCTTATAGTGGTTCACAACTACAAAAGAAACTCTTAGCCTTCCATGAGCACACTACACCAGCCCATCCAAGGGCTATGGTCCATGTCTGCCACAGCAGTATTTAGTGGACTGTGAGTTCCTTAAAGAATCTCTGAAACACTGTTCTGTCCTTCCTGTCTGAGGCTACGGTAGCCACTCTAGGGTGGTAAAGCCCTCCCGGGTGACTGCAAGTCTCTTGTGATATGCCCAGTCTTGAAAGATTGCATCCTTAGATTGACAGATACATGATTCTCCTGCAGCCTCATGTTATAGTTACCCTTATTCTACTCTCACATCCTCCATTTCATGTGTCATACACAGAGAATGGCTCTTCAATTTAAAGCGTTCTTCTGGAGGACCAACACATACCTGGTAGTCCAGCAGAATTCCTGTGTCTGGATAAGTCCTACCACTCTCAGTGGTTGCACCATCTGTCTGATCTGGGTCTGTGTTATGTTCCTTTTCTATGTTTATCAGAATGTTGTAATGGAATCCTTATTAGGGTTCCAGAGTGAGGGTTCGGAGGTTTGTCAGTTATGCTGCGACCTCGGGAATGGAAAGCTGTATCTTGGAAGTGTTCGTTGTGCTGACTTAATTAAAGACTTCTTTAATTACTACGACCTCTACGTCAGTGTCTCTTCTGTTCTGAAGAACCCACTTTCATCAGTTTTCACACAATACAGGCAGCACTTGCAGGTCAGAAGTGGGAGCCTTAGATTTTTTATCAGGGTCCCGTTGTTGAAGAGCAAACAAGACTGGTCTCACTGTTGCAGGTCGAGCGTGTCTTTTACTTTTTACTGTCCCCTAGGGTCTTTTAATCCAAGTCTATGTCACTACCTTTAAAGGTCTTGTGATCAGTAGCCCCTGTTCCTTCTTCACCGGATTTAATTCTGAATGTGGCAAGTCATTGCCAAAAACGCAATTTACTGACGGACTGCTACTCTTCCCTTGGCAGTCGTCCTTCCTTTCTACAAGGGGACCAAAACCACTGGGCGGCCGTGCTCACTATTGCTGATGGTGTCATTCTGAGAAGTCTGGCCACCTATATGTTACTCTGAGGATATCGACCTTTGTACCACCATTCAAAACCAATCCAACACCAAGCACTTGGCGGCTCTCAAAGGTGGCTATTTTGTGGCCAATGCTTTGAAGTACCAGATGGCAAAAGGTGCGAAGCCGGTGTAATCGCAGACCAAAATGTGATATTTTTGGAATGAACTCAGTTGAAGTCCGGCAGAATAGATTTTATATTGCAAAACTGGTTGAAAAGAATTTTTTAATAATCATTTAATAAGATTTTATCTCTGTACTAGTCTTTTAGGCAAGTTTGTCTGTATGCTGCAATTTGTTTTTAATATCTCCTTTCTTTTGAAAGTTAATTTGTTAAGGATTACTTGAATTTTTAAATTTTGGGTTCCTTTTTAAAACAATTAAAATCAGATTATGGTTTTCTTTATATGTGGGAAATCATGTTAGCTTTTACTTTGAAGGTGAGGTGGGACGGGGGTCCTGTGCATGTACCATTGTCTTACCAGATTGACAGTTACAGCAGTTTGGAAATAAAAATGGCTGTCCACTTAGACAGAACAAATGTGGCTGAGGCATATTTATTAGGCTTAATCCACTGCAGAAATCAAAACGCTGGATGTCTGGAGCAAAATAAATGGGTGTTGAATTAGGATGTTAATTGCCTTTGCAAAGAATTTCTGTTGGTTGTCTTGTTGCCATGGTTAGAATAAAGATTGTTCTGCATACATCATCTGGGTAAAGGACTCTTAGATTCGGGTTAAAAATCTCTTGTCTCATCTAGAACACAACAATTTGGTGACGAGCTGACTGAGGAGTCCGGTTGCAGGATTTTGGGCCCGCCATGGTTTGAGCTACGAATAAGCTCCACTGGTCTTTGCTGAAGCTCGACTGGGACTACTTTGTTACAGCATTTGTCTTGTGTGTGTGTCCTGACGGAATTTCGAAATGTTCGAGGGAGGTATCTGCTTCACTGCTTTCAATTTATAATGATATGTGATGTGTTGTTCGCTAATCAGCCTATATAAACTCCCGGTCATCACTACAAGCATAGGTTCGAGTAGAGCCCGTGTGAATCTCCTCTCGTCACTGCCAACGCACAGCCTCACGTGCATGACTTCTTGTGACTCTCAGCGACCTGGATCACAGAGTGTCTAGTATGTCAACTTTTGCCTTGCGCTTTCTGCTGTCAGCTTTTTCGTCCCTGATTTTCTCTTTTTCGTGTCCTACTGGAATTTTAAGGCACAGCGGACGTCTACCTGTATTGATGAGCATTAGACCCTGGTTTAAAAACACATTACGAACTTCTCCCTGCCATCAGTTGCATTTCTGGTGTTTTCTGCTACTTCGCTTTGCTCTGAATTATCTTTTTATCTTTCCAATGCCTTTGATATCCTGACTCCTTTCTTGAAGAGGGGAGTCATATTTTACAAACAACTTATTGTTAGCTGTTTCGCGCATAACATGGCATTCGCTTTTTTTCTTAAAGCAAGTTTATTTTTACAAAAAACCTGTAAAGCATATTTTTAAATAGAAACAATTTGAAAACTACCTTGTTGCAATTGATGGAAAACATTTCTCAGTAGAAAGGAAAAGGGCATTATGTTTAGTCTTCTTTGGGATAGTGGTCAAGAAATCTTTGACAAATTTCCTGAAATAGAGCCACCTGCGGGGCAATTTGTGCCATGTAACGAGCACTCCGAGGCTGTTGCGCAGTTAGAAAACGTTTCATGGAGAAACCGAGTTTCACGGTAGAAAGAGATGGATTCTTCAAAAGGAAACAGCTGGTTCTCGAATCCGTATTGGAATTTTAGCCTCTAAGTATGAAAATTCAGGAAAGGTTACTTGCATGTAGAAATTCTACTGTGGGTGAGGTGCTTGACAGCGCCAAAGTTCTCAAATGTTCTACTTTATCAGCTAAAGTGTTAACAACGGATGATTCCTCTATCAAGTAGTGTTTATGCCATTGTAGATGAGGAAAAAAACAAAAATCTGTGATTAGGAAATATAGTGATTGTTATACTTGTGGTTCAAAAGTACATTTGAGTAATTCACCTGCATGTTCTGCTATCCGCACACATATTAAATGTAAGAAATAGGACATTTTCAAAATGCTTTAAGAAGTTCTAAGAACTTCAGTAATACGAAAGTTAGTTGTATTGAAAAGTTAGAACAGACAGTGGTTAGTGTTCTGGGGATTGATTTGCAAAGATTTCTAATTAGAAATCGTAAATAGCGTCAAATAATTAGCAATTTCCTATTAGGAATCTACTCAAATAGATTCAGTAGAAGTGGATGCAAATTGCACACCAACTTCTACGGTATGCATGGGTATTTTGTGAACCAACCTATATATTAATAATATGGTTCATCAAAATACCAATTGTTAGTGGGTCGCAATTTGACCTACCTCATTAATACACATAAGGTAGGTGTCAAATTGAGACCCACTACGATAGGTTAGAGTCACAGGCATGGTGGCCAGCTGGGGTCAGCAGACCACCTTGTCTGTTATTGCTTTTAAATAAAGCCATCATTTTTTTTTTAAATGCAGCTCCTAAACGTAAACCAGGATCCATAAAAAAAAAAAATAATAATAATAATTTTACAAAACATTTTTAGGAGCAAACAGTGGTTCCATGGACCACTGCCTGCTCCTATGAAGTATTTTTGTTGATATTCACAATGGGCAAGGGGTCCCTTAAGGACCCCTTCCTGTTTGCAAATGCTTACCACCAATTTGGATTTAGTGGTAAAATATTAATGTTTTGCATGGGATTTTGGTCATAAAACATTAATACATAAGTTAAGAAATCGGTATTTGGAAGGGATGTCCTTTACGCACCCTTCAAAATACTGATTCTATATTTTGTCTCAACCCCCAATTGCGATGCAGTAGTGTGTTACCGAACAACCAATTGTGATTTCAGTAGTGTGTTACCGAATCACAATTTGGGTTTTGTACGTTTTAAAAAGCCATTTTTGGTCGCAAAGCCTCAAATTTAACCTTTGCAACCATAAAATGACTTTTTTTTTTACATCAGGTTCTAGTTGTTACTTTAGTGAGAACTCCTGGTGAATAGTTTGTTGGCCCCGGAAGCAGACACAGATTCGTCTAATAGCTCCCTGAGTCCTTGCAGGTGAAAGAAGAGATTCCTAGTTTAACACAGATATATTGGGGGATACTGGGTACTACTGTGATATACTTATCCATGTGGAATATTTTGGCATTTTATGTATGATTGGTTTACTTGATTAAGGGTTACAGGGTGGGGTGGATTGAAGTTATAGTTTTATTGTACTAATTTTAGTAGATCTAAGATACGTATGAAATTTGCAGTAGTTGAAATATGAATGCTTGCAGATGCATGTCTTATGAGATATATTGATTATCACTTTTAATCTGTAAATTATAAGTTATCTGGGTATTTTTCATTTTTAATCTATATTTTAATCTATTTATTATAATTATCTGTGTACCTTTTTAAAGCAAATTACTGTATATGTAGTGCACATAATTTATAATCTGTATTATATGCCTGTCACGATTGCTCTAAGGTCTATTTAATGAAAGTGTGGAAGATTGTAAAATTGAAGGCTATGATTGCTTAGTGGCTGTTGTGGATGGTATAAAGGTATGTGTGGGAGTTACAACTGGGAAACAACGGTTACAGGAATATGAGAAACATTTAGTATTGAAGGAAGTAAAAAGGCATCTTGTTGATGGTTGGGCTCGTGTTAGAGTGTTGGATAAAGCTATTGTACCTTATTAATAATTTGTATCTGAATTTTTGAAAACTTGTTGGGGCTTTTTGTTTCTCCTGTAAATTTGAGAGTGAAGTTAATCAAAACTGCACATAGTGGACAACCTGGAATGACTGCATTTAAAGAGTTACAATATTTTAAACTGGTGTTCTGCTTTTATTTTGACCTATTTTATTTAGATTTTAACATTGAAAAGTACAAAAATACAATGGACAGTGTGTAATTATAGCAACAGCACAGGATCCATGCATCTATAGTTTGAGCTTCCAATTTCAATCAGTACAACTTTGCTTATAAGATATTGCAGTGTGGACAAATTCAAAAACAAGAACTATATATAACTGTATAAAACAATGACAGTCTGTAATGTGAAGCTATTGCGTGTACTCTGCATCCTCGTGCTGGAGTTCCAGCGCGAGGATGCCTCGCTCTCTCATTGTGTATTATTAAACAGGGTTCCACAATCGGATGCTGCTCGGCGGACTCCAGGGTTCTGACAACGTTAATCAGTTGTCGGGAATCCTGGTGTGCGGCGGGAGCGTCTGGTTGTGGGTGCTGCAACTATCTGAATAAACTCCTTATTCTTCAATGCACGAAGACTCCGAAATCATTTACATTTGGCAACGAGTAGACGAAGCCACGCGACCAGCACCCACCAACCTCCTCGGCACCTTCTTTCCGTTTTTCCACGCTTCTCCACACCACTTCTTCTATCGGAAGACCTTCGCCGGCTCATATTTCCTTGGCACGATCCTTTCGACAACACCACTTCACCGGTTTGCGGAGCCGCTGAGGCCGCTAAATGACGTCAACCCCATCGACATTTGAATTCCTCCATCAACAGGAACAACGCTCTTCACGCTCGAGCCCTGACGTCTCGTCCTGACGTTGCAAGCACCCCTCAAGCGTCATCACGCAGGCGGCCATCTTGGCTTCCTTTGGTTGCCTGGTTACTTATCACCGCTTTTATCCTTGACACAGCGCTGCAAGTTTCAGGTAGGATCCAGCCTGCACGTTTACGCGGTGACAGGCACACCTTATTCATTGCTTATTATTAATTGTCAGCATCTTGTAGCCTGCACGATTTAGCGGTGACAGGCACACCTTTTGGCATCAGTCTTTTCTGTGTAGCTCTTCTCGCCTGCTGTACATCCTCTTTCGGTGACAGCCTCACCTGTTAACCAATGCAAGCTGAAACATGGTAAATCTGGAAATTCACTGACTTTCCTCAATTTTAACCATTTATTTACTGCTTGTTTGAAAACATCCTTTTAACCATATGTTTTTATAGTGATTCTTCATTCAATATTTTTAATGGCTACCTCTCAACAATTTGCGCAACCTCCTTCCTTTTTACAACAGCCTGGCAAACCCTGCATTCCATGGCGTCAATGGGTGAAAGCTTTCGAGAACCATATCGTCGCCATTGATGCTGTTAAATTCTCTCCTGAACGTAAAGTCGCAATTTTGTATGGTTGTCTTGGTCTGGCGGCACAGCATGTTTTCGAGAATTTACCGAAGTTTCCTACACCTAGTGGAGAAGCTGGTGATGCTGAACATTGGAATCCTTACAATGAAGCATTATCTCTTCTTGCAAGACATTATGATGAAGAACCAAATATAATGCTTGAAAGACACAATTTCTTTAGGAGAAAGCAACGTGAAGAAGAAACAGTTGAAGAATACATCGCGCAATTGCGAGTTTTAGCCTCTACTTGTGAATTTGAAGCGAATCCTGACATTTATATTCGTGACCAATTTGTCTTCTCATGCTATTCTAGGAAAATTCAAGAACGCCTCCTCAGCTGCAGAAAACCCACACTTCAAGAAACAATAGATATTGCCAAGAGTATTGAGAGATCCATCATTACTTCCAAAGTTCTTCAAAACGATCAATCAATTAACTCTTTTAAAACTCCTCCGCAGGACATTATTAATTCTGTTAACGCTGTTACCACTAACAAACCATTTAGACAAGTTGTAAAAAAGGGAACACTTTTTGTTATAGATGTGGATCAAGATCACACCTGGGTAACTACCCCATGTGTCCCGCTCTTGGGAAAAAATGTGTTCTATGTAAGAAGATAGGTCATTTTCAAGGCTCATGTAGATCTTCTAAGAGACCTACTAGAATTAGCAGTATTGAATATTCTGAAACGGTTGATGATTGCACTGATCATTTTCAAGATATGATTGTGTCTATTGAGTGCAACTCTGTTTTCACTCCGCATTTGTTCAAAGGCCCTATAGGGACCGCATTTTTTGGGAATATAGAAATTCCCATCATGCTGATTCTGGATCACCTATAACGATTTTATCAGATGTTTTGTTTCTTGAAAAATGGGAAGGATCCACTTCCTTATCTCAAACAGACATCAACCCAAAAGCTTTTGGTGAGTTTGAGATAGACATGCTAGGCTACTTTAATTCAAGATTAGAATGTTTAGGAAGGTCAATTTTTACAAAGGTATATGTTGCAGTTAGGGACGCAACATCATTGGCTGGCAGGACCTTGCTAAAATGGGTTTACGTCTTGTTCCTGGCTCTGAAAATCCAATCACTCTTGGTGATCCTCCCCAAGGATACAGTCCCACTGGTTCCAGGAACGATCCACAGCCTAGAACTGATTGCTTGTGTCTCACGGATCACACCTCTGAACTTAAAAAAATTCTGGGCAAATTTCCCAAACTTTTTTCCAATAAATTGGGGACTGTCAAAGGTTTCCAACACCACATTAGACTTAAGCCACACGCTCAACCTTTTGTTCATAAGGTGCGTCCTTTGCCTCTCAGCGCGAAGGATGAACTCAAATCTGTCCTCAAATCTTTATGCGATGATGGTGTTATAGCTCCTTCTGACTCCTCAGAGTGGGTTTCTCCCATCGTCATTGTCCGTAAGAAATCTGGAGAGGTCAGATTATGTGCGGACTTGCGCACCTTGAATAAAAACATCTTAATTGATTGTCACCCCCTTCCGAAAATTCATGAATTACTTGCCAACTTGGGGGAGCTAAATTTTTTCGCTCATTGACCTGCGCTCGGCCTATCACCAGATACCTTTAACTACTGATTCCCAAGAGTTCACCACCTTCATTACACCCTTTGGAGTTTACAAGTACCTTAGACTTCCCTTTGGCCTGGCCTCCGCGGCCAGCGTTTTCCAGAAGATTATGGACAATCTTCTTCAAAACATGCCGGGGTCCAGGCCTACCAAGATGACATTCTGGTTTTTTCTGATAACTGGGAATCACACTTGGATAATTTGTCTGCTGTTTTGACTAGGTTAAATGAGGCAGGCATGACAATTAGAGCTGATAAATGCAAATTTGCTACACAGCATTTAGATTATTTGGGTCATACCTTATCCCCTGAAGGGATCAAACCCAAAGTATCTCTCATTAAGGCTATCAGTCACGCTACTCCCCCTAGGGACAAAGACTCACTTCGATCGTTCTTGGGCCTAGCGGAATACTACGCCCGTTTTGTCAAAGGATATGCTCAAACAGTTGAGCCATTGCGTGCTCTTTTGCGGAAAGGCTCCAAGTTCGATTGGTCTGAAGAAGTTTCTTCTTCATTTGTTCAAGTCAAAAAGCTCATTGTCGAAGCACCTGCCCTGCATCCCTTTCACGACTCTTCGAAGTGTTTCATAATGGTGGATGCTAGTCTTACAGGATTGGGGGCTGTTCTTGGCCAATGGGTCTCAGGAAAAGAACACACTATAGCTTTTTCATCAAGGATGCTTAAACCATCTGAGACCCACTACAGCACTATTGAACGCGAATCTCTTGCATGTGTTTGGGCTATCGAAAAATTTAAAAATTATATTTGGGGGCGTGAATTTGAACTGTTTACGGATCACAAACCCCTTACACAACTACTCAATGGTAATGGGCTTGGTAAAGCCTCTGCCAGGCTTGTTAGATTACTGTCCAAGTTACAGGAATTTCACTTCTCCATAAAACATATTTCTGGAGGGAGAAATTTCAGGGCTGATTGCCTTTCACGTATGGCTTTTCACGATCCTTCAGAAATTGATGTTTTAGAAGACACAGAATGCGTGGTCGCAGCTCTAGATGCTGTCAAATTATGTCCCAGCATTACTGAACAATCCTGGCTGGTAGCACACAACAAGGATGAAAACCTTAAACTTGTAACTGATTATGTTGTTAAGGGTTGGCCAGAAAATAGAAAACTTTCCAATGAGTTGAAAGCCTTCGCCATGGTTGCATCTGAATTGTCCTTGGTTAACGGCATGGTAATGAGACATGATTCTTTCATTCCCCCGTCCAGTCTCAGAAACGACATCATTAAATTTGCGCACCAAGGTCATCTTGGAATCTCAAAGACTTCACAACTCATTAAGTCACACTATTGGTGGCCATCCCTTGAAGCTCAGGTCAAGTTTCATATCGATTCTTGCCCTGAATGTCTATTATCTGATAAAAAATGGAAAGTTATGAACACACCTTTACATCCCGTTCCTTTTCCTATTAAACCTTGGGATAAGGTTGGTCTAGACTTCTCTGGACCTTATGATCTGCTGTCACATGATCTTAAATACCTCATATTGTTAATTGACTATCACTCTAAATGGGTTTATCATATGTTCTGTGACTCAGCTAATTCCACCAATGCCATTAAGTTCTTAAGAAAAATATTTTCTGTAGAAGGCTCACCTTCGGTTGTCGTTACGGACAATGGCTCCCATTTCATTTCCGAGAAGTTTAGTACTTTTCTAACTGAGCGTGATGTCAAACATTATAAGGTCGCTCTATATTCGCCAACTTCAAACGGATTGGTGGAAAGAGCAAACAGGTTAGTTAAGGATGCCATTCAAACAGCCATTTCGTCCCATCAAGATGTACAAGATCTCCTTGAATCCAAGCTGTGGTCTTATAATATTTCCCCTCATTGTACCACAGGGGTATCTCCATTTTCTCTGTTAAGGGGTAGGACTGCTCACACCAGTTTGTGTCCCAATTGGTTACTTAACAAGAACAACAAGAGCATTGATAGCAATCGAGACTTGGCATCTAAGGTTTTACTAAAACAAAATCTCATGAAGTCTGTGCATGACTCTGCAAAAATTTCTGTACACTAGAATTGAAAATTGGTGATTGGGTTCTAATCAAAAATCCTAAAAAAGTAGCAAAAGGTTTGTCAAAATTCTCCCCTCCCGTACAGGTCACAGGTGTTAGCAGAGGTTCAGCTTTACTTGGTTTTAAGGGATGGTGGAACAAAAGATCGCTGGTTCACCTCTCTGATTCACAAGCTTGTTCCTTGCTCAACTTAACCAAACAGGAGTTTGAGCATTGTGACTGGTCTTATTGGTTGCGTGATTCAGAATCTGAAGTTGAAAGCTCCTCCACAGTTTTGAGTCCCGTTCTACATTCCAGCCATATATGTGCTTCTGCCCCTGACACTGCCATGACCACTGCTGACACCTGTTCCTTGCCACCGGAATTGGGAGTTCGCTTCAGAAAATTACCTTCCAAGTTTGATGATTATGTGTTGTCATGATTTGATATTTCATGGTAACTTTATCTGTCAAATCTTATTCTTAGTTTATGTTTCACTATCTCTTAACGTTATTTGTTTATGTTTTGCCTCTTCACTTTGTTCTTTGTGGAGAGGAGAAGCTGTAATGTGAAGCTATTGCGTGTACTCTGCATCCTCGTGCTGGAGTTCCAGCGCGAGGATGCCTCGCTCCTCTCATTGTGTATTATTAAACAGGGTTCCACAATCGGATGCTGCTCGGCGGACTCCAGGGTTCTGACAACGTTAATCAGTTGTCGGGAATCCTGGTGTGCGGCGGGAGCGTCTGGTTGTGGGTGCTGCAACTATCTGAATAAACTCCTTATTCTTCAATGCACGAAGACTCCGAAATCATTTACAACACAGTCCTGGCTAAGTGACATGAGTGTGAGCAAAGTTAGGACTGATCAGTAGGGGCGATCTGGGATCTTCTGATAAGTGATTGATCCTCATAGGAGTTTCAAGAAGGTGCTTTAGAATAACGCAATGCGCCCAGTGTAACAGGGTATGTTCCTTGAATCTGTGGGAATGTGGAGACAAACCTCTCATGGTGGACTTGTTTCATCTCTCATGCCTTCTTTAAAGGTAATTATCAGCTCAACCCATGAGGTGGCAATTGGGCGCTTGTGCAGTCCCCTTGACTCTTCTCTGCGCAGCAGGAGCGCTTCTACTCAAACCCAATGAACCACCGTATCAGGCCATCGGGATACACTCGGTAAAGAAGAGGCCTTCCCTTTCATTGTAATTGAGTGTCTGGCTAGCAGGAGGGCCAAGTATAGGAATTTGGTTACCGCCCTTCCAGACTTCTGGCATTAATATAACCCTAGTATACAGCACTCTAGAGTGTGTAATGCAGAACGACCAGTTGCAGCAGTCAACTCATAGGAGATCTCTCTCATATATGCACACACTATGGGGTATTCCCATGATATATGCTTAATGTCTGCAACTGGAGCGTGGCAGCAAGGACACAAAACGAGTTAGCAGATGTGTAGATTTTTCCTCACCTTGCCAGAGTCAGGTAGTCCCAGTGTAGGATATTAAATTAAATGTACTGGAATCTAGCATTACGGTAAACTTTGTGGGGGTGGAAACATAGTTTATCCCACTCATTTTGGTTAAAAGGGCGACCCACATCATCCTTTCATTTGTTTCAAAGGTTTGCCAAAGGTTCAGTTGAATCGTCAGGAATGACTCTAGCTAGATTAGTTTCTGCCCAGAGCCAAAGGTAAACAATGTTTAAGCTAACGGATGGGTGGAAGGCTCCATGGCGGTTATTCCCCACTAGTAGCTGATTTCCTCAAAATGACTTCTAGCTGCTCACCGGTATGCCAACTTGCTTGACTAGGATGTCAAATTGGATCAAAGTCCCATCTTAGAATAGGTCACCCACACATTTGATCCCCAAGGTCTCCCATATTTCAGCGGTTCTCCTGAAGGTCCAGAAACTCTTAAAAAGGATTACTGGTGTATTTAATGGGGTGTTCAGAGAGAAGTTTTGGGCTCTGCAGTAGCTATCCTGAGCAATGTGCAACAGCTTGTTAGAGTGTCTTGGCAAGGGAGATATGGGTGAAAAGATTTCCAGAAGTAAATTTAATGTTACGATTACCTATATATTCCACCTCAAGTAAATGATGACCAGTGAACCAGCAGGAAAGCCATTGAAGTTGCACCACAAGGTAATAATACTCCCAGTCTGGAACACCTAAGTTTCCCTGATCCGTGGGAAGTTTCAGCTTAGCTAAAGGAATCCTGCGTCTTCCATTATTCCATATTAAATCCCCCTCATCATGGCATCTAATTTCTGAAACAAGCCCTTATGTACAGGAGTCAGGAGGTTGTAAAAATAATAAAGTAATTGTGGCAACATTATCATTTTGATAAGAGCTACTCTGCCCTGAACCACAAGCGAAAGAGACCTCCAAAACATAACTTGAGATTTAAGCCTGGATACGGTTTTCCCTAAATTACCATCAAATACGTGTTTTATTAGTATGATATGTATTGATACCAAGGTAACGAAAGGTTGAGGAGTTCCATGTGACTGGGTGTTCACCTGCAATTAAATGAAGGAGAGGGCCCTATTGTTCGCGTTGGCGATAGAGCCTTTGGCTCTCTGTCTTTGGCAGTTGGGTCATGTCTGAGGGGGAATAAGCAGGATTTCGACCAGTTGAGCCCCAGGGCTAAGGCTTTTTTCAAGTCACTCAAAATTTGAGCCACAGTCAATATGCCTCGACAAATGTCTTTAAAATATATCAAGTCATTGTCAGCGTACAAGGACACCTCATAGGTTTCGTTATGTAGAGAGTTGCCCCAGTCATGACCCAACTGCCAAAGACGGAGAGCCAAAGGCTCTATCGCCAACGCGAACAATAGGGGTGATAGTGGACACCCCTGTCATGTACCCTACGTCATAGGAATGGTGGTGGAAGTGAGTTGGCCATTTCTAACTCTGACAGATGGGTTTGTATAAAGTAATTTGATCATGCATATCATCTTGTGGCCTAATCCAGCCCTCTGTAGCACAATAAACAATGTTGTCCAAATCTAGCATGTCAAAAGGTTTTCCCCATGTCCAGTTGCAGTCAAGCAGAAAAGGGCCATTAAAGTGGTACCTCTTCTAGTAGTCTACGGTGCTGACAAATGTTGAGGGACATGGATCTGCTAAGAATTAAAATCATTTTGATCACAATCTGATTGCCAATATCTTACTCAGAATCTTGTCGTGGAGGATGGCAAGAGGTCTGTAAGAGGACACATCTAAAGGGTCCTGACCAGGTTTGGGAATAGGAGGAGATAGTATTCCTTCCTGTAGCTGTGTTATACAACTCAGCCAATCTCTGGACCAACAGCTGCATATAGGTGCTGTAAATGTTATTGTAAAGTCGTCTAAGCCGGGATATTTACAGGTCACAAATTTGCATATAGCACAGCGAATCTCCTGTTCTGTAATTGTCATTTCCATATCCTCCCTTTTATTCAGCTGGATATGCCCTATATGGCGTAATAAAGTGTGGAAAAGGCACAGTTAATAGCTTTTTGGGAGTTCACAATGTTATCTGTGGCGATATGAAGAGCAGAGATGGGAGACTTTATAGTATCACGCTTGGCAGGCCTTGCAAGAAGTCTTCTGGACTTATCACCCTCAGAGTGTGATTTGGTCATGTGGGTTTTATATTCTGTGCAGCACAGTGATTCAGTCAGTTGAGCGTGACGCTCTCTGGCAGCAGAAAGGGAGGGCCTTGGAGGGGCCGTCTACAAGAGCTGCCCATTTTACCAGGCAATATTCAAGTTTCAGAAAAACTCAGTCACGCACTCTTCCAGCTCCAGCGGCAGTCCTTATGCATTGCCCTCTCAGTAATGATGCAAGGGCAACCGACTCTACTAATCGGGAGGAGGCTGTGCCGCTGTTGCTGGAGAAATAGTCAATTATGGATTCCCCAATTTGTTTACGAAAGGCTGGGTCTTCCAATGTGGAGGGTTGTAAACTTCCCAGTCAGGACTAATAAAGTGTACTTGCCCCATTTGAGTTGCAAGATTAAAGGATTATGGTCTGGGATCTTCCTACCTTGATACTCCATGTATAGACCAGTAATTCCACAGCAGTGGGGTATAGGAAGCGATCCAGGTGGACATGGAGGCCATGAGAGGGACAATAAAATGAGTACTCTCTACTACCTTAGTGGAGGACCCTTCATACATCTATTTAGAACAAGGGAGAACCCATTGTAAACTGGGGGCCTTCTATAGATGGTCAGTTGTGTAATTTTGTGGATAAATATCCGCAATGTTTATCTTACAAACATTGGAAGGTTTACAAAGAAAGCGTGAACTTTAACCGTTTACCCTTTTAGACATGGCAGTAATCGCAATTGACTTTGCAGGGCATGTAGAATAAGACACTGAATTCAGGAATGAAGCAAAATCCTTTATTGCTGAGGTGCGCAGGAAGGCACCACCAGCTCCATTGGTGTCCTCCCAACTGCTACTCCACTAACTCCCTTAACTTGAATACTAACATTCCAGGAATGCTTGCTAATCAAGCATTCCTGGTAACTTAGCAACACACAACACATCCCCCTCCTTAAATTGGAAAACAAAATATAACATAATGGGAAAACCAACACAAGAAAAAATCAAATCTAAATGCACAATAGAATTATAAATGGAAATTATTGCACAATAGAATTATAAATTGGACATAAATAAACAGTGAAGTCGTACTAGTTGGCATCATGAGTTACTCAGCACGAAATCTTTGAACCAACCAGGAGCCTTCCTTTCTCTTACAACTTTTTGAGCAACGTCCTGGTTATCAGGGGGTACATCATTGACAACTTCAGTTGCAAGAGGTGCATTCTCTGAGACCGGGGCAGTAGGTGCAGGCCGACTTAATTCACCATCATCCATCCATTCAAAACAACTACTGGCAACGCCACTATCTTTCCCATTGCCTGCCATGGCCACTCTCCTTAAATTCCAAACTTTCCCATTTTTGAGCCTCACAGAATTTTGCAAGACCTCCACCACTTCCTCCGGCTCAAAAAAACAACTGTCGCCTTTACAGACACATACCGTTTTTTTTATGCTTACCCAATCACCAACTGCGATCTGGGAGGTTTAACGCCATGCTTGTCATCCAAATACTTCTTACTTCTGTCATGCACATTTTCCATTCTACTCCTAACTTCCTCTCTTGACCATTGTTCCACACCGGAGGTGCATAACCACTCAGGATTGGTTTACGTCCTCGCATTAACAAAAAGGGAGGGTAGCCCTGTGGCGTCGGAGTTGGTGACACAATAGACCAAGACCATCTTACCAATTTGAGTGATCCAGTCTTCCCCGGCATTGATAGCCAATTGGATTGTGCCCTTTAACACACTGTTAAAACGTTCCATCATGCCGTTTCCACTGGGATTATATAGGGAAGTAGTCCTATGTTTGATACCAAGCTTTTCGAAGTAAGATTTTGCCTTTTTAGAGAGGAACTGAACACCATTATCACTCGGCAAACACGCAGGGATGCCCTCAGAAACAAAAATATCATCAAGAAATTTCAACACAACATCAGTACTATCCACCACCGGCCAACGCGAAAACAGATCCATGAGAACAATAACATACTTGTGTGAACACTGGAGATGATCCACAACAGGACCCATTATGTCAATAGCAACAACTTCCCAAGGATCCTTAGGAAGGGTTTTCTCACACATGGAAGGACGCAGGGTTTGTAAGGATTTGTCAGCATAAGAACAAGCATTGCACTCTCTCACAATTCTCTCCACTATCTTGTCTTAGCCAGGCCACCAAAATAAACTTTTTAAAAGTGACTTGGTCCTACATATGCCAGAATGACCTTCATGACACCAATTCCACAATAGCCACACGCAAACTTTCAGGTGGAACAATCTTTTCACCACGTAACAAAAACCCATCGCTAAAGGAAAGTTCAGACCGGACTTCCCAAAAGGGTCTGGTCGCTTCACAGAGTGCATCCTTGCGGGGCCAGCCATTCATAACATAAGGAATTATTTCTTGGAAAACCACATCTTTTTTGAATTCTTGTTCCCACTCATCCTTTTTAAAGTAAGAATGACCCTGGTCATGAATAAATGCCACCTGGAAGTCATTCCATTTATCATCATCACACTTTTCAAGCATGACCGGCATTCTGGATAAGAAGTCAGCCATTACATTACTTTTACCTGGAGTATAAACAATTTTGTAAGTAAAGCTTTGCATGCGCATGGAAATTCTAGCTAGTCTAGAGGAAATATTGTTTGAGCCCTCCGTGGTCAAATTGTGATCGCAACGCAGGGTGCATACTTTTCCCCAAATGAATGATTTAAAATGGTCTAGGGCCCAAGCACAAGATAGTGCTTCCTTTTCGATGATAGGATACTTTTCTTCACATGGAGACAAGGACCTGGAAGCATACGCTATAATGTGTTCTTTCCCACTGGAGTCAATTTGAGACAACACAGCACCAAGACCCTTATTACTGGCATCCGTAGTGAAAACACTATCAGCCAAAGGGTCAAAGCTGCTTAGGGCAGTAGCTTTAGCGATAGATGATTTGATACACCTAAAGTCATTCTCACATTCAGAAGACCAAACAAATTTACAATCTTTTTTGAGTAGTTGGCGAATGTTGTAACATTTGTCTGCAAAGTTAGGTACATATTTTGCGCAAAACTCAGCCATCCCTAAAAAGGATCTTGCATCATCCTTGCTGAGCGGTGTGGAAGCATTCTCAATTGCAGATACAAGTGAAGGTTTAGGTCTCACTCCATTCTCATCAATTACATGACCCAAATAAGTAACACTATTTTGAGCGAAATTGCATTTCGAATGTTCAACTGTAAGGCCCTTTTCTTGCAAGAGCCTCAACACAGTAAGCAGTCTGGATTCATGTTCCTTTTTATCTGCACCAAATACTAGGATATCCTCCTGAAAAAAGGTAACACCTTCTACTTTGTTAAATAATGGAAACACGAGGTGTTGAAAAACGGCTGCTGCTGAAGCTAAGCCAAAAGGCATTCGCTTGAATTGGTAGCTGCCAAAGGGCGTTATAAAGGAAGTGTATTTCCTTGATTGCGATAAGGAAATTTGGTGGTATCCACTCTCATTGATTGAGCGCTTCTAAAATGCTCCCTCAGCCAATGGGGAAACAAAGCCTGAGGTAAAGGATTGTCACAAAAGAGTAGCTTGTACAGAAATGACACGCCTGGGGGGGAGGGTAGGGGGGGGGGTTAGTATGGGGAGAGGGAGTTTGATTTAGTGATTAAAGATAGCTGTGGCGGTCCAAGGAATATCACAAATAACTCCTGATCTTTGGTTTGCTGAAGGAGGAGGGAGGGTTAATGCGAACAGTGAGGATCACTGCCCTTTTACATTGTAAGGCTTTTGTGATGTGAATATCATGATCCAGCTAAGTATTCTCCTCGATGCTAGTAACTATGATTTATTGTTGATTTCTGGAATCTCTTGTAAAACCCCAATAAAGTTTGTTTAAAAAAAAAAGGAAATTTGGTGGTAAGCAGATGAAAGGTCGATGGTGGAGAACCACTTTGCACCCTTCAAACATGTGACCATCTCATTAATGTTTGATAAAGGAAAGCTGTCCACAACGATGTTATTGTTTAAGTGGCGCAGGTCCACACAGAGCCTAATTTTTCCATTGCTCCGTCTAGCAATAACCACTGGAGAAATCCAGTCCGAAGCTTCAATGGTCTCAATTACGTCAGAATTAACTAATTTATTAAGTTCTTTTTCCACTTCCCCTCTTATTAGCAGAGGAACATTCCTACACTTATGGACTTTGGAAATGGCATTATCCTTAAGGCGAATTAAGTGTTCGAACCCTAAAAGATTCCCCAATTTATCATTAAACACACTAGGAAACTGTTCTTGCATCCTTTTCCCCAAGGTGCTACTTTCATCAACAATGAGTACCTGCTCTTTACTGTTAGGATCCAGTATGATATGTAGTTCCTTTTGATCCAACCAACCTAAAACAGGTGGACCCGTTTTTGCCACAAAGGTTTCCTCTATTTTGCCTGTTTTTGAATTTGAAGGTGAACCACCTATAACCAAGTAAGTCAATTTTTTCCCCACTGTATCAGGATGTATATCTGGCTCAATCAAATGATGACCAACCTTTGGCATGAACGAGGATTTCCACAAGTCCTCATTAATGATTGTAAAAGGGGAACCAGAATCTGCGTAAATTTTGAGTTTAACACCACCAATACTCATCCAGCATTCAGGCTTATTCCTACAAAGTGTATCATAATGTTAAGCACTAAATTGCTTCTAACATTCATATCCAGGTCATTAACAGGAGTGTCTTCCTCACATCTATCCTGTAGACTAGAATCCTCGTTAGTTTCATTTACAAATTTTACTTTAGTACTCCTTCGTTTGCAAACTTTCGCATAGTGGCCAATAATGCCACAATTGCTACATTTGTATTTAACCGCTGAGCAGAGTTTGCTATGGGCCAGGTGATCTAAACTATCACACCTATAACACCTTGTTTGCTCCCTAGGACTAGCTCTCCCACAACCAAATCTAGATGGACCTTGTCTGTCGAACTTGGCAGAATTAAACTTGTCTGATCTTTCGTTAGGATTATAATTGACTTTACTCACAATGGAGTCTTGTGCATCATCTTTGAGAACAACAGCACACCTACTAGACATCTCCGCCTTGCGAACCAAGGCAAGGATTTCTTCAAGAGATGCATCACCGTTGACCCAAAGCCTTTCTTGAATAGATGGATTACAAGCATACATAACGACTTGATCTCTTATAAGATCATCATGCAGTGTGCCAAACTTACAATCCAAGGCTAATTTTTTAAGTTCTGAGACCTAACCGTCCACCGTTTCTGATTTATCTTGTTTCCTTTGGAAGAATTTGAACCTTGTAATGCCTATACAAACCTTAGGCGCAAAATAATTATCAAGGTGAAGTAAGGCTAAGTCAAAAACATTAATATCACCAGAAACCGTAGCCTTAGTCATTTGATTGTACACCTTCAAACCAGCAGGACCTAAAGAATGTAAAAGTAATCCTTTTTTTTTTTTTGTGTGCAGCAACCATCTTTCCAGCTTCATCCTCAGCTTCGATATAGTTAGTGAAATATGCCCTCCAATCCAACCATTTCGTAGATGGTTCCGATCCACATGCCCAAAAAGCTTGAGGTGCACTGATGTTGTAATTCTGAGTGGTCATGTTGCTGTATGGACTAGTTCAGTGTCCTGTTCACTGTCCTGATCTTCACCACACAGAAGAACAGTAAACAGTTAAAACAGTATTAATCTGCGACAAGACAAAGACTGTGTGTACTTTTGTAGAAAATTATAAAACTTGAAATAACCAGGTCTCAGTAAATACCATGTGAATAAAGTCGACTTTAAATTGTAAAAAAATGATTCACGGTGATCAGCTGATCAGTGCCTTAAGTGGCTGACAGCCGGTGCGATTTCCAACCTCTCGATGAATTCAAAGATGGCCGCCGATGGGGTCATGTTGCGTGACCCGACGTCATGACGTGGACGTCGTCGTGATGTCACATCCCCAAGTGCAATGTGGGCGCACACAGGGGCATGAAACGGAGAAGACGCAACAACCCAGCAACGATGGAAGCCAAGACGCAGCTGCTTGCAGACAAGCTCCCTGGCAACGCTGATGCGCACTCACCTAGATACCGCGGTAAGGTTCCACAACCTTTGCGCGTTGGAACAGTGACGCGATACACCCAAGGCAGCCAAATGTCGAAAAATGCCCAAAATGAAGATCCGAAGTGTAGTGGCACAGGGCAATGCGCACTGTCACATTCAGTTGCTCCTTTGTTGTCACAGCAGTACAGCACCCCTCCGAGGAAAAAAACAGGGCGTGAAACTTGAAGAAAAAAAAAATGTTAAAACAGCACAATATCGCTGTAAATCCTGCACGTGTAGGGTCCAAGGCTCCTCAGCACTCGTCGCCAGTGTAGAATAAGACACTGGATTCAGGAGTGAAGCGAAATCTTTTATTGCTGCGGAGCGCAGGAAGGCACCACCAGCTCCATCGGTGTCCTTCTAACTGCTACTCCACTAACTCCTGTAACTTGAATACTAACATTCCAGGAATGCTTGCTGTTGGAAAACGAGGCAGTATCTGAGAGGCCTGCACAAATAACATGACTACATTTGTCCTTCACTGGGAACCAAACACCCAATTGTAGCGCCTGACTCTCAGAGGGTAGCGTTGCAGAGCAGTCTGAGGCTTTACTCAAGGGAGGTGGTGTGGGCTAGTAATCGCCATTTGCAGGTGCGCAGAAATAACACTCAATAATTGATTGTCCTATCTGTACTTTGCTTTATAAAAGTAAGAGTACATTTATTAAACACACACACTACTCAATACTATGCACCAATTTACAAATATACATAAGCTGTTGGAATTACTTTGTGACATTGCGTAACATCTCCACCCCTCCCAAAAGGGGGGGGGGGTCGAGTACCACCACTCCCATGTATGCACATCATCTTGCCCCCTAATGCAGTGTGTTGAGCATAACCTGGAGCGAGGGCCCTGCGCACTGGCACCATCCCAGTGGCGACCCCCCATTACCTCAACACGCATTAAAAATAGGTTCACCTGCCCTAGTGACACATAACCCTGACTGAGCATCTTATATTGACCATACAGTATGCACCCCTACATATTCAGGGCTAACAGTTTGGGTTGTTCCTCACTTAAGCGCAGCAGCAAAAATACATGTTTACGCACACTTTAGAATGACAGTACTCAGCACATTTGTTGGACATTAGAATGCATTGCAATTACAGCCCCTAAAGGCATCACAGATGAAATCACAGGATTACGCATATACAGCCAGATACCCTAGCAGGAATGTCTGGCAACATAACCCCACTTTGCTTATGACATCACCTTACACAGGTACTTCACATTACATATGTGACCTTCAGTCCCTCTAAAAAGAAATAACCGTTAGTAAATGCAATTCTGGTGCAATTACACCTCTTCACCTCCAGGGGATGCCCTTCTCCAGACATCCCAATTCAGCCCTTCACTCCTTGAGGCACTTCTCAAAACACCCTCAGCTGTAGAACAAAAGTTCCAGCCTAGAGAGTGTTTAATGCTGGCTGAGCCCTTGAGGGGTTATTCTTTCAGATGCCCCATGAAACTTAGGGGCGGACTGTTCTTCTTTGTGCTGGGGGAGGCTGCGTTGCTCCTGCAGCTCCCCGTGCACCTCTTTTCACACATGAGGGTGACCCCCTCCTCTGGGGGCCACCAGGCACCAAAAACGCTGGATGTCCCCATGCCTTGCAAGGCATTATGGGGCGCTTCAGGCTCCTTTCCGCATATTTGATGAGCGGCTCTCCCGCTGTGCCGGGGAGAGCCGCGCTGGCGTTTCGCGCCTCGCTCCTTCCTCGGTGGGGGGCCCGGTCCCACCCGGATCCCCAGGTGAGGGTAACGGCTCGGGGAGCCCACCCCCGGCCGCTTGGCTCATTTTTCGGGGGCCCGGTCCCACCCGGGACCTGTGACGGCCTCTCGGGGTGGAGGGCAGCCTGGGCAGCCCACCCCCGGCTGCCCCCGCCGGCTCCCCGCGTGGCCAGCACCCTCGTGTGCTGCCGCGGGAGCCGGCCGGGCAGTTCTGGTCTGCCCGCTCCAGCGGGCAGACGCGTCCTCTTGCTCCGGTCCTGCTGGACCGCGGGGGAGTGCGACGGCACTCCCCCGGCCTCCTCCCATTCTTTGGGGCCTGGGGATGGGGTCCCGGGCCCCCTCCTCCTCCTCGCAGGGGGGGCGCGACGGCGCTCCCCCCGACCTCGTTTTCGGCAGGGGCATCTTCACGGGGAGCGCGACGGCGCTCCCCGACTTTGCTTCGGGGCCCGGGGATGGGGTCCCAAGCCCCCAGAGACCCCTCTGCGGGGGGTGCGACGGCGCTCCCCCACCTCCAACTCTTCCCGGGGAGAGTCGGGATTTGCTTGCGGGGGCCAGGGTGGGCTCCTGGCTCCCCGTCTTCCTCCACTTCACGGGGGCGCGACAGCATCCCCCGGCTTTACTTTGGGGCCCGGGGATGGGGTCCCCAGCCCCCTGGGGATCTCCTCGCGGGGGGGCGCAACGGCGCTACCCCGCCTCCATCTTCGGTGGGGGCCAGGGTGGGCTCCTGGCCCCCAGGCAGGGCATTTTCGTGGGGAGCGCAACGGCGCACCCCGGCTTCCCTTCTTCCCAGGGGTCAAAGGTCGCTCACCTTCCGGGGGCCATATCTCAGCCCCTGGGGGTCCGATCTGCCCCATTTTCGCGGCTTCTTGTTCCTGGCGGCGGCCCCCAGCCACTGGGAGCACTCTCCTTCGCCCTCCGGGCCTCCAAGAGGGTGCATTCTGCAGGGAGAGGTCTTCACTGACTCCCTGCGCCAGCCTTTCGCCTGGCTCTCCTCCTGGGCCTCTCTTCTCCCTGCGCAGAGGCCCCTGCTTCTGCGCACCGGTCCTGGGCTCTTCTTCTGGCGCTGTTAGGGGCCTGGGGGGCAGTCGGGGGGTACCTCCTTCCAACTGCCCATGGCCAGGCTCCAGCACCTTCCGCCTCAGCAGACCACACCCCAGAGAGAGCTCTCTTCCTCTTCCAGTACTTTTTAAAAGTTGAGTAGGGGGCTGGCAGGAAGTCTCTGTTTGTCCTATCAAACAGCGACACATCACTTCCCTGCCCCTGCTCCCTCCTCCTGGTCCAGCCTCTGGGTTTGTTCAAAATGGCGTCGTCCAGGGTCTCTGGCCACATGGTCTCTGAAACACGAGCCCTTCCCTCCTCGCTGCCTCCCCTCCTTGGTGCAGCCTGGTGCCTGGCATCCAGTGATGGCTGCTGATGGATGAGCCTCTAGCCCCACCCATCTTCTCTTCGTGGAGAGGAGGCCTTAGCTTGTGGAAGAAAGGTTATCAATCCATCCATCTGAGGTCAGCCCTCAGCCTGTGCCTGGTTTCAGATGCCCCATGAAACTTAGGGGCGGACTGTTCTTCTTTGTGCTGGGGGAGGCTGCGTTGCTCCTGCAGCTCCCCCTGCACCTCTTTTCACACATGAGGGTGACCCTCTCCTCTGGGGGCCACCAGGCACCAAAAACGCTGGATGTCCCCATGCCTTGCAAGGCATTATGGGGCGCTTCAGGCTCCTTTCCGCATATTTGATGAGCGGCTCTCCCGCTGTGCTGGGGAGAGCCGTGCTGGCGCTTCGCGCCTCACTCCTTCCTCAGTGGGGGGCCCGGTCCCACCCGGACCCCCAGGTGAGGGTAACGGCTCGGGGAGCCCACCCCCGGCCGCTTGGCTCATTTTTCGGGGGCCCAGTCCCACCCGGGACCCGCGATGCCCCAACTCGGTTTAGGCGGGTCCTGGTCCCACCCGGGACCCGCGACGGCCTCTCGGGGTGGAGGGCAGCCTGGGGAGCCCACCCCCGGCTGCCCCCGCCGGCTCCCCGCGTGGCCAGCACCCTCGTGTGCTGCCGCAGGAGCCGGCCGGGCAGTTCTGGTCTGCCCGCTCCAGCGGGCAGACGGGTCTTCTTGCTCCGGTCCTGCTGGACCGCGGGGGAGTACGACGGCACTCCCCCAGCCTCCTCCCATTCTTCGGGGCCCGGGGATGGGGTCCCGGGCCCCCTCCTCCTCGTCGCAGGGGGGGCGCGACGGCGCTCTTCCCGACCTCGTTTTTGGCGGGGGCATCTTCACGGGGAGTGCGACGGCGCTCCCCGACTTTGCTTCGGGCCCGGGGATGGGGTCCCAAGCCCCCAGAGACCCCTCTGCGGGGGGCGCGACGGCGCTCCCCCACCTCCAACTCTTTCCGGGGAGCGTCGGGATTTGCTCGCGGGGGCCAGGGTGGGCTCCTGGCTCCCCGTCTTCCTCCACTTCACGGGGGCGCGACGGCGTCCCCCGGCTTTACTTCGGGGCCCGGGGATGGGGTCCCGGGCCCCCAGGGGATCTCCTCGCGGGGGGCGCGACGGCGCTCCCCCACCTCCATCTTCGGTGGGGGCCAGGGTGGGCTCCTGGCCCCCAGGCAGGGCATTTTCGCGGGGAGCGCAACGGCGCTCCCCGGCTTCCCTTCTTCCCAGGGGTCAAAGGTCGCTCACCTTCCGGGGGCCATATCTCAGCCCCTGGGGGTCCGATCTGCCCCATTTTCGTGGCTTCTTGCTCCTGGCGGCGGCCCCCAGCCACTGGGAGCACTCTCCTTCGCCCTCCGGGCCTCCAAGAGGGTGCATTCTGCAGGGAGCGGTCTTCACTGACTCCCTGCGCCAGCCTTTCGCCTGGCTCTCCTCCTGGGCCTCTCTTCTCCCTGCGCAGAGGCCCCTGCTTCTGCGCACCGGTCCTGGGCTCTTCTTCTGGCGCTGTTAGGGGCCTGGGGGGCAGTCAGGGGGTACCTCCTTCCAACTGCCCATGGCCAGGCTCCAGCACCTTCCGCCTCAGCAGACCATACCCCAGAGAGAGCTCTCTTCCTCTTCCAGTACTTTTTAAAAGTTGAGTAGGGGGCTGGCAGGAAGTCTCTGTTTGTCCTATCAAACAGCGACACATCACTTCCCTGCCCCTGCTCCCTCCTCCTGGTCCAGCCTCTGGGTTTGTTCAAAGTGGCGTCGTCCAGGGTCTCTGACCACATGGTCTCTGAAACACGAGCCCTTCCCTCCTTGCTGCCTCCCCTCCTTGGTGCAGCCTGGTGCCTAGCACCCAGTGATGGCTGCTGATGGATGAGCCTGTAGCCCCACCCATCTTCTCTTCGTGGAGAGGAGGCCTTAGCTTGTGGAAGAAAGGTTATCAATCCATCCAGCTGAGGTCAGCCCTCAGCCTGGCCCTGGTTATGACTGACTCAGAGAAATGTGACATTTCTGGATGACCCAAAAGCAGTACAAATATGACTTTGGACTCTGCAGAATACTCCTTTTCACATCCGCTACAGTGGACTTTAGTGCGTGTCTGGAATCTGTAGGCCTTATGAAAGTTAATCTAGCACATGGGCTCCACATCCCCATAGGGGAATAATGAAGTGGAAAACACAGTAAAATACACTGACTTTCCCTGGCATGTTCCTTCCCAGTGTATAAGGCCTAATCTGTGTCACCACCCACTTCTGCATAAGTCCCGCCACACCATTCACTTTGTAGCTGCTCCTGGACTGCGCACGCCAGGAATCTCCCCTGCGCAGCCCCTACACATGTGCACACGCATGTACACAGGTGTCTGCATGTAACCAGCCCGGTGCCCCTTACTCCAGCTGCTGCGCAGCGGCCTAGTCAAGCTAGGGGGACACCAGTAAAATCCACATGCAGTCTCTTTCATCATGAGTTCACTGTGGGGGAGTCCCAACTTATGAGGATCTCCAACAGTAAAAGCTCAACAAATAGGTGCTCAAAAAGCGAAAAATCCGGGCGGCCCAGAGTGTCAGAACCACCTTCTAACACTTGCTAATCAAGCATTCCTGGTAACTTGGCAACACACAACAGGGCCCTTTAATACACTACCATCCCGTTTAAAATACCTTATTGTTTTTACCGATTACTACTCGAAATGATTCACTTTCACATTTGTGGACTTTCCCACAACTGACAAAGCTGCACATTTTTTTAAAGGAAGTTTTCGTAAGTTAGTTGGCTCTGACACTCACAATGGCGCACTGTATATGTCGATTAAAATACTTACCTTTTGAAAACTTAATGGAATTAAGCCAGAAAATACACCGTTATTTCCTTCTGCCATGGTGTACTGGAACGTTCCAATACGTTTATGACAGAGTGTATTCAAACGGCTTTGCCCTCGTGAAAAAACTGTTTGTGAAAAATAGTTTGAATCTGTTTATTAGTGGTCTGGACCCAAACACCAAGTTAACTCCTAGATGTTCTGGAAATAAATGTTGATTTTATGCGTGAACGAGTTCGCAAGGTGCAAGAACGCTCAAAATTCTATTTTGCTTGTGTTAGGGTAGGTAATAACAAGCGCTTAGAAGTGGGTCATTGGGTTCTGATCATGGAACCTTTTAGAGTAACTAAAGGTAATTCTATGTCCACTGAACCAGTTGTACTGTTACGTGTGAGTAAAAGTGCAGTGTTATCGAAGGGGCGGGGTTGGTGGAATATAAGTTCTGTGGTAAAATTGAAACTCAATAAAAAAGATATTATTTTGAAAGAAGGTAAACTGTGGATGATGAGTCATGGTGCGAGATGCAGTCCAGCTCTACTAGAAACATGGCTAATTCGGCTGTATAGGTTGTTTCCGGGTACACATGGTTGAATTATAAACCGTGCTAATGAGAGTGAACCATGTATCACAGAAGTTACTTCCAATGAAAATGTACTCCATTGTGAAGATTTTATTACTACTTCTAGTGATAATATTAATATCCATCCTAGTGCTTCTCATATATCTAGGGAAATGGATGAAGGAGTCATTGTTAAATGGCAGTGTGGTAAGAGTTACAAATTACCTCAAAAGTTAAACAGTTACAGTCTGTATTAATTCACTGTTGTAAGTATTATGCTACTCAAATTTATAATCATTAGGTTATTTTATTGTATGGATTACGTTTTCGGTTAGTTTTGGGTTTTCTTTATATTTTGTTCTTTCACCCTACTTTATTATTTCTTTCATGTATACCTTTTCATATGTTTCATTTCGCTCAAGGAAAGGCAGATGTTGTATTGCAATGTCAATTGCCTTTGCCAAGGCTTGCTGTTGGTTGTCTTGCTACCATGGTTAGAATGTGGATTTTTCTGTATCCATCATCTGGGTTCTAGACTCTGAGATTCAGTTATCTCGCTTTCAGTCTACAGTTGGAGCAGGTAGACTCTCTACCTCTCTCCTTGTGTATTTTTTTAATTATTTTACAAGAAACCACTTCTTGACTCGTGTATGACTCTTGAGTTTGTTTGACTACAGAAGACACAACAAGGGGGTAGGAGGACACTGAAAAAGATGGATTTCGCCACAATTACACACACTGCATTATGGAAAATATTAAAGACTTCACAATTGCGACTCCTTAGTTAAGAATAAAAAGCATGGCAAATGTAGGTGATATTAACATTAGTCCTTGCAACACTGCCTTACATTTTAAAGTTAAATATTTATATTTAACCAAACAAAAGAATCCATTTCAAATGAATTAGCAAATGCAGTAATACTCTATTTACATTTTCCATGTACATGATCAGCTTCTTTCATGTAGTGGGGGGAACAGATGGGCCCAAAGACCAGCTCATTTGTTTGTTCACTCCTCTAAGTAGTTTGTTGCTCACATCGCGACCAGAATTATTTTCATTCTGCTTCCGGATACCAATTCTCCCTTAAGGATCTCAGTTTTGTTGTCTCTGGCTCTGTCGTCGGGGCCTCCTCTGGTGCCTCCTTGTCTGTGGTTTCCTTTCCTGAATAATGCCCTGTACCTCCGAGTGTCCAGGACTAATTGCTGATATTTCAGAAATTGTAATCACTTAAATTCGGTGTAAGCGACTGTAGGCACGAGTATCAAGGTCAGGGTACCCAGGCAGCGTTGTGATTGGTTTTGAGCATCCTGGTTCGACGCTCAACCAGGGAATGGGGGCCTCGGCATGTTCTCCATGCAGGCTGTAATGCAGACTGCATGGAGAACGGGGAAAGTGCGCATAACTGGTTTGGGCGGCCCGTGAGGGCCAACCAGACAGTCATTGCAGTCAACTGAAAGTTATCATTTTATGTTCCCACTTCTCGCACTGCTTAAAAGTAGTGGGGTGACGCTCCTGCACTATAGCGGAGGAGCCGCCACTGAAGCCTTGTATACCCACTACCAATGGGTTTGTTTGACAGTGCATGGGTCGGGAAACCACCATTCACAATGTAGCTTGAGCCATCTGATGATTGATTGTGTTAGGAGTTTTGCACTGCCAATCACACTGTTAAGTCTGATGCAAGGCCTTCCACTGGCCTTTGCGCACTGATATCATGTTTAGTTTCTTTCCATTGAGGGAACCAGCAAGCCAGTTCAGCTAATATAATAATATTTATTTTCAATATTCAATTGAGCCTACCTATTAGCGACCACTGACATCCAGGTCTGGACTCCAACAACCAATGAAGCTCGAATCCCAACGTCGGGGTAGCAGCCCGTAAGCTCTTCATACATGTCTCAAGATAACATGTAAACAACATCATGAGGTTCATGGAATAATTACTACATACTATGGATACTGGTTTACATTGTTCTGCTGGTGTGCTGTGGATCACAATTTTAGACCTTGGTTTTCTAACAAACGTTTCGCACAACTGTACATGTATTATGAGCCGAGCATTGACCGCGTATCCCTCACACTCTTTTCACTTTAACTCTGACGTTTTGGAGGTGTGTGGCGGACCTCTATTAGGCAGAGCTGCACAACTTTCGACTCTCGGAGTGGTAGGGTGAGACTTAAATACAAACATGGTAAAGATGACCCAATAGTTGTAAGCGGTTTCAGAAGAGGCCCATGCCAGACATGAGAAAAAAATTAGAATATAGGCTTTTCATCGTTTTCTAATGTAAACAGGCATTAAAAAAATTAAACATCAACCCATCAAAAGCATGAATAAAATACAGTTAAAGTGTAGGCACATAAATACAACAAAAATAATGTGAAAACATTGGACCACTAGGCCAAAAGAGGTGGGTTGTAAAAGATTTATTAATACTTAAAAAATCCTTTGTTAACAGTAACTGAAAATTAACTATCTAAAGCAATTCATATGTGCTGAAAGGATGAAATAAACTATTGTGGAAATGTATGCCGCTGAGGCAAGAAATGTGTTTTGTGAACTTGAGGAAATTCCAACATTTTATGAGGTTCATATTGCGGGTAGAGCCAAAAAAGATCCCAAAGCAACCACACCTAAAAGTTCCTCAAATTTTGCTAAGTATAAATGTGATTGTTCGTTAAGATTCATTTAGTAATAAGAACACAAGCACAAAACATTGACATAACACTGGACGCATGCACTTGAGAAAAACTAGTATTTTCAAAACCAGGTAAACTTGTTTGTAGTTGTTTATTTCAGTGATTTATATCACAAGGCATGTGAGCCAATAGCTGTTTCGATGTGCTCCTCTTCTGCATTAGTCTTTGGCTTAGGGGGTGAAGAATGACTGATAGATCTACCAATGTCCTGTCCTACTGAGTGAGTACATGAGTCTGTCATTAGGAAGGTAAGTGCAGGTGCATTAGGGTTATAGGCTGAAAAGGTGCCAGATTGGAGACATGTCACGTTATCAGGCTACAGCCTTTCTGAGCAGTAAGGTTTTCAGATGCGTCCTGAATAGACTGTCGCTATGTTAGACTCTGAGAACTAGGCCCATATTTCTGTAGGCTGCTCATTTCAGGCCATATAACGTTCAGCTACGATGTTTGCCTTTTTTGCACTTCTAGACAGGGGAAGTGTTTGCCACTTGCATGAACGCGTCTTACAGTTTTATAGATAGCTCCTGCAGTTTTAGATACTACTGGCTCACTTTCTAAAATGCCTAGTGATAGGTGGCGAACAGTGTGACTAATTATTTTCTGTACTTGGAGCCAGGATAGTATCTGGTTTTTAAAAAAAAATCTTTTCATTAAACATGCTCATCACAATGCAAGAGTGGAAAATACATAGCAGTTGCAGAGATAGATTGCAGTATAACTTAATTGAAAAGGTAGGTTCTCGCTTTACATGTAGGGTCTGGCAAATCCTACAAAACGGAATACACAACAAACAGTGGGCACGCTCTCCATTTACTCCTCAACACCCCCACAATGAGAACAATCAACCTGCCTGAGGCTAGCGTGCATTTAGGTCTATTCCTCGATACATTTGCCAAGGGCCCCATATATTTCCCCACTTCTTGGGGCATCCCCTGCTGCGATAACCCACTTCCTCCGCCCTCTGACACCAATCCAGATCTTTTTCCCAATCCACCACCGATGGCTGGAGCCCCGTCCTTCATCTCCTTGCAATATTCCGTTTAGACACCCCCACTGCCAATGCCAACCATATCTGGACGTGTCTGGGCCAGTTTGTCTCGCCCTGTGTCATCAACAACAACAGCCAGTTCGCCTCAAGAGAGTACTTTTGACATAATAGTGGCTATATCTTTCCAATATCGGCACATCAATGGGCATTCCCATAGGATGTGGCAAAAGGGGCCTATCTGTCCACATTCCATTATATATAGGGGCTCTCCCACTGCTCCCATTTTGTGAATTGAAGTGCGGGGGTAATATGCTCTATGATGGAACTTGAGTTGTATTAGCCTAAACCATACTCTAATCGCTATTTCCAGAGGGCCTTGAAGTGCCTCCACCCATTCCTCGCCTGCTATGTCCCCAAAATCATTTGCTCAAGCTGCTCCTGGGGGAGGGGGCCTGCGGGTCTGGGGAGTTATTCATTAGCTTTTTATTGATCACTGAGACACCACCTTGTTGGATCGGTCTGCCAGCAGACGATCTTCCAGGAGAGAGGAGTCGGGCAGGGCCAAACCCTCTTGGATGTGTGTCCTAAGGGCGTGTCCCAGCTGGTGGTAATGGGAGATTGCCAAGTCAAATTATTGTCTTAGGGTATTGAAGGAAATAAAGGCTCCATTTCTCCATATATCCCCAAGATGCTCAATTCCTATTTTTTGCCCACCTTGAGAAGCCACTCCGGTTGGAGACCTCTGTCAGTCTATCACTGTGCTAGAGGAGGGTCATGGCCGTCAGTGCATCTCGTTCTCCCGCATGTCTCGGCCTCGGTCCAGCATCTCACCACTGTGGCAGTGCGCAAAGGGACGCCCTCCCTTCCCTTTCGAGTATATAGAATGGTTTTGTAGTTGTTTTTGGGAATCGCATCTCTATTTACCCTATAGGCTGCTTCGTCCCCAGCCTGAGTATATCCAGTCGTTAATCACCAAACGTTGCGAGGCCCAATAGTACATTTTGACGTCTTGGATTGCTAAACCCCCATCATAGATCCTTCTCTGGAGATTCTAAAGAGTGATTCGGGGTGTGCCTCCCTGCCATAGTAACATACGGAGCTCTTGCTCTGCCTGTATGAAAACAATTGGGGGGATAGGATAAGGCGAATTTTGCAAAACATAGAGAAACCTCGGAAGAGACATCATCTTATATAGACCCGCTCTCCCCGGTAGGGATAGAGGGAGAGTACGCTAGTGCGACACATCCAATCAAAGCCTTTCTAGTTGAGGGGTGAGGTTACGCTCTAGGAATAGGGACTGATCTCTTGTCACGAATATTCCAAGGTATCTGAAGCCCACTACTTCAACTGGGGCCTCACATTGTGCTGGCAACCTACGGGGGGACCAAACAGGGGGGAGACCACTGACTTAGCCTAATTAATTCTGTAACCTGAGTAGCTCGCAAACAAGTTGAAAATATGTAGGATACGGCAACCGAGAAGTACGGCTGGGACACACACAACAGAATATCATCGGTGTACAGGGAGATTTGTTCTTCCCACCTGCCTTTCGAAGAAATCCCCCCACACCATTAGATCAGCCCTGATCCAGGCCGCCAGAGGCTCCAGTGCCAGGGCAAAAATCAGAGGCAACAGCTGGCATCCCTGTCTGGTGCCCTGCCTCAGCAGAAAAGGACTAGATAGAGCTCCATTCATCTTCACTCTCGCCAGAGGGGCTTGATATAGTAACCTTATCCACGCACAGAACCCCGGGCCGAAGCCCAGTCTAGCCAGGATGGCAAATACGTATGGCCACTCTATACAGTCGAATACCATCGACGCATCAGGCACCAACAGCGCTGACTGTGATGCCTGCGGTAGAGCTGTCATGTGCACAACTCCGTACTGTCTTCGTAAGATATGACGGGTGCTTCTGCAGGGCATAAAACCGGACTGGTCAATATGAATGAGCGAGGAAAGGACCAGAGTCAACCTTGCTGCCAAAACCTTGGCAAAACCTTTGCCTCCACATTAAGCAGAGCAATTAGTCTATATGAATTGCACTCTTCCAGGGTTTTGCCTGCTTTGTGAATTACCACAATTATGGCTGTACGTTGATCCCCCGGTAATCGCCCCAGTTCCTTCGCCACCATAAAGATTTCTAAAATTGGAAAGGACACTGTCTCTGTCATACTTTTAAAAAGCTCCACTGGCAACCCATTTGGCCCTACTGCCTTCCCAGATTGGAGAGCTCTAAGGGCCTCTGTTACCTCCTCGGTCGCAAGGTCTGCTTCAAGGGTCTCCATTAACTCAGTGGGGAGAGTCCAGAGGGAAAAGTCTTTTAGAAACTCATCACAGTCTGTTCTTGTTCTGGTGCTGATCGGACCCTATAAGTCGGTGTAGTAGGAGGCAAAGGTCTTAGCTATATCGGCACTCGTTGTTTGTAGGACTCCCGACCTGTCTTTGACCCCCACTACCCATATCCTGTCTCTATCCCTTTTCGCCAGCCAGACCAGTAATTTGGAGGCCTTGTCTCCAACATCATAGAGACAGCGCTGTCTCGCCAAAGTGTAGGACCTCGCAGCATTATCGGCTAGGGACCGCAAGTCGTGCCGGCGCAATCGCAATCTGTGTTCCACTTCCAGGCCACCACCCCTCGCCACCTCTGATTCGAGGGCCAGGATATCGTGCTCAATGTTTCTACACTCAGTCACAGCATCCCTCTTCTTTCCCCCTATCAAGGCCTGGGCCTGGCCCCGGATCACAGTCTTAAATGCTTCCCAGAGTATGCCTAGGGATGATACTGATCCCTGGTTTTCTAAAAAACATAATTCTGCAGATGTACATAACTTTCTCTTATCTCTTCATCTCAGAGATGCCAGGGGTCAAGTCTGGGAAAGGCTATCTGACTTATGTCTGGGCCCCTGAGAATGACTCCTACCGGCGAATGGTCTGATATTCCTCGTGCATAGTGCCTAGCATCTGCAAAACATCCCACCTGATCATGGCGGGCAAAGAAGTAGTCAAGACGTGAAAGGGAGCGATGGGGGGTGTGTAAAATGTATACTGAGACTTGTGGGGGGTTATGGAGTCTTCAAAGATCTCATTCCCATTGCTGACACAAAGGTCTGAAGGGACTCCCCATCAGGGCGGCCTTGTGACACCCCCAATCTATCTTGGACGGGGTCCATTATGGCATTCATATCACCCCCCAGCAGTAGTGTCCCAATCGGGAGCTCCAAGAGAAGAGCTCCCAGTCTAGGGAGGACCCCACTATGAAGTCTTGAGGGTATATATACGGAGCATAGATTCAGGGTGCGACCTTCCCACACCGCTGTGATGGCGGCATAGCAGCCCTGGGCATTGCTCCACATTGTAGATTCTACGAATGGTAACAAAGTTTTGGCTAGAATGCCCACCCCGTGAGTCTGTGGAGTAGCCCGCGTGGGCCAGCAGTTGATAACCAAAACGGTCCAATGCTTTATAATGATTGCCCCTTAGGTGTGTCTCCTGAACAGAACAAAATCTGGGGAATGACGTTGGAGCACTAGGGTACGTTTGATCTTGTTGCCCAGCCCATTTACGTTCCATGTCCATATGTGTATTTTTTAAACCTTTCCATCAATAGTGGCATAGCTCAGTTCTCAGAGCGTCAGCTGGACCCATAAGTGACACTGATATCTCCGCCCCCACTACCCTTGATCTGTATTTCAGATGAGCATAACCATTTAACTTTTCAATAACTGCGAACTTCCCCAACAACTTCCCCCTCCCTGCTCAGTGGGTGATAAACCTCCCACTTCCTCAACCTGCAGAGGTCCAGTCACCCAAACATGTGCATGGAACAGTGGGAGGGCGTTGCCTCCGTCGCCAACATATGCGAATCAACACTTGTCAAGAATAGTCACCCCTATACATTAGAACATCATCATAACACTTACTTCTGTGCAGGCCAGCCTCTCATACCCCCCTTACTCCAGGTGAGGTTAAACCACAGGCATCATTTAATTAAGCCACGTTGGTCGAATGCCGCCCATCTTTCTAATCTTTCTCTTTCTCCTTCCCCTTACCCATGTGACTCATCATGTACCAGGTACTGTTCACAATCAGTCCGTTCCGATCTTCTCTGTTCCAAAGGGCTGGATAGGGGTTCCAAGGTCTGCACGTCCGCGGTCTCTCCTGGTCCGGCGTCTTTCATTTTGTTTCGTCTGCGCCCCACTCTGCTCCAGCCTTCTAGCCAGTCCCATGCTTCTTCCGGAGTCACAAATAGGTGTGATTTGCCCTCTGTGATTATCCGCAGTGTGGCCGGGTACATCCTCATATATTTTATAATTTTGTCACGGAGGGCCATTTTTATGGAGTTGAAAGTTCGGTGTTGGCGCTGTACCTGGAATGTGACATCTGGGAAGAACCTAATCGTTGCGTTACCATATTGTAGGTCCCCATGTGACCTAGCTGCTTGAACAGGGGGCCCAGGGTGCGGCAGAGGTCCCAGCGCTCAATGTGCTCTCTCCACTGAGAAAAAATTTGACAGGCTTTTCGGACAGAGTGTATTAAGTATCGGGTCTTCCATGACTAGGTCAGCAGACTGTCCCTCTGCCCCTTTGGGGACCCCCACCACTCTGATATTGTTCCGTCACGCTCTCCCTTCTTAATCCTCGAGCCTCGCCAATACCTCTCCCTGCTGTTTTGTTAGTATAGTTACTTGTTCTTCTAGGCGTTTCGTTTTGGATTGTAGGCTACTTATATTTGTTTCCACCATGCCCACTTTCTCAGCCATTCCTCTGAAATCCTCTCGGAGTAGGTTTACCTCTTCAGTCACCACATCGAGTTTAGGTTCCAGCGTATTTCTTTAGGTCTCTCATTGCTTTCATAATGTCTCTGAGTGTGGGATTCGGTGCCTGATTAGTTCCTCCCGGCGCACCAGGCTGTTTGGTAGTGTCCTCAGTCTCTTACTAGGTAAAGAAGGTGCCCCCCTGAAAATACTTTGGAGGTCTGGGAGTAAGGGGGAAAAGGATCAACAATTTATTACTATAAACTCTCCCACTAGACCTATATCTCTTTATTTACGGCTGCTATCAGCTCTACAGGTCACCATCTGTTACATAAACTCATGGCAATTTTCTCTTTTTGACTTTGTTTTATTTCATTTTTACGTTTTTTAAGAAATTTCTTTTAGTGGAAAACATTGTGATAAATAGTGCTCATATACAAAACATATTTCATACAAAAGGTTAACATCATCATCTCATTTGAAAATTTAACAAATCTAATTAGTACTATTTCAATATCTACATCACATTTCATTTAAAATAGACTTCTTGAGATCAATCTGATATGCTCACAAGTGATTACATATCCCCCCATTGGTACCACACTTGCATCCTAACCTCTCAGCTCACTCGCACACATTCCTCCCATCCATACACACCCCAATGTCCAACAACACACACAGAGATGAAGTCACAGGGATAATACATCAACCCTCAGTAATTTGTGTTGCTGGTTGGGATGTCACACACTCTGGTCGACGTACGTTTCAGTGGAGCTTATAGTTTATATCCACCTTCTTCAGGACCACTCATTTTTAGTCTTATCTAGGAGAGTGGTGGGGGATCTGAAAACAAAAATTAACACAGGAACAAGATTTATTTATTTTTAATGTTAGGTGACCCTCAGAGCTTTTTAAACATTGCTCAGCTTTAATTATTTTAAACGGTGAGTACTCTCTCACCATATTCCAACCATAGATAGAATCCAACCATCACCAGTGCTTTTAAAAGAATCAAGTGAATCCAGAAGATATATACAAGTTGAGAAAGGAGTAAGTCTCCAGATAGACTGGCCAAAATTTTGTAATAAGCAATGAATCTTTGATAGCACGGCATCACAGATAGATAGTCCATCACCCATGCATTAGAAAGAATGACCAAGAGTGAGATACCCCTTCACAGATTCAATTCATTTAGTGAAGGCAAGAAATTGCAACCGCAGTTACCAGGAGATGGCGATTTATTTGCCAAGTAAATCCCAGTGTGTGGGACCAAAATCGCCCTAAATGGGCTTCATTTATTGTGTAATGTCACCTCATGCTCCCTTATGATAGTACTGACACCGGTGTTATTAATTCATGCAAGCAATGCAGATCTGTCATCAACTATCTGCTTTACCATTGGCGGTCCATGGGCTGCTACTGTAAAGGGGCCAATGGGCCCTTGGAGTACCGCCCACTGGTCGCGTCCTATCCGAGATGGAACTTATTGCGAGGTGTATAGTCACATCATAAACATCACTGGGAAGAATAGGGAGGGAATGAGAGTGATTATTGATAAACTCTATTTGATACCGATATCATTCTTAATGGTACTCTTTCACGGGAATGATATTTACCGTAAAAATCTTTTAAAAGGAAACAGTCCTTTCAACAGTTGGGTGCGGACTTGTGAGTACCGATTCTCGCACCTCCTTGAATGTTTTTATATATTTCTTCAGTAGCACGTGTTGTTTGGAATCGAGCATTCAGACGCTGACATTAGTATTATCCACAGCTTCTGTAAAGATGGATATAACTTTCATCACTTGCTTTTAGATGGAGGCCTGTGTCCTTTGGCTTCTGCACCGCTCTTGCTTATATGGACCGATGCCACCCCAAGCGCGATAATTTACCAATCTACATTGTCTCTGTGTGAACACCTTCTCGGTTCCGTCACCATGTGCTCTAGTTTGTGTGGACACTGCCCACTAGCCTTTTCCCATCTGGATGTTTTAGCCGCATAGCGTATAAATAGGCTTTCCTGTTTTCAGTTTCTATTTTTGGTAAATTCTGGTGGTGTTTTTTCAGTGTTTTCAAGTGATTTCAATACCTTAAAAAAACAGTGGTTATCAGTGGTTACACATTTTCGCGCCATTAAAAACTACAGAAAGTGTTTTTCCGGTGTTTATGGAACTTTTTGCTTTTATTATTGCTTGCTTTCTGCACAGATAGCGCGTGGTATATAGACAGTGTAAGTATAGTGTATATGAGGTCCAAATAGATTGTTGCAAATTAAACTTATTGTAGTACACCATACAATACTTCTTCAGTGAGTCTTTGGTCATGTGCGCTCGCTCTTTCCTTCCCATGTAAACTTCTGTGAAAAGGCCCTCTCAACATTGGCACTTGAGATGGGCAACGCCAAAACAGCCAGTACACAATGTTAACTCTGGCCACTGACATAGCTTTCCATGCCAATACTGGTTCACTTTAAGATTGCGATTCTCAGGGCAGGTTCTGCAACATTTGCGCTGATCTGGGCGCTTATGCCCTCAGAATTATTGAAGCGGTCTAAAATGAAGCAGCACTTTTGAAACTACAGAGGAAATTCCCCTTTACGGAATGGATCTAGAACAGAGTACCACAGTGAGGTTTCATTGACTTCAAATGCCATTTGTGGTGAAGGGACATTTCTATGCATCATTGCAAGCCATTTCTCGTACATTGTAAAATAAAAGTGCCTGAATTGCTCTTTACCATTGCTTACCAAGTGGCAAGCACTCTAACATGGAACATGCTGCAGTGCCAAAGTCACTAAAGGTGTCACCCAGCCTACTCTCAAGGAGATGTTTCACATCTACACCAATTATGCTGAACACTTGGCAGACAGGGGTGTTTTCAGACTCTAGTTAGGTCTCGCCTACGCAGCGCGCATGTGCTGCATAGAGGAGACCTTTAGCCATCGGTTCCCTTTTTTCCCCAAAAACGTGCACGCGTTCCATTGCCTTCAATGGCAACGCGTGCACGTGTGGCGATTGCCTTGCGGGAGTGAGCGACAGCGCCATATGGCATCAATTATCGCCGCTGGCTCCCGCAAGGGAATCGGCAGGCCCCCCTCCTGCCGCGCGAGGCGCGCTTTTGCTTGTTTTTCTAATATCGGCGTACAAATCCTCGGCGTAAATGTCCAGTTGTGTCTCTCACACACGCACTAACACCGTATTTTTCATAGGACACCCAAGCCTTTGCATAGACATTTAACCGCACCTGTGTGATTTGCACATATTGTAGGCACCCGTCAACTAGTTTTTCCGGGAGTGCCAAAGGTTTAGACTGCTGCTTACAGGCAGTCAAGTCAGTATCGAAATAAAAATGTTGCTGTGTGGAATGTTGCTTTTGCGGACACAGTTGCGAAACGAAAGACGTTAATGTCAAAAGAGCAAAATGTATACTTAAAAGTGTTCGACAGGCACCTCTTACCCTTGTTGTGAAAATCAGAGGTCCCGTGGCCCATGAAACGAATGAACGTGACAGACTCATACTAGAGAGGAAATATCGGCAAGTCGTGATGTCACTTGCTGTCGCCGGGAAAACTACCGTTCTGCGCCGCTTCCAATTGTCGGCGCTTGTTAGTGCGCTTGACGTGAGGTATTTAAACGTACATGAAGACGGGGAAGCCAAGCAAGTTAACCAAAAGTGACAAAGAAGTCGGTGGGCTGTGTTTAATGTGTGCCGGAAGGATGGGCGCTTGTTTTCGGCTGTTCCTGTCACGCCATCCCGTGTGCCCCTGCAGAGGGCTCAATCTACCGCCCCGGCCCTACTTCGGGGCTGGTGAGCGCGCAGCAGCTCCATCCATTGCCCCCTCTGCTCAGGGGACACTACAGCTGCCCTCAATCTCTGGTGGCAGCGCAGCAGACCCCCTCTCCAGTCTACTACCACATCTGCTCAGGTGGCAGTATAGCGCCTCTCCAGCCTCTGAGCGCAGGAGCCCCCAACCACCATTCACTGCCACCTCTGCTCAGGTGACCTGGCAGCAGCCTCCCTCCCCCGGCCCCTGGTGGCAGTACAGCAGACGCTCCCCACGCTCTGGCACCTTTGCTCAGGTGGCAGGACAGCCGCTGGCCACCCCCTCCTCTGATGGCAGCACAGCTGACAGCCCCCCCCCCACCACGGTCTGAGCATTCCTTGACCGCTTTGTAAATAAATGTGTTATACAGTTCGCTGTGGTAAAAGAACAGTTGACTGGGGCAGGGAACCGCGAAGGATGTTGCTTTTATTCTATGATATCACGTCCCGCAAGTCTGTTCATAAAACATTCTTTATTTAGAATTAATTTTCTGTTAAGTAAAACAAAATAAGAAAAAAAAGACCGTGTTTTTTAGTACACACCCCATTGACCCAGTCAAATGTGGCCCAGGTAACAAATATTTTGAGACAGCATCGTTTAAACAAAGAGAAAATGAGCACATAACTGTACTTACGGTGTCAAGAACGGAGCGAGTACATTTTAATATCAACTTTACAGTTCAAAAGTTCGATCTAACCTTTATTGAAAGTGAAACAAAAAAAATGCAGATTCGTTGTTAGTCACAAAATGTGAGTGAAAGAAGATGGTGCCGAATGCGGCCTGCCTGTGACGTAGGCTGGCCCCAGTGGTGCAGGGGACACCACCATTCATGTTTCCGGATCACCACGTGTTTCCTATGCGGCCTCAGTGCCACGTGCGGAATTGTATTGGGATAAAACGAAACTAGGGAGTGCCGAGAGCAGCAACGGCTTGGATGGGCGCATCTTCCATTAGTGCAGCAGGTGCAGTGGCACCGTTGCTCAAAGGCCTTAGGAACCCTGTGTATTGCTGTATTGCACAGTTGATACAGCGGTCGTGGGGCCCGATTCCGACCTGCACTAGGGCCCATGATAGTCCGCGCAATGGGTGCTGGGTGAGGGCCGCTTGTGGGTGGGGTGGTGGAGCCTTTCTTAAGGTGCAGCAGATACAGGTGTGCCTACTTACCGCCGTTCTCTATATCAAACTTTACATTTCTAATCCAGATTTAAACGCTTGTTCTGAAACCATGTGACCCTGGGCAGACCTATTTATCTCTGCGTTCATTCTATGGTATATGTGCAACGTTACAGAGCTGTCTGCATTGTAGTATAATGCAGATGAGTTTTATTGACCTCTACGGCATCCTACCGCCTCCTCCACAATACCCACGAGGGCCTGGCTTCTGTAATTCTGCCTGAAACTTGTTCCTTTAGATAAATACTCACAGAAACGAGGTGATCTGTGTACCGCATCTCATGTTTGAAAAGCTGCTCCTGCTACAGTGTACATTTTGTAAGAGGCCCGGATTGGCCATACTGCCACTTTAGCATTTCCCTGGTGGGCTGCTGGTGAGAGGGCTGCTTTCAGAACAGAATGGGTTACCTGGGTGGCCAAGCCATGCCCCCATGGCTTCAGCCCACTCGCAGCCTCTTAAAGTGCAGGGCGGGTTTGAATATATTCGCCAGAGCAGGATTTGGCTTCCTGTCTGGCCCTGTTTATGGTATAACTTGCATGGATACCAGTTTCAAAATCTAGATATTCACTAACAGAGCGATGAAGAATGGAAGTCGTTTTCATTGCTGTGGCATCGCTTGAGAATCTATCCCTTCCCTGGTCTTGTCACATCTCACCTGGGCCCTCAACGACTGACAGGTCCACTATCAATAATAAGCCATGTAGGTAAATGACTTGATACTGATAATTTTGCATATAGTAACATAACAAAATGGCCAAGAAGTGTTTTTCACACTGTCTATGATGCTTGGCTGATATGATAGAAATTAACTAGATTATGTGTGTTAAATGCATTTAACAAAAGTAAGCAACTCACAATGCCAACATATAACACAACATTAAAATATATATATTTTAATATAATTAACACATATTTACATTAAATACATTCCTTCAACTGCACATTTCACAGGACAACATATAATATAGGCAACATGGACATAAAAAACTAATTAAACATGAGACATGAACCCCAATGACAAAGTGCTGGTTTAGTTCTAGAACATGAGGCGTTGGTCAGTTGCCTGCTGTTCTTGGAACTGATCTGTGGTTGAATCGTTCGTGGGTCCTTTTAATTAAAGGATCTATCGTTTTACTTCATCGTGGCTCCAGTATCCTTTTTATACACCAGAAGCGGGCCGCATGATATCTGTTGGTGATCACTACACCGAGTGTGCCATGAATGGAACTAAACAGCATTTATTATTTTCACGGACACGTGCATGTAAACTTTGCTGTCGGGTCCCGAGAGATAACTGCTTATGAATATAGACTTTGTCCAGCAGTCTGAAGCCTTGGGAAAACATAAATCCCTTTTACTCATCCACGTGCAATCATGAAGACATTCAGAGTGATGCTGGTATTGCCTGCCCAGCTGCAGAAGTGTGAGGATGGGTGTGACTAAGCATGCTACCGTGTGAAAGGGCACCAAATGGATACAAAGACTGAAGTCAACAAGCATTGGCATAGCCAATAGGTCTCACCTTTGGGGCCTTATAAGTATTTAGTTATGCAGCACAATATCCTTGGTGCAACAACATCAACTGTTGCATGGCGAAACACTTATAAGGTCCCAAAGGCGAGACCTATTGGCTATGCCAATGCTTGTTTTTTTATTATGTCCACTACAGCAGTTATGTTTTCCTGTAAAAATCTAAGAATGCAGTAGAGTGTACTTTTTTTCACATCACTATCAATATGTGGCCAAAAATTCTCACATTTCTTGCCTTTGGCATCTTCACTCGGCAAAAATTCTGTAAATGGTTTCCACATGGATAATATAGCATTCATAGCCCCTTGGGCTGAGAACCATCAGCTAAGGGACACAGTAATGTAATATAGACTTATAGAGCGCACTATCACCCCACGGGTATCCTGGTGCTGAGGTTAGCTCCCCTATATGCACATATTTACCATGAGGATGACTGTTCCGCTTTACACCCTTGGGAAGAGCCAAGTTTTAAGCTTATTCCTGAAGTGTAGGAATTCATCAGTTTGCCAAAGATTGGGTGGGAGTTCGTTCCATAAACGGGCAGCCGCACAGCTAAATGCTCTACCTCCAAACCTGGAGGTTCTACATCTGGGTATGCTAACCAGATGGACTGCAGAAGAATGAAGACATCTAACGGGGGCATACCAGGCAAACTTTTCCTGCAGTGGCGCCGGTCCTAGTCCATGTAGAGCCTTGAAAACAATACAAAGTGATTTGAACTGTATTCTCTGTGGTACTGGAAGCCAGTGGAGCTCTTTAAGGGACATAGAGGCTCTGCGTGGCTTCTTTAGGGCAAGCTTTGCGGCTATTGTTTGAATTCTTTGGAGTTTCACGATCAAAAAGTTAGGAGCACCCAGTAGCAAAGCATTGCAGTAGTCCAGACGGCTCAGAATAACACTTCTCACCACGAGAGCCCTGGCTGTCATGGGTAGCATAGGGAGTATTTTCCGCAATGCTTTGTTGAGGGAGAAACATGTACCAACCCTTTTATTTATGTGGTTTTCTAGACTCAACTTGTCATCAAAAACTACTCCCAAATTGCGCACAACCTCAGAGGGTATGGGGGGGGGCTTGTCTGAAGGAATAGGCCAAAAATTAGCAGGGAGCGGACGAGGGACTTTCTTGGCCGTGCAGTACAGGATTTCAGTTTTTTCCCCGTTGAACTGCAGGGAATTGTCTGAAAGCCATCTAGCAGTTGTATTCATGCATTCATGAAAGCTATCAAGTGGTATAGACTGAGTCCCCTCTAAAGACAGAATGAGTTGCGTGTCATCCGCATAGATCACCAAATTGAATTTATAGGATTTGATGATCGGTATCAACAGACTCATATAGATATTAAAAAGGATCGGGCTAATTGACGACCCTTGGGGAACACCATGCTGAATGGAACCAAATTTTGATAAAAAAGGGGGAAGAGCCACTGCTTGTTGCCTATTCTCAAGGTACGACTGGAGCGATTTCAGTGCCAAACCCTCCACCCCAATTTCCGCGAGCCGCCTCAGAAGGATCTTATGATTGACAGTATCGAACGCGGCAAACATGTCCGGTAGGATCAATATCGCCGACTGACCCCTGTCTGCACGCATTCTAAGCTCGTCCAAAACTTACTAATGCAGTCTCCGTTCCATGACCCGGGCGGAAACCAAATTGTACGTCTTCCAGCCGAGATTAGTTTCCAGAAATTGCGAGGGGGTTTTACTAACCAGGTGTTCTAAAATTTTCACAGGGACCGGTCCGCTCCGGCTTGCTGCTGCGGCGGGCTGCGCTGGGACCTCCTCGGCTGAGGCAGAGGCCGCGGGACCGACGCTGCGGAGATCTCCACCCCCGGTGATGCGGCGCGGCTCCTGAGAGCCCCGGAGACCCCGCTCCGCGTCAGCTGCTGTCCGCATCTTCTTTTGTGGGTCCGGAGGGCCTGGGCCTCTGCGCGTCCTGGGACGCTGGACCGGATCCCGGACGCGATCTGCTGGGCGGCCGCCATCTTACCGCCGTCCAGGTTTTGGCTGGTGTGGGCGCCGGTCGGCCCCATCTCTTTGGCAGTGGCTCTCTCCCATCGGGCCCGGGGCCGTGCTGGGCCGGGGGCTCCCGCGGGTGCGCTCCACTCCACGCGCACATGATCTGGGGCACCCTCTGCACACCGGTGACTGCCTACATCGCAGACTGAGAGTCCCGGAAGCAGGGGGACTCCCGCTTCTGGCCCGAGGAGCGGCTCTGCATGCTTTGACCTGAGCGAGCACTGGAGGAGGCCTCCTGGAGGCCTGGCCACCATTTTACATCACGGCAGACTGCGGCTGGTGACGCTGGAGCCTCCCCTACACGACCTGGGGTTGAGTGTGCTGGGGGTCCTGACTGCGTGGGACCTAGCTGCGCGGCTGCCACGGATGACTCGCCTCATGACCAGCGGCTGAGTGCCCCTGGGTGCCCAGTACAGTGTCGCGGGCGCCGGCCGGGGGCCCTGGGAGCGCTCGCACAGCTCCTGACCATTGGCGGCGGACTTCCCGAGAGAGACGGCCGGTGCCTTCCTTCTCCGCTGTGGGTGTCCGCAGTGCGTGCTGGCTGCAGTGGGACCTGGCTGCCTGACCTTGGCGGATAACACCCGGTGAGTGGCGCATAGCCCGGGCGCGAGGGCCTACATCTCCTGGCGCGCCCCTGCGGCTTCCCTCTGGATGATACTGGGACCGGAGACATTGGCATAGTAGTGTCTTGGTGAGCCGCCGCTTCCCCTCCACACAGGCTCAGCGGAGATCCAGCTCAGAGGCGCATTGCAGGTCTGGCCCCCCCACTTGGCATAGCGCGCAGGACCCAGCTCAGACGCGGAGGGGGATCAGCATTGGTGTGGCGGCTGGCCCGCGGTGCCCCTCGGCAGAGCAGCCTGTTGACCACCTGGACCAGCAGTACAAGAGTGTCCCTGAGACAGGCCCCTCGGGAGGAACCATTGGGGCCTACTAAGAAGCCCCCGGGCCGCAGTGGGCCCCTGCGTGTCCTGCACTGCCCGGACTCCTGGTGTGCCGCCACAGCGATAGCTGCGATACCGCCTCTGGCTGGCACGCACTCCCGTCCCGCCTTTCACTCGGGCGGCAACGATGGCTAATGCACGCGCAAGAAAGGAGAAATCCCTCAATGAACTCTTGCTGAAGCAGCCCTCCAAAACTCAGGGGCACACAGACTCTATTACAGAGGCGGTCAGCCCAGCCACAAAGGCCTTCATGCTGGAACTATTCTCGGCCATCAAGGAAGATATCCAGGAGCTGAAGAGCCAGTTGGCATCTGATCTCGGGGAGGTGCGCCGCGGCGTCGACGAAGTAGGGGAGAGAGTCGCCGTCCTGGAAGAACACGAGTTGGCGAGGGAAGACGATATGCATCAACTCCAACAGAAGGTCCTCCGCCTACGGGACCAGAACCTAGACCTTCAGGCACACGCGGAAGATCTCGAAAACAGATCCCGTAGGAATAACATCCGCATTCGAGCAATACCATGGAAGGCGGAGGGAGAGGATCTGCGAGGCTATGTCTCGTCTCTCTTTCAGCAAATCTTGGGCAAGGAGGGTGCGCGAGAGATCCAGATGGACCGTGACCACCGGGTGGGTCTGCCGAGGGGCGGCAAGGCTCCCCCGCCTGATGTCCTCGTTTGCATCCATGACTTTCAGCTCAAGGAACTGATCCTGCGCAAGGCCAGGGTGGCCGAACCAATTCAGTTTCGAGGGCACACTCCGGCCCTCTTCCAAGACCTGGCGGCATCGACACTGGCCAAGCGGAGAGAATTCCGAATAGTCACGTCCCATCTACGGGATAAGGGAATACCGTACTCATGGGGACACCCCTTCCGCATAATTTTTAAACATCAGGGGAAGCTGAGGCAGTTGCGCTCCCTGGCCGACACCATGGATCTCCTGGGGCTGGCAGCAGACACGACCCCGACGCCAAGTGTCAGTCCCTCAACTCGTGAAAGGAAACGTCTTCCCCGCTGGCAGACCGTCGGCAAGCCCTCGACCTCCACAAAGCCAGGCCCAGAGGAAATAGCAAAAGAGCGAGATGCGGTGCTCTCTACCCTCTCTCAGGCCCAGGACTGACCGAGCACCCCGTGAAGCATTCCGATCTCCATCAGGGGAATGGGAGTACTGAGCCGGAGCCGGAGGGGCTCATCAGTGGTCCACTTTTTCCGACGTCCTAGACTTCCCCTTGGGGCGTGCACGCTGCCTGGTATTCTACTTCTGGTAGGTTCATTCCCCCCTGATCTTCCCTACGAGACAGACTCTAGTCTCCTGCTCTTCTTTATTGACTCACGCGCTGGTGGAGCTTCTGTGGTCCTTCCTTAGGCCACTTAAGAAGACTGTCCTCCTTTGAGACGCCGCCCGTTCGGGCTGGACATTCTATGTTGTATTCTTGTTGGGGTTTTTGTTCTTTTTTCTTTTTGGGGATCTTCCGTATCACACTTAGGGACCAGGGCCTTCCTGTAGGGGCCTCCGCACGCTCCAGCCCACCACCTGCGCAATATCCCCAGCGTACTAGCAGACCAATGAGCATGTTCCCCACCAGTGCCGATGCCTAGGGACTTGAAAATTATCAGCCTTAATGTCAGAGGCCTGAACCACCCCACGAAGCGCACCGCGATTCTTTCACTCCTTGAGCAGACAGAGGGCGATATTTGTATGCTACAGGAGACCCATCTATTAGCTAAAGACACCCCTCGCATGCGCTCCCGACGCTTCTCGCGCCAATTTTGGTCCTCGGGGGTAACGAAAAAGAATGGGGTGGCCATATTACTGGGGGCTAAATTTGAGGGCAAGGTCCTATCTACCTTCTATGAGTCCAAAGGGAGGGTCTTAGCGCTCAGGATCCAGTGGGGCTCCACTGTCTTCACTATCCTCAACATATATGCCCCCAATACACAGCAGGAAGTATTCCTCCGCAGGCACATCACGGAAGGGCTGGCCTCTCCGGACCCAGCATTAATAGTGGGGGGTGACTTCAACCTGGTAATGGATAACGAGAAGGACCGATCTGGGCAACTTCATACACAGATAGGAGCCCTCTCCCCCGAAGGGACGCGCTGGCTAGCAGAGAATGGCCTACATGATGTATGGCGCATGCGACAGATAGACACGCGCGATTACTCATATTATTCAGCTGCCCATAAATCCTACGCACGGCTCGACATGTTTTTAGTCTCGAGTACACTTCTTCCTAGGGTACAGGACGCTTCAATAGCAGTGCGCTCCCTATCGGATCATGCGCATGTCTCACTCTCCCTGCGCTCTGAGGGGTTTCAGCACGCCCCTTCTAGATGACGGCTGCGCGTAGGCCTTTTACACTCCCCTGCTGTTGTGAAGGAAGTACGTGATAAGATTGTGACCTACCTCCAACTCAAAGACAATGGTACAACTTCCTTGGCGGCAGTGTGGGAGGCGCTCAAAGCGGTAATAAGAGGAGAGTTTATGGCCATTTCCTCTGCAGAGGCTCGTCAACGTAGAGAAGCTCACGGGGCGCTGGAGCAGGAAGTAGCGGAACTAGAGGCGATACATAAGCGCACAGGGGCCTGTCGGGTTTGGCGTGCGCTGGAGAAGAAACGGACACTCAAGCGTTTAGATCTGGACAGGGCCGAATACGACTTGGTGCGCCTGCGGCATAGGTTCTATTTGGGAGGTGACAAGTGCGGAAAAGTGCTGGCGCAGAGGCTGCGGGCCAGAGCTATTACAGGGTCCATCTCTTTTCTCAGAACCCCGGCTGGGGAGGAACTACACCAGGACTCTCAGATTGTCGAAGAGTTCCGATCTTTCTATCGCGCTCTCTACAGCACCGATCAGCAAGATACCCCTGAGGCTAGTGATTATTTGGCGACTAGCAATTTTACCCGCCTCCCGAAGGTGGAAGCAGACCCCTTAGAAAACCCTATTGGAATAGAGGAGGTTATCTCCGCCATTGCGAAACTGAAGGTAGATAAATCACCCGGGCCCGACGGCTATCCCGCCCTTTTTTACAAAACGTTTTGTCACGAATTAGCTCCCCTTCTCACGTGGCTATTTAACTCGTTTCAAGATAGTGAAGCGATGACGGAATCGATGGGTGAAGCAGCGATCTCTGTCATCCTCAAGCCTAACAAAGACCCATGCCATTGCGGTTCATACCGCCCAATATCGCTACTCAACATAGATGCGAAACTGTTCACGGGAATTCTAGCGGCACGGCTGAATCCCCTCATGGCAGGTCTCATAGACCCTGATCAAGCGGGATTCATCCCCACCAGACAAGGGAGTGACAATACCAAAAGACTTCTGCACCTCCTTGATAGTATTCACCGCTCCCGGGTGGGGGCAGTGCTTTTTTCGGTCGACGCGGAGAAGGCGTTCGACAGAGTTAGCTGGCCATACTTGTTCGACACCCTCCGAAGCTTTGGTTTCGGTCCTCGTTTTCTTACTTGGGTACGATGCATATACCACGCCCCTCGCGCGTTCGTCAGGGCTAATGGGGTTTCCTCCACTCCCTTTCCGATTGCCCGGGGAACCAGGCAAGGATGTCCCCTCTCGCCCCTTTTATTTGCCCTATACTTGGAACCCCTGGCACAGAAAATTCGGGACCATCCGGATATCCAGGGCATCAAATTTGGGGGCTATTACCATAAGGTCAGCCTCTATGCCGACGATATTATTCTCTCTCTCACGCAGCCACTGGCCTCCCTTCCGGCGTTGGTAGAAGAGCTTGAGACTTTTGGCCGGATATCGGGCTTTAAAGTGAACCTTAACAAATCCCAGGTCATGAACCTTTCAATGCCGCACCCACAGGCGGAGGACCTTCAACGGTCTCTCCCCCTCAAATGGTCTAGCGACCCGCTTCCTTACCTGGGCATCCTGCTGACTCCCTCACTGCCACGCACCCTGGAGGTGAATTACTCCGCTCTGGTGGCACAAACGCGAAGAGCCTTGGATGGATGGACTAAACACACTCTGTCCTGGTTCGGACGCATAGCGGCGGTTAAGATGATGGTCTTACCACGTATCCTGTATCTATTCCAGACCCTCCCGATGACTCCGCCACCTGGAACTGTGCGGTCATTGCAACTGGCATTGAATAATTATATTTGGGGAAACAAGAAAGCACGCCTCTCGGTGGCACAGCTCTCGCGCTCCAGGGACGAGGGTGGAGTGAGGCTACCCCTCCTACATAGATACATGCAGGCTGCGCATCTACGTTACGTACTAGAATGGAATCGCTCGCTATCGGAGAAACACTGGACCTTTATGGACCAAGCAGTAGCGGGGGCGAACCTTTGGCGCGAACTTTGGCTCCCTCGCTGCCTTCGAGCGTGGGGCCTCTACTCTTCTTCGGTCACGGCGGCCACCATGAAAGTCTGGGATAACGTGTCATTGGCTAAAGGCCTCACTACATTTCCCTCCCCGATGAAGCCTCTCCTAGACAACCCAGACTTCCCGCCAGGCGTCAAGTCCGTTGTTGCACAGAGATGGAGAGAAGCAGGCTGCAAGCGCTTAGGCCATCTTTTTGATCTCAAGGGCATCATTCCATTTAGCCGTATGCGCCTCGATCTTGACCTTCCCCGATCAGACGAATATTATTACCTACAACTGCGACACTGGGCCACATCCCGGGCCTGCCTTGTGCAGGCATCTCGCACTCTTACCCCTTTTGAACACTGGGTGGCGAAGAAAACAGATGATAAACACCTCATATCCGAATTGTACACGCTTCTCACACCGCAACAGAAAGGGACTCTCACTCGGGGGCAACTCCGATGGGAGGCGGAAGTAGGCAGGGCCCTCACGGACATGAATCCGCGTTTAAGGTCGCTGCATATTGGTACCTCACCCCGGCAAGGATACACCAATGGGACAAAAACCACACGGAGTGCTGGCGAGGTTGTGGGATGTCAGGCTCTCTTGCGCATCTGCTCTGGCACTGCCCGAGGTTGGAGCGGTTCTGGGCATTGGTCCTCAATGACATTGACGAGGCTTTTGATACGGAAATTCCCCGCTTCCCAGCGTACACCCTGTTAGGCTTATCGAACCCTCTCACCTTCCCTCTGCGGTCACTGCGCGGTAGGCAGATAGCATTAGCTCTCCTTGCAGCGCGTCAGGCGATCCTTTTGCTATGGGGTGCTGCCACAGTTCCAGATCATTCGGCTTGGCTCCATAGGCTTTGGATGACCTTGGCAATGGAACGGCTTTCACTCATCCAAACGCAGAGAAGCGAGAAATATGCTCACCTTTGGGCACCATTCATCTCACTACTATCGAAAGATGTCAGGGAGGTCACTTGCCCCAAACTTCTGCAATTACTGCATTTGATACCCCCTACGGAGAACCTCACTGAACCCCTATAGGAGGAACGGACATGGGCGGGCAGATAGAGTAAGATCCCCCTACAGCCCCTGCTACTAAGATACGGAATTCCCTCCCCTCTTTTCCCCTTTCCCTTTCTTAGTACAAGAGGTTGGTGGGCGGGAGGGTGGGGTTTCGTTTTTTTCTTTCTTTCATCGTTCTTCTTAAATGTAGAATTTTGTTGTGTGCCACCCAGATTTTCAGATGGCATTGGCCGCTGGGCCTCTCTAGTCCTGATTCTACTGGTAGCCCGCCGTTGGGTTGCTGGCCTTACTGCAGCCCCTTTCGTACATCTTTGATTGCATTGTTTGTAGCCGCCGGCCCCTGTGGTTGTAGGCAGAAGGCTGTGTACACCTGAAGAGTCGTTTTTTCAAATGTCTAATAAAACCGATTTGTTCCATAACATTTTCACAGGGTATGGGAGAAGGGAAATAGAATGATAGTTGTTGGGACACTGGGGGTCAAGTGTAGCTTTTTTCAACAGGGGTGACACAATTGCTTGTTTCCAGCAGGTAGGGACTATCCCACTGCTCAAGGATTGGCAGCAGATCTGACGGAGCTGTGGGAAAAGCTCCTCACCGTGCTCCTTCCATACCCTATGAGGGAGGGGGTCCATAGGGGACCCTGATGCAGTGCACAGAGCAAGTTTATACAATTCTTCCTCTGTAGGGGTATCGAAATGATCTAGAGTTGCTAGCTTGACCTCACTTGCCCCTTCCTCCTTCTGACAGACTGGCAACTGTAGCAACACACTGGTTTCACTGCTACTCGTGTTCCTGATCTACTGCAAGACCATTAATTAATTTTAGTGATTTTCTCCTCAAAAAATGTTGCTAGACCATTGCATAAGTCTTGAGTTGCAATGGTCTTGTTTTTTAGGCAGTCGGGCTTAGACAGATCATTTACTATTTTAAAAACACTTCTAGCTTTGTTGGATGCCTCTAAGATTGTGTTCGCATAATACTCCGCTTTTGCTTTAGCGATTTCCCTTTTATAATTGCCCAATATTAGCTTCAATGCTATTTTATCGTCTTCCTGGGATGACTCTTTGATGCCACACAAAGCACGAAATGATAAATATTTGCGTTTTAGTTCCTGTGCATAAGAAAACAGTGCACCAGAATGGACTAAAAAGTCAATAGCATTCCTCATTAACTCTGAAGATTGTAAAGATGCTTTCAGCATACCATCTAACAAGTGGCAAGGATCTCTTACAGGGAAGCACTTCAGCTCGGGTATCAATTTTGACAGGTCATCACACAACTTTTTCATATGCGTAGCTGAATCACTGCACATACAAACAATATCACTCCAATCTTTGTTGAACTTGGAAAGAACCTTTTTTGCAGGGCATTCCAAGTGACACTGCGTTCCGTGTTTACCAAAAGTCTGGTGTCATGTTTTAACCACTATCCCAGAAGCTTGGTGTTAGCGCTCTTTTCACATATACTTTTCACTATACCTTGCATTGAATGTTTAAAGCCTGAGGTGTTGGCAATTCGCCTACTATCAATACTGACTCACTAGAAACTGGGGGCTAATGTATTAAGGGTTTTTACCCATTCTCTGTGGGTAAATGTGATGACACACATTAGGAAAGATTCTTATGAAACCAGCCATTTTACCCATCAGTGAAAGAATCAAACACAGCCAAAATACCAAATATGATTTTGATATTTCCTGATTCTCTACAGTTTATAAAATAATTAAACAAGACCTAAAACATGCTTCTAAACCCTGCATCTTTAGACCAAAGAACACAAAACTGAAAAAAACAAAAGGAAGAAAATATTTTAGTGGCATCCCTAAACAATAAAACTCAAGCAGAATAATGTTAGCCCAGACTTTCTTACTGCTAGCTTGTTTAACAAAGTTACATTGTATTGGCCCCTACAGGAAGGAAAAAAATGACTCACTCTCTTTTTCCTTTCTTTGAATGGCATTTAGTTTGTGGCTGTGCAGGTGTTTTTTCAGTGTTTATATGTTTTCACTGGTGAGGGCTATTTCTCTTTCAGTGGGGTTTTATCAGTTATTATAGGTTTAAACCTAAAACCGGACAGCCTACGTATAAAGCAAGGAGTGGCCTGTGTATACCCCCTGTATATCGCTCTAATTCATATACTGCCAGCAAAGCTCGTGACATATTGGATGGTAATGCATCTAATTAGCCAAGGGTGCCCCGAGTTTTTAATCTACAGGGTTAACCGCTGAGAGAGTTTGGATTTATGATCATGCTCTAGAAGTTTCATAGAGCTACTGGCCGCACACTATGTACTCATTAATGCGGCCACACTACGATCATCCAGGAGACCTACTATTCTCTCTCATTACTCGAAAATACGGGGCTCTTATACTTAACATGCTGCGGCAAATCCCCATGTGTTGACTATCAACATGCTTTATGAGCGGGCACTATCGTTGCGTTTTATGAGCAAATTCAAACCAGTTATTAACACACGCCCCATTCTGCAATTTGCATACTCGTATATCCCTACCTGGTCTCGGTCATCTTTCCTTCTACTCCTCCGTCTTTTGCGCGGGTAAAGGCAATCTGTGGCGTGTTGCGTCTTTTGAAAGGATTTTATCGGGATGGCCGTAAACCTCTCACGGTATGATCCGTAGAAGCGCGCTACACGTAACAGGAGCGCCATCTTGTAATGGTGTCTAATCGGCTTTTATAAGATGCCCGTGTCTCCAGGATTATTGATGAAGGAGAGATGGGTCCTTTTCATACGGGGACCCGGGCCGCCATCTGTAGTGGTATGTAAGGAACTGATATACTATATCGCTACATTCATCCAACTCCCAGCTTTCAAATGATAGACAAGTCCATCGTATTAAGAAGGGAGGGATTACTACTTCTTACTAAACGGGATACTCCTATATTAATACGTTTTTATAGAAGGAGCTTAATTACATTGGTGTACAAGTGGGTGTGTTTCCTGAGTGTGTACACACTCGGAAAAGTCTATCAACTTCCTAAGTATTAGTTTAACCCCTTTTATGGATATTTTAAAGATCTGTCACTCACATACAGGGGCCCTTGCATCGCGCTATTCTCTATGGCTGTGGTATGATAGTTCCCACTGTGTATAAGTTGCCTACAGGAAATAGGTAATAGTACTTTTTACGATACTCATTTATACTGAAATATCTGTGGATTGGAGAATGTGGCTTAGGTTTCTCTACATAGAGAGTCTGCCAATAATCCGATAATTCATAGCCAAAGATGTTATTGTTGCCAATGTTATCCCACAACTAGGGGGACCAATTTTTTATTATTGTCTCTGTGATGTAATCTGTGTGACTGTTGGTTAACACTTAGTGGGAGATCATATTACCTTCCACATGATTTCTTTGTTTAATCCCTCCTTCACTGTATTAAAAGTAAATATCCAGAAGGTTTCCCTGCGTTTGCGTATATCTGACGCCTCCTGGCCACTTTTGGATCTGACCTTCTCCAGTATCAGCCATTTGAGTTCCTTTTCATTATGGTCCAAATCGCAACAGTGTTGGACCATGGGGGATGTTAATTTCTTAGTCTTAATAGCTGATTTATGTTCAGAATAACGAATTCTGAACTCTCTGCCCGTTTTGCCAACATATTCCAAGTTGCAAGGACAGAGAATAAGGTACACTATATTGTGACTTCTACAATTTGTCATATCTTTCAAGGTACCTGCCTGCCCTTTGTACTCCCATCGATCTGTAACAAGTGCTGTATCACATGCTGCGCACTTCCCACACTTGTGGTTGCCTTTGATCGTGGGTAGGCCCGTGATAGATTTTTGAGTTTGTTGCGTTCCATGCCTCTCTCTGGTGTGGACCAGTTTATCCATAAGGTTGGCGTTTTGACGATATGCCACAATAGGCTTTTGAAGTCTGTTGTAGTCCTCATTGACATTTAAAATGTTCCAGTTCTTGTCCAGGATTTTCTTCACCTTTATAATTCAGAGTGGAGTGGTTGATGATACATACCAATTTGTCTTCCTTCTTACGGTTGGTGCCGGACAAAAGTGCTTCCCGATTATAATATCTTGCTCTCTTAAACCCTGTTCTAACTAAGCGTTTAGGATACCCTCTTTGCAGGAGTCTTTTTCAGTTCGTCCCCATGGGTATCATACTCTTTAATGTTAGAGCAGTTGCGCCTAATCCTTAGGAATTCTCCGAAGGGTATTGAGTCTTTCTGACAGTTCAGATAACTGTCATGCTGTAAAATCGTGTTTTTGGCTGTAGGCTTACGGTAGAAACTAACTTGTATTCGTCCTGTATGGCCTGAAATCAATATATCTAAAAATTCTACTGCTTTAGTACTGTAATGAGCTGTAAATTTTATATTGTTGTCACTGACATTTGGCCATGAGATGAAGTCCATTAAAGCCTGCTCTTCTCCTTCCCATATGAAGAAGATGTCATCAATGAATCTACGCCATACCCTCACATTTTCATAGAATGGCGCAGATTCATTGTATATATGTTTGATTTCCTACTTGCCCATGTAAATGTTGGATGATTGTAGTGTGGCCGCATTAATGAGTACATAGTGTGCGGCCAGTAGCTCTATGAAGCTTCTAGAGCATGATCATAAATCCAAACTCTCTCGGCGGTTAACCCCGTAGATTAAAAACTCGGGGCACCCTTGGCTAATTAGATGCATTACCATCCAATATGTCACGAGCTTTGCGGGCAGTATATGAATTAGAGCGATATACAGGGGGTATGCACAGGCCACTCCTTGCTTTATACGCTATGCGGCTAAAACATCCAGATGGGAAAAGGCTAGTGGGCAGTGTCCACACAAACTAGAGCACATGGTGACGGAACCGAGAAGGTGTTCACACAGAGACAATGTAGATTGGTAAATTATCGCGCTTGGGGTGGCATCGGTCCATATAAGCAAGAGTGGTGCAGAAGCCAAAGGACACAAGCCTCCATCTAAAAGCAAGTGATGAAAGTTATATCCATCTTTACAGAAGCTGTGGATAATACTAATGTCAGCGTCTGAATGCTCGATTCCAAACAACACGTGCTACTGAAGAAATATATAAAAACATTCAAGGAGGTGCGAGAATCGGTACTCACAAGTCCGCACCCAACTGTTGAAAGGACCGTTTCCTTTTAAAAGATTTTTACGGTAAATATCATTCCTGTGAAAGAGTACCATTAAGAATGATATCGGTATCAAATAGAGTTTATCAATAATCACTCTCATTCCCTCCCTATTCTTCCCAGTGATGTTTATGATGTGACTATACACCTCGCAATAAGTTCCATCTCGGATAGGACGCGACCAGTGGGCGGTACTCCAAGGGCCCATTGGCCCCTTTACAGTAGCAGCCCATACATCCTGGGACCGCCAATGGTAAAGCAGATAGTTGATGACAGATGTGCATTGCTTGCATGAATTAATAACTCAGGTGTCAGTACTATCATAAGGGAGCATGATGTACATTACACAATAAATGAAGCCCATTTAGGGCGTTTTGGTCCCAGACACTGGGATTTACTTGTCAAATAAATCGCCATCTCCTGGTAACTGCAGTTGCAATTTCTTGCCTTCACTAAATGAATTGAATCTGTGAAGGGGTATCTCACTCTTGGTCATTCTTTCTAATGCATGGGTGATGGACTATCTATCTGTGATGCCGTGCTATCAAAGATTCATTGCTTATTACAAAGTTTTGGCCAGTCTATCTGGAGATTTACTCCTTTCTCAACTTGTATATATCTTCTGGATTCACTTGATTCTTTTAAAAACACTGGTGATGGTTGGATTCTATCTTTGGTTGGAATATGGTGAGAGAGTACTCACCGTTTAAAATAATTAAAGCTGAGCAATGTTTAAAAAGCTCTGAGGTTCACCTAACATTAAAAATAAATAAATCTTGTTCTGTGTTAATTTTTGTTTTGAGATCCCCACCACTCTCCTAGATAAGACTAAAAATGAGTTGTCCTGCAGAAGTTGGATATAAACTATAAGCTCCACTGAAACGTACGTCGACCAGAGTGTGTGACATCCCAACCAGCAACACAAATTACTAAGGGTTGATGTATTATCCCCGTGACTTCATCTCTGTGTGTGTTGTTGGACATTGGGGTGTGTATGGATGGGAGGAATTTGTGCGAGTGAGCTGAGAGGTTAGGATGTAAGTGTGGTAACAATGGGGGGATATGTAATCACTTGTGAGCATATCAGATTGATCTCAGGAAGGCTATTTTAAATTAAATGTGATGTAGATATTGAAATAGTACTAATTAGATTTGTTACATTTTCAAATGCGATGATGATGTTAACCTTTTGTATGAAATATTTTTTGTATATGAGCACTATTTATCACATAATGTTTTCCGCTAAAAGAAATTTCTTAAAAAAGTAAAAATGAAATAAAACAAAGTCAAAAAGAGAAAATTGCCATGAGTTTATGTAACAGGTGGTGACCCGTAGAGCTGATAGCCGTAAATAAAGAGATATAGGTCTAGTGGGAGTGTTTATAGTAATGAAGTGTCCTCAGTCTCTTCCTCCGCCCTAATGGGGATGATGTATTTGTTGATCTGGTTAGATCGGCCCGGGTGAGGTCCTTTTGTATGCACCATGTTCCATCAGGCTTGATGTCTAGGCCTGTATCCCTCGGTGTAATGCCTCTTAGGGTGAAGCAACTCGACTGTACCAGCGCCGTTAACTTCCCCTACACTGGGATTCAGATCACCTTCCCTGTCTCCCTGGCCAAACCAGTCCAGTGTACAAATTACTTTTGTTGTGTAGCAAGTCTACAGAGTTCTCCGGCAGTCCATTTTATGGCCAGGTGTCTATTGCATCTGCGCTGGTAATCTACTTCTCTGGCAAGCACCGCTCCCCCATGTGCCAGGCAGCCCTGATTCAGGTGTTTATGGATGTTGCAGGGCAGCCTAGCCACACTAATTTCTTCACCTCTGGGAGGGGGGTGGAATGCCCACCACCCCACCCTCCGAGCCGGCCCCCTCTGTGCGGCCTACCTGCTGCAGGAGTGAGGCAGTCCCCTTCACCACAATCAGCAGGGCTCCCTACTGCCTTAACCATCAGCCTATGATCAGTTCGGCCCAACCCGGCTCTCTTTATGCAGGCCAGTGGTGAAGATCTTCCCTAAGCCGATCGATACCTGCTCACTTGGGGCCCTTTAACCCGTGTTCACTTCAGGCTTCCAATGGGCCTCAGCTTCAGTTCGGCAGAGGTGTGTCCGGCTTCTAAACATTGCAGCTATCTGCCGGGCACTTCTGGGGCCCCAGCCCACTCCCGGCCGGGAGTGGTTGCCACCAGAGCACTGCAGGGAACCCCCCCCGCTCCTACGAGGAACACCCCTCCGCTCCGTTAGTGCAAAGTTCCGTTCGGCCAGGAGCGGGCACCGCGACGTTGCGTACAGCAGCAATCAAGGCAGACCTCACCGGTGATGCTGTCGTCCTCTCTTTTGACTCTGGACCACGCTCAACTGGGGGCCCCCACTGTCACGGATACCGGGTAACCGCCAGAGGTACTCCGAAGCTCATTTGGTGGGAGGGGGCTCACCGACCTCCTCCGGATTCAGTACATGTTTCGGCCGAGAAGGCTAGGAGTGGATGCTGCCATTTTGCCTACCGCCTCGGTTCGCTCAGGGCGCTCCGGTCTTCTTTCAGGTGCCTTATTTACAGCGGCGGGCTTCCACCTGGACTCTCGCGTGTTCCTCCGTCGTGAACCTTGAAGGGGGTAAAGATTAAGACGGATGATGCCGGATAGCGCTGGGTTATTTCCTGCCGATTTAGAGGAGCCGACTCAATGTGCGGCCATTCCTCTCGACAGCAGGCCATGCCCCTCCAAGATAGTAACTTCAATCATGTGAAGAGCATTCTCACATTTTTATTAGGTCTTGGGTAGATAGCACTTGTTTTGTCTCGAAGAGACTTGTATTTAATCTGTGGGCTTCAGTCTGTCCACAGACTTCCCATTTGCTCGCTCCATCGTCTGTCTCATATCCTTTGTCGTAGTTAGAGAAAAATCGAGTATATCGAAGAAAACCTGCCCTTAGGGAATTAGATGGGATACAGCAAGAATTCATTGTAATCCCTTGTCTAGAAAAACTACTTTTTTTCTAGAGACCCCTTACCCACCAGGGTTGCCCCTAGGTGGCATGCTTCATCATTGGAGTTCCTCTCAATCCTCTACGGATTGAGGCGTGCTGCGACTTGCGAATTACGTAGGAGCACTTTTTATTGTAGACTATGTGTAGTGCAGTGATGTGGAGTGGAAAGGGAAAGAAAATTTAAAAATAACTAACTAGTTGGCTACTCTTTTATTCCTGGCCCTAGTTGGTATGGTTAAAAATCAGGGGTCATTTACTGAGAAGAAACCTGACCTTAATGAGTCTGGTTGTCTCAGTAATGCGTTTTTGTCAACATGTTTCGAGCTGTTCCCCTAATAGCTCTTCATCAGGACTCCACGGGGTCCAGCCCCGTGTGTACCACTCCTAGTGAATCCTGTAATAAGGACACAAACCATGCACACCTAATGCGCACTGTATACATACGGTTCTAGTGATTAATCCGTGTCTGTAATTAGAAAGCAAAAAGATATATTAAAAACAGTGACCTGTCAGCCGTGCTGGCAGGTCGCATTAGCATGATTGTGCATGCAACTATCAAAATATCGCACCCGTATATTGTGGGTGCTCATATAGTCTATCCTATGTGCTCAAATAGTGTGTCATGAACATGCCACGCACTGTAATGGGTGACACCACTCGTAAAGTTTCACTCTTGAAACAAGACACCACGTGGTCGTACAACATAGAACATAGAAAAGATAATCCATGTGACGTACTTCTGTAGATGCTATATTATTGCATCATGGTCAAAGCCATGGGTAGAGGGGCTTGTAGTCACACTCTAAAAGAGGGAGGGGGGAAAAAGGTCTATATGTCATGTACTCTTGTTGCTGCTTAATAGGTGGGTAGCGTACTCCATCTGTAGGGAAAAAAAAAGGGAAGCCCCCCGCCACATACTTCGTCAAAGCCGCCTCTGGTACAGTAACCTACTTCTCTACCTGGAGCCCGCATACTAACTGGTGCATGAGCCGTTTCCGTTTATAAAGCCCTTTCCTAACCATGCGGCAGGATAAAAAACGCCTTGTCATTCTGCTTCGTAGTAGTAGACCGCTTGGTTAGTTCAAAATGGCCGCCGTTGCCGAAGTAGTGGCAGCGCCATGTTGGGAGAATTCCCAACCTGAAGAACATTAAGTTACTGGAAATATATGAGGAAAGGAGTTGATATTAAAATGTTTCACGTGATGCAGAATGGAGTCAAGCGATATGCATACAAAAACATGGGAAATTACACAGGTGTAGTTTTTCGCCGTTTCCCTGCCCAGAAAACAAGTCCTACTCGTGGGTGGTTGGATGTAATGGCTACTACCTAAGTGTGATATTGCTTCAACCAGGCTACTCGCTTATAATGTAGAGAGGATGCTTCCCATGTACGATAGTTTTATTCTTATTACTGCATGCATGTACCCGTGGACACAGCGGTCAGTACTTTACGATACATATTTCAAATTAATGGCTGCTTCGTGGGTTCTTTTCAACCGCTGAGATGTCCCATTATCGAACAGATGTTATCTGAAAGATCTCTCAATGATTCATTCCTTGTGAATAGTAACGCACTCTTATCACGCTCAGATGTACCATTGTTAGACAGATGTATATTAGAATCTCTCAATGATACATTCCTGGTGTTATCCTGTATTACTAATCATTTGTAAGCAGGGGGTCACTGTTTTAAAGTGTCTATTCTTTATAACACAATATTTTGGTGTGGGACTCCTTCATAGTTTATTGTTAGATGGGTCTCGAACTATTATGTCCTCATGTGATCGTGTACTCTAAAAAACCAGGGTGTTATACTTAGTTATAGAGACTCCTAAAGATGTCTCCACTAGTCTCTATGTTGTGCATTTTCAACGTCGGAGGCCCCACGGGATATTGTCATTAAGTCCCACGGTGTCAGTGTGGAGTTTGTACACCCACCGCTGTTCTATTTCCAGAAGTCTTTGTTCCAGATTATCACCATAACACAGGTGTTCAAGGACAACCCACTTCAAATCATTGGGTGTGTGTTTCTGTTCCTTGTAATGTGAGGACATTTTTGTGGTTATGCGCTGACACCGGACGTTACTGCGGTGTTCGCACACTCTGGTGCTTACTTTTCTCGTGGTCATACCCACATAATGTAGTTTACCGGGGTAAGTGATGAGATATACAACTCCTGCTGTGTTAGTTTGTTAGCTTTCGCAACTCCCAATTCATTTCATTATTGGACACATTTTTGGTGGCGGTAGTAAAATGGCAAACACTGCAATTCCTGCAGGGATAATGACCCGTAGGTGGTGTACCTAGCATAGTTTGGTTCCTTTCTCTGTTGGTTCCTGATTTTGGGCGTCTTTGTACCAAAATGTGTCTCGAATTCCAAAATCAGGACCATGATCCATGGGATCATGATGACTGAGTACCTGAGAGTAAATGCAGCACCCCGTGGTCTGATCGTACGCAACAAACCTTTCATTTTCCAACAAGATAAAGCATTCAAGAAGGATTGGTCCCTGATCTCGTGGCATTGTACCAGAGACTGGTTGGTCCTCGTTATTAAGATGGCAGCACAGCTTTCACAAGAAATAAAGGATGAGATTCACACTATAGAGGTTCGCCTAAAGTCATTTCAATCAGTAACAGAACTAAAAAAGAGACTTGAGGAACTGAATAAAACAATGCATGAGTTTGAGGTAACCCTGAAAGACACCAAATGCCAGAAATTCAAGAAAGACTCAGAATTTCACGCATGAAAAAGTCTACCCCTACATACGAGAAGACTACAATCCAACAGGTAGAAACACCGGATAAAATACGGATACTGATGGATCAGAAACCGGTTCTGACAGTTCAGATACTGGCAACAATAGGAGAGGCACTTTCAGAAATAGGCGAAACTACACAAGACGGATGGGACACCAAAGAGGACAAGGGCGAGGGTGGCCTCCCTTCCAAGGCCCCACACCTTATCCAGGACCCCCTTTCTTCTATGGACCACCACAATTCCAACAACAGCCACACGCTTACTGGAATTCAGCACAACAACCTGAATACCCAGGATCATCGACTCATTTTTTAGGGAGAGGCAAAGGAGCACAAAGAGGACAGATGAAGAAAGGACAACAAGTGCAGTGGTCGAACCCACTAGAACTCATGAGGATGACAACGAGGAGCATGGACCTCCAGAACGACCGGGAACCAGCAACCGCCCAGCCTAGTAGTCAATTCGACAGACAAGACTCTATCATCAACCCAACTCTAAGTGCTGGAAAAAGGCCTAGGATTCGTCACTACACCTAGTCTGGATAAATTCAAATTAAGCTGCGAGATCAACGAATTCATTCGTAGAATTAAACTACAGGTCTTTTTCGCCAACAAACCAGCAATTGAAACCAGTGACAGTGACACAGGACTACACCTAAAATCGAATTTCACTCCACCATCGGCCACATTACCCGTGGAACTCCTAGCTTTTGAAAAAGTGATTCTGAAAGAAATAGGGGAGATCGATCCGAGGACCATCAAAATCTTCCATAATACAAGCAAAGAAGAACAGTCGGCCATCCAACAACTGGCTATCGACAAGGATGTGGTAGTGAAACCAGCAGACAAAGGGGGTGCCATTGTCTTACAAACTACGGAAGCCTATCGCCGTGAGTGCATGCGACTACTGGAAGACGGGAGGAATTACTAAAGCATCAAAGACGATCCCACAGAACGCCTAAGGATACGGATCACAAGTATGGTGGAGGAGGCGACACTACATGATTGGATCACTAAGAAAGAAGGGGATTTCCTGATCAGCACATACCCGGTGACCCCCTATTTCTACACGATACCCAAAATACACATCTTTGGAAAACCCACCAGGGCGACTGATTGTATCCGGCATAGGTTCGATACTGAAACCTCTTTCAAAATTTGCTGACGCTTTCTTACGTCCTCTAATGCAAGGAACAGACGCATACCTACAGGACACTAAGGCAGTCCTGTGTCTTCTAAAGGACCTACAGTTCAACCCTGCCACCAGCATCCTCATAGGGTTGGACTTTGAAAGTTTGTACACAAGCCTCCCGCACAAGGAGACTTTTGAAAACATCGAAGAAGTCCTGTATGAAGGGAACTGAACCTACCACACACCTAGACACCTGGTGTTAGAATGCGTCAAATGGGCTCTAACGGAGAATTTCTTTCGCTTCGAAGATACCTTGTTCCGCCAACAACACAGAACCAGTATGGGCAGTACTTTCGCCCCTAGTGTGGCGGGATTATACGTACACCATCTAGAAAAACATAAAATCCTGGCAGACACCAACCCTTATCTCCAACACATCACACTTTGGAAAAGGTATATAGATGACATTCTGCTGTTTTTGGAAGGAGACGAGTCAAGAGCAGATGAGTTCATAACCTGGCTGAATCTCCAGGACACGTTCCTCAAATTTACTCATACTATGAGCAGATCTAAACTGGTGTTCCTGGACCTCAACATTATCACAGCTGAAGGCACCCTAAAAACAACAATACATGAGAAACCCACTGCAAAGAACTGCTTATTACTATATGACAGCTTTCACCCCAGGCATTTAAAAGACAATCTCCCCTTGCCAGTTCCTTAGGCTAAGGAGGAACTGAACAGAGGTCAATGATTTCAGAACACAAGCCGAGAAACTGACAGACAAACTTCTGGCAAGGAACTACCCAAAAACGTTTGTGTCTAAAGAAAAGAAATGAGCAGTGAATAATCACAGAGATTCTCTGCTGGAAACGCCAAAAACAGAACACTGTTGAAGACAAGAGACCAATCTGCATAACTGCCTTTAACATAGCCTCTGATTGAGTCACCAAAATCATTGGAAAACATTGGCGTATTTTGAACAGTGGGCAATTTAACATCCCAAAACCAATGTTCTCCCACAGAAGGGGGGAGGAATTTGAGAGACATTTTGGTATATACACGCCCGAAATCAGGAACCAACAGAGAAAGGAACCAAACTAGGATAGGTACACCAACTACGGGTCATTATCCCTGCGGGAATTGCAGTGTTTGCCATCTTACTACCGCCACCAAAAATGTGTCCTTCAATAATGGAATGAATTGGGAGTTGCAAAAGCTAACAAACTGTAACACAGCAGGAGTGGTAAATCTCATCACTTGCCCCTGCAACCTACATTATGCGGGTATGACCACGAGAAAGGTAAGCACCAGAGTGTGCGAACACCGCAGTAACGTCCGGTGACAGTGCATCACCACAAAAATGTGCTCACATTACAAGGAACAGAAACACACACCCAATGATTTGAAGTGGGTTTTCCTTGAACACCTGTGTTATAGTGATAATCTGGAACACAGACTTCTGGAAAAAGAACAGCGGTGGGTGTACAAACTCCACACTGACACCGTGGGACTTAATGACAATATCCCGTGGGGCCTCTTACGTTGAAAATGCACAACATTGAGACTAGTGGAGACATCTTTAGGAGTCTCTAAAACGAAGTATAACACCCTGGTTTTTTAGAGCACACGATCACACGAGGACATAATAGTTCGAGACCCATCTAACAAAAACTATGAAGGAGTCCCACACTAAAATATTGTGTTATAAAGACTAGACACTTTAAAACAGTGACCCCCTGCTTACACATGATTAGTAATACGGGATAACACCGGGAATGTATCATTGAGAGATTCTAATATACATCTGTCTAACAATGGTACATCTGAGCGTGATAAGAGTGCGTTACTATTCACCAGGAATGCATCATTGAGTGATCCTTCAGATAACATCTGTTCGATAATGGGACATCTCGGCGGTTGAAAAGAACCCACTAAGCAGCCATTAGCTTGAAATATATATCGTAAAATACTGACCGCTGTGACCACGGGTACATGCATGAAGTAATGAGAATAAAACTATCGTACATGGAAGCATCCGCTCTACATTATAAGCGAGTAGCCTGGTTGAAGCGATATCACACTTAGGTAGTAGCCATTACATCTAACCACCCCCGAGTAGGACTTGTTTTCTGGGCAGGGAAACGGCGAAATACTACACCTGTGTAATTCCCCATGTTTTTGTATGCATATCGCTCGATTCCATTCTGCATTACGTGAAACATTTTAATATCAACTGCTTTCCTCATATATTTCCAGTAACTGAATGTTTTTTAGGATGGGAATTCGCCCAACATGGCGCTGCCACTACTCTGGCAACGGCGGCCATTTTGAACTAACCAAGCGGTCTAGTACTACGAAGCAGAATGACAGGGCATTTTTATGTTCTCGCCGCATGGTTAGGAAAGGGCTTTATAAACGGAAACGGCTCATGCACCAGTTAGTATGCGGCTCCAGGGAGGGAAGTAGGTTACTGTACCAGAGGCGGCTTTGACGAAGTAAGTGGCGGGGGGCTTCCCTTTTGTTCCTACAGATGGAGTACGCTACCCACCTGTTAAGCAGCAACAAGAGTACATGATATATAGACCTCTTTCCCCCCCTCCCTCTTTTAGAGTGTGACTACAAGCCCCTCTACTCTGCCTTTGACCATGATGCAATAATATAGCATCTACAGAAGTACGTCACATGGATTATCTTTTCTATGTTTTATGTTGTACTGTCAGGTAGTATCTTGTTTCACGAGTGCTATTTTACGAGTGGTGTCACCCATTACAGTGTGTGGCATGTTCATGACCCACTATTTGAGCACATAGGATAGACCATATGAGCACCCACAATATACAGGTGCGATATTTTGATAGTTGCATGCACAATCATGCTAATGCGACCTGCCAGCACGGCTGACAGGTCACTGTTTTTAATATATCTTTTTGCTTTCTAATTACAGACACAGGTTAATCACCAGAACCGTATGTATACAGTGCGCATTAGGTGTGCATGGTTTGTGTCCTTATTACAGGATTCACTAGGAGTGGTACACACTGGGATGGACCCCGTGGAGTCCTGATGAAGAGCTAGTAGGGGAACAGTTCGAAACATGTTGACAAACACATTACTGAGACAACCAGACTCATTAAGGTCCGGTTTCTTCTCAGTAAACGACCCCTGATTTTTAACCATACCAACTAGGGGCGGGAATAAAAGAGTGGCCAACTAGTTGGGTATTTTTAAATTTTCTTTCCCTTTTCACTCCACATCACTGCACTACACATAGTCTACGATAAAAAGTGCTCCTATGTAATTCGCAAGTCGCAGCACGCCTCAATCCGTAGAGGATTGAGAGGAACCCCAATGATGAAGCATGCCACCTAGGGGCAACCCCGGTGGGTGTGGGGTCTCTAGAAAAAAAGTATTTTTTCTAGACAAGGGATTACAACGAATTCTTGCTGTATCCTATCTAATTCCCTAAGGGCAGGTTTTCTTCGATATACTCGATTTTTGTCTAACTACGTCACTGTCAGGAGGATAAACCTAGCCTCTACCTCCCTCTCTACTTTGGTAACTCATATTCTTTGTCCCCATTTGTCCCTGGCATGCATGGTCATGCCTATTCTTGTGTTTAGCCCTCCCCCCCTCGAGCATGGACCAAGTACTCTTAAACATCCACTGCTCCCATTTTTACGACCATTTTAGGATCTACTTTTTTTTCTTTCAGCACTCTACACAGTGCTTGTTCTTTTACCAGCCCCGTCTCCTCCCACCCGCCCACATGCCCCGTCCGTAGATCACTCCCTCCCCATCACTGCTTTTTCCTTCGTTGCTGCTTTCCGTTTCCCCTACCTCCTCCCTCCTGCTTGGTCCATCGCACCTCCTGGTGCTTGCCCCGTCCACAAATCACCCCCCTCTCCGACCTCGTCACTGCTTTAAACCCCTACTGTAGCCTGTTTCTGTCTAGTGAGTGGTGGTGTTCTGCCTTTTAATGTCCTGTTAGGGTATAGCTGACTGGAGTATGTGTGCACAGCTGCTATTACTTGGCACACATGTAGTCTGTTTCTTTTTCGCGCATGTGGGTATTAGGTGTGTACATGCGTGTGTGTGTGTGTGTGTGTGTGTGTGTGTTTATGCCATATCTGGTCATTCAGCAATGGTGTTTGAGTGGAAAAATCAGACCTCGTGAATCGGGTATGCGTTATCTCAGCGCATGTCAGAGCTTTTAAAGTACCTGTGTCTTCTGCTGCATTTGCATAGCCACGTTTCTCCTGTGAGAAATGATTGAACTGTTCGTGTCTCACCCTGTTACTTCTGCTTTCAATAAGGTGGGACTTTATTTCTTCAAATTTCTCCCACTTGGACACTCTCATTTGTTCCACATTCACTTGTGAAGTGTTTCCTTGCGCCATTGTTGCTTAACTTGAATTCGCTTCAAAGGAGCCAGGCTGAGTCTTTTTTTAAAATATTTTTTTAATTAAATCTTTTTATTCAAATTTCAGATATAACAACAAAGAAGAGCACATCGTCAGTATATCATGTTGTTCGATACTCGTGCATTACAGTTCTCATGAGTGTAAACATCATTGACAGCTTGGAATCGACTGCCCACCGGCCACAAAACTGACCATAGCCCCTTCCCATCTCACGTTCATGTCAAAGGTGTTATCCCTCACCCTTGTCAATAATACAACCCACAACCTAATTCTCAGTTGTCGGGTGTGTACCCGTACCAGACTTCGGCTAGGCATTCCCCAGCAGCTAGTAAACTATCTCTCACTTTTCCTACTCAGCTCCCATGTTCCCCACCCCTGTTGGTTGTATCGGATTAGCCAACAGATACGTGCATAAGAGATCCCGTATGTCTTTCGGTTGAGAGGTTAAAGGGAGTAATTCTACATAGGTCAGTGACTGTTCTTGCCAGAAAATGGTCATGTTTCCAGTCTTTGAATTTAGGTGCCTGCCCCCTCCCCCACCTGCAGGCCACTTTGCGCTTGGCTAACAGCAGCCCTTGTGCTACATATTTCCGGTAGGCGAGTTTGGCTCCCCTGTATATCCCAGCAATGCCGTGATGTCGGTAGGGGAGATCCCATCATTTTCCCCAATGCTCCGTACACCTGCCGCCAATATTGGTAAATGGCTGTGCATTACCAAGCTAGATGTAGAAAATCTGCACCCTCTCGGCCGCAACAATCCCATTTATCATTCTCCCGTAACTAAAATGTTTGTATCTTAACTGGCGTGTAATACATCCTGTGGAGGAACTTTATAGTATATTATGCATAAACGACTGCTGGCAGAAATGCGCCCAGTCTGTTTGCAGCAATATTCCCATTGCTTGTCGGACAGGGATATACCTAGTTCCACTTCCCAATGTATGCAGCCAGGCTGAGTCTTGATGTCACCAAGATCTGCCTGCCCTTCATAGTCCATGGCAAAAGTAGTCCATTTAATGTGGTTGTTGATGCGCTGTATTTCCTCAGTATTGTAAACCAGCCTAACAATGTGATTCTTTCTTTTTTTTTTTTTATGGTGCAGTTTTATATAGCGCCAACGCAATCTGAAGGTAGTGGAGCGCTTTACATAAGCACCAATGCCTTTTTTTGTGCAGTTTTTATATAGCGCCATGCTGAACAGCAAATGTGCTGCTAGACAACATTCACTTTGACAAGGCAAGTTTTCTTGGGCATTGCCAAGACCTATTGGCTTTGCCAATGCTTGTTTTGTTGTGTCTGTAACTTCCTAAGCTGAGATTTATGGAAACTTATGTACAGAATGTTTCATTTTGTTTGAGTGAGCTTCGTGAAGACTAGCAAACTATCAAGCTGCATATAGTGGCATGAGTGGCTCACCGGAAGTATTCATGATAGCTTGGAGTCATATATATGATGTCCATTTCAATATAGTAATGGTGTGCCATACTCTGCCAGGGAGCCCATATACCCAATGCATTTTGTGCTCTTCAAACTCCTACCACTTTTGTCAAACTCTGAGTTGGAGGGGGGTGTCTGACTTCAAGGTAAGGGAACCCTCATACAGAAAAGCAGTTTGTGGTCTTTGACAAGTTTTCAGCTGTGCTACACCCTCACAGAGAGGCATGTGCCGTTTTCCTGGCATCTCTGGCTGCATGTTTGGCCCTTTTGGAGAACTGCGGTGGGCAGGTACTTTCTATCCCTCCATAGCATTTAAAGGCCCAGTAAAAGATGGTGCGCTTAGTGTAAAACAGAATGGGAAGACCTATTCAGTCATGACGCACCACTATGCCACCCTCTTCCAGATTGGTCTTGATCATTGGGGACGAGTGTATAAAGGAGTCATTGATACTGCCTCTGCATGTCGCAATATCTTGAAGTATTTTTCCCTTTGGTGTCTTCGCTCCCTTAGCTTTGCATTTATATTTCTTTCCCTTTGAATCAGTTGTTTTTAGACTTGAGTTTCTGTTGTCTGCTGCCGTGAACATGGATTTTGTTTGGGGCTTGTCAGCTCCTCCCTGTTAATGTTAAGCAGGTTTTGCTAGTACTTGCTGAGCCTACAAGCTCCTTACTTACGTAAATTTGGTATGTGAGTTAACTCTTCCTCCTGTTATTTGTCCATTTTTCTGGAGACACTTGCTAGAGTTCTGCTTAGTGACTCTTTCCACAGCCAAAGTGGGTCCAAAAAGGGCCGCTATTTACTTAGTGATCCAAGAAAGATAGCAGAGGAGCGCAAATGTATATCTGTGTTGATATTTTATTTGTATCGCTGTGGGAGTACAGTTGACCCAATGGAAACTGTATTGCTCCACTAAGCTAAATGGCCATTGTCTCACTTTAAGATCTGCGTTCCAGCCACTATTTTGAAGTGAATGCAACTCCGAATAGAAATTATTTAATGTAGCAACCTAGATGTTCATATTTAAATATAAAATACACAATTAAATATCTCAATACTGATTTCCTGTGTAATAATTAATTGAATTTGCTTGAGAATAGATAACCTCAGTATTTATCTGATCATACCTTTCAATAAAAATATTTCATGAATGCTAATTATAATTTTCAGCTGGAAATGTGATACTCCAATTTGTCCATTAAAGGCCATATTAGGCCCCTTCGACTCGACCACAGTGGTATTTGCCCTAAACACGTTGCATAAAGGCCTATCCTGCTTAAAGGGACATCCATCTAGGCCCACATAGAGAGCAACAGAACCATGTACTTTGATTTGACTCTGCTTCTCCTCGATCCTCTGATCTGGTTTGGAGCCTAATTTCATTTTTCAAAATTATCATTTTAAAGCATGGTAATCAGAGTTTCAGTCCATGTTGAGACTACTTATGCTCGTGACACTTGACTGCAGCTTCATGCAATTACTTTTGGGACAAATTTCTTCTCTTATGTAGCTCAAGGGTGAGATTGCAGGAGCGTTCGATATCTCAAGCAAATCGTCAAATATTCAACTGAAGCAATTAGTTTGAACTCAACCTGATCATGTTTGCCATAATTGCTGCACAGCGCATACTTGGGCAGTCCAAAAACTGTATTGCAAGCACATCCTGCATGCATCAATAGATGCGGACAAAATGTAAGATCTATGCGATTGTCATGCTACCATCATTCTGAATTGAATTAAAATTCATCTGCTTCTACAATACGGTTTAAAAATACCTTTGGGAAACTGATCGCTGCCAGTCCTGTTTCAGAGATCAAATCCCAGGAATATCAAAATGCTTTTGAGAAATTATGCTGGACATCTAAACCATCTATCAGCACAGAGGCCGTATTGCTTAAAGTACCCCAGGCAAGCAACAGACGTGTGTGCCCACTTTCTGTGCCCTCAGGTCGGTTTGGTATTTCAGAAGGGGCTGTAGATGCTTGTGCAGCCTCTTTTGTAATACAGATAGTACTATCACTTGAAGCGCCGATGCTATCCTCAAGGGGTGTTTCTTTATTTGCATGTCAGTGTGTTCCCATGCAAAGGAGGGAAACCCGTAGCACCTGCTCCCTTGCTGTATTATGGACATGGGTGCAGAGGCAAAGAGGCTGCAGGTGGCACACTGTGTGCCACTCTCACTTCAAGGGGATCTCTTTCTCTCTTGAAAGTGCAGACCGGGTGCCGCCTGCTCCGTGAAATCAGCTGGTCCGTCTTTTACTAATGCGCTCCCCTGTGGAAGCACATTATCAGTAATAGGGCGCACTGTCCCTGTTTGCGCAGTGGTTGCATATGCGGGCATTGTACTGTTACTGTAATACGGCTCCTGGTCAATGATTGCCTTTTGTCATTCCAAAAAGCAAAGGAAACTTGTTCAGACACTTACCACTATTCATGCGACTTCTCTGAATCTTTGGTACCCATTATGGAGGTGCCACACCTTGCTTTTATATCCCCTCTTATTAAAAACTCTTAAGTATGGAGGATGCGATCTTTATGTACTCCTCCTGCCTTTACTGTGCAAAGGATTTTGGAGGTTATGTCATCGTACCAAGAGCAGGGAAATTTTGTGGTGCTTGCACTAGAGGATTTTCCTTCATAAGCAATCTCCTCTGACTGTTTGGAAAGAGCTTCCCTTGTAACCTGAACAATAGGGTCTTGTAACAAGGGATATTTAGGCAGTTGCCTGACACATGAGCTGCCACATAATGCCCATGTCTCCAGCTCACATCTGTTGATTTCATTTAGCAGTGTTCATGAAAACATGATTTTTGTGTTTTCACAACCGATGCCAGTGTGCAGGTCAGTCCTCTTGTCCTCTCCAGACTCCTTATGACAGTAGGAGGAGGGGCCAGCTGATGGGACTCAGAACACAGCACTGTGCAAATGGGTGTAGGGATTGCACATGTGTGAGGAGCATAATAAAGCTATGCCCCTCATACAGGCACAATCCATATTATTTTGCAGACATACTTTCATGCCTCGGGCAGCACAGCATAGTCAATAAAATTATGCTATCAGGTTGCTAATCAGAGCAGCAGGCGCAGGATCTCGAGCCATGTTCCAGATTCTGATAGGCCTGTGCATCTAACCCTCTCAGAGCTGGACGACGGCACGAGGCAGGTCTTTCTTTGGTTCATCCTGCCCCCACTGCGCAGTCCAGCTCCTCTCTTGAAGTGCAGAAATCATGATTTGCTGGTTCCTATGTCCAGCACTGGAATCCTGGACTAGGTGTCATCTGCAGAGGAAACAAGGCAAGTAAAAAACAAAATCTGCGTTGCTGCTACTTGCATATGTGTGTGAGAGCTTGCATAAATAAATGTGTTTGTGTGCATGTGAGTGAATGTGATTGAGTCCGAATCAGTGAGGATGTGAGTGTGATAATGAGTGAAAATCAGAGCGTGAGAGTTGGATGTGTGTGAATGATTGCGTGAGAGTGTGTTGATGTGATTGAGATTCAGTGAGTGTGAAAGGGGTGTGATTGTGTGTTTGTGAGTGAGAATCAAGAACAGTGTCTGTGTGAGATTGTTTGTGTGAGTATGACTGACTGAGGAAGTGTGAGTGCGTCAGAATGAGTGCTGTGGAGTGAGGGAGTAGGAGTGAGAACTGCTAGGTCATGGCATACCCATGGGTAATTCCTTGCTTATGGGAGCACCCATGGCAACATGCTGACACTGGTAACATGGAAATAATTCTTGGCTTAAATGGCGCACTTGGCAAAATGCTTGCCCTGTCACACTAGAGGTCATTATTAGCATATCGGTCACCTGTGACATTATGATGGCACACTGGACATAATTCTTGGCATAAGGGGCACCCATCGGAAAATGCTGACCCTGGGAAACTGGAGATAATTTGTGGTGTAAAAGGTACCTGTGGCAAAATGCTGGCACTCAGAGGGAATTTTTGGCATCTGTGGCAAAATGTGGACCATGGCATTCTGGACATAATTCTTGGCTATAAGGTGCACCTGTATCAAAATACTAGAACTAGTATACGGTACATAGTTCTTGGCATATCTATGGCAAAATGCTGGTGCTGACATTTTGGAGGTAATTCTTGGCTTATGGTGTACTTAAGCAAAATGTTGGAGCTACCATATTGCAGGTAACCCTGTTCACTGAAAAAAACAAAGGTTAAAGTGACGTAATATTTAGGTATTGAAATAATAAAAAAATGGACACTTAAAAAACAAAAATAAATACTGAAATTCATCAGTTAAAGTTTACTGAGCTAACTATAACTTGCACCTTTACTGTACCCTGCTTCTGACCTTACTTCAACGTTTGTGTTTTTTCAGAGAATTTCTGTTATTTTTTATGTGCATATAAACCTAATTCCACAGCTGAACACAGCGTTGTGCCATGCGCACGAGTGGGTTGGCTGCAGAGCCTGGCTTTTGGCCATGGCCTTTGGCTAACCCCCCATCGCATTCAGCTTTTGGCTGTGAAACAATGTGGGAATGGCTGCAGTGCTTGGCCTGTGGCCACGCCCATTCCCAACCCCTTGTGCGCAGTAAACGCCCTGCAGGCATCCAAGCCCTCCCTCCCTCCCCCCCCCCCTCTGCGAGAGACCTTCGGGGGCCAGTCCTCACCAAAAGCCAACCCTCCTCATCGCACATCCTTTGGCCATGCAGTACGTGGGGTTGGCCCCCGGGCCTGGCCTATGGAAAAGCCCTCCCCCACACAATTTTTTATATTTTTTTAGTGGTAGCCATGCTACCATGAACCCTCATATGTTTTCTTTGCTTGAAGTTCAGGACACAGGGACTGTTATGGTATTCGCAACATCTTTCTTCATTCTGCAGCCAATCCATCAGATCGCATGGTCCCGCAAGACCTGTACAGGCCCCGCAAGACCGAATTGTCTGACAGCATAAAAAGCTTGCTCGGCCTATCAGATGCCACTATTTATTACATTTATGGTACCGCGGGAGTGAACCAACCGTTCAGAGATAACTATTTTTTTGATATGTTCATGACCATCCTAAGCACCTCTTTAAATGCAAAGTTCTCAAACAGCTCAACGGATTTACACCAAATAAAATAAAAACAATTTTTGTGAGTAAAATTCTAACTTTCTGCCAAATTTCGTGTCATTTGGTTCAGCTGTTTAATCTGAATCGCTTCTAAAAATTTCCTGTGGGAATTAACATGGAAAAACAATGTTTTGGGACCCCTCTCATTTCTCGGCCCCTGTTTGATGGATCACCCAGAAACTTTCTAGGAAGGAGCCGAGGTAGATTGCCCATTTAAAATAAAAATAAAAAAGTTTTTGGGAGCATTTGTCAAACGGCTCCAAACCAAAGTTATTAGCAAAACAAAAGATTATGGAAAATATATATATATATATCTATATATCTATATATATATTCCGCTCAAGACTCCTCCAAGCAATTTTCCAAGGAAGACAGCACTCACGGGGGCAGGTTCCGATAGTTTTTTACGGACCACAGAGCAACGGCCTTTGTCGATGTTAGCCGCGAACGCCACACACCACCATTTTTAAACGTCATCCTGCATGTACCCAAGTGGCAACACTAACAAAGGACTAATCCTCAAAGGACCGGGTGAAGAATACCACCACTAATGGTTACGCCATCTTAGTCCTGTCATAGAGCCCATGATACATAATTCATGTCAAATACGAAGGGTACCATATGCACGCAATTCAAAGGGTGAATAACATTAAGACAAGATTTCACAATTGCATAATGTAAACACAATTAATACTGCATTTTGAATCCATCTGTAAATACAGATCTTGACCCTGAGAAACAATAATCACGCCCTGAATCGGCCATTGTACGCTCGTGCACCTGTACATATATAGATAACAACCCATATGGGGCTCATTCCTTTGAATTATGTCCCCCTGTCCTTAATCCTGCCCTGGATGGGCATCGACAATATGAGGAAACCTATTCCCTCATATATCCCCCATGAAATCACATGGGGATAAAAAATATTTTCTTTCTTTTGTTTTGCCACATAGCTAAATTCTTCAATCATATATATAAAGTGGTGAACAAAGCAGTCCAATACTCATATGTACATACATTGCAAAATTTCAGGAGAATCTTGTGAAAATTCATTTCAAAACCCCTATTCAAATGATTCAATGGAAATTCATTTCAACGAACCTTAGATGAACCAAATATCTATAAAGGATACAGAAATTTAAGTTCTAAAAAATGAATCCATGAAGAAATCCTTATGTCGGCATATAAAGAAAAAAGTACTAGACAGTTGCTATATACAATACTACACAGATATGTGTGGACAGAAGTATGACTCTAAATGCATTTAGTCTCCCAAATGGATAGCCAGTTCTTCGCTGCTGTTCAGCCCGAGGGGGGTCTTAGTTTGGAGGTCAATAATATAACAGGATTCCAACCGTCTGAGCCTCAAAATCCTATCCCCACCCCGTGGGTTGACTGGTATATGGTCAATACAGTAGTAACTGAGGAGATCCCTGTTGCGTTGGTGTTCTTTATTAAAATGTCGCGCAACTGGATAAGTTTCATCTCCATTCGTTATAGCCCTCGTGTTCTAAAATCCGAACTTTCGTCGGATGAATCGTGCTGCCTATATATCTAAGGGCGCACGGACAATTCAGGCAATACACTGTATACGGACTCGTACACGTTAAAAATGTCCTGATTTTTTTGGGATCCTTCATTGCCGGGATGTTATAAGACAAAACCTTCTTGCTACCTTTACAGGCCTTGCACTTCCCACACGGAAAAAACCCATGTAGTGGACCCAACCAGGACCTAGGTGACCCCCCCCCCGTAAGGTGACTATGTACCAGATTATTTTTCAGCGATGTCGCCTTCCTAAAAGTTACCAAAGGATTTAGATGGCAGGTCATTCCCTATCACAGTATCTGCCAAAAGAATATGCCAGTTTTTGCGTAGAATTCTTTTAAAATCACCGGCATTTTCCGAGTAGGTGGTTATCAGTCTAAACTTGCCCTCATTTTCATTCACTTTTACAGCTCCCCTTTTGGTTTCCTGCAACAGATCTTCTCTCTTTAGGGAGTTCACTCGCTTTAGTGCTGTAGTCAGGACTTCTTGGCCATAGCCCCTCACTCTAAAACGTTGCATACTTCCCTCTGCAGCCAATTGGAACTCTTGTTCACTGGAACTATTCCATTTAACTCTTAACAGTTCCCCGTAGGGGATGCTGTTGATGATGTTCCTCCGGTGGCTACTAGAGGGTTGGAGAGTTCAATTCCCCGCCGTGTTCTTCCTGTGCAACCTTGTGCATAACGTCCCTTCCTCCACATAGACAGTAAGATCCAGATAATTCACAGAGACAGCACTCACTTCTCCTGTGAATTCCAGGTTAAACTCATTGGAGTTTAATCTCTCTATGTAGGTCTGTAATGTCTCAAGTGGCCCCCTCCAAACAATAAACAGGTCAATCAAATACCGATGCCACGTGACAATACTGTCCGTCCATATACTGTTGGACTCGGCCCAGGCCACCTGCTCCTCCCACCAGCCCACGAATAAATTCGCGTAACTGGGGGCGAAGCAGGTGCCCATCGCCGTCCCTGAGACCTGTCTATAGAGTTGGCTCTGAAAGAGGAAAATGTTGTTGTTAAGGCAGAATTCAATAATATTTAGCAACAGTACATTGTGCCCCAGAAATTTGAGAGGACGATTGTCCAAGAAATATTTTACTGCCCTTAGACCGTCGGTATGAGAAATGCATGTATACCGGCTGGTAATGTCCAGCACCACCAATAGATCCCCTTCCACCCACTGTATCGAATTGAGATGTCCCAGGAAGTCCTTGGTGTCTTTAATATATGACTTTAATTTCTGTACATGTTGTGCCAGAAAAAAGTCGATGTAGATAGACATACATTCAGTCAGGCTCCCCTGCGATGCCACAATGGGTCTCCCGGGTGGGTTCAATTGGTCCTTGTGCACCTTCGGAAGGTGGTAGAACGTATGGATGATGGGATTGAGACGTCTAAGAAATAGGTATTCTTCCATTTCAAGCATGTTCTTTTTGTGCCATTCGGAGGTAAGGAGGTGATAATCTGTTATGCTTTGATGGTATTCCTTTTCATGAATTTTCATGTAGCATCGGGCATCTGACAACTGTCGAAACGCCTCCTTATTGTACTGTTCTTGGGTCTGGAGAACAATATTTCCCCCATTTGTCCGAAGGCTTGCAAATAATGGTAGTGTCTTGACTTAGTCCATACATGGCAAGTTGTTGTTGTTTTGAGAAATTCGTACTCTTGGTGATATATCTCTTTTCCCGTCAGAGGCGTAATAGATCTTTCGTAACTGACTCCGTGAATGTATCTATAGCATCTGTTGGCAACTGTGGGAGAAATTGTGATGTGGGCTTAAATGGGCTCAGTCCCCTGCATTGTTGTACTCCTGCCACCGCTATTTGTTGAGTCAAACCCATAGATATCTCTTCAGTATTGTTCTCCTCCGTTCTCAGATTCTCCCAAATTTCAAGTGTCTTAAGATCTTTCCCAGTGAGGACATCAGTTGCTTTTTGTACATGACTCACTCTCTTGGGTTTCAAATTAACCGGTTTCATCTTAAAATATTTATGGAGCTTAAGTTTACGGGTGAATTTGAAAAGATCAATACGAGTTTGTGTATATTCCATGGACTTCTGAGGGCAGAAGGACAACCCTAGTCTCAACACGGATTCCTCCATAGCCGTTAAACTTTTATCAGTCAAATTAATTATCGTCCGGTTCTCCTCTTGATTTACTTCCTTTTGTTGTATGTTTTCCTGCTGCGTGTCACAGGCAGGAGCGATTGCTTGTGGCGGCCCCTGCCCCCCCCTCCTCGTTTTCCTGTGACTGACCGCTCTGGAGGTTTGCCCCTGCCTCCTTTCTGCCAAGACTGACGGATGAGTCTGAACTCCTCGTAAAAAGGAGTATGTTCGGTTACTGATGTTGAATCACTTGCACCTTCTTCACTGGATGACTCATTCCCTGTGACCTCAGATTCAGAGGTATCACGTGTCTCGACAGTTGGCTGTGCTTTCTTACTTTGGAGTTCCTTTCTTGGGTTGTCATATTTCCTAGCGAAGGTTAGGACCCTGCCCATGTTATAATCCCGCTCGTCTCGGTCAAATTTCTCCTGCTTACGTTGCTTTATTTTTTGTTCGTAAGCTTTAAGTCGTTTCTTCATCCGTTCCCTCATATCTTGAATTTGAGTCTCATCTTCTTCTTTTAATAGTTCCTCCTCCAGTTCTCTGATGTTCGCCAGCGCCTTTTCTCTGTCGCTCCATGCGAACTTCACTAAAATATGTAACATACCTTTGCAGGATTGGGCCGTGTGTGCTGCCCATTCGTCCAGCAATAGGGGATCTGGTGACTCGTAGGCTGGCACAGAGTAAATCCTCAGACCTCTGGGGACCCTGTTGACCTCGATGTAATTTTGCTGGGAGGTCGCCTCCCACCACTTTCTAATTTTGCGTTCATACAAACGCTCTAAAGTCACGAGTTTGGAAGTCTGATTAGATTTGCCAAGTGCTCCTTTGTCCCGTTGTTCTGTCCCAGAGTCATCTCTCCTTCTAAAAATGTTAAGGGCTGCTTCATGGCGTTCCGACTCGCAAAACATAATGAATACAAATCAATGCTTCGAAGCAGCTATGAATGATTCCGCCTCTTCCCCCTCGTCCTATCGCTGTGGTAGATCAGTGAGAAACGTGCCACCGGCACCTTACCGGGATTCTTTACAGGAAGATGAATATTCTTATCCTCGAACCTGCCCCGTGAGTGCTGTCTTCCTTGGAAAATTGCTTGGAGGAGTCTTGAGCGGAATTGGTATGCGGGAGCACCCCCGCATGACCGGCACCCGTCTGCGAGTGCATCGAGCTGGTGCGATATATATATATATATATATATATATATATATATATATATATATATATATATATATATATATATATATATATATATATATATATATATATATATATATATATATATATATATATACACATACACATACACATACACATACACTATCGGCCACCAACTCGTCTCTGCAGGAAACAAGACGACCGCACTCAGCTTTCAGGGGATAAATCAGTTACTTTATTTTCAACTGAAACTCATAAAGAGGGACAGGACCCGTTTCGGCGTAGCGCCTTTTTTCACTGTGTGTGGAAACTGGAAAGGGTGCATATTTAAAAAGAAAGTGAATCATGAACATCAGAATGGGACAGCGCATGTCGTCAATGCTCTTGTCATTAACATAAGTAACGGACAAACACACTGTCACAAAATTCAGCGCCATCTTATGATTGGCGCCATAATAACATAAACAATAAAGTTTTCAACTTTGATTTCAAGCATGCCATAAAGTATATGTTCATGTTTCAATTGTAACATTATTGAGCTCTGGATGAGCAATTCATTATTCCCCCCCAAAATTTTTAAGTACCTTAAACACAACTACATTTTCAGGTCTCGGTTACAACACTACATTGTTATATAATTATGCCACTATCCATTTTCAGTGACATTTCCTTGCGTTCGAAAAGAAAACGAATTCTAAAAGAAATCATTCGTTACCACTACAAGCCACAATTAATTTTTCAGTGACATTATATTGCGTTTGAAATTCAAATAGATTTCGAAAAAAGTAATTTGTGCCGAAACAGCACAGTTCAATTTTATCTCTTCTTTGACTGTGTCCTTAAATCAAGATATTCTTACAAAAACCAATTGCATTGCGGAGTTTCACTCAAGTAGTGCCGAGACCGTAGTTTAGGCAGGCAGTCTCCCAGCATTACAACATAATTGAGCCCTGAATGGGCAGCAGTACTTCGCAATTCATCAGAATACATGCCAGTTCATTCAAATATATCTGGAGTGTACTTAATACAGGTTTAAAAGCAGGTTTAAAAGCATACATCTCAAATCATTTACTTCATAATGATATTAAATATTATCAACATTTTTTAACCTTCTATGTGATCATTCAAGAGAAATTAGATGTGGCATGTTCATTACAGACCATCAATTATCTGTAAGTCTGTGAGTAAGACTTATCACAGGTGGATTGCTAGCTCTTCTTCTGTATTCAATCCCCTTGGGGTTTTAGCTTGTAAATCCACTATGTAGTATGACTCCAACCTACGTAATTTTAACTCCCTATTTCCTCCTCTTTCGTGTGCTGGTACGTGATCTATACAGAAAAATCTTAACAATTTCCTGTCGCTCTGATGGAACTGAGCAAAATGTCTTGCGACAGGATATGAGAAATCACGTTTTTCAATCGCTCTAGCGTGTTCCAGAACTCTACGTTTAGTAGGGTGTATTGTGCTCCCGATATATATCTTTCTACAAGGACACACTAGGCAGTACACACAAAAAGGGGTGGTACATGTTAAAAATGTATTGATGGTCCGATTTACTTTTCTGCCTGAAATTTCATACGAGAGGGTTTTTGGACTATTTCTGCATGCCTTGCACTTAGAACAGGGAAAGAATCCTGTAAGATTACCTATTCTTGGATTATGTGAGATCCCTTCAAAGTGACTGTGACCTAAAGTGTCCTTAAGGGACCGGCCACGCCTGTAAGTTATTTGCGGGCGCTCTGCAAGACTTTTGCCTATTATGGCATCTGATTTGAGTATATTCCAATTACGTGAGATGATATCTCTAATGTCATTGGAGTCACTCAAGAAAGTTGTAATAAATCTCGGTGTATCTCCTGCCTTATTTATCGGATGTTGTTTATCTTTTAGAAGAATGTGCTGAGGAATTTTATCTACCCTGCTTAGAGTTTTCTGTAGTGATGTGGAGACATATCCTCGAACAACAAATCTCTCTATAGACTCCTTAGCTGCCTCTTGGAAATCCCTCTCATTAGTGCAGTTCCGCTTTAGCCTAAGGAGTTCCCCATAGGGGATACTATTTTTAAGAGATTTTGGGTGGTTACTATGTGCTTCTAAAATCGAATTGCCTGCCGTGGTTTTTCTAAAAAGTGCAGTGAAAATTGACCCATCTCGTATGAAGACTTTTAAATCAAGAAAATCAACTGCAGTTGCACTTATGTGCCCACTGAATTGAAGGTTCACTGTGTTGGTGTTAAGTTCTTTGATGTATGCTTCTGCCTCTATACGCGAGCCCTTACAAAGAATAAAAAGGTCGTCAATGTACCTGTACCAGCCTACTACAGACGAGACCCACCGGTTGTTACATTTAGTCCAGGCCACCTGCTTCTCCCACCAGCCCACGAACAGGTTCGCGTAACTATATATATTCTCTCCACCACAAAGCTTACGATATCCTGTAAGCACGAGCCACACCGATCCAAGTTTGCAAAATCAGGTATTTATTCCGGGCAAAAACAAACGCGTTTCGAGCTCAACAGCTCTTGGTCACATGACCACAGTTCAAAGTTCACACATTATATACAAGTCGCGTATCACAGGACATAAAGAAAAGACTTTGGATTTCAGCCATCCTTAAAAAAAAAAACACGTGAGTACATTTTTCACGCATATATACAATGTATGAGTAAATCATCATAATGTGCAAATACAAACACAAAAATGAATAACGTATTGTGCATTATAATTTCGGTCAGTGGTAAAATGAAACAGACTTAATGTTCTCCGCATTGTGAACAATACTACAACGCACTGGTTCCGGTATATATGTGTCCGAGCTTGGTTAACAGATAAAAAATGAATGATAAATGACTTTAATGGGTATAGTACCCTGGTGTCAATCAAAGAACATGTTTAAGGGTTAGATAGTGATCTAGGGAGCTAAAATCAAAAGACGTAATCTCTATGGTTCTATGTCGTCCTAGCTAAATTATCAAGGGTTTAGTACCCTATACATATCAAGAGTGAACCTGTTTCCTGGACAAGAAACCCTACCCACTAGGGGACATCTACTATCGTGATTACCCATACATATCTAGAAAAGGAGAGAGTGGTTGTAGGAACAAACACCTGGTTCTCTGTGCTCATAGTTTCTAATCGCAGTGAAGGCACCCCAAATCAAATCCATGTGGCCAATCTGCAAAGGAACATAAAAACAGAGAGATGTTAACTGAGTACTGTACCCCTTGAACAGATAAAGAAACTATTTATTTGCCGGTATCCCCCTCCCAACACCTCTCTCCAATAATCTGATTAATTATTTGATACCAAGCTCCTCATTGGTTCGCTTATCTAATATTTGTTATGCCACTCATACTGGACCATATATTATGCACAATTTTACGATACACTAGTGGAGGGATACAGAAATAAAATAAACATGGGATGGGTTAAGTGAAAAAACATGAAATATTTACATTTTCAACATTTATATACAGAACTCTAGTTCTTAAAAGGATTTCAGGGAAGCTTATGAATTATAGATGCACATGCATCTCCTCGTCATTGTTCATTCCAAAAGGAAAGACACTGCCAGCTTGTAGGATAAACCTAGATTCTGACCTGCGTAGGGCTTGGATTCTATTTCCACCCCTCGGATTTTTCTGAATGGTGTCTAGTGCAAAGTATTTGGCCTTGGTCCAATCGCTATTGTGTTCCTGATTAAAGTGTCTTGCCGTGCTATAGCTAAAATCCTTGTTAGTGATAGCTCGCCAGTGCTCTAAAATCCTTTTCTTCACTGGAAAGGTGGTTGAGCCTATGTACCACTTGTCACAAGGGCAAGTGACCACATAAACCACAGAATCAGTGCCACAATTTATGTTCTACCTAATGGACCATCTCCTGTTAGTTCTCTGTAGTGTGACCTCCCGCACATTTTCACTGTTGCTACAAGCCTTGCACTTTCCACATTTGTGGAATCCCCCTGTTCTATCTAGCCAAGTTAGTTTGCGATGTTCCATATGGCTCCTGACTATCTTGTCTCTGATCGAGGGACCTTTTCTGTAAGTTATGGCAGGGTGTAGGCCCAGTTTTTCTCTCAATAACTTGTCTTGTGTCAAAATATCCCATCTCTTTCTGATTATTTGGCTAATTCGGTCAGACTGGGAATTGTAAGTCGTGATTAATCTTATAGGAGATTCTGTCTCTGTTTGTTTGACTTTGGGTGCTTTGTATAAGGCTTCACTCCTCATGATGGCATCAGCCCTTTTTTCACCCATCTTGAGCATTTTGAGCGGGTACCCTCTAGCTCGAAATCTGTGAATCATTTCCTTTTTGTTCCTCAAATATCCTTCCTCGGAACTACAATTCCTCTTAGCCCTCAAAAACTCGCTGAATGGTATACTCCACCTAAAATTCGGTGGATGGCAGCTGGCCAAGTGTAGTACCGAGTTCCCTGCCGTTGTTTTCCTAAACAGATCTGTCTCCAATCTATTTTCCTTGACAGTGAGTCTAATATCAAGAAAATCGACTGTGCTGACTATGTTGCATGCTGAATTTTAGGTTAACAGTATTCTCATTCAATGCATTGACAAATTCAAGGTGTTCCTCTTCCCTCCCCTCCCATACAAAGAAGACGTCATCTATGTATCGTAGCCAGATGTTTACTTTGTTTGTCCAATGCTCAAGGGACTCACTCCAGAGCACCTGCTTCGCCCACCAACAGGTTGGCATAGCTAGGGGCGAAGCTGGTGCCCATCGAAGTTCCCTGTATTTGTTTGTATAAAACCCTATTGAACGTGAACACATTTTCCAACAGACAAATCTCTATCATCTGAAGTAGCATTTGTGTGTGCGCCAGAAGATGTATGCTCCTAGTTTTCAAAAAATGTTCGCATGCCTTGAGGCCATCTCTATGTCAGATGTTGGTATAGAGGCTTTCTACGTCTTAACATACTAGCCAGTAATGTTTGCCCCAATGTATATTTTCAATTTTCTGTAAAAAATCCTTAGTGTGTCTGACGTACGATGTTAGATCCTTGACATAACATGCTAAAAAATGGTCCACATACATAGATACATTTTCAAGTAGACTATTTATGGATGACACTATAGGTCGACCTGGTGGATGGAATGGATTTTTATGTACCTTAGGGAGTAGGTAGAAGGTGGGTACTTTCGGTGTGTTGTTCCTTAAGAATTTCTGTTCGTCCCAATTAAGTAAATTGTCATCTGTCCAACTCTTCAAAAGATCAGTAAATCTAGCTTGCAACTTAACTAGGTAGGATTTGTCAACTCTCATGTAACATGTCGTGCTATTGAGCTGTCTCATGGCTTCTTGAATGTAATTGCTTTTGTCCCATAGAACCATATTTCCGCCTTTATCGGACGGTTTGATGATGATACTTTCATCATTCTGTAGAGCCACTATGGCTTCTCTTTGTGCTCTGGTTATGTTGGATCTAATCCCTGGTCCTTTCAAGAGGTGTAGGATATCTTGGTTGACCGCCTCATGGAAGATATCGATATTATCTTTAGGGATCTGTGGCGTGTATTAGGATTTGGCTCTAAAGGGAGTGGCCATAGGTCTTGCTGGGTCTAATCCAAAATCTTCTACTGTCGTGATGTTACTAGGATCAGACAGATTTGCTGTCTGCGTGTTGTGGACCCCCTGTTTTTCTCCTAGACTTTCAAGTGTTCTAAGGACGCATATTTCGTCAATGGATTAGGGATGTAATTGGTATATTTTCTAGTGACATGGTCTGTTTCTTTTTCCTAAGTTTGTGAATTTTAAACAATTTCAACTTGCGTACAAACAAATACATATCAATACGTGTTTGTGTATAGTCAAGGGGGGAATCAGGACAAAAAGTTAAACCAAGTTTCAAGACATCTTCCTCATTTTGAGTTATAACTCTGTTAGATAAGCTCATTACCGTGAGTTCTTGTCCATCCATTACTTCCCCCACTGATTCTGGCCCCTTGTTCCCACACCAGTGCTGCTGCTCTTTACTCGGTCGGTCTCGTCTTCTTTTGCTTTTGTTTTTCCTCCTCTTCCCCTCGTTCTTCCTCTTATCGACTGTTTATTTCCTGCATGTGGCGCAGTTCCTCGGAAAAAGAGACAATTTCAGACGGGTTAGAATTGCTGCTATCGATTGATACCATGTCCGAGCTCAGACTCGTACCGGATTCCCATCTCCCTCTGTCAGCAGCACCCAGCGCTCGATCTTTGGTGAGGTTGGCCCGTAGTTTGTCGAATTTCCTAGCAAAGGTTAAAATTCTTCCAGACCTGTAGTCCCTCTCATCCCTTTCGAACTTCCTTTGCTTTCTTTCAATGATTTCCTTTTCAAAGATTAGAATTCTATCATTAACTGCTGCAAGGGTTTTTTTGACTTCATTTTGGTCCGGATCTTTTGCCAAATCATCCAGTAAATTCTGAATCTGTTCTAGTAGATCTTTATGTTCATCCCATGCGTTTTTTATGAGAATATGTAACATTGTTTTTGAGCAGGAGGTGGTATTATCCATCCCTCTTGTTTTGAATTGTTGTTTGGGCACAATGAAAATTCTGAGACCTCTCGGTATCCGGTCTACATCAAGGTAGTTTTGAAGCGATGTCGCCTCCCACCACCTACTCAGTTCTTTTCTTCGCAATTTTTCCAAGATATTGCCCTTTTGTTTAATAGTTGATGCAGGCTGCGACTGGTTAGAGCCTGTTCCTTCCTTGTTGCTCTCGATAGATGCCTTTTTGAAAATTAAACTCGCAGAGGCCTCCCGTCCTTTTAAGAACTCCATTGCCACAATGCAGTTCGATCATCCGACCGTTCTCAGACTGGATCGCGTCTTCCGGACAGCTGTCCTGACGCACCCTGGCAGCTAACTCATCCACTCCGGCTTACCGATACCTCTTACTTGAAGTTAGTTCGAAGGGTTTTCACGGAGCCGTCTTCTCTATGATGTGGCGAGTTGATAGCTCTGCCGGCAGGCGGATGAAGTTGATTTTGAATCACAGCAAAGTTTTTGGTGCCAAAATCCACCCTTCCAAGCGGGTTGGGGCTCGTCTTGAGTGGGCACCGCCGCTCTATTAAATCCACCACAAAGCTTACTATATCCCATAAGCACGAGCCACACCGATCCAAGTTTGCAAAATCAGGTATTTATTCCGGGCAAAAACAGACGCGTTTCGAGCTCAACAGCTCTTGGTCACATGACCACAGTTCAAAGTTCACACATTATATACAAGTCGCGTATCACACGACACAGGACATAAAGAAAAGACTTTGGATTTCAGCCATCCTCAAAAAAAAAAAAAAAAACGTGAGTACATTTTTAACGCATATATACAATGTATGAGTAAATCATCATAATGTGCAAATACAAACACAAAAAGGAATAACGTATTGTGCATTATAATTGCGGTCAGTGGCAAAATGAAACAGACTTAATGTTCTCGGCATTGTGAACAATACTACAACGCACTGGTTCCGGTATATATGTGTGCGAGCTTGGTTAACAGATAAAAAATGAATGAAAAATGACTTTAATGGGTATAGTACCCTGGTGTCAATTAAAGAACATGTTTAAGGGTTAGATAGTGATCTAGGGAGCTAAAATCAAAAGACGTAATCTCTATGGTTCTATGTCGTCCTAGCTAAATTATCAAGGGTTTAGTACCCTATACATATCAAGAGTGAACCGGTTTCCTGGACAAAAACCCTACCCACTAGGGGACATCTACTATCATGATTACCCATACATATCTCGAAAAGGAGAGAGTGGTTGTAGGAACAAACACCTGGTTCTCTGTGCTCATAGTTTCTAATCGCAGTGAAGGCACCCCAAATCAAATCCATGTGGCCAATCTGCAAAGGAACATATATATATTTCAGGCTCGAGGTAAAATAATGATTACCAGCACTCACGGGAACAGTCACATCCCAGATTTTATTGGGATAGAACAAACACGATAAGACGCGTTTCGGCAACCGCCTTTTTCAATAGTGGCGGGCGCCGACATGAGACAACATTTAAATATCAATGTGCATGAACATCAACAAAGGACACCGGACTTCATTCAGTCCCTCGGTGTCCGCCATTTGTAAACATCCGTGAGTGCTGGTAATCATTATTTTACCTCGAGCCTGAAATTTTACACGCGGTGTCCGTCACCGCGTTACAGAGCACCTGACTGCGAGTGAAGGGAGGGAGACGGAATTGGAGCGCGATGTGAGTTTCCCTTCACCGCCGCAGCAAATACTTGCAACATTGTATCACCGGCGGTCTGTAACAACGCAGCAGTGGAGCCGGGCATTCCTGGAGTCGTGCGAGAAGCGCGTTCATATGCCGGTGAGAAATCAACTACAATTATATATTTTGGCAGAGCGTGGTATGAGTGGCAGGTCGAGGAAACAGGAGAACACGCTATCATTGAGCAAGGACTGCTTCAAGGGATATGTTCAGTGAGGCGGCGCGACGTGAGGCAGCAATTGAGATTTTCAAAAAGAGGGATGATTCCCAAAGGAGTGGAAATGGCAGCGGCAGCAGCCAGGCAGCAGCTCGAGGTATAAACTTACTGAAAGAGCAATTTACGAAGTTTCAGAGGCTATACGAGTGGGAAATCCGCAAATGGTGGGAGGCTACCTCCCTCCAGAACTATATTGACGTCCAGAGGGTGCCACGGGGATTACGCATATATACAGTCCCCGCATATGAAAACCCTGACCCCCAACTTCTAGAAGAGTGGGTGGAGCACACTGCGAACTCTTCAAAAGGCATGCTAGTCATTTTAATCAAGTTTGCCTGGATTGATAGGGAAAGAGCCCTGCAGGACATCAGTGCTTTGGAGAACGAAATTGCCAAAGACAGCGATAAAAACAAGGAAGAGGAATTAAAAGATGCTATGAAGAAAAGCCTTACATCTTATGAGCAAAAGATAAAACAAAGAAAGCAGGACAAGTTTGAAAGTGATGCAAGGGATTACAAGCTGGGCCGCGTTTTGACCTTTGCCAAAAGATTTGACGTACCAAGGAAACAATTGTTGAGCAATAAGAATAGGGTCATTGCTGAGCAAAGAGACACGTCAGAGTCCGACGTCACTGATTCGGAACAGTCCAGCGAGGAGAGTGGGTCAGGGCCCACAGTGAAGGAGATCCCTACCCCTTTTTACGAGGAGTTTCGCCTGATCAGACAGACATGGGGCAGAGGAGGAAGGGGAAGCCTCCGGAGCAGAAAGTAAATGCCGGACGAGGAGGGGCGGCTGGAAAAGGCGACGCAGTGCCTCACCACGAGTGACCCGGAGCAAGCGAGGGACCAAACGCTAGCCACAGAAATGCTCTCTATTGTGAATTTGACCCCGAGAATACTGAATGAAGCTGAAGAGATGGTACTACGACTGGGACTCAGTTTTTGTCCATCCAGGAAATCGGAATATACACAAACAAAGATCGATTTATTTAAGTTCTCGAGGAAAGTGAAATTGCATAAATACTTTAAAGCGCAAAAACAGACGCACAGGGGAAAAAGAAACACCATGGATACAGATACAGGTATCCTCACAGCCAATGATTTAGAGACTCTGGCAGTATTGGAGGATCTCCAAAATGAAGGGGATCCAAGAGAACTGATCCCGGCAAATAAGAACAGGACAGATCTGATGGGAATTGCCCAAGTGAATCCAGGCAGTCCTTTCAGACCTACATCAAGATTTGTCCCTTTAATGCCAATGGACTCAATTGACATTTTCACGGAGGTGGTAACTAAGGAACTGATCAGACTACGCAATGTCAACACCACAAGGAGAGTGGGGGGAAATATCACGGAAGAACAAAGGAAGGCAATTATGAATTTGCAGGAGGAACACACCATCATCTGCAAGCCGTCTGACAAAGGCGGGAATGTGGTGTTAATGACAATGGAGTTTTATAAGAAGGAAGCTTTACATCAGCTCAATGATCAGTCGAGCTATGTGAGGGTTGCACGCAAGGAGTTTGAAAACAGCATTGCAGCATATTGGACACTCCTCAATAAATGGTACCATAGGGGCATGCTGGAGAAAGAGGAGTATGCCTTTTTGGAGTGCAAACATCCAATCTACCCACATTTTACCACCCCCTAAACTACATAAGAATGCGACATGACCCCCCGGGCGTTCGATAGTCTCATCTCTGGGCAGTTTGACTGAAAATATGTCCAGATTTGTGGACCACTTTCTGTTTGGGTTTGTGACACAATTGGTCTCGTATGTCAAAGACACGAAAGATTTTTTAAAGCGGGTGGAAAACTTTGTCTGGGAGGATGACCTGGTGATGATGACACTTGATATTTCGAGGCTTTACACCAGTATTGATCACATACAAGGAATTGAAGCTGTGAACCACTTTTTGGGGGAGCGATCAAAGGCATTGGTTGAACACAACAATAATCTGACTGAATTTGTGGATTTTTGTCTAAGTAATAATATATTTCTATTCCAGGACCAGCATTTCAGGCAAGTATGTGGTACTGCCATGGGCACCTGCTTCGCCCCCAGCTACGCGAATCTTTTCGTGGGCTGGTGGGAGAGGCGGGTGGCCTGGGCAGAGACCAATGAGAACTGGACCCGTAGGGTCATGAGCTGGAACAGATACATAGACGATTTGTTCATTATCTTTAGGGGCACAGAACAGTTAGCAAGTGAATATATAGATGTGCTCAACAGGAACGACCTCGACCTTAAATTTACAGGTGAGATCAGCAGGAGATCTGTGAATTTCCTTGACCTCACTGTATTCCCTGCGGAAGGCAGACTGTGCACATCTTTGCACAGGAAGCCGACGGCGGGAAATTCCCTGCTGCATGCGAGCAGTTGCCATCCGGGGAAAACAATAACAAGCATTCCCTATGGCGAGCTGCTAAGAATAAAAAGTAATTGTACACGCGATTGTGACTATCAAGCAGCGGCTAAGGAAAGTATACAAAGATTTGAGGTTAGAGGGTATCCCAAAGAGACTCTCATAGAGGCCAAGGCCAAAGTGGATGATAAACTGAGACTTGAGTTAATCAGTGATAATTCTTCTACCAGGAAAAACAGTGAGAGGGAAAATGCCCGGAACAATTTCAGGATGATCACGGAATATTCCAGTGACTCCTTTGACATCAGGAAAGCATTTAGAAAGAACTGGCACATTTTGAAATCTGACCCAGTAATAGGGGGAGATTTGCCTAAAGCGCCTTTGACATTTAGAAGAGCAAGGACATTACGAGACAGTCTAGTTCAGAGTCACTGTATCTCAGAGAACAGGCCACCCACTTTTGGGAAAATAGTGGGTTTCTTTCCTTGCTCAAAATGTAGGCCATGCAAGAATAGCAACAAGGTTTTAACCTATGATGTGCCTGGCCTTGAAAAACCTAGAAGAATTAAGAAATTTATGAACTGTAACACAAGCCACACGGTGTACTGTTTGGTATGTCCGTGCGGCTTGCGTTACATTGGAAGTACTATACACCCAACGAAAGTGCGCATTTTAGAACACCTTAGAACCATTGCTAACAGGGATGTAACGTATCCGGTGGCTCGGCACTTTGAATCATATCATCAAAGCAACAGGGATCTGTTGCGATTCTTCTGTATGGATCATGTACCCCCTAATGTGAGAGGTGGGGATAGGCAGTTACAATTGCGTAGATTGGAATACAGGCACATCATAGACAATCAGACGAAAATGCCGAAAGGGCTAAATAGTGGGGAGGAGATGGCTGTCCACCTATAGGAATTGCGTATAGAGCTGCTGGATTAAGGGAATCATGTTTTTTAAAATGTGACATCACGTGATGCAATGAATTGGATGTAACTATGATCCTGATTATTTGTGCGATAAGACCCATTCAGGGTGGAATTAGAAATGTCCCATAAAAAGGAGAAAAAATAGGAAATCTTATTTAAGTTGAAATGTTGTGAATGTAGCCCATTCAGGGCTAAACTTGGCCATCTAAGGCGGTAAATTGTTGATTGAAAGTGGCAATTTTGGGATCGTTTTGAAATATATTGACATGCATTCATGATGTGGGGAATGCCCATTCAGGGCGGAATTACAAAGTTATGAGGCTGTGATTTATGTTACCTCCAACAGTTATTTTGCATGTTTACAAATGGCCGACACCGAGGGACTGAATGAAGTCCGGTGTCCTTTGTTGATGTTCATGCACATTGATATTTAAATGTCTCATGAATGACACTACAGCAGATCAATGGATGAAGAGGGCTGACTGAAGCCCATATAAGTAAGTAAGTCTTGGCGAACACCAGACCCAAAAAGAGTCAATCCTGTAGAGCAGCAGGCTTCATTCACTTGGCAAAATCAAACAAAGTGGTTCAGCACTCGGCTTACAAATCAGTTAAGTGTATAGCAAAGTTCGTAGTGCATGGTATGTAGAAAAAGTAACAAAGCACTATCTTCTCAAAGAACAAATGTAGGAGTCGTTCCTTCTTCCAACAGTTTCTTTATTCTTTATTCATCAATTTTCTTTAAAATCACAGCATGTGATTGGTAGCCAACGTGTTTCGTCCACTTGTGACTTCTTCAGGGCTACAAAATATATACAAAACACAAACTTATTTACAATATATATAAGTATTAAAAACTAAATCTATTCACACTGTGCATAAAACCAAACATTTCATAGTAACTCAATATCTATTCTAAAATACATTTATTCCTTTCTTTCAACAAATGTTCTATTGAGATTCTATATGGACGTATCTAAGAGTGACTGACGTGCTGTACACATTTATTTACAATGGGAGAAAACAATCAAATGCATGATGGGTCACAATATTCTTACAATCACTCCATAACATATGGAGAAAAGCTCTGTAAGTATGCAAAGAACCGATTGTTTAAAAAAAAGGGGAGAGGCTCACTAACTGCTCTTAATTTACAGTAATCCACAAAGCATGTTTACTGATGTTTCATTGCTCATTGCGATTGATACCCCAGCATGTGAATTGGAAAAAAGATTATTTTCTTCCTGCATGGATCCTAAGTTTACAATACCTAATCGATCTATTTATTGACGCGAAGTGCACTATCATACCTCCGTAAACGAATGATCTTCTGCAAAATTCTTCCCGTTGTACTTTTTAACAAAATATGTATTAAAGGATATATCTACAGGAATATCAGAAAGATGTACTATCATACCTCAACATGCGAATGGTCTTCTCGCATGTTCTTCACGTTGTACTTTTTAGCAAAGAAATGTGATGTAAATGATGTATCTGCAAGAATATCAAAAATAAAAAATCTCACCATAATATGGCTGATGAAATTTACGAGCAATAGACACAGATGGTTATCATTATGGGAGCCAGTAACCCCACCTATCATCGAAGGTAATACTTTTTTATGGCTTAATCGGCCGTTACATGGTCTAAATCTCAAAAGCTTAACTGTCTAAGGTACCTTAGATAATTAGACCCCGTCATTCACTAAACACATGTCGTATCCAAAAGAGTCTAAATTTAACAATATAAAGATGCTAACACACAGGTGCTGTAGGGGTAACAGCGTGAAATTTAAGTGACTAGAGTGGCCAAACACATTAGAAGGTACTCAGCTTGTGATAATGTAAACTGATGCAACACAATCTCATTAGAGTTCCGAACAATTTTATTTGAGAAGTATAAAAGATTTTCCCATATGACAGGCATGAGAAATGCAATGCCTTTTTGGAATAGTCGTGAGCATCATATTCAAGTGGTGTACGAGGTTAAAATTATTCACATTTCACATGCGTAATCAATGTCAATCGGAACAAGTAGAGGCACCATATTTAATATGCCTTGAAAATAGGAACAAATAAAGACGCCATATTTGAGTAACTGTGAGAGTAAAAACAAGGTGATTCAAACGGGAATGTCACAGTCTTAAAGCACAACACAAAAATCTTTTTCGGGTGTAACTAAGCTCACACCACAATCAATTATGTGCGCCAAATGAAAAAATTATGTAATTGTTTAATACTCCAGAGTATTTACAGCCCTACAAAGAATTGCCGTTAGAAGGCTAGCGAGCGTCATGTGAGAAATGTCATTAGTATTCAAGAGAAATGAGCGCCATATTTGAATAAGTATAAACTGCGCGTATTTTATTTCGAAATGCATTGTCAATGACCATCCCTACTAGTTATTATAGAATATCAGATAAGGTAAAGTACCCAAATAATGTTGATGCACATGGACGCATCACAATCTTAAGGCGCAACATACAGATTTCTGTCGGGTGTGTCTTTGCATACATTCCCATAGATTATCCAAGTTAAGTAAAAAAGATTTTACCTCAAAACAATTGATAGTCCTACAAGGATCTACCATTGAAAGGCTGTCAAAACGTCATGTGAATACGTCATTAGTGTTCATGCAGAGAAGGCGCCATATTTGTAATAAGTATAAACGGCGCAAATCTCGCTACAGAGTACATTTTCACCGATCATCCTCACTAAAAATTATAGACAAACACCAACATTGTATGAAAATATACTAGAATGGTCACAATACTGTGCCATAAGCCCTTCTCTCTATGACCATAGAGTATAATATAATACCGAGTACATCACTTTCTATGCACACTTATAAAATGCTCTGCTCACGGAGTACAATTGCTCCAGGATGTAACAGCATGACGTCTGGTTCAATGAAGAGAACCGAACGCCATTTCTACAGCTCTTTTTATAGTCATTCGTGGGCCCCTCACACCAGTGTTTCACCACAGGCGAAAAGAAAGGACTATAGAGTCTGATAACTGTTGGTGCCATATTAAAATGGCTATCTATGCACACTTGTAATGTGCTCTGCTCACGGAGTGCAATTGCTCCAGGGTGTAACAGCATGACGTCTGGTTCAGTAAGAGAACCGAGCGCCACTCCTATAGCTCTTTTTACAGTCATAAATGTCCCCCTCACGCCTGTGTTTCGCCAAAGGCGAAAAGAAAGATTATGAGCTATGGTAACCGTGGGCGCCATATTGTAATGGCTATAATGGCGTATGTTTATATAACGCACAATTCAAAATGAGCCAATATTTTATTTTTTAAACAGTCCTAAGCATAAAGATCTCAAAGTGTAAGTGCCCATAGCATGACATCTCATTCAGCACGTGGAAATATGTATATCGTTGTTTATAGAACTGCATAAATGTACACGCCTCATGTCAAGAGGCTAAAAGACAATAACTGGTGCTAGTCTTAAAACAAGAACCGGGTGCCATCTTTGAATATGCTCCGGCTATAAAGTGTAAATCACTGTTAAGCTCGCACAGCACATAAATATTTATTTTGAAAAAATGTTAGTCAATACAGACCTGGGGATGTTACGCTCCCATATGGATCCCACAATATTAAACCAAGGAATCAAGTATTATACTCTACATAGATTTCTAAATAATAGAGTATACTTAAGGTTTGCCCCAACCTGGCAACAATGAGTAGGTTGTCAAAATACAGAATAGAAGCCACATTAGCTGCACTGTTGTTAAGATAGGTGTGATATTTCTCAAGCTCTTCACTGTTGCCATTCTAAATCATAAAAACATAGTCGATGTATCGATCATAAAAAATGATGTTCTCAATCCAGTCCTTTGCGCCAGAGCCCCAGGCATGCTCCATCTCAATCAAACCCATAAAAACGTTTGCATACGATGGAGCAAACCTGGAGCCCATGGCAGTTCCCTGCCTCTGCAGGTACCACACATTGTTATGTAGGAAGACATTTTGTGTTAAGATCATCTCGGACTCGGACATGTCTAGAAGCATGTGTGTGTGCTCTAGATGTTTGGCATTCCGCTTATACAGGAAATGTGTTAAAGCTCTGAGACCACAACTCTTCCAAATGCATGTATAGAGACTCTCCACGTCCATAGTGACAAAGATTAGATTGTCACTATCCCATTTAAAGTCTTCCAGCTTGCACAGTAGATCTCTACTGTTCTTTAGGTATGAGGGAAGATTCCGAACAAACGGTTGCAGAAACTTATCCACATACTCGGCAATACGTTCAGTCAGGCCCCCATTGCCAGATATTATAGGTCTCCCCGGTGGAAAAGGACCCCCCTTGTGTATTTTTGGAAGAACGTAAATACAAGGGTGTCTAGAATTCAGTGCCAGAAGGTATCTATACTCCAAATCAGTGATAAGACATGACTCATGCCAGTCTGTCAATTTGGCATTGATGTTTCTTTCTATCATAGCTTTGGGATTAGTTCTTAATCTCTCATAGCATGTGGTATCATTCAGTTGCCGATTTATTTCCATCATGTAATCATTAAGATCCATTAAAACGATGTTGCCACCTTTGTCCGCTTCACGGCCTACCAGGTTTGAGTCGTCTCTAATTGACTGTAGGAAAATCCTGTCCTCTTTATTCATATTCGATTGATGTTTACATCGTTTGCTGTTTACATGCGTATCTTCTAAGTGGTATAACTAGTGTGTCACTTTATGAAAGAATTCATCAAGTACAGTGTTACCACTGTTCGTTGGTATGAACTTAGATTTATTGCGCAACCCACTGTCTACTGTAACATCCTCTTGTATGTTAAGGTCTCATGCAAATTGTACTAAGTCCCCTGTACTATCTTCATCATGCAATGTCGTAATTAAATGTGTCACATTCAGGTCAGATATAGAGAATTCCGAATCGCGCACAGTACCAAGTATTGAGTATTGCACAGACGAATGTTCTGCAAAGTATTTTTTTAATTTCAGTTTGCGAACAAACTTAAACAAGTCTAGATGTACATTTTCAAAATTAGGTCTCTCGGTGGGACAGAAATTGAACCCTCTGCATAGTACAGACATTTCATGTTCATTCAGTGTTCTTGACGACATATTAATGACACTCAATGTACTTTCCCCTGTCTCATCCTCAGTACTGCCCATATTATGGTGCACAATCTCAGCTACTTCTTCGTTTGGGTGTTCTCCATTCTGGCTTTTACCCCTTGTGTGCCTTGACCCCTCTTTTGTGTTTGTACATTCACTTGGCATCACGGTTCCCTCTAGAGTGCGCACCTTAACGCTGCCCCTCTGCATTTTTGATGCAGCCCATAGAGATGTTTTCAAGGCGCACATTTTTCATTATTTGTTTTTTATAAAAGCTGCATTGTCACTGTTTTTTTTTTTTTGTCCTCATTCTGCCGACATTCTTGTTAGGGTATACTCTGATCCCACTAGGTCTTCCCAGGGGGGCTTGTCCGATGACCCATAAGGCAGACAGACGTAATGACCCACAAGTATACTGCTGTGTCCACTTCCATCTCTTTAACACCCTGATACCGCCTGAAGGAGAAACCGTAGCCGACAGCAAAATTGGCTTAATCATAGGACTCACGTTGTCTTTTCTCTCCACCTTACCAACGCAGCCCAAATTTTCTTTTCACTTGTCGGATCGCATGCCATATCCGCCTCACTAGTATATATAACATTTCTAAGGCACTCGGAAAAACGTGGTGGACTTTCCGATTTCCATAGTTTACATATCTTGCGTCTTGCCAAAAGGATAACATAAAACAAAAACTTTGCGTTACTCACTGAGAGCTGCACTTCTTCTTCCGAATTTAACCCCCAAAAAAATTAAGCGAGGGCTTACTAAAATCCGTGTCCCGATTGTTTCCCCTATAAAATCACATGTCAGAATTCCAATATGATAATATTCTTGGACAAAGCATGAATAAATGCATATCATCTGCCGCTATCAACTCGCATCTTGGACAATTATATACATTGCTGGTGATCTTCGATAACTTCGTGGGTGACCAATACACTCTATAGGTGGTGAATAAGTGATTACGTTTAAGTGATGCGGGTTTAACAGCTGTTCGTAAGATACCATAGGAATCACACCACATTCGCTTCACATCACCCTCTCCAAACTCCTGACCCCATAGTTTAGTAATATCAGTTTCAAGATCTGTATCCGCTTCCAGAAAAGCCCAGTACCGAAACGACATTTCTTTTTTCCACTGGTCATTTCTCGACACCTGACTAAATTTTGTCTCCTCTTCCTCCACCCAGTCTTGTCGCCCACCAGGAATTCAGTTTAGTAGTATTTGGACCTCGTTAGCTGTCCCTTAGACAAATTATTCATAGCCTCCCAGCTCATCATATTTGTGCCCTCCTTGAGATCCGCCCAATAGAAGATTCCCCCAGCTTTCAAGGGCTGACTAAGTAGATCTCTCAAACACTCCGGGGTACCCGGGGAATCCCAAATTGGAGCATAAGACGAGAAGTATGGAACTCTGAGTGATTTCCTCACATACATCCACGTATTCAGTGCAGCCTTCAGGACCTTCAAACGGACTTTCATTTTAAAAATGTTCGTATGTTGGCAAATAAGATAGATAAGTCCTCTATCGGCGCACTCTTTGCGGCTATGCTGGAGGACATCCCGCAAGGTCAAAGGCATTTTCTTTTCAAATTCGGAGACCCTAAGTTCTTCAAGAAAGTCCGTTTGAAGGCATTGTCACTGTTTTATCATTTGTTTGTGTGCGCTGATAAACCGTTTCCCCTCACACCAGCTTTCTTTTTATTTCAACTATAACAGCAGTTAAACAAAGTCTGGGAGTGGAAAGGCAGCATGGCTTGTATCAGGAGCCTTGCAGGGTAAAGCATCCCATATTTTCATTTATCTCATGATTTTTTCCTAATGATCAGTTTGTGTATTAACCATGGCCTGACCCTATACCACCACTCTATCAAAAGAGAAGTTGCAAGGGTGTCCGATGCCACAAGATCTTGCTCCTGATCTCCAATTGAGGAGCCAATCTCTCAGTTTATTCCAATACGCCCGAGTTCCCTGGGCCATGAGTGATGCCGTAGCAGGTCTAGGCCTTTAGGTACACCATGCTGCATAATCCTGCCACTATTCCAGCTCCCTCTGGTGCTCCTTCCGGCCCTTCTTCATCGACACCTGTCCTGATGTGGTTTTGTGAAAAACAGAGCTGAACTGTTGGAGTAGGACTTAAGTCAACAGCAACATCATCATTAAGGTCAGATCTAAAAGAAAGAAATTAGATCAGGAAAAATAAGACAAACCCTGGGCAGAAGGGCTCCGGCCAAAGGCGTGGATAAAAAAAACAAACCTTTAAATAAATCAATTAAGTCAGCATAATCAGCGAAACCCAAAACTTGCAGGGGGACTCCCTCATTTGTCCACTATTTCGATAAAGCAGATTAAAAATATAAAGGAAATAAGTGTATTAAATTTCAGTTTCTTAAAGATCCAGGAGCTGCAATATATTCAATGCCAGAAGATGTAACTGGTCTTTTAACTCCATTAGCTCTACAGAGAATATCACATTCTCAATTACAAGAAGGGGCGGCAAGTAAAAAATCAATGTAACCAGGCATGCAATAGCAATCAATGTACTGAGGAACCACATAATACCTCACCCAACACCTTAAAAATAGAAGGAACTACGCTAACAAGCATCAGTGAACAAACTTTAAAAACGACAACTATAGAAGCTTTGATACAGATAAAAAAAACTAATAGGTCGGTGATACCCTCTAGACTCATTCCGAGCTTTAGTTCAAGCAATTACAGCAGAAACAATCGGTAGAGCCTCCTCGGAAGATCAGATGCTTTATGAAGATAAAGAGGATACAAATGAAAACTCAAACTCAGAATTGATCTCAAATACAGAGGAAGAGTTAAACCTGCCTCACTCCACTGCGAGAACGTTTTTAAAATCCAAAATATTTAGGGGACCCGATGGTCCCTTACAAATCCAGCAGGACAATTTTGAAAATACATGGTTGAGATCACTCACCCGTTCGCCAAATGAGGACCATTTAAAAGTTACAGCCAAAACGTCATTGCATCTTGTGAGTAATAAAGAAATTAGTAGAAAAGAAGATCCTGATACACTGGCTGAGAATGTCGTGGGGATCTCTGATGATGATGATGATGATGATGATGATGATGATGATTGTTTAAGAATGAAAAATAGCAAGTTAGCCCGACACTTCCTCGACACCACTTCTCATGAGCAATCGGATAATTCACCAGTTCTGAATCATGAAGGAGCTTCCGTTATTGGATCTAAAAATATATACCAGCGGCAGGATAGTGAACAGTGTAGTCAGACTGACATTTTCAATACATTACTTCATACGCCACAATTCTCGACTGAGGCACTCTCTATGCAGTCTGATAAACTAGACATTCAGATTGAACTAATGAATGTCATAGCTTCTGACATTGCAGAAATAAACACCAGGCTAGAAAAATTAGCTAATCTAATAAGAGTTCAATCGGTTCATTCGCCACTACAAGAAACTTGCCCTTTTGGTCCCATAATTGATAAATTAATTTCCCTTCCAGCAATATTAGAACAAATTCTAGATCTTAAAAAGGAGAATCAGGCCAACAGCTCATTTGCTAAGCCAGACAACTTGTTAAACTTCTATATAGAGCAACAAGGGCACCCCTCAATTCCTGTGCAGAGAAAGGAAGAAGTAAATAACCCCAAAACAAGGCGGCCCAAAAAGGGGTTACTGAGCAATCATCAGTAGAAAAACTAACATTGGATCATCCAACAGCTCAAAACTGTTGACACTAAAAACATATCCTATATTTGAATTAGCACTGAATGGTAACCGCAAATACGACTCATCGAATAATTCCAAACAAACCAATATGGAGATAAACGCACCAGAAGACGCATGTATATTGCAAAGACAAGGAAGGGATCTCCCACAACTAGAAGATCTGAAGAATCAGACAAAAAACAACATTGTGACAAATGTCGCCGAAACAGTAGTAAAGGACACTACCGAAATACTATCTGGAGAGATCACAGCTGACCGAAACCGGGAAACACTCTTCAGTGAAAAAACAGTATGCAGAAGGGAAAAAGGAGCAACCCATCGACATTCTCCAATAAAAGACGGTGCACTGGGAAACCTTCAAGAATCTACCTCCACCATCCCCCAGGACTTTTGTGCTGCAGGACCTACTATCCTGGGTAGTCCACCAAAAATGTACAAGAATGACATCCAGGTACACAATAAGGCACAAAGAGCGGTCCCCGACTATCCAGGGAAATTAGAAGCTGACACACAAACTGCCCTGGAATCAGACCGTCAAAGTAAAGTATGGACTCAGAAGAGCGCCATTAAAAATGTCAATATACAAAACTTTGGAGAAGTCGTTCCGCATTCACATGAAAAACAGGAACACTTTATTATTCAACAACAAGTAATACATGAATTATTACTAAAACCACGACATACTAAATAGGGGGAACATTTTAAAACTAACAGCAGAGATTCCAGCACTAAAATATTTAGTATCGTCAAATCTCATAACAGTAGAGTTCCTCCCAATGGAAGATCAAAACACAAGGAATGTACCCGCACAACATGGCAAACAGAAGAAATAGTGCAATGCATTCTGGAATGCTCTAGTCAATTCGTAACATGGGGCATAAAACTTATCAAACCGCTACCACCACGATATCTCTGACCGTTCTCATCAAAAGCAGACAAACTTTAAATCGCCTACTGACAAAAGTTCGGTATATTCAGTCCTACAGAGTGCCCAAGGAGTAAGCCTGAACCAAATAATAATGTCACCAGATCCCGGAATGCAAATAGTCAAATTTACAATCGATAGTATACTTAAACCAAACACACTGCTGTTAATAAACACGTATGTGCACCCCAATGTAAGGAAAAAAAAGAACTTATCTCAACACTTATTACAATGATCTCAGACATAAGATTATCCTTCCCATTTTGGGACATACTCTTGACGGGAAATGTCAATTGCAATTTAATACATACTCCAGATGAGGATGAGATCTTAACAGCAGAAAATACTTACTGGTGTATTCTTCCCCAGTGTCATTTAACAGCAGCCAGACCAGATCACATAGGCCAGTCCTTAATCACAGCATTGGAATATCTAGGAATGAGGGTATTAAACGGTAGAACATAGGACGATACCCCCCCCAAAATTTACATTTGATGGAGCTTATGCACGATCAATTCTTGATTATACAATAGTCACGCTACTAATGCCACTACTTTCACAATAATCAATCGAATATACTACTAAAAGTGATCATTTGTACCAGTGTATTCAGTTTAATCTAACTTTGCCAAGACACAAAGAAGTAACTATAATAGCTGCCAGGACAAACACAATTTAAGGTGACTTAAATTGACAAATGACTCCATACAAGAATTGCAACATACAGTAAAGGAACAGATATTGGCGATCTGCATTAAGCAACAAAATATAATAGATGCTTGGAAAAAATGTACCTCAAATATAATATCTTTGATGCCGAATTTTCTAAGCCAAATCTAAAATAAAAACATGTAAAATAATTTCCCGTCCCCTCAAGTCCCTGAAACAAGAATTAATGAAAGCAGTCAGGAAGTTAATATCAATCACTCGCGATGAGCTGGCATGGGAAAAAGTTAGGCTACTGCGGAAAGATTACAAAAAAAACCTGTGGGCCGAAAGAAGAAATATTTTGGGCCAAACTACTGTATAGTGCAAAACATGTCAATTTAAGTTAATTTTTGGGATATAATAAACAAACTGAATAGACAAATTAATGAGCTGTCCTCTAACGCCCAGGAACATGATTGGGTCAACTTTCTGACCGAGAGGTTCATGGAGGAACCCATACCCATCTTCCACTAGGGCAGTACGATATTTCACAAGCAGGGGACAAGATCAGATACAATCATCAAATCAAGTAGTGGACAAGAAGCAGTGGGTTTATTTTTGCCGTATGGCATAAATTGTCAAAATCTCCAGGTCGAAACCATAACCAACATTATAAGGAAGGGCTGAAAGGAAGGTGCGCCAGGACCTAACGGCATCCCACCGGTGATTTTCACATGCGATCCGGCATTTGGAGTAACAAGTTATACGCTCTGTGTAAGGTAATGGAGCAATTAAATCAAATACTGCCAAGCTGGCAAGACTCAATCATCTCCCCAATTTATAAAGGTGGCGACAGAACGAGCCCAGACAACTATAGGCTTGTAGCGCTTCAAGAAGTGGAAGCAAAGTACTATACTTCCCTGATCCTTAAAGATTTGGTTGACAGGCCCGACTCTAACAATATGATCCCAGCTAACCAAACAGGATTCAGAAAAGGGATCGGAACTATCACAAAAATACCAGCACTCTCGCTAGTAGCAGAAAAAAGCAAACTTAACCAGCAAAAACTATATCCTGCTTTATCGACCTGAAAGTGGCCTTCGATAGCGTGGATCGTAGTAGTGTCTGGAGAAAACTAAGAGCCTGGAATATCCCAGACACAATTCTGAAAGGAATACTGTTACTTTACTCAAACACATGGATTAGAGTAAGCTGGGAGGTGGCTCAAGACTATCAAGAGAACTGATCACAAAGGCCTCAAACAGGGATGTGTTCTGGCGCCACACCTTTTTAACCCGTTTATGTCTGACCTGACACCTCTGTTGTATTCCTCTTAGGGTGTCCATAAACGGGCTTTCCAGTATCATGTCCTTATATAGGCACAATTCGCCCTGCCCTTATATAGGCATAAAATCCCAGCCCTTATTTAGGCATTAAACCGTGCACTCCAAATACAGGCATGGTCTCCGACATCCGTCCACCCTAACGTCTCAACGAGTTCATGAAGAACAGACCCTTAGCCCAGGACTATTGATTTCTTCAAGGACTCATATATTATGCATGAACCATTATTCCTTAGGGGTTCATTCATGACGTCTTCCGCTGTCCGACTCACGTCAATGCTAACATTATGAGGTGGTACTTGGGTATAAATATACCTTCCCTAGCAACTGTGAATCAGAGGAGACCTCGACTTCAGAGGAGCCCGTTTCCCGGCCTGACGCACTGAGAAGACGCTGTCATCCCTGCACGCAGAGAGTCCAGCTTCCAGTGATCTAACTTCCCTTGCGGGGTGTTGGAGTTCGAGTCTGGCAAAGAGATTCCTACCTCTCTCATTCTTCAGGTATGGAGCAGACTAGAACCTAGAGGGACTCTTGGCATACTAGGCATACTAGGCTTAACATACTCTTAGTATACCATAGTAAGGAATACTTCACCTACTTCATACCTCTTCCTACACCTAGGTTGGGTTAGGCACATTGGGGTAGAACTAGATTAGAAACGCATCGTATGAGTACTCGCATTTTTAGTCTGTGTTATTTATGTAAATGCATATGTACTAAAAGATAATGCTCTCGCAGTATTATTTATTTCTACTGCTCACACTGTACATTATTTATCTCGCATACTGTCTTGTGATCGTAACAGCACATTTTACTTACACCAGAAACAAGACTGTTCAATAAATCTTTTATTGAAACGCCCGTCTACTTCTTTCTGTGTAACTTGGAGAAAACTAAGCATGCACGATTGAGCTGAGTGAAATAGTTATCTATTGTTTCCACGACTCTGGGACACGTTCTGATTCTAAAGGGAAACACAGTGGTCATGTTTTGCGGCTGCCAGAAACTACTCCCTTCTTGTTGTCAAGGAGTTTCTAGTGGCCTCTGAGCTAGCTGGCACAAGTAATTAAGTTTAATATACTCGATAGGGACATACTGACCTTAGTCCTATGTCAAACCTATATGATCTATTATTCCAATGCGCAGAGCCTATTAGGGAAATAGGAGCTACACTACATGGCGCCCAACGGTTTGGTAAGGCGGTAATTCAACGTTAGATACTGAGTAACTCAGCCGTGCTTTTCTCTTTCAAGAGACCCCTACCCATATACTCCAAAAGACGTCTGGAGTGGGCAGGGTTAGGTATCCACCAAGGCTACATAGGGCAGTACCCTATATATTAGCTGTTTGGTTTGCTCAACGTTGAAGGATACAGTGTTCCAAAATATTGTGCACCTAATCTTTGTTTCCTTGAAACTTGTTCTACATTTTTCAAACAACAAAATGCCTGGCTCCGACACTGAGACCGGAAACGGTGGAGCTGCGGCTGATCCAGCCCAAGCAGCAGCTTTTAACATTACAGGTTTAAATGAAACCGAGGAGGGTGTTATAGACATCGCTCCAAACTTAAGAAGAGCCATCACTCTAAAACTTATAAAACATGGCCTACCACCAAGAGGAGGTAGAGCAGTTTTCGTGATAGAGGCACACGAATCCTTTCAGACAGAGGTATTCTGTTCATGGGTAATATTTCCTGAATCCAATCCAGTAACACACATGTTTCACTTCTACAAAGAAGATGAACCACCAGAGGAATACATTCCTTTCGAGGATATAGAAATTCCATTAACATACCAAGAGCATCAGCTCTGGTTTAAAGGCGCCCTAAAACATCACAAAAACATTACCAGGCTCGGTCCACTAGGTAGACCAGGAGCAACATGGCCGATTCTAGCCGGCTACACACCTCATCCTGAACTGGATATAATGTCAGATGAGGACTTACTTGTTCAAATACAAGAATTAATAAAAATTTACAGGCAATTGGTCCAATATGTCATGCGGACTTTTACAGTCCAGCAACCATTAACAATTCCAAATCAAACTCCTCACCAGGGGAATACACTAAAAATTACACCACAGACTCTATATGCAGTCATGGGTAAAATGCCCACAAAACGTGAGCAAATTCCATTCTGGATAGCTCAAAAATTACTCAAATCGAAGCAGTGTTTCCAAATACTAGCCCGTATGAGAAACACAGAATACTGACAATCAGTTTACCAATGGGGATCACACCACAACTGGAAGACTGCACCACTTGGGGCTCAGTCTTTGCTGCCATCTATACTAAAACACATGGCATTCCGTCAATTGCGGTAATACCTGATGTCCTGAAACAAATTCAAAACGAATACGGGGCAGAGCCTGCTCTAAATTTAGGTATGAAATTACTGAAAAATTTCGACCAGGTCTCAACAATAATATTATCTAATATTAAAGGGGAGGCAGCAGCAGTGGCGATCCGCCAAAAATTAAGGGAATTTGATGTTACAGAACATCAAACTGAGCTACCCAGAATTATAGAACAATCTTATGCAGAATTAGGCAGAGATAGTTTGGGTGGAAGACCAGTTAAACTGAAACTATCTGAAAGTCCTGAGAAGGACTCAATTAAACAAACTCCTACATCTTCTAAAAAGAAGTGGGAGACTAATAAACAAAATTCAAACGAGAAACGTTCTCAATCCCGAGGTAGGTCTCCTCAAAAGGAGCCCTCTGAAAGGAGGTATAACCTCAGGAATAGGGATAATTTGAGAAAACCTGATAGGTATCAAGATACTGATACACGTTCCTCTCGTCCCTTTCAGATCTCATCACAGACTTCGGAAAGAAGAGGACGATCAGAACATAGAGAAGAACGCGTGAAATCGAAAGACGACAAACACGCTCCAAAACCAAAGTAAAACCTCAATTCTCCAAAAAGAAAGTAGCAGGTCTAAAGATCAGACATGCCGAGAATACTGAGAACACAACTCAAGAACGGAGAATGGGCTCAGACAATGCTGGACAGTGCAGCAGAAGTCACAATAGCTCGCCAGAACCTGAAGGAACTTCTGGAGATAGTGGACTTGAATGAGTACATTAAAGTAGAGACTGTAGACACCAGGGTTAGTACTCCACAAAAGTTATATGAAATAACACTCCGGATGGAGGGAGACAAACCTAGACAGGTGAAAGCACTTTTTGGGAAAGACTATCAAAGGGCTATGACATACTTCTAGCAGAAAAGGACTGGCCACCACAATTTGTCAGGGAGTGCCCACATGGCGAGGACATAATTATGCCTGCCTTCTCCAACCATATACCAATGCATCTAAGATATACATATGCCAGGAAATGGGCAGTGGCCCAGGCCCCAGCATTATATAAAAGTCATGTAGGATGGGATGAGGACTCACCTCACCATAAAATACATCTGAAACATGAACCAACTGCACAACGGCAGTATCCAATAAAGCAAGAAGCTAAAAAACAGGTCAGGGAGATCTTAGATCAACTTGAATATCAAGGGGTGATTGAAACATGCACCTCCTCAATGAACAATCCTTTGTTTCCTGTCTCCAAACCAGACAATACATATCGTCTAGTTTTGGATTACAGACACTTAAACACTTGTTCTAAAACTTTTGCAGTGCAAAATGCACATAGCACAGCATTAATGAATAACATTGTGCGTAAAAAATACAAAACATTAGACATCTCAAATGGTTTCTTTTGTCAAAACATAGCACCTGAAAGCAGGTACTTAACAGCATTCTCCATAATGGGGACCCAGCGTCACTTTTGTCGACTCCCACAAGGGTTCAAGAACAGACCAGGTTTATTCTCAGCGAGGGTAATGGAGTTACTTCAAATTTATGACAATGAGGCATTGTCCTATGTCGATGACATCTATCTGACAGACGATGACCTGGAAAAACACTTGAACAGGGTGAGCACCATCATACTGGGTTTCGCCTCTGAGGGCTACAAGTTCAACTTTAAAAAGTCCCGAATTGCCCATCTCAATGTCCTATTTCTAGGATATGAGCTTTCAAGTGAAGGCAAGAGCTTGGCCGCTAACTTTTTAGAAAAATGTGCGCTGCTCCAACCTCCAAAAATGCTAAAAAACTGACAATCCATCCTGGGTTTCCTAAATTTTGGAAGAACATACATTCTAAATTACGCAGAAAGGGTTAAACCTCTCTACACATTAATCAAACCTGATTTTTCGATCAGAAACTGGACACAGGAACACACAAATCTTGCGTTCACTCCAGACTAACATGTTAGCAACAAATCACTTACAAACACGCGTAAGTCAACGCAATTTGGTGATCCGAATAATTTCGGGTCAATGCGGATTCACCTACTTAACCTTCAATGAGGGTGAGAAAATACCAATCGCATACAAATCTCATTTGTACACACAAGTGGAAATGCGCTTCAGTTCAACTGAAAAAATTCTAATAGCAGTTCAAACCGCTGTAGCAAAAGAAAGAGCCTTAGCCCAAGGGAAACGCATTATTGTTGTAACCCCGGTACCAGCTTTAGAAGCGGTCACAAAAGCAAGCATTCCAAATGCTAAAGCATTACATCCAAAATGGATACAATGGGTTAATTCTCTTGCTGCAACAGATGTTGAATATGTTTTTGATCCAGATTTAAAAACACAAGCATTCCTGCAGTATGAACAAGAATGTCCTCTGCCTACTGAAATTCTGCCTCTCGATCAGTACGAATTCATAATTTACACTGACGGATCCGCACAACCCGCAACAGGGAGTAAGCAAGCTTACAGTGCAGCATGTGCAATCGTTAAAGGTCGCATGCGAAATGGCATCTTCAGACCTATGGTCACAAAAACTCAGTCTTTAGGAGATTGTACAGCTCAGCGAGCTGAACTACAAGCATTCAAACTGGCACTTGAAAGTACAGATCGAGAATTCCCCACACTAATGGGGCCCGATTCACAGAACTAACTTACGACCAAATCCTAAACTTACTACCATTTTGGTATTCACAGAAGACACTTACACATATTGTGTAACTTACACATTTTGTGTAACTTACACATTTTGGTATTCACAGAAGGCACTTACTCATTGATGAGTAAGTGCCTTCTGTGAATACCAAAATGAGTAAGTTAATTCTGTGAATACCAAAATTGTTGTAAGTTCATTCTGTGAATACCCAAATGTGTAAGTTCATTCTGTGAATACCAAAATTGTTGTAAGTTCATTCTGTGAATACCCAAATGTGTAAGTTCATTCTGTGAATACCAAAATTGTTGTAAGTTCATTCTGTGAATACCCAAATGTGTAAGTTCATTCTGTGAATACCCAAATGTGTAAGTTCATTCTGTGAATACCAAAATTGTTGTAAGTTTAGGATTTTGACGTAAGTTAGTTCTGTGAATCAGGCCCATAGTGTGCGATTCCTTTTACTGTGTTCAGTCGTATAATGAATATATACAAAACTGGCTTGAAATGGATTCAAAGATGCGAAAGGTGGCACAATAAAGCACAAAATGCTTTGGGAACAAGTAGTTCAGTTGAAAAACGAACTACCAAAGGCTCACGTGATCCACACACTGAGTCATCAACGTGATGGCGTTCACGTTGCAGGGAATTCATTGGCTGAGGAAGCCGCAAAGGGGGCTGTGCAGACGGCTTCCGTAGCTGCGATCACTCGTTCAAAAACAAAAATAGACGGTGAGATAATGTTGGCTGTCAATGCATCAAGCAAAGGCAGCAGTGCAGCGTTACCAAAAAAGTTTCCACTCAAGTACTCTTATGTAATTGATGCGAACAATGTTCCTTTTGCTCGAATCCCTGGAGTGGGGGATAGGGTAATTCCAAACATGGAACGTAGAGCAGCCTTGATTTATGAAACACATTTGGGGGAGGGTCTTTCACATCAAGGGATCTCTAAAACAATTTTGACGTTAAAAGAGATGTACTGGTGGCCTGGAATGAATACAGAAATTCACATATTCATCAACAACTGCTTAGACTGTAAATTACAGCGAGAAAGCCACCAGACACCATGCTGCGAATGGGGCAACCCAGTACAGACACCATTGTTAGACAGCATTAGACTATCTACGTGCCTGCGTCCTACTGGACAAAGGCATTCCCGCAAATACTGAATCTAGGTTCCTATGGTTATGGCCTCAGCGCTCGGCTGACGCTCGAACTGTTATAAAAGATTTGCGAGTCTTTATCGGCACATACGCAATAGGCACGCTACATTCTGACCAGGGTCCTGCGTTTAGCTCTCGGGCTTACAAAGAAGCCATGGCCAGTCTGGGCGTTGCATTGCGGTACTCCTCTCCATTCCATCCTGAGGGAAATTCGTTTGTGGAAAGGAAAAACCGGGACATAAAGCAGTCTATAACAGCTAGGGTATTCGGTTCGGGTGATGGGTGGGTCAAACACCTTAGTGGGGTCCAACGCTCATTGAATAATCTGCCAAGAAGTTCTCTAGGGGGGTTACTCCATATGAGGTCCTATTTGGGACAAGAATGTGGGTACCAGACCTTGAACACGTAGGCACAGTGGTGGAAAATAAACCGTTTGATATCAAAGATCGTTTGGCTGTTTTACAGGAACTCAATAAATTAAGAACGAAACAAAGCAACGTATTCCTACAGCCAACCACCACTGGGGAAAAATCGGCGGTCCCAGCAAGGCCTGTCTGGATTCCAAAAGTTGGGGATCTAGTCAGAGAAAAGATTGCGGACAAGAAGGAATTTGGACCTTCTTACAGACAACCAGTACCTGTCCTAGCAGTTCAAGGAACAAGAACAGTACTTCTGCCGCCCCTTGCTGGAAGAAAGGAGAAAAGATTTGTGTCCATCGACCTCATCAAACCACAGTATGTGGCCAATACTAAATAGTAGGCCTCGTTGACTCCGACTTAGTAGCAGACGCACTCCTCTCGCTACTATCCAAGAGGTTCAGACTGAAAGACTGATAACAATCGAGAATTCAGCTGTAACTGATGGAGGACTAAGCAACAACGCTATGGAACTCATCCCTCTTGAACACCAAATAACAGTTCGTCCAAATACACCTGTCTACACCAACGTGGCAAGTGATGAACTGGTTCCAGTGATTTCTACAAATCCTGATGCAATTCCAAAAATTGATAGAACTGCTTCTGGCTATTTCATTAACTTTGATACGTTCTCAGAAGATCCGAGTGAACCTGAAACGACGCCAGCATCATTGAAATTCAAGCAGCACGTACAAGACTTTCTTCACTTTCTGAAAAATACTTATTTGGTTTCTCCATGGATTGAACTCTGGATTACATCTGGACTTTTTGTTTTCCTGCTCTGGCTAGCTTTGGTAACAACTGTGAGCGTGCTTATAAGTGGCAGATACATCCATGTGAACACTGAAGGAAAAGACGTGAACGTACTTTTGAAACCTCATAAATCTTCCCATCGTGAAGCAAGAGACTTGTCATCAGTGAACATCACAGCTGTTCCTATACAGGATGGTATAGTGTGGGACACAACAGATTATGATATCTTCGGCCCGAATGAACAATTGAACATACCACATTTGTTTAAAATTTCACTAAGTGATCTAATTACGTCCAGTACCTATTCAGATGATTGGGACTTTGAGACTGTGAATGACATAATGTTTGACCTAGAAAAATCTGCTGCATTTTCTAAAAATGAATATTTAGAGGGTTCATCAGACTATGAACAAATGTATTGTTACAACCACTATGGTCATCATTATTTGCATAAATCTGCATATCCAAGAAATGTGTTTATGTTTAACCAATGGGAACATTGTCCTACACCACCTAAAGGTAGTTCAAAAACATTTGCCAACAAGTTTCCATATTTTTCAGGTTACAATACATCTGATCCAGAAATGTTTTACTATAAAAATGTAAACAAAACAGGACTGAAAATTATGTTAACTAATACAAAACAGATTTACTCTGCAGCATTTATTGCCCGACTGTCTAGACAGGATTTCGACTTATGGAAAGACACGGTAGACACAAAAACTGTCTGAGGTACTAAAGAATGGCAAGTACAGGGTATAGAAGCTTTATTTAGAGCCTGCATTATCCCTGAACAAATACTGTTTTTGAATGAAACCGTCCAACAAACATCTTGTCTTGGATTAGCCAAGATCAAAGAGATGAACACACCTTCTGTACCAACACCTGCCAGTGATAATAATACAAAGGCAGTGGTGACAGTTGACAATATACTACAACTCAACAGATCTAATCCTGATTGGAAGAAATGGTTGATCTGGCCCACAGACACGAATAACTGTCATGAAAGATTCCTGAATAAAACTCAGGGCTTTACTATTAATAGGCCAGACCCAAGATACGTCCAAAGACAACAACCGGGGGTAGTAACAACATACAGTGTAGGAAAATTATGCCTCTTGGCTGCATAAGTCTACACTACAGGATGTGAAACAACACTTAACCTTACTTAAAAAGGACGCAGACCTTAGGGAATTCTTGCTTGGACCAAGAAAACCGCGTCAAAAACGTTTCATATATGCCGGCATTTATGCTGCCTATAATGAAGCATGGAAAGTATCACAGATGGAGGCTGCAGAACGAATACGTGAACTTGATCGTATTAATTTAGAGAAAACACTCTCTGTGGTCGACAATGGGTTAACAACTTTGTCCTCCAGAATATATTCATTGGATGGCATTGTATCCTCTGCTATCGACATACTAGAACAAGATTTGGCGATGTTACAACAAGGCCAGTCTCAATTACGTTCTATTGCGTTATTAAGCTGGACGCTGCAATCTTTGCGAGCGGGCTATGTGCCTTGGCGTTTCATCAATACGTCAGCTCTGTTTGCAGAATACAATCTAACTGATAAACGGATCGAACTGGCACAAAGAGGAGCAAGGTATACAGTGCTGAGCATTGAAAAACTGGAAAAGTTACCATTCACAGTGGCAGAAAAACCAGCTACAGAATGGCTTCTTCATGGCAAAATAACATTACCTGTGAGTACTTTTCAGTTTCAATATTGCCTCAGACGAATGCAAACAGGCAAATATGAAAGGTTGGGTAAGGAATACATTGACATCTTGGGATTTACCGTATACACATAGATGTTGGAGTGGGGATCGTGAAGTGTTTTTGAGCGGTACACACTGTAAACGTGCACTGAGCGGTTCACTTATATGTCAGGACATTTCTTTACATGGGGCTTGTAATGGTTTTGTGGCAAATTTGTCTTGCCATCTGCAGGGTACACCAGCTGCTGTGATTAATCCAACGTTTGGACAACTTTCTAATGGGAGTTACCTCATGTTGAATGATCAGAGTTGCTGCGGCATGCTGCCAGGCATCCCATATCTAGTAACGGTCAACTCCAGGGTCACTTGCTGTATGCAAGTATTGTTTCCCCCAATAGACACAGTCAGGGAGTCGCCTCTATGGCCTTCGCTGAACGTCTCTTTTATAAGATTTGATACTTTGAGCAGAATGAAAGCTATGCTTTTACAGCAAACAGTGCCTTTGACCTCGGCCAAAGAAACCTATGATCTACAAGTAGCAAGGACTTCGGCTGAGATACAGACTTTAATACGTACAAACTGCCCTATACATTTCGTAGAAATGATAAGACGTATCTTCAATATGTCTGATACAACCGGAATTGTACATGTATTTAAGAGCATCTGCTCCGGTCTGTTAGCACCTTTCCAGGCAATACTCGGAATCATCCCGAACTTTGCACATTCGGTGTTTGGTGGCATATCATTAATTCTAGCACTTGTTGCCGGAATTCTATTTCTCTTCCTGCTATTGCGCTATGGCCAGCCTATTCGCAGACATCACTCCGAGCGAAATGGAGAAAGCTCTCCTTGAACGAAAGTGCAGTGAGCGAATAGTACAGCTTTTGGGCATGACTCGTCTACGGGACCTTAATACAACTTGGTTCCTGTCATTCCGACCAATCTGGCAAGATTGCATCTTACCTGTTCTATGATGCCTGCTATGCGGTGAAGAATGCGTGTTGGACACCTGTCTAACATTTCCATCAGCCACGCCAACGGATGTCGATACTCTGCTGGTCCCGATAACGGCCCATGCTCTGTGTTGTCCCCAGAGGCTACCAATCCTGATGTCTGCATTCATTGAGATCTCACAGACGCTTCCGGCTGCTGCTGAGGTACGAGAAAGATCTCCAGGCACACAGGTAACAACGGACGCGAACTTTGCTGCGGCACCCTATGCTGGAAGCGAAGCTTCACATCTCTGTGCAATTAATCTGCTACACGAGGTGTTCCAGCTGACACCAACTACAGTGGATGATGTTTTGTCTATAGAAATAGATGATCTCATGTTTACACCAGACCCGTAAACTGACTCTGATTCAGCATACAGTGTTCCAGAGATGCAGTAACAATTTGGCCTTCATTTTTCAAAACAACTTGGAACTCTACCAAAATTGAACTTTTTCCCATTTTTCGAACGAAAATGGCACTTCAATCTGCTTAAAGTAGAACTAGCCTTACAATACAGACTTCAAGGTACTTCCACGGACACTTAGTCATCTTGTGTGTCTAAAACAGTTTATTAATTTCCATGACATGAAATGACTTTGATTTTTGAAAAACTTCTCGATCATTTTTTTGTCACATGTAAATATTACTGCTTATTTCATTCCAATTGCATTTATTTTCGAACTTTATGCCTGAAATGAAAAGCAATGCTTCAAATGTACAGTACCTTTTGCATTTTTTACTATGTTTTTTAAATGCTTTTAGGAAATATTTTTTAAAATATGCAGTACTCCATTTAATGTTTAGCATTTTAAATGTTTAGCATTTTAGTATTATTGTACACACGAAAGTGGAGTGGGTGTTGTATTCCTCTTAGGGTGTCCATAAACGGGCTTTCCAGTATCATGTCCTTATATAGGCACAATTCGCCCTGCCCTTATATAGGCATAAAATCCCAGCCCTTATTTAGGCATTAAACCGTGCACTCCAAATACAGGCATGGTCTCCGACATCCGTCCACCCTAACGTCACAACGAGTTCATGAAGAACAGACCCTTAGGCTGCAGGAGTTTCCCTAGCCCAGGACCATTGATTTCTTCAAGGACTCATATATTATGCATGAACCATTATTCCTTAGGGGTTCATTCATGACGTCTTCCGCTGTCCGACTCACGTCAATGCTAACATTATGAGGTACCTCTCAGGTATAAATATACCTTCCCTAGCCCTTGTAAACTAGAGGAGACCTCGACTTCAGAGGAGCCCGTTTCCCGGCCTGACGCACTGAGAAGACGCTGTCATCCCTGCACGCAGAGAGTCCAGCTTCCAGTGATCTAACTTCCCTTGCGGGGTGTTGGAGTTCGAGTCTGGCAAAGAGATTCCTACCTCTCTCATTCTTCAGGTATGGAGCAGACTAGAACCTAGAGGGACTCTTGGCATACTAGGCATACTAGGCTTAACATACTCTTAGTATACCATAGTAAGGAATACTTCACCTACTTCATACCTCTTCCTACACCTAGGTTGGGTTAGGCACATTGGGGTAGAACTAGATTAGAAACGCATCGTATGAGTACTCGCATTTTTAGTCTGTTATTTATGTAAATGCATATGTACTAAAAGATAATGCTATCGCAGTATTATTTATTTCTACTGCTCACACTGTACATTATTTATCTCGCATACTGTCTTGTGATCGTAACAGCACATTTTACTTACACCAGAAACAAGACTGTTCAATAAATCTTTTATTGAAACGCCCGTCTACTTCTTTCTGTGTAACTTGGAGAAAACTAAGCATGCACGATTGAGCTGAGTGAAATAGTTATCTATTGTTTACACGACTCTGGGACACGTTCTGATTCTAAAGGGAGAAACAGTGGTCATGTTTTGCGGCTGCCAGAAACTACTCCCTTCTTGTTGTCAAGGAGTTTCTAGTGGCCTCTGAGCTAGCTGGCACAAGTAATTAAGTTTAATATACTCGATAGGGACATACTGACCGTAGTCCTATGTCAAACCTATAGGATCTATTATTCCAATGCGCAGAGCCTATTAGGGAAATAGGAGCTACACTACACCTCGAGTTGCTCAGATTAATTCCCACCCGCCGCACTTGGGAAATCTAACATTATCACATCTGTCGTATGCAGATGACTTAGTGTTGATGAGCCAAACAAAAGTTGATCTTTAGAGATCCTTGAATGAAATGTACATGTATGTCACAGCCAATAACTTTTAAATTAACACATCAAAAACGAAAACCTTAAGATTTGCAACCGTCCAACTCCCCCATTGAATATCTGGTTAAACGGAAAGGCGCTGGAAGAAGTGACCAGCTATAAGTACCTGGGAGTTTACATCGACAACAGACTCGCGTATCAAGTGAAAAAAAATTACATGTAGCAAAAATCAAGTGCACTATTATTCACATTTACCACACTGGCCAAAAAACTAAATGGCCCATCATATAAGCCACTGCTTGCGCTAATAGCGGCAAAATTGTTACCCACAATATCCTATGCAGGTGTCATCCAGTATGGAAAAAATTCTGCACTTTTAAATAAGTTGCTGGTTACAACGTATAAACGTTTTTTCCAACTGCCTAAGTCCGCCTCACCATCGCAGATACGTCTAGAATTTGGCCTGGCTAATGAAACTGTAGATAGATTGTACTCAACAATAAAGTACTGGTATAAAATAAAGTAAAATTTGGTTCATAGCACAATCAACGAGGCTCTATGGGAAGAGGTCAAAAACAGTAAAAAATCAACATATAACCAGTATCTGTTCAATGCATTAGCATTAATCAACTCTGTAGAGCTCTGGAACAAGAACCTTTCCTTTCAAACTTTTAAACATACGCTAAATAAAGTTGCGAAACTTCATTCTATACTACTGGATAAGAATACCTTCAGTTTTAGATCTCATAGTTGGATGGTGATCAAAAATTACAAAACCCTTCAACCGGCAGCCTATCTAGGCCTCACCTTTTCAACAAGAATAAAAAAAGACCAGATGGCAATCCGCTTTGGTCATCTACCATCACTTGCTGAAAAACCATCTTGGAATTAAAGCGGGTCCATAGTATGTAGACTCTGCGGTGAAACCAAAGAGGCCTTTATTCTTCTCATCTGCATTTGCCCACACTTACAGAAAGCATGTGTCACTTTATTGAAAAAAGCTTTTCTAGCAAAAGGGACCAGGACTTGTAGAGCAGCAATTATAAAAACTTTGGACCCGTCAAACTCGCAGCTGAATTGCAAACTAATAAAATATATAAGATTGCATGATCTCATGGTAAGAACAACACATCAGGAAACACTTTAAAATAGAAAGGTGAAGAACAACTCCAGAACGAAGGACAACCAAGGCATTCTGGACTAGAAGAACATTCAGTGTTTAAATGAATATAGTCACAGGATTTTGAGCGCACCTCAAGAAGATCTGCCTTTAGGCACAGGTTAATAGGTTAACATTCTAATCCGACCTACTACGTATCATGCTTATTTGCACCTTTTTTATTAATCTTAGAAGATAGCTGGATGCACTCTTTTGCATTGATTTTAAAATGGTGTTATTAAATCTCAATTGTTTTATATGTAATTGTGCTCAAATTGTTAAGGTTTTAATTAACTAAACAATAAAATGTACTTACATACTTACTTACTGGTAAAACAATAATTTACAACTCTCCCTGAAATCTGGAAAGTGTGTGATCTTAGCACAGCAAACCTTTTGTTGATGTCATTTTTAGAAAAAGAGCACAGCACATTTGTCCCAATCCCCCTCCCCCCCACCCCCCCAAAAAATACTTTTTCTTCCAGGGGAATCCATAAACCTTTCTTTGGAATCCTTAACAAGTTGTAAAAAAGTAGTAAACATTTAAGCACGAAGGGCCCCAAACATAAAAAAATAAAATACTCACCCGGGAAGGGGATGCTCTATGAGAGGGCGAAATCCTCAGCAGTTAAGAAACTCATTCATTTAACACTGTGAACTGCTCGAAGATTTTGTCAAATATAATCATATGCTTATTGATTTAGCTTGTGGATCCATGCGTAAGTTGGTTGTAGAGGTTTGAACATAATGCACAGGACGTACATTCACAAATAGAAACCATACATTTTGTGGTCCCTGAATTGACTGCACTCGTGTGCTTTGCCTAGGCCACCGTACATTACAGGCCACTCATCTTTCTAGTTTGACTGCCTGCGTCCAGGGGTTCTTTCTGTACAAAGATCTGTAAGGACAGCAAGCCTCAAGATGAAACGAGCACAAGATGATGATGGCTATACTCAACCAATCCCCTGAGTGACTACATCTAAATAAGAGCTTTCTACTGATTGTAAAAGTGAGATTCAGACTATTAGGCGAACTGCTTGAGACCATTTTACACTTTCACAGTAGCCCGGGTAGGCTCCTGCATGTATTCACCTTTGTCTTGGACTAACCTCCGTTGGGGGCCTTCACATGTCAACAGTGGTAAATGCCACTGAGAATGAGTCTGTTTTTTGCCATGTCTCACTTAGTGCACGGCAGACACTCAATGTAACACTTAATGCATAAATTGTGTTTATATACAGATTAAGTTTGCATTCTCACAGATTACATTTGCGATTGTGTACGCGCACATATTTGAAATCTCCACTTCTAACTTTTTCCTTTTTCTTCTTTTAGTAAAATAGATTTTTTTTTTACTTTGGGCACATCCATTATTTATATGTATTAATAATAAAAGCTAAAATAGGAAATATAATGATGATCATTGGGATAATTGTTTTCTTTTCAAGATTACAATCCTACAATAATGGATTTGGAGATCAAGGGCACAGCAGCAACTCCTAGAGGGCAAGCTCAGTTTGCGGGGAAGAAGTCTGTCAAGGTAGGTGCAGTAACCTGTAAATTCAAGCTTGTTCTGCTTTAGCGATCACGTTATTTGTTGCATATGCCAAGTCTTTAATTTGTGCCTCGTAAACTAAGTGAACGCTTTGTATAAAGTGAACCATTTCTCCTGATTCTAAATAGACCATTTTATTGGCTTTCCAAATGGAGTACATGACTTGAATATCCAAACCAGAGGTGCTATATAATCCATAGATAAGCTGGTGGGTGCCAGTAAAAAGAAACACTATAGTGCTGCTTTAAACCTTACATGTAATATTCATTTGGAGTAGATTCTCGTTGGTCAGTTTGAGAGCACATGTGGAGGGGCGCCTTAAAACGTGCTCAGACAAATCTTTCAGAACTGATTTTTAATATGCTTCTGGAGCAGAGTAATAAAATTAAATTAATTCAGACCCCAGATGTGAAGCATATCCAAAGTCCTATAAGTATTATCTTTATGGACACGTACAGTAGGAGATGTTGCAGAATCATAGAATGACCACATAAGACTGATTTGTGGTAGTACAGTTTTGTGAGTAAGCATACTACTAAGAAAATCGTCAATTTCAAAGTTGGTATATTCCACCATTCAAGTCTTTCAAATATATGTAACAAGGGTACAGAGTGAAAAAAACCTACATGGATGATTTCCCTCTAAATAGGATCCTAAGTTTAAGATCTTCATTTCAACATAGCCAAAAGGCAGTATGCACAAATAGCATAAATATGTTTTAGATACTTATGAACGGCGGAAATGAAGATGGTTCAATTGATTACTAATGGAAATGGCAACAGGGTTTTCAGGAGGATTGCACTGCCCAGTCTAGTCACTACCCTTCTGGAATATTGCCCACCTCAGATGGCCAGCTGCCACTTGACCATAAAGTTAAACATTCATACAAGGGGTATGAGAGGCAACATGTATGTACAGTACATTACAAGGTCTATGTTTTAAAAAAATGAGTCCACGTTGCTGTTTGTAGTCTTAGTGTGTCTTTATTACAAAAATGCTGGATTTTCATAGAAGCACAGCCAACGCGTTTCGCCCACACATGGGCTTTTTCAGGGCGATCAAAGGGTGCTGTACTCTCGCCAGGGTACAAAAGTAGGATCCGCAAAATTTCTAGTCCGTGTCAGGACGTAGAATATAAAATAGTTCCCTCAAAGTCAAGGTAACTATTGGTCCATAAAGTCAGCGACCAAGATTCTCTGTCTCTGCCACGAAGGTCTGTGTAAGAGGCAAGGGGTGGTTGTAAAGGCGAATGGAGCGCAATCCGGGTTCGGTGGCGTCAGGTTCAAAACATAGACCTTGTAATGTACTGTACATACATGTTGCCTCTCATACCCCTTGTATGAATGGTTCAATTGATATTGAGATGTCGCAGTTTGTACGCCAAGTAAATAATAATTAGGTTCCTCAGTGCACACTCATTGCTACGTTCATGCTTGTTCCTGGAATCTTTGAGACCATAGCACTGTTATTTTTTCAGTTGCTACCAAGACATTTCTAAGTACATTGTGCCCATTACATATTAGAAATAAACAAAGAGACTATACTATTGAACCTATCCCTATCTGGGAGCTTGTTAAATATTCAGATAACTGTGATTATGCCAGTTTCCATTTTCCCCTCACCAATGATGTTCTTTGAGCTCTTTCTTCCAGTCTAGTTTGTCTAGGGCACAGACCCTCTCTAGGATGAGCAAGAGTCTGAGTACATCTTGGTAGCAAAATGGAGATTTCAGTATTCTATATTACAGTCAGATGTAATCCCATGGTTCGGAACTTCTGCCTATTCTGAATTTATTTGCATTAGTTAACATGTTTTACCACTGTACCTTTTGAATTATGAGAAAGTTCTGAATGAGTTAGACCACAGATCTGTTTACAGCATTCTTCCACTGTGACTGTTCTTTTGCTAATAGTTTCTGCAGTCACAATTTTGCAGCTGAGATATTGGTACTAAACAAATGTGTTTTACAATGTAAACAACAGAATACCCAAAACAGTATTGAAAATTAGCCCTTTTCGACTGCACCCAACAGTACCGTTCCTCTTAAGGTTACTTCTGTGATGTGGTTGTTTGTCTTCCTTTAACATAAAACGTCAAATAACCACAGTAAAATGCCTCAGTCTTCTTACCACTTCTGCCTTGAAGGCTTCTCCCTATCTCCTGATCCACAGAATTCAAAGAAACTTCATGTTCCTAGCATGATGTTCAACAATGTTTCTTTGAAAGGCCTAAATTTGATAAAGTCTGTCCCTCAAAATGTGACAGCTGTCCCCTTGCAACTTCTCATCAACCGTCCTTCCTAAAATACAGTGGTTGCAAAGAAAACCTGAATGCATTACTATTTTTATATTTTTAGCACACCATAATGTCTAAGGCTATATGAAGAAAACATCTGCACTAATAATGCATATAATTTTGGGGATTGAATTGTACATTTATGCCCATTTCAATGTAATAAGCATTGAAAAACCAATTGGTCAGTCCAGCAAACACACATGCATTCATGCAGTTAGGGCTACAAGGAAATAGTCCCTCGTATGTACATACACAACATGTGATACAGATGCACTCAACACGTAGGTAGGCACACATCGATGGAAGATACAATGCCTATAATTGGCCTTTATGATGTTGACAATCTGTTTAGTCTAATTTTTGCTGCTTCAAATTTATTTAATGGTTCCTTTGTTCCAAATTAATTTGTCAAATTTTGTTGCAATAATGGTTACAAAATACAATGAATGTGTTCTTCCTTGCCCTACAATCAATAAAAAATATATATGTGGAAGAGCTAGTTGTAGGTTTTAATGAACACTTTCAGCTTTGAAAGCATACCAAAAGTAACCAGCGCGCCCCAATTTGAATCAAGTGCATCACTGTGGCCTCTTATGGGGAAACCTTTGACTGACTTTGGCAAAAGAAAACCCGTCATGCCCTCCTCTGTCATGGATTCATGTATCATGCATTTCAGTGACTGACCGAGATATGACTTCTATGAGCACATAGACCTAGTGAACCTCCTACGCAAATCAAAATGATCTGATACCATATCAGAATGGTACAGTAGTAAAACTCCATGCTGTGCCTAATACTTAACATTTTTGAAATACAACCATTGCAGAAGTTTTTTTAAAACTGCACATTAATCTTTTACTAAATGTTTGTTTGGATTAGGCTAGATAAGGTGCCAAAGTGTCATCCATTAAGTAAAACCGTAAAAGGTAAATTGAAATTGTCACATAATTTGGGTTGATCAATTGAGTTCAACTGACTCCTCGTGTAAGCAGATGGTTAACATTTACCACTTACTGGCACCTTCAGAGGTTGGCCCCCACAGTATCAGTAATTAGCCCCTTAACACAGTCCTGGAGAGTCATTTCCCCACTTAGTCAAAATGGATGAAACCGGTCATAGAGATGAGAAGGGTCCGCATAGTAAATGAATCCTATCCAATCTATAGTTTATAAATGCTATTTGTAAGGAAGAAGAGTTAATTATAGTTATTTCTTCTCAATGAAATTCTGTCAAGGCACACTATTAGTTGTTTAACAGTACATTAGTTGAGGTTATTTTAATATTTTAGCTTGAAATACTTAAATGCTCCACTTTAAAGCAGGAGTAGCACCACCACCCATCTCATCTCAATTCTAAGCTATGGAAGAAGATTTTTAGACCTTGTGGGTTATATTCCTTCAACATCATGCTACAATTGAGACCCAGACAAAGGTTTGTCCATGATGGATGTTAAAGCCCAAATAGTAATTGGTTCAAACTAGCTTCACTCTTATCACATTCATCAACAACATTTCTACTTTTGTTTACCATTGCTGTTTTTAGAATCTGTATTTTTTGCAGCGAACTTTTAAAATATCAGTCATCCTGGCCATGTAGTCTTTGCAGCTCCTTCAATACTTGCTAGCTCCGGTTCAAGCACAAGAGTGGCTCATGGTCTACTGGAGAGTGGCCTCAGATTTACCTGACAATACGTAGGGGCAATGGGAGGTGTGAGACTAAGGGGCAGATTTATCATTCAGTTGTCACCCATGTGCCAAGCAATGGGGTGCAAGGGAGACTCAGCGACTAATGTATGGCCCTGTGTGGCTTGATAAATCTAGAGAAACGCAATGCAGTGCAAATTGCTGCGACGCGTTACTCTGCCCCAGGGAGGTGTTCCAAAGGTAGAGCTTGGGTTTTTCATAGCGTCCACCAATGGATTTTGGAGCATTCCAGAATTTACCATCACTGGTAGACCTGGGAATGCATCAAAATGCTACGCCTCCCCAGGTGAGGCGTAACAAGGAGAAATATCATTATTTCTCTTCGTTTTTTCCTCTTTCTTTGTGTGCTGCATTCAGCAACAGACATGGAAAGAGGAAAATGCCTCAGATGGTTGTTCTTGTGTAGGAAAGTGCCCTTTCCTGCACAAAAACAACCCTGTCTGCAACGCAGGCACCTTTGCACCATGGGTGCCTGTGTTGGCGCTAGGCAGCAGGGTGCAAAGACAGAATATCGACAGAAAAATATTGAATTGGAAAAATATCGAGTCAAGAATATCGATGGCACAAAATATCGAGGTACGTTTTCTCGTTGTTAAAAATATCGATTTTATTGTTATTTAGAAATATCGAATTTGTAAATAATGGCAAAAATATCGATGTATATAATATCGTTTTTTTCTTCTTCTAATGTTCTATTTTTTTTCTAGTAATTTTATAATGTTTAAAATATATTTTTATGTTCAAATTTAATTTTTTTGATTTTAAAATAATTTTAAGAAGCAGGATGTTGGGTTTATAGGGGATATGGGTGGGTAGTAATTTAAAATTTTAGCCGAAAAAAATTACAATATTTTCAAATTTGTGTATATTTTAGGAGCGGGATGTTGGGTTTATAGAGGATATGGGTGGGGAGTAATTTAAGAATGTTGGTTAAAAAAATAAATGTAAATTAATAAATTAGTAAATATATAATGATTAATAAAAATGTATAAATATAAAATGTAAAATATTTCTTAACGAAAAATTTTGGGTTGCGAAATTTTTGATGTCAATTGTGTGAAAAATGTCTATTTTTAAAAAATGTGAACAATTTATTTAAAAATTGTAATAGTTATTAATTAAAAATTTAAATTAGAATTACAATTTCGGTTTCTAATATTTGTTAGTGTAAAATTAGTTTACAAAGGGTTTAATATTGGAATATAAAATAAGTATGTTTATTTGTAATTTATAGTGTAGTTTTAAATATTTATTTTTGTTGTGACAAGTTTTTTCACATTTTTTTAAATATTTTTAAATTTATTTTCATAAAGTTGTATTTGTAAATATATATTTTATAAAATTTAGTGAAGAATTAATTGGTTTATAATTAACATTTTGAAGAGTTTTTAATTAGTAAAAAAAATTATCAATATAAAAATCGTATTACTTTTTTAAAATAATAATAAAAAAGTAAATTTTTTTTGTTAATAATACATTTTTGGGAGTTGAAAAAAACAAAATGGGGGGGGGTTATTCAGTACTTTCCCTGAGTTTATTTGGATTCGGAGTTGGAATGGTAAATTATTTTCATTTATTATCCAGCACTTTCCCTGAGTTTACTGTGATTTGGAGTTGGAATGGTAAATTATGGTTTACTATCCAGCACCTTCCCTGAGTTTACTGGGATTTGGAGTTGGAATAGTAAATTATTATGGTTTACTATCCAGCACTTTCCCTGAGTTTCGTTGGAGTTGGAATAGTAAATTATTATGGTTTACTATCCAGCACTTTTACTGAGTTTATTTGTATTAGGACTTTTAATAGTAAATTATTTTTATTTATAATCCAGCACTTTCCCTGAGTTTAGTTGGATTTGGAGTTGGAATAGTAAATTATAATGGTTTACTATCAAGCACTTTCCCTGAGTTTATTTGGATTTGGAATAATAAATTATTATCGTTATCATAAATTCTGATGTTATTGATATTTTATTATAAAGTATAATAAATTTGTAACATTCATTTTTCATGTATAGATGTTAAATAAATCATATATTTATACATATAAATTTCTTTTTACAGTTTTGAAAAATAGTACATTTTGTGGTAGTATAGTCATGTAATAGTAAAGTAGAATATTTTTAGTTCTTTAATTATAAACAGTTTCACTTGTATTTATTTTTTATTGCAAAAAATATTTGTATACATTTTTGTTATTTTTCTAATGCATTTTATATAATTTTATGATTTTTGAAAAATTGTATAATGTGTATTTGACAAGGTTATATTTTCTATATTTTATTTAATATTTGTAATAAAATATTTAATATGTTAAATAATTTACAATATTTTTAACAAATATTTTGTACCACATATATATTTTTTCACATTTTTATTTTTGTTGTACATTTACAGTGCATGAAATAAACATATATTTTAATATACATTATATATTTGCTTTTTTGTATAATATAAGTTAATTTATATTTTACAATTTTTTAAACATTGGTAAAAACATTGCAATAAATAAAGTTATACATATAATTTTTAACATTTGTTTCAATATTTTCTATTGTTTATGGGGAGTTAGTCTTTTTCATTTTAATTACGCGGACATTTTTTTCCTTTTTCCTCACTTTTCTGTCTATCAGTTTAGTTTTTCGGTCATTTTGGAAGACGGAACCTTGCGGTTGGGAGCTGCGTTTCGTCCGTTCAGGTAAGTTTAATTTTATATACTTTTAAGTTAGTTTTAGGGTAGGGGTAAGGAAGTAGTAGTGTAAATAGATATGTTAGGGCATTATTTGATCGTTTTTGGTGTAGTTAGGTGTTGTTTTGGTAGTTTAGTGTTTTATGTGTTTGACGTAGTGTTGGATATAATTAGAATGTTATGTAGTGTTAGTTATGTGTTTATTAAATGTATCTTTGTGTATTTAATGTTATTAATGCTTGTGGGTTTGTATTTGTGTTATGGGCGGGTGTTTTCTTTTTTATTTACAGGTTTTGTCTATGGTGAACGGATGGAGCTGCTGACGCGTTTTTTTTTTTTAAATAATGGAAAATGATCTTTCTTGTTTGATAACAAGTTACTTTACATTTCCTTTTTTTCCCGGTTTGTTGGAGCGTTTTATTCTAAACTATTTTCGGGTTTTTGAGGGTTTCGTCATTAGAAGGTTTGTGGCGTTGGACTTTTTTTATACATTTGTATTTTTGCATTTAATTTTGGTTTTCGTTATCCAATGGATTCGGATTTAATTTGTTTGCTGTGGATTTTATCGTTTTTGAAGATGTTCTACTGCTACATAACTGAGTATTTTTTTTATTACTATGGGTGGGAAATGTATTTTTTTTATTTGTTTGTTTAAAAATAATTATATGTCATATATGTTTGTGGTCTATTGTAAATTTTATGACATAATTATATTTATTAAAATAAAAAAGGAGAAATATGTTGTTTATATGTTTTATAGTTGTAACATTTTTATGATGTTTAGTATTTAGTTTAGTTTAAAGTATTGATTTAGCAATCATGTCTAGGTATTCTAGACCTTGGGTGTTTGGATATCATCTAGTCTTTTGTTGCAGGTATTCGTACATTGTTTTTGTTTGTTTACTTAGTTTAGGGCCGATTTTACGTAGGGATTGCTCTACTCTAAGTTCTTGGTAGCTCTGTTCGTTTTGAATTGATTCAATTAGTTTGTGAAGTGTAGGTTGTCCCCTTCCTATTGTGGCTTGGAAGGCATTTTGCCATCCTTCCACCACGTTGTTGGTTTTGGCTTTTTGAGCTGCAGTACTAGCATACACATTCCACCAGGGGATTTAAAATTTTGGTTGTCTACGGTGCCCTGACCTATGTAACCTTCCCACCCAGGTGTCTTCGAAGTAGTCTAGGAAGGGAGTTAATTTACTTTCATAAGCTTGATAGAAAGGACTTTCTATAAGTAGGTTAAAGTGATTGGCTACTTCAGTTGTTGGAACATAGGCCAGGCATATTAACTTTTTTATTTGATATGCAAAGTTTCTATTTGTGGAATCTACGCTCAGAGTAGGTTTTTGTAGGTGCCGCCATATACTCTGATTAAAGTGGTAATAGCAACCTTGTATTGCAGTGTGTGGGTATAATTTTAAGATGCATTGAATCATTGCCTGCTCAAAGTCGATGATTATTCTTTGGGGACAGTAATTTTCTGTGAATTGTTTTACTATTGTTAGGAGCTCTATATAAGTAAGTGGTGTTCTGTTTATTATGCAGTAATGCATATATGAAGGGGATATTTGTATCCTCATATTCGCTTTGAATGGTATACAGCTGGTAGAATGGCTTGGGGCAAACTTTAAATGTGCCATCCATCCTCCACTTTTCGCAGTTCTTACGTTTTTGTAAATTTGTATTTGTTGCATAGATGATAATTCTTTTTTCATGAATTTCATTGTCATAAAGAAGGAATTTTTCCTCTTTGTGGGTGATGGTATATTCAGGTAGCATTTGTATTTCTCCAAAAGTTTGGGGGATAGGTGGAGTTTGAGCTGTAGCTTTTTTATTTCTTGCTATTAGTCTTTTTAAAGTGGGGATGGACGGTAGTTGTCCTGTGACATGTTCTGGAACTCGAGTCAAAACATCCTTAACTATTTTGGTGCTTGTTTGTTGGAAACTTGTGCTTGATTCCCTTATTGTCTCTAGGACATCTCTTACTTCCACTTCAGTTACATTGGGGGCATGGTTGTGTTCTCTAACACAGACTACATTGGGTTCTACAGTATAACAAGCATTGGAGTAATATTTGCTACATTTCCAATGGGTTTTATTTTCAATAACTTTTTCTTATGTATAGGTGTAGTCCATGTAGCAAAGCAGTAGTTTCCCCTTTTCTGATGTAATTAATTTAGCTCCTTCTGCCTTTTGTTTGTATATCTGTGAATATATATATATATATATATATATATATATTTTTTTTTTTACTAAATATGCAATTTTGAATAATAAACATGTTAGTATAATTAATATCATAGAAAATTTACTTGCATTAGTGTTGCTTTACTTTTCTTGATGCTATGTTTTGATGGTCGTTGTTTATTCACTGTTATATTTTCTGTTGGTATGAAAGCAAAATCTTTGTTAAAATGTTAAATATATTTTTAATTTTATTGTATCGTTTTGCATTTATTAGTAAAACAATTATTACATACTAATTGTAGTTGATGAACTTAATTTTGTTGATGTTTGTTGGTACAGTTTGTAGAAGTTGTGAAGAGAAAAGTATTTATTAGTTAAAATTGCTTTTTCATTTAATTTATTTTAGTTTGTTCTATTTTTTCATAATTTATGACCACATGTATGAAGCTAAAGAATTGCGAATTCGTAATAGCGACTTTAAAGGAATTGCTATTTATGAGTCGCAATTATTAATATATGTAGGAATCGATAAATAAATTGCTATTTATACACAATGTGTAATAGGAAGTAGAATCTTTTGTCATTAATTCATATGGGCCTAGAGGCCATAGGAATGAATTGAAACTATTTGCAGTTTGATAGTACCTATTTTGATATTGCGTTTTGAGTTGATGAATCCTAAAGTAATTTTACCGGTCTCAAATGAGGCTATCCTGAGAATCGGCTCGTTTGTGACCGGTAATAAGTTTAATGCATGTGCTCTGTAATGTCTTTATTTTAAAACTTTTTGTAATACAAATTATATACTTACTATTTTTTGTTGATGAAGTGTCTTTCGTTGATGTTGTTTTGTTGAATTTTGTGGAAGCTGTAAAAAGAGAAGTATTTGTTAGCTATGTTTTGTATTTTTATTACGTTTAAAAAATCTAAATTTACTTTCTTTTTAGGTTAAGTTATATACTTACTTTGTTATATTTTTAATTATGTTGATTTAAATATTGTGGGACGAAAATCTGTGTCCTGTATTTTCTAGGTGGATTTTTAATAAAGTTTAATCTGTGATATTTAAAGAAAAACATGTAATGGTTTTAGTTAATTAAATTAAAAAAGGCGAAGTATTTATATTTTATTATAAAGTTTTGTTCTTACCTGTATTGTTGGATTTTCGATATAGATGTTTATGTAGTTCTTATTCCTTCTGTGTTCTCTCGCTTGCAAAGTTTCGCTCTTCTTCCTTGTTTGGCCGATATACGATAAAATTGGTGTTCATTAATTCATTGTTTTTATAGTGTTTAATTAATTAGCGTTTTCTATTGGTTTGTGTTCCTTTAGTTTAAATTTATTGGCCGAGATAGCTTTTTTGAATTTTTTAGCAGTTACCTTTTAATTAGTTGAATATAACTTTTAGGGGCCGATTCCGATTCGGGCCGGAAATCTCTCCGACCGAGCCGGACTCGGAGAGATTTCCGACCGAATCGGACTCTGGCAGCCCGACCGAATGAGTACGATGCGCACGTATGCCATCGGACTCGAGTCGGTCGGACTCCCATTGAAGTCAATGGGAGCCGGTCGTACAACGCGTACGCGGGCTCCCATTGACTCAATGGGTGCGAGGCGGACAAGGGCGCCCCCTACAGCGGGTACGCGGCGAAGCGACTTGCGCCGTACACGCACAGGTAGGGGGGTCCCCCCTGTGTGCGACTCGCGCGGCTACGCGTACAGGGGGGTCCGACACGGACCCCCAAAGTACGTCTCCGACTGCTCTTTGGAGCCAGAGTGCGCGGCTCGGTCGGACTGCTCGCGGCGTACATCGTACTTACCCGGCCGGGGAACGTCTCCATTGCGCGGTGCGAGTCGAGTCCGAGCGAGTCGGTCGGTGCGGTTCGACCCGGGAACGAGTCGGTCAGAGCGGTCGGGACGCCCGGACGAGTCGGTCGGCGAATTCGCATCGTACTCGCTCGCCCGGACGCGCGTACGAATCGGTCGGGAAATAGGGCTCCGAATCGGATCCGGTTAAGCCGAATCCGATTCGGAGCCCTACCGGCCGAGATCGGAATCGGCCCCTTAATGTTTGTATTTATTTTATTTATTGTTATTTAAATATATTTGTAAATAAATGTAATTTAAATTATTTATTTTTGATATATAATATTAGTTTATTTTCGGTCGGTTTGATATTTATTTAATGTATTTTTAATTTATTTATTTGTGTTTGTAGTATTATTGTATTTGTTTTAATTCATTTTTTTTTTTAAAGATTATAGTTTATTTTAAATATTTGGTACATGTAATTTAATTATATAATTGTAAATAGTATATTTTTAAGTTTAAATGTTATTTTCGATATAGTTTATATGTATTTTATCGATATTTGTGTAGTCGATATTGTTAATACTGATATTTTTAGTGTGTTTCATTTTATTTCAATGTTATCGATTTTTTTGTAAGCTAAATTTTTGTTGATATTTTTGTCTTCGATATTTTTTTATACAATATATTTTCATAGATGTTTGTGTAATTTCTTTTTTAAGTATAGGGTGTCGATATTTTAGTATACGATATTTTTTCCACGATATTTCTGTAGGTCGAGGTTTTAGGAGTCGACATTGTATCAGTGATCCAGGCAGCAGTTTGTGCACTAGCACAAGGAAAGGACAGGAATGTGCTGTATAATGGTAAAAACAGTGCATTCCTTCCCTTTCACACAGTGCAGCGCAGCAAGGTGGCTTGCTGCGCTGTGTGAAAGTTTGAAAAATCTGCCCCTAATTGTCCTCAAAGGGGCTTATATTAGTAAATTAGACTACCATTTACTCCAAGCCATCTGTTGACACAATCACAGGTGAGTTATTTGTAAGTACATATTTTTGTGGAAGAAGAGACAATCTTAAGCTTTGGCCGCAATGTCCCTTTAATACTGGCTTTCTAATAGAAATTCTACTAATAATAAAATATGGTTCTCTGAATACAAAATGTGAGGTTTTGCGGCATTCCACATTCCTGTCTTCATTTGCTTGACCACAATACTAGTAATTCCAAATATTTCTCTCATTTCTGATTCGATAATATTTTTTCCGGCGTTCACTCGTCTTGGTTTTTATTATAGGTGCTTGTTCAGTGCAAAGAGACCTTTTGCTACTTGGTTATCTGTAAAGCTCTATTGTAGCTATGCTGCGCTATATAAAAATATAAAATAAAACAAATACATTTTAATACATTTCTTGCCTCCTACTAAAGGCACATATTTTCAGAAAGCTTACTCCAGCATCTCAAACATTCTCTGCAGCACTGCAGAAGTTATGATGCCAGATTATCTCTAAATTTATTTTTCCCCTGTGCTCCCAGTCCTCTTCCCCTATGTAGCCTTCTTCTGTGAGCAGGTACATTGCTTTGCAGTTTTCCATCTCTTCTGTGTAGGCGGCAACCATGTTGCAAAAGATATACAGTCAGGCACGATTTACCTAGTTTTTCAACTCGTCTTTGATCTGCTTCTCAAAGATGCTACGCTTGAGTACTTGTCACAGAAGCTTCCGAATTATCTTTGACGAGCTGCTGTCTGTTCTTGACACATGAGTATTTGGTTAAAGAGTGACCATTATCTTCTGTGCAACTTTCCGAGAAACGGTGTGGTCTTGTTCATCATTTTTGCTGTTTCTGGTGTTAGTCCACTGCAGCAGGTGACTGACTGCATTTAACCTGGTCCAAAGGTAAATGAATCTGACACTGTGGGGCCGATTCCGATTTGGGCCGGAAATCTCCCCGACCGAGCTGGACCCGGAGAGATTTCCGACCGAATCAGACCCGTGCAGCCCGACCGAACGAGTACGATGCGTCCGTATGCTATCGGACTCGAGTCGGTCGGACTCCCATTGAAGTCAATGGGACCCGGTCGTACAACGCGTACGCGGGCTCCCATTGCCTCAATGGGTGCGAGGCGAACAAGGGCGCCCCCTACAGCGGGTAAGCGGCAAAGCGACTCGCGCCGTACACGCACAGGTAGGGGGGACCCATGGGTCCCCCCTGTGTGCGACTTGCGCGGCTACGCATACAGGGGGTCCGACACGGACCCCGAGTACGGCTCCGACTGCTCTTTCGAGCCGGGCGGCGCGTGTCGGTCGGACTCCGCTCGCGGCGCGCATCGTACTTACCCGGCCGGGGAACGTCTCCATTGCGCGGTGCGAGTCGTGTCCGAGCGAGTCGGTCGGTGCGGTTCGACCCGGGAACGAGTCGGTCGGAGCGGTTGGGACGCCCGAACGAGTCGGTCAGCGATTTCGCATCGTACTCGTTCGTCCGGACGCGCGTACGAATCGGTCGGGAAATAGGGCTCCGAATCGGATCCGGTTATGCCGAATCCGATTCGGAGCCCTACCGGCCGAGATCGGAATCGGCCCCTGTGTGATTAGAATTCTGGATCGAAGGCCTATTTGTAAAGTAATATGTAAAGAAATGTTTCTCTCGAGTTCCTTTGGTGTATTTATCAGTGAGTTGCTCTGATCCACAAAGAAATTTAGAAATGTCTTCCAGTAAGTTTAGAGCCAGGTTTTAGAGTAAATATCTGACTTTGAATTGCGCAAAGAATTTCAGGGATACTACTGGGAAGTCGCGACGCTCACAGTTTTCATAGGAATGCTCCCAGAACTCTTGTCATTGTGATTTGTGTGAATATCTCTGAGAAAATGCATTTGCTAATGTTTTTCTTTTATTTCCCTGGGGAAAAATCACTTTCTTTCATGAAGAAACAACCTCTGCTGCACCCCCACCAATTTTCTGTGTGTTTCCTGCCCGTTCCTAGGTTTGAAAATTGATGTACTCCTTTCCTGGACTGGAGTGGCCTTCCCATTTCCAGGGTGGGAATGGGCCAAGAAATTGTTAATGAATATCCAGAGCGTTGCACAAAACTTCCAGGGCATTCCTGTCCTTTAACTCTCGCCCTCCACCCTTGTGAGCAAAATTTACTCTCAAGTAATATACACCATACTCATGAGAGTAATTGGATTCACCAGTGTAAATTTATGGTTTCAAAATACAAAACCTGAATCTGCACTCTTTAATCAAGACATCTGTGCCTGTAAGTTAAACGTAGACATACTCATAGTTTGAGTAACTGGGCCCGAAGTGCTTTCTTTTTAATGGACAGATTTCCCTGAACATGTTGCTGTTTATTTTCATCTGGTGTGCATGCTTCTGGTATCCTACTTACAAAAGGGGGTAATATCCCCGCGTTTTAGATGTATTTTTATGCAGATTCATTGTTAAGATAGTAACTTCTAGAGTGGGATAGCATGGTCACAGATCCATTTCGGATGTGAAAGGGATCCTGCAGGCAGTTGATTTTTTGCTTGAAGTGTTTAAAGTAGTCTGGCTGAATTCCAGACTGTTATGGGAGGCAAAAGCTGCATTGTGCAACATGGTAATGCAGCTTCGTGCATATAAAAGTGTTTCTAAAATATCCTTTAGAAATACCAGCCAGGAACGAAAAGTGAAACGTTTTCCCAGAGGATTGCACCAACTTAATAAATCCTTAAATTAGCCATAACCCATATTGGAACTTGCTCATCATGAGCGGGGATCTGTGTCCTTGGATCCGAGACCCCCACTGCTTTCTAGGAGCTATGATTATATGCCCTATTCCACCTCCAGGATCATCCATAGCGTCACTGTTTGGTGGGCACAGGTTCACAGTGGCTATATGGTCAATCTTTAATGTATCGATTGGAAATCTAATCTCAACCAGTTGAATATGGCAATTCGTGACCTTGACTGCCTCGCCACTGAGCACTTTGCAATGAACCTGCTGCATCCATCATGCCTTCCAAATGTCAGTGGCATCGGACGGGAGTCTCTGTTCTTTGCTAAACAGTCATTATATGTTGTTAAACATGTTTGAATCTTACGTTAAACCAAGGGTGTATGTATAATAGTTAATCATAAAGTAGATGTAAAATCATTGGTTTTTAGCCTCCCCACAGCACCAAAGCCTGTTTCATTGGTTTGTAAATGGGACGAGGCAGATTTTTAATGTTATTGTTTCCTTAAAGAAACAAACATTAAGCCATGCTTCATTTTGGTCCTCCTGAAGCCTACTGGTCCACTTAGATTAACATAACAATTTCCTTAAAATGAAAATGTGAATGTCTAGTTGTAGGTAATTGGTGTATCAAGCTTTTACGATGACGTGGAATCCGATAGGGACAAGTACAGCATTTTATGAAATACCTAGTTCAAGTCCTAGAGTTCTCCACAGCACCTTGGTTCCTTTAAATAGGCAGCCGAGTTTGTGGACAAAGCCATTCCTGTTAACATACTCATATCTTGCCATTTAAGGTCTCAATCTAGACTGGACATGTTTTTCTCATTTTTTAGTTCCATATTTTTAGGAAAATGTTTAGATCAGTAGACTTTATATCCAGTAGATTAAGTGGTGAGATACTTGGAAGGCGAAACACACTAACAAATAATGTAATATGTTTTGTGTTTTTACATATACTTTTAAGCATTCCATTCGGTTCCAGTATTTATTGAAACTAAACGTGTTATGTTTTTCAGGGATGGCGACCCGAATCACAAGCTTCCCATGACCCTCGTCCAGATGAGTAAGCATCTATATTCTGCATTGGTGTGATTTCATATTTTAACTTTCATAAGTGGATTGGAAAAAGTCTGTATTTCACTAACGTTCACTAACTTAAAATAACATAAAACATTTAATATGAAGCTTATCTTTTTTTCCAGACATCCCTCCAACTAACTCTTTGTCTTCACCACTTTTGGGTTGCAGATGTCTTTAGTATCTGCCACTTGAATTTTCTACCAGCGTTCTCTGTGTTTTTGTATATAGAGTGGCCAGGTTTTCTACTACATTTGGGGTTAACTCATAATTTTGTGAGATAGCCATGTCTTTGCTTTTGAAGTTCAGTTAGTAGTGTGACTGGAATGTGACTTTAGCATTTGTACAGTCTAGGTGCTTGTCCTTCCTGTGCAAGAGATTTATTTGCTAACTGTTGAAGCCTATTTTTTTGTTTTTGCTCTTTTTAAGTTCAAAATTTGCTTATCTATGAGATGATTTTGCTTTCTGCTGAGGTGCAGGACTTTTCATTTTTTATTGCCACTTTCATCTGAGCAACTCTTCTGGCCTTGTGACTTTTAACTGTTTTTTCCATAGAGCTGGCAAATTCCTACATTCTGAAATTAATAGATTGATCATTCTTTATACTGACATAAAGTCAATTAAGACCTGCAGGGGGAGAATAGGAGAAGCATGTTAGGAGGCTTCCAGAAGGGCATTTAACTGTTGAATCCAGCCAGTACCGCGACTCATCTCTGGGACTCCATGTCCAAAGCAGACGTCCTCAGGACTTTAGTTTTCCACCATTCTTTGCTTGCAGCCATGCATTTCTGTCCAGAAGGGGCAACTGAAATTTCACTACAATGAAAGAAAATCATCATGGGATTTGCCTCTCCTTCATCTGCGTAGAAAGTAGGAGGAATGGAAATGTAAAGAGTTTCCCCAGTGGTTGCACCAATAAAAGTTAGGAATTCTCTTTAGAACGCCAAGGTATGGAACACATTCAAAAATTCTGTTTGGCTGTGGCTGAGCTACTTGGCTTAGTGGACAACCGCTGGGGTAGAAGGCAACCTGGAAGAGAATACCTTTTCACCTTATTCTGTGAACCAGTAACATTATTTATATTTTATTTAATAAATGTGCTTCCAAACCTTTGTTTTGCAGAAAAGCCAATTTTTCTTTTCCCATTGTCACCTCATTAGGATGTAGTTCAAGAATGATCCCCTGGGAATAACGGAACCAAACAGATTACACTAGAAACCAAGGTGGCTATAAATCTTTTAATCCACCCTCTTGGTGAATTGATATGCCGTTAGTGTGCTGTGATTTTGCTTCAGTTCAAACATCAAGTACAGCAGACGTGGTGGTACGACAGGTGGACCACTTGAAACAAAGCCATAGATTAAAAAACATTGGATATTCAAAGGCTGACTGCTACCCTCATTAAATGTGACCTAGGCAAACGCAATTTACAGAAGAGATTCATGAGATCTGGGTTCAGCTCTGGAGGTTATGTCCATAGCTTGTGTTTACAAAATGGTTGGTATGAGATCTCATATGGCGGCTGTCTTGTAGATACCCTTCAAGGAACATGGCATTGGAAGTGGCAAAGTAGCTGCAATAGGTGGAGTTGTGTGTAATGCACTAATACTTGGAAGATCTGAATGGTGGTAGTGATGCATCAGAAAACGTATGTAATAACAGAACATAACACTTTACTGTATTATGCAGTTACTGCTGCATTTTTAGTCCTTACCTGACTAGGAGAATCCACTCTCCATACCCCATTCCGTGGCTCCGCTAATGTACTGAGTGGGGTATTTTATAGGGCTAGAGTTTAAGGCATACAGGGGACATGCATTCAGAAGGAGAAGATCAGAAACAACAGACAGAAAAGAAAAGTGGAGTACAACAGAGATCCAGGTACATTTTATAATGAGACTTGATTGATTTAATTAAACATTGTGACAGACCAATCAGTAAGGTGTCTTTTCAACTACTATAGAGGTGCGCATAGGGGTTTAGTTGCTGCCTAGGGTGATTCCCTTATATGATGTTTGGTGCTACAAATTGCTACTGGCGTTCAAAATGCTCGTGGCAATTTTATGATTCAGATCATGTATGATTTACTCTGTTTCATCTGGTACGATGCAGCTTAAGCTCAAGATCTCGTCCATATTTTGTCATGCAATGTTTTTTGTAGATGCCCACGTTGGGACCAGATACCCTTCATATTCAAATGTAATGGATACCGTCTTTGAAATGTACTGGTTGGGACTGTAGCAGGGAGGATAGATGGAAAGAACAGCTATAGAGGGAACAACAGATCCTTCGATATGATGCAGAGTCCAGGACTGTATAAAGTAGGTGGGTGAAGCACTTGGTCATTGGACAGAATCCCAGTGCCTGCTTGTTCATTTACACTTACAAATTGTATGTCTGTGAATACAGGGCACACGTGCTGTTTACATTTCCTAACATACTGAGTTTGATTGTTGTTTTGTAGCCTTCTACCAAATTATTTATGGCTGTGAAGTATGTTCACATTTCCATCACTGATCCCCATCCTGCTGCTAGATTTTTTGATGATGATGGCATTGTTGTTACACTGGGGGTTTTCTGCTATGATTAGGTGACTGGGTTTTGAATGGAGGACATCCTTGTCCTGTGGGAAAGTTCAGAAATTTAACATTTCTGTTGTTGTGATGTCACTGCTGGAGTTTTACTTATCTATATTTTTCAAAATCAGGCAGTTGACATGCAAGGTTTTGAGCAGTAAGCTATTTTAAGTACAAAATGGCATGCAGTCCGATAAATAACCTAAACCATACTAGTTACCAGGATGTTAACAGTACCTTCTGTAATGGGTTAGAAATTCATAACTCTGAGAATCCTTGTTTGTTACATATAGTGGAAGTAAAACGCCTAATGTTTACTAGCATTATTGCTATGCTTCCTGTACCACATGCCTCTTGGCTATCTTGTCAGTTCTGCACAAGATTAATAGCTCCTTGAGCCTGCCAGTGCTTGTGTACTCTTAAAAACACTGGAGAGGTTTATAGGAATGTTGGTTGGACTTTTTCATATAAGGCAGTGGCTTGCATCCGGCCAAGATGCCCTATTCATCTTTTCTCTCTGATCCACATCTCCCTTTATCTGTGTAAGAAATTTCATTTATTGATTGAGGGTTGAAATCTCTACTCAAGCAACAACCACAATCCTTGTCAGGGTGAAACACACAAGTCACTAAATTAACCTGTGCTTAACTCTGTTGTAGCTTTGCACAAAAGCAGTCAGGCTTACCTTAGAGGGACTGTGTTGAGTATTATGCAGCACACAAACCGTAATAAAGTAAAAACACAACACATGAACAATTCCACACCAAATTAGATAAATAGAGAAAATTTAATAAATAAAATTACACCCAAATCCAATCAATGGAGCTGGAGTTAAGAGCTTTTAAAGTTTTTAGTGAAATTAGCTCCTAAAAGATCAAAGTGCCAACTGTGGGTATCTAGTTGCACAAGAACGGGGCAAAGTCCAAAGTTGAAGCCAACTGCGTTGCAGCGCCTCTTGGATACACGAGGAAAATGAGGGGTTAAATGGGGCAAGGCAGCAGGCTGTGTCCAAGGAGGAGTTGTCGTCACTCGGGAACGCTGTACCAAGGTTTTGGTGAAGCCTTCGATGATGAGAGAGAAAAGCTCAGAGTGGGAGAAGACTGATTTCCAGGCCAAGGAGGTTGTCTTCGTTGATGGGGAGCCTGTTGCTGTCGAGCCTGGTGAAGATTTTTACCTTCGGGCTTAGACAACTTTATGGAAGTCGAAAACCTCCAGTGGGACGAAGCTGCAAACCATAGCCAAAGAGGGCTCCACGAGGCCTGATACTGTCACTCGTAGGTCATGCTGAGCAGGATTTGCTGCTGCGGAGAAGAACTTAGTGGTAGCTACTGCAAAATCAGGCAGACCAGTGATGCACCTTGGGTGGATTGACGGCAGGTTGGTCCCAGCCTTCTGTCGGTTTTCTGGCACCTTTTGGTGAAAATATTTCAAGTCCCAACGTTTCGGGTTACACTGGAGCAGCACCTCTAATGCCACTTCCAAGGGCCCATGACCAGGTGATCACCACTTGGGGGGGGGGGGGGGGGTCTTACTTTCCCCTGCCAAAGCTCCAAGGAGTCTGGGGTGACAAAAAATGAGTGCCAGATTCCTTTGTTCATCTGCTGGAGGTAGCCCTTTGAAATGCAAGTTGGGCAGGGAACAGCCCTGCCAAAACCAAATCGACAACGCCCAGTCCCCCTTTGTTTTGCTGTTTAGGAGGAATATGGAAAGGCCAACCGCTAAGCTATTACACAGCCATGTGACCCAGGATACAGGAACATGTCATCTTTCTAAAAGTGGCATTTTCAGAATTGTGACTCAAAAGCTGACTTTACCATTAAAGAGGATTTTAAATTACAATTCAGTCCAAATGTGACGTTCCTACCTATTCCCAGTCAAAGGTTAGCATTTATTGAATGTAATAAGGTAACTCAATGTTATCCAGTTAGAGAAATAGGCCTTACAGTAGTGAAAAACTAATATTTTTGGTCTACCAGGATATGTAAAACCTAAAAACACATATCCTACTTTTTAAATACAATGCACCCTGCCCTATAGGCTTTATAGGACCTAAAGACAAAAAGATTGGGGGAAGACCACACCAATGAAGACGGGTCTAACAATTACCGTATTTCAAGGGATTGGGTCTACCAGTTGATTTTCAAAGTCATTATGTGAGGTGTGCCTAATACTGTGAAACCGTTTTTTAAAAATATTTTGAGCCTGGGATATTAAATAATAAACTTCAAAGTCAGGACCTGCAAACCCTCTTCCTTGTATCACAATTTCAGTGTTCTTCAATTTATTCTAGGTTGCCTACCTGCCTATGGCAATTTGATCATGAGAGGCCTCAGTGGGTATAAACGTTCAGTTGAGTGATATTGTGACACTTTGAAAGAAATATAGCAGTTTTGGCAAAATAATCATCTTCATAAGGGCCCTTTGTCCAATGATAACTGATGGTAATCCAGGCCTTGAAAAATCCTAAAAATGTTTCCAGACCTGCAGGTCTATTGAGTTTAATAATCTACTCAACCTAACGGTAATGTACTTGACCCGTAAACTGGTCTCAAATTGTATTATCCTAGGCAAATGGTTTATTTTACAGTCACCTTTTTCTTTATTATCACATATGAGAGCACCTTCAAAGATGTGAGGTAAGCATTTCTGCTTTTTTTTTTATTTATTAGACTAAACCTTTGCTTCTCGTACAATAAGAATCCAGCCCACATATAGCATACACATGACCCCTGACTTGCCACGGAGTTCACTAATAGCATCCTAGTCAGGACGGGAGCAGGAATGTTTCTCAGTTCTTGTAAGAAGAAAAAAAAGCTCACTTTTAATAGCTCATTTTCCATTGAAATGCCACAAACCTTTCCACTAACATGAGGTGTTACTGATAAAACTATGTAGGATATAAACAATAATGTGTGGAAATTGGGTTTCAGCAACATATTTATCATTTGCACATCCCTAAGTAAAGTGTTCTCATTTGCATTCATCCTAATAAAACCTTTGTTCCATTCACACAGAATTACAAAAAATGTGCTTTCCTAACAACTGAAATATTTTTTGAAATATTTGTATAGTTTGCAGGCTATTTAAATGTTGTGTGTTAGAAAAAAACTTGACATTCTACAGCCTTCCATCTTTCACTCGTTGTACAGCAAAGTTCACTATACAAAATCCTCTTACTTTGTAGTCAGAGAAAGAAAAGTAAACTCCAATCTCCAGGATAAAATAAGTAGCAAATCGTAGGAAGACATAAGCTGACATTTGACCTTTGTGATCGCTGAGCATTTGTGACAAGATATAAACAAGATTTAATGGCATCCTTAGTGCTCATTCACTTTATGTGAGAACAGAACACCTGTTCTGTCACCAGAACAGACCAGTAGTCCCTAATAATAGTTTGCCCTGATTAAAAGTTGACTCCCCATAGCGAGTGGCCGAGTAGATTTCTGGAGAATTAGCAAAATATTTGCCATTGTTTGCCAGTATAATAAGGTCTATATCCCAGTGATATTGTGGTGGGTGTCATTGGACTGAAAAAACGTAGTTGGGAACAGTAGTGGCTCTAGTCGGAGGTTGCACCATTGATTTTGACCAGTTGATCTTGAGGCTTGACCACCCACCAAACATTGTGGTTTACCCTATTATAGGGTTGAAATTGAATTCTGGTTCTTGAACAAACCGGAGAATATCATCAGCATACATTGACACCAAGGTCCTCCAGGATCCAAATTTTATGCCTCGGCTGTGATGGAATTCTCTGACACATCTGGCAAGAGACTATGGCCCTGATTATGATGTTGGTTGGAGTTGCCTCCGACCGACTCGGTTTTGGTGAGGGAACCGCCCGACCATAAGTCGGCAGTTCCGCACACCCGATTACGATGCGACTGCACATGGTGCGGTCTCAAAGTTCCATTTCTCTGTGGATCTTGTTCGGCAGGCAGAAACCGCCTGCAGCACAAGCTCCCATTGAGAAATTGGAATTTGTGAAAATCCCTGCACCGTGAGGCAGGCACCTCATGGTACAGGGATTTTCAGGGGGGCACCTTAGGTGCCCCCAGGCCTAGATGCGAAGGGACAGGGGGAAGGGGGCCCTGTTTGGGGCCCCCAATGTCGCTTTCCGACAGCCTTTCCATGTTGGAAAGGCTGACATGGAAAGGCTGTCGGAAACCGACATCATAATCCCGACGGCGGAAACGCCGTCTTAAGGGATTATGAGGAGCTTCCAACCGACCGACGGGCTCCATGAGCCCATCTATAGGCGTTGGTCAGTCCCTCCGACTGCTGCCTTCGACTGCATGCATCCTAATGCGTCAGTCGGACTGCAGCAGTAGATACGGTTCGGACCACAACAGATAAGCTGCCGGTTCCGTTCCGAACCACATCGTAATGAGGCCCTCTGTAGTAAATGCAAACAGAATTGGCCAGAGGGGACATCACTTTCACATTACCCTTCTAATTTTTATGGGGGTGAAGAGTTAATTATTTATTTTGACTTTTTCAATGGGAAGTGTATGAGCAATCTGATCAGTTACACTGTGGCCATACCCAGATCCATTCCTCCTAGCATAGTAAGAAAAAAACATCCATTCAGTAGAATCAAAGGCCTCTGTTTCATAGAGACAGGTAGCCATAACTTTAGTATTTGATTCTATTTATGCATCACGGCAAATCAGGGTCACAAATTGTTTGCCATCGACTTGGCTGGTATGAGGCATGACCAATGCTTACATGAGAGGCATAAATCTATCAGCAAACGTTTTTGCAAGTATTTTGTTATTCACAGTTATTAACAACAGGGGCTTGTATGAGTCACATAGTCGGGAAGGCTTGCTAGGTTTTAGAAGAGTTCTGACAATCACTTCACAAAGTGAAGGGGGGAGTACTTCCTTATAGTTTGCTTCCTTGTACATGAAGTGCAAGAATGGGGCCAACTCTTCGACATATTTTTTGATAAAACTTACTTGTTAATCTATTGCTACCTGGTCCACTGCAATTTTTCATGCCTTTGATCTAGTGTGATGGGGGAGCACAGGGCCTGCTGTTCTGCTGCCTCCTCCCAAGATAGTGTTGCTCTGCCCAAGTACTTGTGTATATTGTAGGTGTCATTTTTGTCTGCGAGGAGTACAGGTTAGAGTAAAACTGGGTAAATGCTGTTAGAATATCTGTTGGGTGGTATAATGCTTCTAACCCCTCCAGTTCTATCTGGATAATATCTGATGGTGCCCATAGCTGGCAAATGTGATGTTTTAGAGAATGAATGACCAGCACAATTCCCTGCGCACATCTCGTCCTCCATCACAAGTAAGCCAGTGTGCTTTCTCCCTTTTTGGTTGGACCATTTGGCCGCCTTGTAAAAGTTAACAAGCTTCTCCCTTTCCTATACCACTATACTCCACCAATAATCGTAGCATTTAGTAATTTATTTACTATTCCTTTCTTTGGTCCCTTAGATCATACAGTCTTGATATTCCAAAAGAGTTTGAAACCTTGTTGACAATTTGACACACTAATTATTACAAACTACAATGAATTGTTTTAATGTGATTTATTAATGTGTGTTATGGAGTTACATTTTCGAACGATGTTTGTTTTTAATGATATGATCTTTTTTCTTTGATGTGCTTTCTCCTTAATGGGACATTGTGCACTGTAATTTGTGTGCCACTTTGTTTTTCTTTCTCCTTCAAACACTGGCTACTTGTATATAAAACTACTATTTGTAGCCTTAAGGGAAACCCACATATTATTAGTAAAAATCTAAAACAAAAAAAATAGCTGATGGGGCAAAGTGTTTTTTGCATGAATTGTTTGCCTTGAATACAACTTGGCTGGTTCATAAATACGTCCAGTTAAATATACCAGGTTGACCATTGGTATTGCTCATGGCATATTGGGTTAGCTAAGGTATCTCCTGGGTGCTGACCCTTGCAATATAGTCTGGCTGGCACTCACTTCTTTTGAAAATTAATCTCTCTGTTATCCTCTTATTAAAATCTAGTATTTAAAAAAGCTTTTCTAATAGTAGATTTACGGATCACTGGAACTGTTTTGTGTGTTTTCTGTTCTGATATGTCAAGTGAATTTAGTTTGCTGTGTATTGATTTGAGTTTGCCTTGTCCTTTAGCAATACTTTCCACATGAATTACATCCTTAAACTCCTTCAATTGTACCGAATAAATGTCAACTGGACCTTGATTTGTTTTAAAGTTATCAAGTGATAGCCTGTTCTGTGTCTTCCTTGAATACTCCGACTAATAGCCTAGCTGGGTGAAGTCTGCACATTCTATGTGCATGTGTGTTTCTGGGGAGATCCAAATATAGTATTATAGGAAGGTGATCAGAGAATGTTTTGGGGAGATATGTGATTGAGCATGCCCAATCTCAAACATCTCCCCCGCTCAACCAAAAGTCAGTTCTTGATGTGGATCCTTAAACCCAGAGGTGTGGCTATTATGATTGGGCAAACCTTCCCTTGTGGTCACTCAAAACCAGTTCTGGGATTGGTGCCTTACTAGCCAGCAGGAAAATAGAGGGGGCCGGCACATGCATGAGCTATATCTGCCTGTGACAGGGCAGGCATCCTTGGAGTTAATTAAGTTCCTGCCCATAACCTAGATCGCCATCCTGTCGGGGACAAAAATATCTCCCCACACCCAAGCCCTTTGTGCGCAGTCTGGGAGCCACACACTTTCAGTGCCATTTCAAAATAGTAATCTAAAATCAGAATTGACCATGAAGTTGGATTTTAAATTACTATTAAAATGAGTTCTTGAATCGTTGTTACAGCTAGTCCCAAAGTGAAATTAAGCATTATAAGGTGTTATAATGAAACCCAGCATTTTCTTATGGGACAGCCTGCCTTACCACAGTAAAAAATGACTTTGGATATTTTCAGCTACCACGACATGTAAAGCAAAGATACATGTGCTTTACTTTTTAAATACCATGCACCCTGCTCTATGGGCATGTAGGACCTACATTAGGAAATGACTAATAAGTATTAAAAAGGCAGGATTAGTCCTGGCAAAAGATTTATTTTGCCAAGTCGAATTAGTGGTGGCACAATATGTGCTGCAGCCCACTAGTGGCATTTAACTTATAGGCCCCGGATACACTTTTGTAGCATGCACTATTGACTTACAGGTAAGTAAAATATCCTAATTAGGAATATAGCTAACTGTGTCCCAGTACATAGTAAAAAAAAAAAAAAGCAACAAAATCTAGCAAAAAAGTGGGGAACCACGCAAAAGTGCATTTTCCTGCACATGCATTAAGATTCCCCATTTTAATTGTGAGCAACTGCCTAGGAGCCCCCACACCTGTTTCTAATATCAAAACACAGAACATTATATTCAAATTTGGAGCAAATAGTTACTGGTAAGCAGTGATTACCTTACTGTGCAAGAGGTTCTTTTTGATAGGTTATTTGAATTTCCTTAATTTCAAAAGGATACTCTGTGGAATGAAACAGAAAAATACAATCTCATGTATAGAGTAAATGTTTTCATTTTAAAGTTATGAAAGAAGAACTTCATTTACTTAACATTTTCTTCTGCAGAGTACCACATCTTGACTTGGGAAAGCTTGGAGATTCAGATGATGAGGTAATCCTTAAATGACATACTTTTCTTTATGTTGTTTAGGATAACAACTTGTTTCCCACAAAGCATTGTAATCATTGTTAATTGTACAGCATCACAGTGAGCCGCTTGATCACAGTTGTTAAATGCATTGTATTTTTATTGCCACTTGTCTATTATATTTTCGACATTAACATATTATTGTTATTGTTAGTGTTAATATTAATAATAATAATGTTAACAATAATAATGGGAGCTTAAAAATAATGCACAGTACTTATATTGGTATAATGTGAGATTCTGAATTATAGCAGGCGTGATAATGACAGCCGCGGTCCGTGCAGGTAACAGCGGTGGGGCAGTGTAAGGGGGGATTCCGAGGGACGATGCAGAGGGAAAATTAATTATTTATTTAATTTGCCTCTGCATCGTTCCTCGGAATCCCCCCTTACACGGCCCCACCGCTGTTACCTGCACGGCCCGCCGCTGGATAATGATAGTTTTATTTACATCGGGACATAAAATAGAGGATATTGTCTGTACAAGCATTTAAGTGACTGCTAACTCCAATCGGAATTTCAAAAGGGGAGACATTAACATGGAGTGATTTGAGAATAAAATTTCTTGCCCTTCATTTTGGAAAGGACTGAGCATTATTTGTGGGCCATCCGCAAAACATGTACTATAAAGCTATCTATCTGGCTATCGTTTTCTAGTAAGCAGTTCAAGAATGGGACTAAGTCTGCTTGGTGCAAAAGTATACCTGTCCACTAGCACACTTTTCTGATCTTCAGAAGTGACAGTTTTGTACCTCTTAATTTTTTTCAGTGCTGAGATCATGATTAATTTTAAGATTTAGCCACATCCAACACTACCAAGACAGCATCCAACCTAACACCAAGCCTTCTGATGTCCCTTTTGAAATCTTTTTACTGTGGTGAACAAAGCTATGAAAAGCACAAATCAGATTTGAACTCTTGCACATTAGCATCACTGATGGGCAGGAGTATACGTGATCACTGGACATAATTACGCTGGCGCACAGAATTATGCTTCTTGCTCTCAAGCCACTTTTGACAGTTCTTTGAAATAATGATTGTCCAGGATTACACAGACAATGTTGCTGATATGATTAACTTTGCCGTCTTCAGGGGGGCGTGGCCAACTGCTGAACAAGATGTCTGCTTGTTAGAGTAGCTCCTGTGCTCCACTGGCCTTATCGCCAAACATCCTTCCCATAATCTATTCTCTGTGCCGGTAAACCTGCATTTTAAAGGCTCCAGATACCAGGGCTCACTATATCTGCTCCATCTAGATCCTTGCTCTCCTGCCTCGTGGTGCGGCCTAGCGGACGAGGTCGAGCTGCGGCCGTGGTTGCGGAGAAAGCTCCCACTGGGAAACCGGGCCGGTTTGGGGCAGCGATGGCCCGGCAAAGAAAAGACTATCCCGCAGTGGTCCTGTGCTACTGCGGGCTATGTGCGGCACAAGTTGGAAATTGGCCGCACCCCAGCGAGACACAGCGTGCCTCTGAATTCGACGGCCCACCAGATGGTGTGAGTAGGGGCACCCACTGGACAACGCGCCTTCCGCCCTACTGACCAGCGATCCCCTGGGGTGAACAGGGAGCTGCGGCCGCTTGTCCGAGCTGTGGCGCTCCTTGGCCTCCAGCTGAGCTTCACTGGAGGTGACAAGACCCAGGACTGGGGGCCGGCGAGGTGCGGTGGGCGGCAGTGCTGTGCTGATGGACGTGGGCACTTAGGACGGGTGATGCATGACTAATGCCATCCTTTGGGGGTGAGTGTTAGACTATGCTCTTTAATGCCATGTATAAGTTAGCATTCGATATGCCATTTTCTTCTTCAGGCGCCATTTTCGGACTATTTGAAACTAATCCTGCTCGATTCTGATAAATGCTAATTGCTAAGTTTTGTTTCTGCAACAAAGAACTGATTGTGCCAGTGCATAGCTTTCCCTTCACAAAGGGCCTCTCCCACCTGTCTGGCAGTTTGATCGCAACCCAGGGTGGAACGGCCTTGAAAGTGTTGTGAGCTATGCAAGATACAAGAGTAGAAACCTTTCCTTGTTTCTTTTTTTTCCTTCTTTTGCTGTTCGCCCACATCTGTTGGGGAAATTCCACTGTGGGCGTGTTATTAGTTGATGGTGCAATGCATATAACATATCTTTATGCTTGTTGTTTCTCAGTTCCCTCTGTAGTACTCTCTCGAGACTGTGCAGACGGAGCCCAGCTCTGAGCGTATATAATAAATGATTATTGGTGTATATTCTCCACCGTTTCTCTGACTCTTCGTTTAGCATGGAAGGCTGAGAGGTGGTCCGTGGTGACCCAGTTGGCCCTAGGCGGGTCACTACCTTCATGAGTGAGGCTGGTGCACCCCCGATCCATCCCCAGGTGAGGGGGCCCTAGTCTATCTGCCTAGCAGCGCTGGAGGACCAGGATTACCTGCCTTACTGTCTTTAAGAGAAGAATCTGACCGCCTCCTACACACTAAGGAACTGCTCGCAGGCACAGCCTGATACAGTGACTCTGAGAACCTACTAGGGGCCCACGCAAGTGACTTGTTAGCCTGGGAGCTTTATTACAATGATCTCCAGTATTACGGGCTGGGAGAATCCCCCCTCCCCCCATGGGAGAGGAGGCTCCCTGGACCCCCGCCCTTCCTTTCTGTCCTGCAGCATAGAGGTAAAGGGAGTCACAGGTGCGAGCGGAGGGAAAACCTTCAGGCCACAGTGGGACACCTGACACACCTTGACTCACTTGGCTGGCGGCTGCAAATACCTCTGGGATCCCCCCCACCTACTGTTTTGGTCACATAGCATGGTGACATCTGAACGCAGCGATTATGAGTGGAGTCAAAAATGCGCAAGTGCTTTTAACTAAAGTAGATAAGGTTACTCTTCCTAAGGGTAAAGCGGAGGCGGCGGCAGTGGAGGAGCAGTGCACCCCACCAGACCAGGCATGCAATGGTGACGGGCTCACCCTTAAATACATTATAGTGGAGCTGCAGGGTGTTTGCGGCTCACTGGAGGCAAAACTGTATTCAGTCTCCACAAAAGTCACGCTGATGAGGGCAGACTTGCGCAATACGGAAGCACGGACGTTGGAAGCTTAAGACTCACTCTCCACACTCCGAGCCGAAACAATAACCCTACAGAAACAAGTCAAAGAGCTGCACACAACGGCGGAGGTGTTGGGGGCAAAACTAGAAGACTTTGAAGGCCGCTTGAGAAGAAATAATGTTTGTATAATTGGGGTGCCAGAGCGATTGAATTGGCCCAGCAGCAGACCTTTTTGTTGAAGATCTTGTACTAAAGCAATTACAACCCAAGGACTTCTCCCAGCTACTTCTCAGTTGAATGTGCCCATCGAGTCCTGGACGCCCCTCCGAAACGCTGGGCTCCACCCCGTACGATTATTGCTCGCATCTTTAACTACTGTGACCAAGACGTGATCCTACAGGCAGCACGAAGTGCCCCACCGGTCAAATTGGACAATGCCACTGTAACCTTCTTCCCTGACTTCACGCTCCGAATCCAAAAATTACGCAGAAGCTTTGTTGAAGTTAAAAAGGCCCTGAGGGAAAGAGAACTTAGATACTCCATGATGTTTCAGGCACAAATAAGAGTGGTCGTGAATGGAAAGACTTGGCACTATACATCACCAAAGGCGTCCTGGGAATGGCTAGACAGCTGGAGACTGGTGGGAGGGATGAAGTCAATAAACCCTTCCTGACAGCAGCAACGAGATAACTGCGCACAGACCCGCCATCACGAGCCCCACGTTTTGTGCCAGCAATACACCCCGGCGCACAGCCCAAGTGATCGAGCGAGTCAACAGGAGCCTTGAAAAGACTGGTTTGAGGGAGGCAGATGAGGGCGATCCCACAACAGCTAGGTTTGAACACTCCAAACGCCAGCAATGAATGGGGGCTCGTCCCGAATGGCTGGTGATGAGAACCTATGTTGGTAAGGGGCACATGTCCATTGACTGAAGATGGCAGACTCTGGTAACACTTGATCTGTTTGGATTTGGGGGGGTGGGTGGAGTGCATCTCGGGAGTTAACACTGTCACCTATAGTTTATGGTTTGGGGCGACAGGCACTCTGCAGTGTTGGGGGCGGGCAGTTTTAAGTCCATTATGCTGGGAGGCAGGGTGGGGGCTTATTTAGGGGTTTTGTTTGTCTCTATTCTTTGATTTGTTTGCGGCAGGCAGTTCACAGCACACAATCAGGGTTATGAGTTCATGGAGGCCAGCGGCGGGTCAATGCCCACCCTTTGGTCCACAATAATCAGTGGACCATTATGCCCTTCAATGTTAATTGCCTGGGGGATAGAATTAAGAGAGGAGTAGTATTGCAATACATAAAGACACTCCCCAGACATCGTACTCCTCCAAGAGACGCACCTTATGGGTAATGCCTGCCTGGCTTTGGACAGGTGGTGATACAAAATGGTTGCGCATGCGGGAAACACCATTGGCTCTAGGGGAGTGGAGATCCTGCTCAGGAATTTATTGCTGCCTACCTTCACCAAACCTGGCCTGACACATACACTGCAGGTATGTGGCCTTAATGGGTACTTTGGAGGTACAACATTTGATATAATTTCTGTTTATTTTCCGCAACGACTCCACAACAGCCTGCTCCCAGACCTGAGCACGGTCCTGCTCAACCTGCCAGATGGGGAACTGTTGATGAGTGGGGACTTTATTATGTCACTCTGTGATAAGGACTGCTGGCCACCCAGACAGATGCACTTCCCGCAATGCCCACTTGCTGACTTCCTGTCTGCGCTGGTTCTAATAGACACATGGCGCTTACTCAATCCTACGAGACAGCACTACACTTTTCACTCGGGGGCTCATGGCAGTCTTTCAAGCATCAACTATGTGTTCACTCTGGCAGGCCAGCTCCCTAGATTCCAGGAGGTCCGACACTTCCTAGAGGTACTACTGACCACTCCCCGTTATGGGCCATCTATGGCCTTGATAACGCCACGGGACAAAGTGAAATCACACTTAATCCATGGTACTTTAAAATCCCCAGTATCACAGAAGGCCTCCTAGAAGCCACGGACCGATACTTCATGGAAAATGGGGCCTCAGAGGATTCTGCGCAAACCCTATGAGCCTATAAAGTGGACATTAAAGGGCAGAGCCTCTACCCGATAGTATGACACAAAAGGGTACCGGGGCCACATTGGAGGTGATAGAGGGAGAACTTCTAGAACACCTTGACTGATCAGGACCACGGGGACACCGGACACACCCTGAACCTTAAGCAAAAGGAATATAGAGACTTAGCATCGGAGGCCGCCAGGGCGAGACATAGCGCTACAGCACTGCCTTTATGAAGTAGGAGATAAAGCTGGAAAACCCATTGCATGGCTTGACAGGCGAGAGCGAGCAAACCACGGGGTGTTGGAAATTGAGACTGAAAAGGGTGAACTGGAGAGAGACACAGACAGGGAATAGCAGAGGGCTTTGCTGCATACTACAGCCATATTTATTCCTCAGCTGAGACAGCTACAGCGGAGCATTCCCACTAACTCCTGGCTGATAAACAGCTTCCAGTCCTCTCTAGTGAAGACCGAGACCTTCTGAAAGCGGACCTCACTGAGGACAAAATTATAAGGGCTAAACGAGATTTAAACTCCGGAAAAGCCATGGGCCCAAACGGAGTACCTGCCTTCACTCTTGACAGAATGCTACAAATTCTTACCCGGTTCAGTTGCTATTCAGGCTATACTAATTAATTGGTCAAAATCCCTGATATGCATTCTGTGCTAATAGACACTGGGACTGCCCCAGGGTGTGAGGTTAAAATCGCTACAGACAAGTTTCGATATCTTGAAATTCGCGTCACTACTGACCCAAACCTATTCTATGAAAAACTTTGAAGCCACCGCTTAAACGGCTACAGAGTGATGTCCAGCACTGCAGAGCCCTACCGCTGCCACTCCTAGGCAGAGACACACTTTTCAAATTGATGACCCTACCCCGCTTTCTCTACGCCTTACATAACATACCTTACCTGGTCCCTGCAACTTATTTTAAAGCAATAGAGAGCAAGACCAGAACACTACTTTGGGGTGGGGTTCCAGCATGCATAGCAATCAATAAATTGAAAGGGGGATGGTAAGATGGATGAACTGCCCTCCCTAACATCCAAAACTACTACCGGGCAGTGCAACTTACCACCATTTATCACTGGGCACACACCACAGCTGATGGACCCGCGATTCGAATGGATAGACAGATTATGCAGCTGGGGGGACAGTTTAGGGTGCTCTACACTAACCCACGTCACACCAACCTCAGGGGCCCCACAGCAGTAAAAGTGGCCATCTGGCACACAGCACTCTGCACGCTTCGTTGAAGAGAGAAAAGCACTCAGGTCACTCCTTTGTGGGACTCGGAACTATTGGGCTCTCTTGGGACACAATCCGGCTTTGATAAATGGGATCTTATTGGCCTCTCCAGGGTGGGAGATCTCTGGACACAAGTATTGACTTACAGCGAGACTACCAATTAGCTCAGACTGAGACTTTTCGCTACCTCCAGGTGCGTCATGCACTCCAGAGTTGCAGACTACCCAAGGGAGAGGAAATCCCTGAATTCTCCCCCCTATGGGATAGGTTGCTAGACAACCCCATGCCCTGCAAGGCGACTTCCTTCACATACAAAAAACTGATTAATAATTCACCAGATACTCTCCTGCACTTGAGGCACCAATGGGAGCGAGACTTGGAGGGCCTGGAAGATAATGAATGGCCGGAAGCCCTGGCGTCCCTGAGGGAGGTAGCAATCAGGTCCGGGGTTCCATCTGGTGCATTTGAAAATACTTTGCAAGCACAACTATGGTAAAAATGAGGAGGGCAACTGATGCAAGCTCCCGTAGACAATGTGGACAACGGTATTTTCGTTCACATAATTTGGAGCTGCCCAGTGATACAGCACTACTGGGAATGGGTGGCGGCATGCATGAACGACCTGTATGGGAGTACCATCACAGTTTCAGCGAAATGGTGTAAATATCTGGGAGGCAACTGATCTAATCCATATGGAGCAAACCTGGATGACCCTGGGACTGGCGGTGGCTAAATGCAACATTGCCCGACAGTGGGGGGCGGCGCAGGCACCACAGTTGAAAGATTGAAAGCAGGACATGGAGTGGTGCATGTTACCCGAGAAGGTGATATATGAAAGCCGTGGCTGTCCTTAGAAATGGACGAAAATCTGGGGGGAATGGAATGACTATATAGGGGGTTCTTTCCGCTCCCTTCTCTTGAGTGGTCTCTGGGACATTGCTTTCTACATGTTCCAATCCACTGGCTGCTATCTAAGAAGCAGAAAGGTGCTAGGGTGGTGCGGTGACTACTTTGAAATGCTGTAAGACTAGTGATTTCCTTCTTGTATCAATGTTTTATGATGCCTGTGATGTGATGCTTATCTGCCTATTGCTTGTCATGTTTACAATAAAAAGATATTTTTTAAAAATCCTTGCCTTCTTCATGAATATGTGGAGAAGTCACACAGTGCTCCAATTATCTCAGGCTCGCAATGTCTTACTCATGGAAGGGCATGAAGAGAAGGGAGCCTCGAATTTAACTGTTTAAATGTAGCGATCTAGAGTACAATGTGACCTTATCGAGCAACCATCATCATAGGAGATCAAAGTCGTAGAGTCTTAGGCAATCACACCAATCGCTACCCACAACGAAAACCCCAGTTGGAAATATACAACACAGATCTTTTGGCATATTCCTTTTGTGATGCTTCATTGTGAATTATGAAATAATGTCAAACGCTTGGCTGTGTAGGCAGACCTTAAAATCTCTTTCATGATGTTGGGTAGTTCTTTGGGAGACCTGTAAAGTAGGGCATTCCATGTGATTGATTTCACCTGCAAGAACTGTTATTTGGTGGTACCACTACAGCCATTCGAAGAAAGTTTTGGTTTACATGATTTTGCATCTCTGAAGATAACTGATGAGGCAATGTATCCCAATGCTCATATGGTATTTAGGTTTTCCCTCGTCATTATACCTTGTGTTAGGGGTAGATTGTAAATTGTGGTTACATGTATTGGAAATCTCCTCTGCAGGTGAGTGCAACTCCTTATCTTTTTATTGCTTGTATGTACCACAGAATTATAATCACTTTCTGTCTTTTCTCATGTATGTCAACAGGATCTCTATTCTCCACTGTGTAAAAATTATCCCCGTTTGGGGCCTCCAGATTCTTCTTCAACCATAAGCTGGGGATCACCAATGCAAACGCCATATGCCCAGCATTATCAGGGTCAACAGGTTAGTTTTTTCATAATAAATTGCATTAGCAAGGTACTTACACACATTCATTGTCCTAGTTAATTTGTGCCGTTAATATTATTTGGTGACCTCATACGTTAATTATAAATTACAGTGAATAGCGTCCTTTACTAAATCTAATGGGAGAACTCGTAGATTCAGACTCATCCACACAATTTACATTCATCATTCATGGCAAAATAAGCCACTAAAGATATAATGAATGCAGCAGTAGTTTGGTACAAGATGTATTCCGTTGTCCAAAGAAAAAGGAACACATTTCTGAATAATTCCTCTCTAAGTTGTAGGCTGCTTTCTAACCTTCCGCCTGGCTGAAATAATGGACTGAGAATTAACCCTCCAAATGAAATATAATTTCATTTTTTCTCTCATTCCTAATTTGTTCTGTGCAGATTCAATCCATGGCAAAAGGATGGTTTGACTCTGGTTTACCATCGACTGTGTTATGTTTTGATGAGAGACAGGCATCAGATAAGTTCTAAGTTCCCCTTTAGTTTCATGTCCACTTTATATGATGTTCCTCAGACCAAGATCCTATAGTGTTTAAATCTTTCTGCTTTGTCTTAAAGGTGCCTAGGGGGACTAGAGTGGCTTGTTCTTCGAAGATCACATGCTGGTAGTTGAATTTTGGACTTGTATTTCAAGTGATGCACTCCTCTCATGCTTTGCTCCTCAAGGTTCAGCGTTCTACCTTTGGTTTGTTCTACCTATTTTAAGGTCCATAAAGAATGTTGTGTTACAGCTGGCCTTACCCAGTGGCTGATCTATGCCAGCTGTTAGATAAACATAAAATGTTATTATTATTTAGAAGTATCTTTGTCTTGAGTGTGTGAACTCCTCATTATCCCAGTTTGTTATGGGTGATATTTTTGTGGGGTTGTTCAGAATTAATCTAGACAAACAAATTGTGCTGAACTCCTTTGTTTTAGTGTGGCCATTTGAATGCCATTGTGACTGCAGTACTGGTTGCTGGCTAGGCTATCACTATACTATTTCAAACCTACCAACATTTCTGACCTATAAACAGTGAAATATTCTGAAAGTGTTGCTGTAAATTTGTTGCTGTTCCATGAAGATAGGGATTTACCTTCATGTGTCTGATGGTATCATCATTAATGGAATGTACCACAGTGTAACAGTTTAAAGATGATGCCTTAAATCATTAATGGCCAGGAATCATTCTTTCTTGAAATTGATTTATAAACATGTTGACTGTTAATGTAGGATATTTGACCATGCAAATAAATAGTGTAAAACTAGTAATGCAAAATGTGTATAAAAGAGTTCAATTATCTGCGGTAGCGAGCATTAAATGTTTACCCTTTGACTAAACAGTCTAAAGGTTCATGGCAAATCGTTTCCATCACTCTCATTGATGCATTTCCCTTTTTGTGAGGTATGTATGTATATGGTATTTCAATAGGGCAAACTTGGCCAAAATGCAGCTTAGCACTGTACATGGTCAAAGTCAGTGAGTAATAGGAGCGGAAGCTCAACTATGAATGGTTAATGCATTGTGATGTAGTGGTCTTTAAATAGGTGAGTCTTCAACTCTTTCCTGAATTGGAGCATCGTTGGGGTGGTCCTGATGTATACTGGAATCTTCCAGATTCTGGGTGATTAGATAGAAACTCCTGTTGTCTTGTATTTTCTTTTATACACTTCTTAGTTTGCACTCTGATAGTTTCCTGGCTACGGGTGTGCTGAGAACCAACCAAAATGATGAGCTTGTCTGCAAGATAAAAGGGGTGCATGTTGTGATGGCTTTACAAATTAATAGCATACAAAACTCTTCCAAATGCATTGTTGTCGTACTTTGTTTTTGCTTTCGGGATTGTTCTAATGTTTGTGATCATTTGTTAGTGAACATTGATATCTTCATTTTACAAATTAGATAATTGTGTCATATTGTACCTAGGCTAGTCCTGGAAGGTCCGTAGAGTAGAATTTCATAAATTATTTGACGCCAAAGTGACAAACATCCAATAAGTAGAACTAGAGTTATGAATTTTTTAAGTTTTAGTAAACACTGGATCCTAAAAGATCAAAGCGCCAACCGCAGACATCTAGTTGTGCGAGACCGGGGCAAACTCGAATGTTATGGCCGACTGCGATTCAGTGCGGTTCTGATTCATGGGGTGGATTGGACGCGGTCTCCGCTTACCTTCTGACTTCGAAGACTTTTCAAACAAAAATGTCTGAGAAGGTAAAGTTCAGCGGGGCAAGGCAGCCGGCGGTGTACAAGGAGGAGGAGCCATCGTTGTCGGGGAGCTGCTGGATGAGGTCGTTGTGAAGATTTCTTCCTTCAGGCTTTGTCACTGTTGTGGAAGTCAAAGATCTCCAGCAGGACAAGGTTGCACACTGTACCCGATGAAAGTTCCATGAGGCCAAATATCCCTTCTGCGCAGAGCTGCTAAACTGGAAGAAAAATCCCCCCACCACAGATGGTTCTGGAGTTTCCTTCCTCCCTGCCTAGGTCCCAGGATGTCTGGGGTGACAAAAGGCTAGTGTGAAATCCTTTGTAAGTGTGCTGAAGCAGCTTCTTTGAAATGTAAGTGGGACTATTCACAGCTCCACGCCTTCCATCCTGGCAGAATAGCCCATCCTGCCAAACTCTAGTCCCCGTTTGTGTTACTGTCTCGGAGGAATAAACAAAAGCCAACTGCCATGCTAATCAGTTATGACTCCGGACAGAAGCTGCAGGCACCAAATGGTTAGGGCAAGAAAGTGCCAACTTTCTAAAAGTGGTATTTTCAGAATTATGACTTAAAATATGACTTTATAATGTAAAGAAAGACGATTTTAATTTGCAATTCCTTAGACACAAAACATGATATTTCCACCTGTTCCCACAGAAAAGTTATAACTTATTGTGAGAAGTGGGGTTACTGGTTGGTTAGGGTATGCACCTAAGCCAGGTAGAACCCACCACTCTAGTCATGGTAAGTAAGTTACACACCTAAGATAACTACTGCTCACCCCCTTGGTAGCTTGGCACAGAGCAGTCAAGCTTATCCCAGAGGTAATGTGTAAAAAAAAAAAAAAAACAACAAAACAAAAACACACACACAAACACTTTATCTCAAAACCACAATAATCCAACATACACAAATCAAGATATCCCTTTTTAAAGATTAAATGAAGTCTATATCTCTTAGAAATCAAAAATAGCTCCAACCGAGGCTATTTGGTCGACGTCGACGACTCCACAAAGTCAGTCTGACCTCAATGGAGCAACAGCTGGATACGGAGTCGGACAGACCCCGATATAGTACCTTGGAGGTGTTGTGAAAAGCAAAAGCGATGCAAAACACAGAGGAGGTGAGGTGTCGCGGAGGTCTGTGCAGCGTTGGTTCCTTACTGTTGCAGGGGAGGTGATGCATTGGTTCTTTACTGCCAGGCAGGGGAGGTGATGCGTTAGTTCCTTACTGTGGAGTGGCGTCGATGAGGTGTCGAGAGTCAAGCCCCGAGGCTTCAGTTTCCACGATGTCGGACTACGCCACAAGCATCGGAGTTGGAGTGGTGTGCCATGGACTTCGGTGGTACAGTGCTCAAGACTTGTGTAGTGGCGGAGCTTTGAAGGTGCTGCGGCGTCATCGTAGCTCAAGGTCCAAGTCGCGGTTGGCACGTTGAGCAAGACCACAGCTCTGGTGCAGCAGCGGCATGGCTTCAGAGTTGCAGACAGCGGCCGGTTCCAAAGTTGAGTGGTGTCAATGCCTTTGTTTCTTCTTAGTAGCACCCCAAACACACTCCCAAGGGCCCAGGAACTGGAATTGGCACCACTTGGCAATTAGGACTCCTCAGCAGAGGGGCCCAGGGGTTGTAGGGGAAGTCTCTGAGTCTTCTGTTGAGAAGTCTCTGAGACTTCTTAACAAGAGGCAAGTTCAACTCAAGCCCTTGGAGAACCTTGGAAGCAGGATGTAGAAAGCAAAGTCCAGTCCTTTCACTCCCAGGACTGAAGCAGCAGGCCAACACAAGAAATCAAACAGAAAAGTGGCAGGCCCTCCTGACAGCTATCCAGCTCTTCTTTCTGGCAGAATATCCTCAACCCAGAAGTGTTCTGAGTATATGGTGTCACAGGTCCAGTACGTATACCAATTTCAGCCTGTGAAGTAGGCAAACTTCTCAAAGGAAAGCCTTTGTAGTGCACAAGACCCTGCCTTTCCCTGCCCTGGCTCCAGACACACTGCAGGGGGTGGAGACTTCTTTGTGTGAGGACAGGCACAGCCCTATTCAGGTGTCAGTGTCAACTTCTCCCACCACTCTAGATCAGGAAGGCCAATCAGCCAGGTGATGGGCCATCGGGATATGCAGGGCACACCTCGGCTCCCTTTCTGTGAATGTCTAGAGTGAATGCAAAAACAGCCCAACTGTCACCCTGACCCAGATGTGTATTCAGAGACAGGCAGAGGCACAGAATGGTTAAAGTAAGACAATGCCAGGTTTCTACAAGTCAATATTTCAAAAACACAAGGGCAACCCATGTGTCCAAGTGAACTGGGTATTTAGCTGTTTAGCTAGCAACAATTGTTCACAAGGAACTAATTTTAAGAAAAAAAATGTTTTTGCAAGTAGGCAAACATTAAGGATAGTCTTTAAAGAACTAGAAAAGAATCTGGTTCTTGATCTGAAACAGTGAATCAGAATCAAAAAGATATCCTTCTCCAATAACCTCTCGTTTTTAAGAAAAACACTTTATGCTTTAATAGAAGTTGGTTATGGTCACTTCACAGGGGTCACAAATGTCACAAATTTTTTAATTATTGCTAATGCATTGTATATATACTCTGGTGTGAGCGTTTTTATAACGTTTTTCATAAAGATTTTTGTAACGATGAATGAATATACAACTCATTTCGGCTCAAGTGAGTAAAATCAGTATACTCCTTGGGCTACTTTCTTCACAAACATTGAATAATATTGCAAGCATTGAATTAAATTAGATATATGAATTATATCATCTTCTATACTTTGTTGACTTTTCCGGTTTACGATTGAATCATTGCAAAAGTAAAAACTTGCAAAAATACATTTTTTTCTTAAAACGAGTTCCTTGTGAACAATTGTTGCTATCTAAACAACTTTCTACAAGTGGCATTTTCAGACTTGCAATTTAAAAACCAACTTAACTAAAAGATGTGTTTTAAATTGGGAGTCCAGAGACACCAAACTCCAATGTTCTATCGGCTCCCGATTGGCTGATACACGTGTAAGATGTTACATGGCAGCTCCAATGCTAACCTATGGGAGAGATAGGCCTTACTGTAGTGAAAACCGAAATTAGCAGTATTTCACTACCAGGACATGTATAACACAACAGTACATGTCCTAGCTTTTAAATACACTGCACCCTGCCCATGGGGCTACCATGGGCCTACCTTAGGGGTGCCTTACATGTAATTAAAGGGAAGGTTTGGGCCTGGCAAGTGGGTGCACTTGCCATATCGAAATGGCAGTTTAAAACTGCACACACAGACACGACGGTGGCAGATCTGGGGTATGTTTATAGGGCTACTCATGTGGGTGGCACTAGTATGTTATGTTATGTTATAAAATTCTTCTAAAGCGCACGTACACCGGTTGGCTTCATGGCGCTGTATCTCGGACTAACCGGGCCCAGTTGGAGTTTATTTATATGCTTGGGTAAACAGCCATGTCTTAAGGGATTTTCTGAAGCTCAGCAGGTCAGTACATGATATAATATCCAAGGGAAAGGAGTTCCAGAGTCTGGGTGCCATAGATGCAAACCTGCAGCCCCCTTGTCACTTCAACTTGAAGGCAGGAGTTGCCAGGAGATGGAGGTGGGTCAAGCGTAGATTACGTGAGGGAAGGTACCTTTGAATAAGGCTTTCAATGAATTTGGGGCACTGACCATGTAATGCTTTAAAGACCAGACATTCTACTTTAAAGGCACAGCGCTGAGGAATAGGGAGCCAGTGTAGCTTCCTCAGAAGTGGGGTAACATGTTGCCACCTGGGTTGCTGGTGAATCAGTCTGGCCGCTTGATTCTGCACCAGCTGTAGACGTTTAGTTAGAAATAGTGGTAAACCAAGATAGACTGAGTTGGCATAGTCTAGATGGAAAATAATCGTGGCTAACACTACTTGTATCAATGCTTCACGAGTGAGTAGCCTACTGATCTTTCTGATCTTCTGTAATTGGAAGAAACAGGTAGAGATCACGGAGCCAATTTGGGATTTTAGAGACAGGTCTTTATTTATTGTGACTCCAAGGGTTTTTGCGGAGGGGGAAGGGATGGGGGGGGGGAGCCTAGGTCCACTGGCCAGAAGTGTGGGCCCCAGACGTTGTGGCTGCCACCTGTGAGGACCAGTTCAGTCTTGCCTGGATTGAGCTTTAAGTGATTGCAGTCCATCCAGTGACGGATGTGCAGCATGGTTGACTGAAATTTAAGAGCTGATTTGGGGGAATTGTCGATGGTGAACATTAATTGAAGATCATCCGCGTAGTTAAAAGTAGTTATTTTCCTTTCTTTAAGAGAACGGATCAGGGGGAGGAGGTAGAGATTGAACAAAAGGGGGGAAAGCGAGGAGCCCTGCGGAACCCCGCAGGTGGTTTCCAACTTTGATGCCGTGAACTGGGCTATGCGAACCAACTGGGAGCGGTTCTCTAAGAAGGAACAGATCCAACTGAGGGCAGAGCCCTGGATGCCTGCCTCCCTGACACGGTCTACCAGAATACCGTGGTTGACCGTGTCAAAGGCTGCGGAGAGATCTAGCAACACCAGGGCCTGAGGGGAGCCCCTGTCGGCTTTCTCTCGCAGGGAGTCTAATACCGCTAGTATTACCGTCTCAGTTGAATGTGCAGGGAGGAACCCTGCTTGGTGTGAGTCTAAGTTGTTGGATTGTTCAATGAAGTTGGACAGGCACTTAGCCACATGGGCTTCCAGTACCTTAGCCAGGTAGGGGAGTAAAGAAATTGGATGGTAATTTGAGAGGATCTGAGGGTCAGCCCCTGGTTTCTTCAGAAGGGGAACAACAATTGCCTCTTTAAAAGCCTTGGGGACATGGCTCTGGGATAAGGACTCAATCAAGAGGGAGAGGGCAGGCCCTGGAAGGCTGGTGTAGACCTCTTTTAGGACGTGGGGAGGGCAGCAGTCTGTGGGTGATCCAGAGTTCACTTTAGATGTAAGGTCCTGGAATGCCTGTATGCTAATGGCCGGGAGTTGCTCAATGGAGCATGGGTTTCCAGGCATAGAGGGGGATATCTCGTGGTAGGGGCGTGTAGGAATGCTGGATTTGATGGCGGAGATCTTTTCAGTGAAGAAGTTATTCAAAGAGTTGCAGAGTGCTTGGGTGGGTATGACTTTTGTAGTAACTCTGTCTGAGTTGGACAGTTCATTTACAATTGAGAAGATCTCCTTAGATCTGTTATTGGAGGTCATGATTCTGGAAGAGAAGTAAGCGTCCTTAGCGATTAAGATGGCCTTTTTATATTCTCTCATAGCCTCTGAGTAGCTGAGTTTTCCTTCAGGGGAATAGTTCCGTCTCCACTTCCTTTCCAGTTGGCGAAGGGCCAGTTTTTGGGTTTTTAAGTCCGTGGAGAACCATCTCCGTGCATCGAGGCGGCGGGCCAGGTTTATTTTTTTGAGTGGGGCGTGTTTATTACTGGCTGCTAATAGCCAGGTAGAGATAGTTCTCTCGCTGACATTGATGTCAGATTCAATAGTTGCGGCTGTGTTAGCCAATGTGTCGTGGAATTGATTTTTGTTAATGGTATTCCATTTCCTAACTATCTTGCTGTTGCTAGGAGGGAGTTTGGGTTCCGAGGGGTTCCTAACGGTAACATTTTTTAGATGGTGGTCCGACCATATACAAGGTAAGATCGAGAGTGCGGATACGACCAAGCTGTTGGTCCATACCTGGTCCAGTGTGTGCCCCTTGATGTGCGTGGCCGAGAAAACCTGCTGAGTAAAGTTTAAGTTGGTGAGTAACTCGGTTAGCTCGGCGGAGTGGGGCCCGCCTCGAATATCGTTTGACCAGTAGTTAGTCACCTATCAACAGGATTTTGGCGTGGTTAGTTGCCAGATTGGCTACTTGTTCGCCCAGAGAGTGGGGTAACAGGGGCATCAAATCAAATCAAATCAGGAACATTTCTTAAGCGCACAAATCACTCGAAAGTCTCATGGCGCTTGCGGGCAACTGCCAGGTCGGCTCAAAAAGAAAAGAGAAAGGGAAAGGGAGAGTCTGTTAGTTGTCGAACAGCCATGTCTTCAGCTTCCTGCAAAAACAGTTGTGATCGATGATGGTGCGCAGATGCAAGGGCAGTTTGTTCCAGAGGGACGGTGCAAGAAAAGGATCTTCCTCCGTTTCTAGTAGTACGGATTCTGAGAGGTGTGAGAAGTGATTCGTTGCTGGATCTTAAAGTCCTGCAAGGCTGATACCAGCTCAACTTTTTGGCCCAATCTTCCATACATATTTTTGTGGGTTAGACATAAAGTCTTAAAACGGATTCACTTTCTCACAGGGAGCCAGTGCAGAAGTCTAAGGTTAGGAGCCGAAGGGGATCTTGGCGGGAGGTTAAGTACAAGCCTGGCCACGGTGTTCTGCAGAATCTGAATCCTAGAGAGAAGATCTTCATTTATTGAAGACAACAGGGCATTTCCATAGTCCATACGATTTATGATCAGTCCCTGGACTGGTGGTTTCCTGGCCTCCATCGGGATCCATTTAAAAACTTTGCGTAGATTACGCAAAATACCGAAACAGGAGCCGATTATATGGTTGGTCTGGTTTTTCATTGATAGTTTGTTGTCCATTTGGAATCCTAAGTTCCGAACCACCTGTTTTGGGGTTGGGCAGGGGCCTAGATTGGGAGGCCACCAATCATGAGACCAGTGCTCATGAGCCCTGCCAAAAAGTAAATCTCGGTCTTGCCTCCATTTAGTTGTAGGTGATTTGTGCTCATCCACCTGTCAACCTGGGACATACAGTCCTTAAAACGTGACTTTGTTTCTGTTGGGTCTGGGCCAAGAGTGATCAGGATCTGAGTATCATCGGCGTATGACACTACATCAAAGCCGTAAGATTTGATCACCTTGGCCAGTGGGGTCATGTAAAGATTAAAAAGTGTCGGGCTCAAGATAGAGCCCTGCGGCACTCCAGTCCTGACTGGTCTGTTGCATGAGACGGTGTTTCCCATCTGTACCGTCGTGACTCGGTCAGTTAAATAGCTTTTGAGCCACTTTAGGGCCTTCCCCCTGACACCAATCTCCCAGAGCCGAAGTTCGAGAATGCTGTGGGAGATGGTGTCAAAAGCTGCTGATAGATCTAGCAGGACGAGAATTGATGACTGTCCTCTGTCCATTGCTAACCTGATGTTATCTGTTACTTCTACCAGAGCTGTTTCTGTACTATGGGCGGCCCTGAAACCCGATTGTGAGGGGTCGAGTAACCCATGACTCTCGAGGTGGGTGACAAGCTGTTGGTTGACCAATGACTCGAGCATCTTCCCAAAATGAGGGAGCAACAAAATGGGGGGGGGGGGGGGTGGGGGTCTGTAAAGTAATACACAGATTAGGGGAGATGAAACAGACTCCAATTTAATTACAACATTGTCAGTGGTAGGGAGACAAAGTAGGGTAAGAGCTGTGAATTTGAGGTCCTGGCGAATGATTACCGCCACTCCTCTGCCTATTTTGCCAGGCGGGCGCTTCATCTGGAGAAAGTAATAATCATTTGGCAATGCAGCCAGAACGTCAGGGGTTGAATCTTGAGTAAGCCAAGTTTCGGTTAAAAGGAGGATGTCCGGTTTCTCTGAAACCAGAAGAAGGAATATTTCAAGCTTGTGTTTGACTAAGTAACGGGTATTTAAATAAAAAATAGATAGTTCCGAGTGCCTATGTCTATCCTGTCTCTGTGGCTGGATAGGGCAGTGTGTGCGATGTGCGAATTCAGGAAAGGACACCCGTTGTACCATAATCTGGTTTTGAGTCAGAATGGGGCCGACGGCGGGATTGAGTAGATGCTTGGACGACCGGAGCTGTTTTAGTTCCTGCGAGGTATATTTATAAAATTGGGCATGGTGACTGGCCCCAGGCCCCGGACGTCCACGGACGGGCGCAGACGGGCTTGCCTTTGGCGCGCCCGCTGCGCTCCCGCGCTGCGACCGGCCTTAATGGCCGGTAACAGCCTAGGCTCTGCCCCTCGCCCTCCGCAATTGGTTGCTCCAGATGGGAGGAACCAGGAAGCAGCTGGGGAGCCTAGGACGCTGCTCGTACTTCGCAGCAAAGCCGGTAACGTTGGTATTTTACATTAAAAATATATCAAAGCAAATTCAATTTCACACAGTTTTAAAAAGACGTGGCAAGATAAAATCACAAGATAACTGGGTAGCGGCAAAGTCCTAAAGTGCCCGCTCCCGCGCTGCGACCGGCATTAATGGCCGGTAGCAGCCTAGGCTCCGCCCCTCGCCTAGTAGCATTTGATTTACAGGCCCTGGGCGCACACAGTGCACTGTACGAGGGACTTACTAGTAAATCAAATAGGCCAATCATGGAGAAACCAAATATCATTACATTTTAGACAGGGACAGCTTGCACTTTAGCACTGATCAGCAGTGGTGCAGTGCCCAGAGTCCTAACACCAGCAAAAACGAAATTCAGCACATAGTTAAAACCCAGAGGTCAGAGGCAAAAAGACAGGGGAAACCATACCAAAAGATGCCAGGTCTAACACTTGTTAAATGTAATGAGTTAACCCAAGATTATCCTATGGAAGAGGTAAGCCTCACAGTAGTGAAAAACGAAAGTAGGAGTTTTTCACTACCAGGACATGTAAAAATTAAAAGTACATGTCCAACTTTTTAAGTACTATGCATCCTCCCCTACGGGCTATTTAGGTCCTTCCTTAGGGGTTGCTTTATGGATTAAAAAGGAAGGTTTAGGCTTGGCAAAGGGGTTATTTTTCTAAGTCAACTTAGAAGTTTACAACTGCATACAGGCTGTAGTGGCAGGCCTCAGACATGTTTTAAAGGCCTACTTGAGTGGGTGGCACAATAAGTGCTGTCGGCCCTGGGTACATGTTTCACCACTTTACTAGGGAAGTATAGGTCAATTAAATGTGCCACTTAGGTGTAGGCCTATTTTACCATGCTTTAGAGAGTGAGCACAAGCACTTTAGCACTGGTCAACAGTGGTAAAGTGCAGTGAGGGCCGGGCCCAACATAACCCCTCTCCAGCCTAAAGCCAGGGTAGATTAATCAATACCTTGATGGAACCTGGAAAATGGCCCTCTACTGCAGAGGCCCACGCTAGGTCTATCCATTTCTGAACACAGTTGGATCCCTCTTTTAACACTCTACTGAGCCACTAGACCGACCCATGGGGAAACCTTTTTCTCACTTGTGGACCCCATCTGTGAAGCACCTAACCTTAACTTGTTCACATATGCATCTCAGTACACAGACAGTACCACCATGGCCAACAAAGTGATGTGGCCCATTCTAGCCCCTGGGTCAGACTTCTATCTCCAATCCAAGCAAACTCTTTCCATAAAGATAACAATTAGAGGCCACTGGCAGCTGTCCACGTCAAGAGCCAGGCCCCAGGTTATCTACTCTCAGATGGAGGCTCCCAGTGCAGACCTAGGGCAGGCTTCACTTCCAGCCTTAGGAGTTCCCTAACTGCTCTCGAGGGTTCTCTGAGCTCTGAGGTTTCTCAGAGTAGAAGGCGACAGCCCTCGGTATCATCTACCCTTCTTCTACTGTCCCTCTACGAGTTCAGGAGTGGGAGCCTGAGACTGGCCACTCAGCCCAGGGTTTGTACCCTCAGGCTGAACAAGGGTCAGGGCGAGCCTTTCCACCCCTTTTCCCTTACTGGACCTCTCTGCCCTCTGTATGGGAGTGGTACCCCAGACACCTGAGCAGTCAGGGTGTCCTGAGCAGCTGCCCGTCCCAGTTCTACCAATACCGGTGGCAACTCATTCCCCAGAATGCAGTCAGTGGGCATCTGAGGACTAACTATGACCCTCTTCTGGGTCACTTCCCCACCCCATTCCAAGGACCCCATAGCAATAGGGCATATAAGTCCTGCTCATAGGCCTGTGTCACCCTACACACTTGCCCAGAGTTCTGATCTGGGGCAACCAGCCTTTCCACTCCCATGGACTAGCTGGCACTGGTATGCCTCAGAGCAGTGACAGGGATCCTATTCACTGTGACCTGGTGGAAGTAACAACTTCCACCTTTAGGATCACCAGCCCTCCCTCTGAGTCTGTCTTCCAACTAAGGGAGGCTACGGCTTGTTCTACCACCTGCTCTGGGGATACTTCTCACTAAGGCCATTTTGCCCACCCGCTTAGAGATCCCACCAATGGGTGGTTTCTTAGGACAGACTGAACCCTTCCTGCTTGTGTTCTAACTCAGAACAGTCAAAGCATTGGGGCTGGAAATGGGGTGCTATGGGCCACCACCCATCCAAACCTCCGCCTGTTTGTCAGAAGGGGCATTTGAACCCTTCCCCCCCCCCAACTTATTCTGGGACTTGTCTGTGTCTCCCTGGACCTCCCCCCCTCACTCTCCTGGGGGGAGCCTGGACCACCCTTCTGGGGTCACTCCCAGGTACCTTCTTAGACACTGTGGTGCTGACGCAGAGGGTTGCCACCTTTGCAAGCTCCCTGGGGTCAGTTAGTTTGCTATCAACCAGGTGTTGGTGCAACTCTGTAAAGCATGTACTGAGCATGTTCCCCCTCAAAATCAGTTTGTACATCCCAGTAAAATCACTCAATTTGCTGCCCCTCACCCAACCACTCCGTGCTTTACTGGAGTAGTCCAATAAATCCACCTAAGACTGGTTTGGTAGTTTGACTCCCAAACATGATGTGATATTTCTCAGGATTCCGCCCAAACTTGATGAGTAAAATGGCCTTCATGGGAGCATGCTACATCTGATCCCCCACCTCTAGAAACATAAGGGTGTTCATCCCCTCTGTAGGCATGAGTTTTCACAAGCTTGCTCCCCAATCCTCCTCTGGGACCCTGTGCATGCTAAGGGCTACCTCATAGGCAAAAAAACATTTACCTATGTCATCCCCATGACATATCTAGGCACGAGGTCTTGGAGTATGTGGACCTTCGTCTCTCATTTGGACACTGTTGCTGCCACCATTACTGCTGGATCCTTTTGCTTGCCTGGCCTTAAGGTCCAGCTCCTTCTGGCTCACCTAATTAGCCAAGACCAGCTTTCATTCAGCCGAGGCCCTCACATCCTGTGCTTTCTCCTTTTCCAGGGCCAGTTTCTTTCCTCAAGGGCCCTTGTGGCCTCCTCAGTAGCACTCTTTGTGGTCGCCTTCTCCTTCTCCAGGGCCAGGTTATTTTCCTCAAGGGCCCTCTTGGCAGCAGCCTCCTCCCTTGCTTCCTCCAATTCAAATTTGGCTAGCTGCAACCTGAACTCCCTCTCCTCTCTTTTGTCTTCCAGCTCCTCTGAAGACAGACTACAGGACTACATACTGCTCCCTGCCCTGCCAAGGGGCTCCACTCCTGGGGGTGGATTGTCTTCTTCCTCTGAATGTTGCAGCCTAGGATCTGCATCAAGGGCCTCCTCCTGCTCCTCCATAACCTCCTTCTCCTGTTCCTCTGCTGTGGCTTGGAACTGGTGAGTCTCCTCCCAGGCCCTGAGGACATTCTGGAGATCCTGCTTCTTTTAGCTCCTACTTGCTGGAAGCCCCCTCTCCTTGCAGAATCCTGTGAATTCAGCTGCAGTGTAGCTCTCCAGGGTGCTGAGCTCATATTCCATGCTTGCAGGCAGAGTCACAGGAAGAAGCATTCAGGTAGAATGGAAGTGAATTTGGAAAATGCAAAAGAGGCCAATCGTGGAGAATTTGGAGGAAAATCGAATTTGATGTCAGATTACTCTTTGGGATTTTTGTGTTACAGAAATCTCTGTATATCAATGCACAAACACAAGTACTGGATCCCACCACTGAACACCGATGTAAAAAGTTAGGTTTTTGGTTTGGGGGTGTGAGCTCTCCTCAAGCAACAACCACAATCCCTACCAGGGTGAAGCACAAATAGTCACTAAATTAATCTGTCCTTAACCCTCTCGTAGCTTGGCACAAAAAGCAGTCGGGCCTAATTTAGAGGCAATGTGTAAAGCATTTGTGCAGTACTTAAACAGTAAAAAAGTGAAAACAAAAGACAAACCCCACACCAATACAGAAATTAGAGTAAGAGTTAATAAATCATTTGACACCAAAATGAAAACAATTCAATACGTAGAACCAGAGTTGTGAATGTTTAAAGTTGTTTGTAAGGACTAGCGCATACAAAAGATCAAAGCCCCACCCCTGGACATCTAGTCGCACAAGACCGCGGTAAAGTCGAAAGTTATAGCTGACCACTATGTAGCATAGTTTGGGTACATGAGGTGGGTTTGGCCCGGTCTCCGCTTACCTTTGCACTTAAAAGAATTTTTGAAAGTAAATGTCTGAGAAGGTTTAAGTTCAACAGAGCAAGGCAGCCAGCAGTGTCCAAGGAAGAGGCGTCATTACTGTGGAGCCACTGAACGAGGTTGTGGTGAAAATTTCTATCATTTGGACTTTGACATTTTTTGTAAATCCGAGATCTCAGCGAGACTGCAGGCTCTAGCCAATGAGAGTTAGTCATGGATTACCCCACCTGCAAGGAGCCGCTGAGCAGGATTTGCTGCTGTGGAGAAGAATATAGCGTTGCATATGGCTGGGTCCTAATTGAGGAAGCATGGTGAGAAAAACAACAATGGGTTGGGATGCTCCCCTGAGCGATTACCAGTGGTTAGACAAATTTCAAACATTCATTCCATCAACTTTCGTGTGTGGCAAGGGTATGCTCAGACGTGGGCCCGTGCGCACTGTGTCACTGAAAGCTAGCTATACCTAGCTGATGAGCCCTTATCAGGATGAAGCTGGTCATAGATTGCTTGTGTTCCAGTTCGGTGAAGACCTGGCTTAGCAGTTGGCACTGGACTGTTCCCAAGATGAGCAGGGACAAGGCTAATTTACATATGACTGGTGGCAATTGAGGTGGCATGGTGAGAAAAAGTTTGATGGGTTGGGATGCTACCCGAGTGATTGCCAGTGGTTAGACACATTTTAAGTATTCCTCCTGCCACCTTTTGTTTGTTTAAAAGAATATTGTGCCAACTTGGAGAAACCCTTCCTTAAATTGACACCAATCTTACACACCCATCAAAAACACCACTGTGAACTCAAAATTGAATGGTATCAACTTAATCGGTGTATGCAGGAGTACCAGCATTCCAGTTGGTTAGACTGCAGAAAGTACAATATGCTGGTGTTAGAATTTTAAACATTCTCCCAAGAAGAGACTGCATCTCCCATCTCTTACCTAGGGTGCACTGGCACATGATAAGTTATAATATTATCCAAAATCCTTTATCTCACTTAGAACTGCTTTGCCTGCTTGGCCAAAACTATTGTATGTTGCTTCTACAACAAGGTACTCCTATACACCCCAACAAAGTGTAAGATTACTAGGAAAGGACACTTTCACAATTCAGCAATCTATTTCTTTCTGCAGCAGGCTTCATTCTAAGCATTTTTTCCAGTTCCAAAAACTTCAAGTTTAAAACTCCAGAGCACAAACTCTTCTTAGTAATAAAGTCCAGTCTTTAGTAGTTAACTGTTGCTTAGGTTTAAAAAGTTTTGGTGTCATCTTTACTGTTTTAAAGAAAGAACACAAGACCTGGTAATGCCAAGGCAGGAAATCCCACCAGACTGCATGATTATTACTCTATCATATTATCACAGCCTCTGTTCATTTTAAATCTCGAAATTGGAAACCTACTGACCAGTTTGCTGTTTGCCAACTGGAATTCACAGCATTTTTATTGTTTTTTGCTTTTGAACGTCAAATACACTAACTTATAACTAAGATGCTATGTCTATATTTCAGTGGGAAGACCCACTTTTTCTCCTTTCAAGAAACGTAGTCCGTTTTGCTCAAGTTATGCAGCGCAAGTTATGTACGATGTCATAGGACATTGAGCAGGGAGTTAATATTGCTAGGTCAGTTACTTCCGGCTAGACCTCAGTTTAGTCCCAAAGGCATTCATAAAGGTCCTTTCCATGGTACAAACTCAATGGAATGAATACATATCCTTACTTTGGAAGTGGTTTGATTAAGGCCATCCCAAGACTTCTTAAATTGGTCTGCAACACACTATGTGACCAAGGATTCGCTCTAAATTAGCCCCATTGCAAACAAATTCATTTGAGCAGTGGCAGGCGGTTTCCTGGAGACTAGAATATCCAAATAAAGGGGGATTATAGCCCCAAAAATTTCAGACGTACATTTTCTGACTCCTGCCTCCACAGTAGATTGATGGTTACATAGGCCTTATGTCCTAAATATATCTGATTGCCCTGGACAGATAGAAACTTAGTACCTGTGTAATAAATGCTTCGAACTAACTTTTCCAATGCTGCTTTGATTCCCAATCTGGTCCTGCCATTCCATCGACAAATTTTAATGAGGTACAACAATGCTTCAGTACTTTTGATCATTTAGTACTCTCTTGAAGCTCTATTGCACCCTTATGCAATGGGGACTCATGGCCTCTATGGATAAATTCAATACCTAATGAGTTTGAGGGGTGGCTTTGAACTTATCGGTCCACCTTCCAGTTTGTTCCTACTCCCTAAAATCCCCTCACTGTCAGTGGTAGGAGGAACTCCAGAGCTATTCATTACTTTTGAAAACCAAACACCAGACATGTACAAAAGGTATTGAGTGGGAGATGTTATGTCATTGTCTTTGATAAGCTTTCACATCTAATGCACACACTGTATTAACATCATTTAAGGTAGCCAGTAGATACCCATCACTTATGAGATAGGTATCTGATATGCATGATAGGTGGCCTTGCCACTTACCAGTATACTACATATGTGGGATCTGCTCACTACGGATGTAGAGCAGGTGCTTCACCTGCTGGTGGCCTCCTTTACCTCCGTAAATTAATTTGCTCCTTTCAAGTCATCTCATCAGCTGGCTTATGGCGATTAGTTCCATGTATGGATACATTTTGGTTCCTGGACAACCTGTACTCTTTCACTCTTCACCCGTAGGCTCTAGCCCAGGCCTGGTGGCCTCAGTGTATAAAGGGTTTCTGGCTTTTTCGGTGGTGCTACACCGATCTCCTCTGAGGAGATGGTCGCTGCAGCTCAGGCAGAGGCTTCTGCGTAAGTTTGGTGGCAAGTGGCTAAGTTAAAAACCTAACTGGAAGGGACCCAACATCATAGTAATCTGTCAAATTAACTCCCCAGTGTTGCCTTTCAATAAATAAAAAAGGGTAGTTTACTTTGTGCAGTTTCGAAATGTACTCAAAACGTCCTTTCTACATATGCATTATTTAGATCTATTGATGTTTAATGATATTCCCATATTGATTTTACAAGGGATATATTGGCTATATTTGCAGTTTCTCTTTAATTACAACTCAGTGCACTAGAGGATATGTGCTTGGATCATAATGTAATCCACATGTTGCCGAAAGCTGATAAACATTTCATGCACTTTGCACAAGATTAAAGTTACCATTCCCATGTATTTAAGGGCAAAAGGCCTCCGCAGGAAAATCAACTGCTTTGCTCTCATTTTGTTTTATAACTTTTTATGATTAAGCTTGGAGGTGGAAACTCATCAATTAACAGCTGTCAGCTAGAATCCTCAAAAATAGATGACTTCGGGACTTCTAAGCTGTTGAAATGCATATTTTAATGTGTAGTACGTCATGTAGCCGATTAAAGCATCAACGTTGTGTGGTATATTTATTTACTAAAGCATTCATGTAGAACACTGTCTACCAGAAGGTATCAGTAGACTGTACATAAAACAGGGTGAAGTGGATATACTTTACCAATCCATAAAATAAGATATAACATTCAAATACATTGTGGGTGGTGATAAAGTGAGAATAGATGAGGAATAGGGTCATGGATAAAAGAAAGAGTAACAAGCATTGGCATTGCCAATAGGTCTCGCCTTTGGGGCCTTGTAAGTGTTTAGCCAGAGCTATTGGCTTTGCCAATGTCTTTATGCTATGTTGTAGAGCATTGTGGCTGCTGTACACCATGTTGCTTAAAAGGATGAGATGAGACATTAAGAATAAAATGGATATCAGTGATAGAGTAAGCAGTGTTGCCAACAAGAAGAGCAGAACAATTGTCTTGATGGTGAGAATCAAATATCAGAATATGCTTACACAGGCATAGAATGTGAGGTTAAGTCTGGGTCTAAAGACAGGGTAGAAATATGAGAAGGCAAGGAAGGTAATAGAGAATCATAGCTAAAAGCTATGGACAGTAGTAGGAAAATTAAGTGGATTGGGTAAATAATATAAGGGGAAGATCAGAAATATTGGTTAAGGCAGTGGGAACACATGTGGTTAAGTTTCAAAGAATGAATGGGATGTCACTCTGGGATTGATAGAAGAAAGTGAGTTGAAACAGTGTACTAAAGGGAACACTTAGAGCAATTTGCCTTCTACTGAACCAATAGATGTGTAGTTTTTTTTACCTCATTGTGACCTTTGAATAACAGAGTAGTGGCCAATCTATGCTCCTTTATCATTCCACATCAATCAGTAGAATTTGACTTAGTGAGACAATCGTGGTTCAGCTCTTTATAAGGGCTGGCTTGACAGTGCAGCTTTCACCAGATATTATGTGATCAACCTAAAAAAAATGCTTTAAGAACCACTACCAGGAGAGAGGCTTTGGCTCTGCCCACTTGTTGGTATCTAGGAGTACATGTTTTGAATAGGCAGACGTGTGTTTCCACACAAAAAAAGTGCTTGCCATCCATGCAGGTGTGATCAATCTGATTATTTATCCAGCTGCAGGACCTTAAACTTTCAGTGGCACACACATGACATTGTAATGATATTAAAGGGTCTTAGATAACTAAATGATTTGAAGAGCTTTTTTACTGGCAGCAGCACAGATGGGAGGATGGCAGCCATTAACTTTAGAGTTCAGAGTCTAATTTTGTGTTTGAGAGCCCATGGCTACACTAATCTACGTGGAATTTTAGGTCTGGCTTGACAGTGCAACTATTCTTTACCTTATGTGAGCAACAAAAAAAAGCTTTTATAGTCCTACCGGGAGAGGAGTTTAGGCTCCACCCACATATTGCTTCCCCTGAGCATAGGATTTGATTGGGATGAAATTGTGTGCTACTACTAAAAAGACTACTTGTATTGCACTTTTTGGCTTGTGGCAAAGTTTATACTTGATAGAGCAGGACTGAGTTGGTTATGGTGGTAAGCCAATGATCATGGCTATAGAGGCCTGATCAGTTTATTTTCATATATATATAATGATAAAGGCGTTCGGCCTGATGTATTTATTGTGAAAAGCATTTGCTACGTGGATTGTTATTACTCTATATTAAACAATGCAGATAGGTATTTTGTTACATGGAGTTTCACAGATTACCGTATAAGGCAACTTGGTGTTGGTCTCCCAGTGTCACAAATCATGCACATAGAAGGTTTGATCTATGAAAATCCTTTTTAGGCCATCTTAGGGGAGATAATATTTTGCTTAGCCAACTATAATTTTGTACACCTTTCTAATTTTATGACTTTGTGTCTTATGGTTGCCGTATAGAAAAGCTTACTCTCTCTTCTTAGCGGTTTGCCAAGATATTGTAATTAAAAAAGATAATTAAATAATACATATATACTTTTTGTTTTTGCACTATGGTGTGCTGAATAAACACTTTTATTAAAGATAATTAGCTGTTGAGTGCACTCTTTATGGTGCCGTGAAATTCTCGCCGTGTGAAGATCGTTGAAATATATGTATATCCCCCTATAGCTACATAGAGGGATTTTGGGTCAGCCCTGTTCTGCCACTGATCTGAGTGTCATTCACACTCTGCTCCCATCCATAATTGAGAATGCATGGAGTAATAACGGTTCAGTCCGCATTAGTCATTGACTCTGTTGCCCAATGGATGATGGCATTTTATGCTCGTATGTGTACATTGTCTTGAAAAGGAGTGTGCTTCAGTGTCAAGGCTGGGTGGCCAGTTGTTTAGATGCAATTTTCTTATTTTATAGCCAAAGCGAATGTACCATGAAACCTTTGTTGATTGGAGTTCAGATATAACTACTCTAGGATCTTGTCCATCGCTGTCATTTCTGGACTGGTGATACCCATTTATTTGAGCCACATGGTTGCCCAGCCGCAGCTGCCTACCATGCCGACCCCCTAACCTACCTAGCTTCATTCTCTGATGTTTCAATCTGATCCAAGTGAAGTTTTCTCAGAGGAAATGGTTCAGTGGCTCTTTGCAGTACATGACCTGAGATGGCAGAAGTGCTGAACTGAAATAATTTAGAGGCGGAAGAAGACTATTTCTCCTTAGGTGTGAAAATAAACAATCGCACAAGATGGATAGCGTGTCTGGTTCCAATTCAGACTACAGTGTGCTTTAAAAACAAACAATTGATTGATACTGAAAGTATTACAATTAATGTAAAAAATCTTGTATTTTTTGCCTTGATGTATGAAATCGAATGCCTTTAACCATATATATTGAAAGGAAAAGCTGGGCACAGTTTTACATTAATCAATATCTTTATGACGCACCTTGTAAGACGTGTGTTATGAAACCAAATACGTAGCCAAAGTTCAAAGGCTGTCTTAGTTTATGGATTTGCAGTTTGTGAGCCGAGGGATGACTCGCATAGCGCTACAATCTCCTCCCTTTCCATTAAACATGAATCTGATGAATTATTACTGGAGTAACAGCTGTGGTCAGTGCTCATGTCACAGGGACAAGGCCTGTCTTCACATCAGATCACTTCTATTTCTGATGAGCAGCCTCCGTGGCCTTTCCGCACCCTGTGCTGGACTTTACATCTCAAGTAGCGCTCAACCAGAGGGGACTTTGAGGGGAAATCAACACTAGTGAAACTGGAGGAATCACAAAACAATGTGAAACATGGTAAGCGCTGCGAGGCTGTGCTGCAGTGAAACCAAAGCGCTTTAGTGTAAATGCAGGAAAGCAATTGATTTGTTAGGGGTTTAAAAACAAGAGGATGCTTGCATTGGGGCAATGGAGCAGAGGAGAGCGGTTTGTTGGGCAATTAATGACAGGCATCACTATTACTTTCAGATAAACAGATCTTTATTTTCTTTGCTAACAGAACAAGTTTCAACGTGACAATGTCAACGCACTGGATACTTATCTAAATATAAGTGATTTATTTGAGAATATAGCCCTGCAAATGGCAGAATACTAGCCTGGGAACGTGACGTGCTCGGAGCCCTTATAATCTGAGCGAAGAGGAATTCAAAGGCTTCAGGGGAGATAGGGAGGGGTGGTCTGTAAAGGAAAACAAGCAGGGACGCGACCGCGCTGATCAAAGATGGACCGTGTATCAACTGGGAAGCAAACGGGACAGCACTGACAGCGGGAGGCTGTGATGGAAAGGAAGTTAGACTTAAGTGTTATGGAAAGGGAAATTAAACTCAACATGACGGAGTTCGCCCGAGTGATTTCATGCTCTTAGCATTTCAGTGTACGGGAATTAAGGCAAAATGTCGGTGCAACTGAACGGAGCGGCTATTTAGGTCTTGCCTACGCAGCGCGCATGCGCTGCTTAGGAAAAAGACCTTTAGAAATCGATCCGGTTTTGCAGGCAAAAACGTGCACGCGTTGCATTGCTTTGAATGGCAACACGTGCACGTTTGGCGATTCCCTTGCGGGAGCGAGCGGCGCCATGTGGTAGCAATTATCGCGCTCGCTCCCGCAAGGAACGCTGCCTGCTCTCGGCCGCACTCCCCCCCATACTTGCGTGAGGCGCGCGCGCTTGTTTTTTAATGTTCTGTAGTAGCTGTGAATTCTATTATTTGCTGAAATGTGAACATGGCCAAATACACCCATTTATGCCCCCCTGCCAAGAGTAATTTCCTTTTGCGGACAGACAAAATCTGGTCCGCGGGCGCTTTGAATAAAAGGACAGGATTTGTGCCCCATCACAGAAATCAGCTTTTGCAGGCTGCCCGCGCGTCCATGAGATCACAAACATGGCCAGCTGCCGCCTCCTTGTTTAAAATTTGCAGGCTTACCCGCTGCTGTGGGCAGCAACCATTGGTTGCCAGGAGCACGTGGGGTCGCCTAGGTGGCCGGCAGCGGTGCCAGGACAGGTTTAAATATACCTTTTCACCACATTGCTGCTTCGCTGTACACGGTGACTGTGACGCGAACCCGGTGATGCATATCTACCCGAAGGACTTTTCCCACCCTCTCGTCCCTGTAGTTAGCACTATTGAGAGAGATTATTACAGTGTTGCCTCTTTACTCAGGAAACAAATCCAGTAGGGGGTTGGTTCGTGATTAGAGGTTTATACACAGTGGTCAAAGTGGGCGGGATCGGAAGGGCACGGCGTGCCCCTACTCGTTAATTTTATGCAATGCGTTCCCCTACTTTTCTGTTTTTAGTCATGCATCCCAGGACGGCAGAAATAGCAAAAGCCTTTAGATAAGGTTCGGCCCTTCGTGACCGTTCGAGAACGGGCGTGTGGCAGAGAAGGAAAAGGGCTCTGTCTCTCTTCCTTCTTGCCCAGGGAAGACAAGGATAGTGCCCGTTTCCGCTCTGCCGCTGGCAGCTGCCCCCATCTCTCTCACGTCTTCCCCTTATTGCCTCTTTTTCTGTCTTCTCAGTTGCTGAAAACCGTGACTTCAAAAACGGCTCTTACCCTCTCTTTCCTTTATTTGTTCCCCTGTGAAATGGATCCAAAAAAGAAAGCAGGCATTTTGCTGCAAATGTCTGTAATGTATTGAAGACCCTTCTCAAAGAATGTTGTAGTTCTTTATTTGTAGGCTGAAGATAAACTGAGGGTACCAAGGGCCCAGGAGCACGAAAACCGGTAGCGATCAAACAGGCACAACAGAGTTCCGAACTAGAACATGAAGGGAATCAATAGCCTTACTAATACCAATTTACATAACAATAGACCTAACAGAGAAGAAATACTGACATAGCATGCCACAATGTATTTTTCTGATATCATACGGTGAGAGGAGGCGCTCCTCTCGTATATCGAGTAGGGCTGCTTCCATGTTCCATGAGGATACAAAGTGTTGACGGTCGTAGAGGAGCTAGTTTAGTTCCACATACTGTCCGAGCTGTATCATCCTCCTCTTTTCCAGGACCTTAGTGAGAAAAGGAAGCTTGAACCTGTACCTGTAATTTCAAAGGACCTTTTTCTTTAGAAGAGGGGTATGACGGTATGCTTTGGAAGGAGTGGGGGCACAACTGATGTGTGGAATAAAGCATTTGAAATGTTTGTTGTATCAAAGTCAATGAAAGGGAGGATGCTTTACATATTGCCTACCGTACGCATTTACGGGGAGACAAAATTATTCAATTTAAGTATTTTTTTATTAACTTTGTTTCACAAGTATCACCCGTTTCAGCATCGATTGAGTGAGTTGTTCACAATTTGAACCACTTTCACCCATGTTCTTGTGAACTCTCACCTACGTTTTTATGTGGCAGTTATATTTGTAGATATGTGTTGCCAGAGAATTGCAATATTTATTTAGCTATCTAAGAGCTACATTTTAAAAGTCCCTTTGCAGTACAAACCCTGAAAATTTGTAAAATCACAGGTTTGCGACCACAAAAGGGCTTTTTTGGGAGCCAGGAGGTACTGTGGAAGGGTACCACTGCCTATTCCCCCGGTTTTCCAAAAGAGGATTTTTTTTTTTAACTAGCACGGTTTCTATGAAGAACATGAACTGCTTTTAAGAAGTAGAAAACACTTTTGGAAATGGAAACACAAGGATGATGGTCTGCTGTTCCATGCAGGCCACCTATCCTGTGTTTGTAGTGACCTGCCTAGGTATTATTCATTAGGCAGGTCGATCTGACATCCCCTGTGACGGGGGAGTTTTTGCGATGAGATCTATAAGCAGTGGCGTAGCAATGGAAAGGTGCGGACCGCCCTGGGCGACACGAGTTTTGGAGGCGGCGGCCTTCACCCACCCTGCTGCTCATACCTCCGGCCGTCGCGGGGCAGCAGCCGCACAGGAATCGCCAGCACACCCCCTCCCTCTGCCGGCGCGGGAATCCATCAGCCCCTCCCTCTTAAATGCCGCCGGGGGCGGCAAACACCAGGGCCGCACCAGGCGGCCAAAGGTCTAGCTATGCCACTGCCTATAAGTACATTAGTTGCATCACAAAATTAAAGAGTTGTCACAGTGAGTTGGTTCGCAATTTGTGACCACATTTTGTGGTCAGTCTTTCAGTTCATCTGTCCATAGTTGCAAAAACTGCATCAGTGTAGTGTTCACATAAGTGCGTACTCTGCGTACTCGTCTTGCATACAGTTACGGGAGTTTCACACTTTGTGACTAAGACATTGATTAGGCATGCTTAAGTTACATATTTTGGAGTCTTCAGCCTCCACAGGGTCCTATCAACATGTCCAGTCACCTCTGTCCCTTTCATTTCAGTCTAAGCATTTACGTTTTATGAGAAGTGTGGACGTTCTCCAGAGTGAGCATATGCATTTCCTGTGATGACTGTTGAACTTTGGAAGAGTTGAAAGAATAAAAGTCTGAAAAAAATGCCACTGCATAAATGTGGCAGGGTTTTCAAAGACAGCATTGAGCAGAGTCAGCAAGAGGCTGCGACCTCTGATCTGCTCCCATAGTTGATGGTATTGTAAATAAACGGTGCTTTTGCGCTTTGAGCAGGCCTCGAAAAATCCTAAAAATGTTACGAGACCTGGAGGTCTAGTAACTTGAATAATCTAGTTGACCAAACTGTAATGTACTTGACCCGTAAACCGGTGTCAAATTGTGTGATCCTAGGCAAATATTTTTTCTCCATGAGCTGCCTTTTTCTTCATTACATAATGTGTAATCTCAGCATTTCTGCTGGACAAAAAAACCTCTTTTTATGATTTATTAGACTAAAAGTTTGCTCCATGTATTATACGAATCCGGCCCATATATAGGGCACACATGACCCCTGACCTGCCTCATGGTTTATTAATAGCATTGTCATCAGGGTGAGGGGCACCAATATTTCTCAGTTCATGTTCAAAAGCTCACTTTTAATAAATATATTACTTAAGGATGATGCAGTAGTGCACTGTCATTTATAGACAGCACATTGAAAGGGCCACAAGCCTTCCCATTAACATTCAGTTTTACTGATAAAATTATGTAGTGCATAAACAATGTTTGGAAATTGGGTTTCAGTAAAAATATTTAGTATTTGCACATCACAAAGGAAAGTATTTTCATCCTATAATAAATCTTTTTTCTCCACACAGAATTACAAAAATGTGCTTTCATAGCTACTGAAATATATTTGAAATGTTTGTGCAGTTCGCCTATTAGCTATTTAAAGGTTGTGTTAGATAAAAAGCCTAACATCTGCTTTGCACAGCAGGATTGTCAGACAGTTCACTTTATAAACTCCTCTAAATTCAGTCGGAGAAAGAAAAGTAAATGGCAGAAGACAAATTGACTTTTGACCTGTGTCTCTGAATGCATAGGAAATGTGATGAGACAAAAACACAATTTAAAGGCATCTTTATACCTCATTCACTTTGTGAGTGAACAGAACACCTATTATTTGTCAGCTTGCCAGAACGGGCCAGTGAGCCTTAAAAATAGCTCAACCTGATTAAATCTGACTCGCCATAGCGAGTGGGTGAGTAGATTTTTCGAGGCCCAGCTTTAAAGCACTTGCTAGGGTTGCTCTTGCAATAAAAAAGCACAGCATGAAATACAGCACTGAGCAGCAATCTCATTTGATATCTAAGAGGACAGCTAACTGCTGGCCTCTGGAGGGCCAAATACCTCGCAGGCTTTCAAACTGCACGCACAGACATGCACTTAAACAGGTGCTCAGGCATACAAACATACATACAAACATACATACACACACAGTTGCAGGCACACACACAAAGACAGTCATACAGACATACACATGCATTCCCCAACACACTTAGGCTGCTAAATACAACAAGCATTGGCATAGCCAATAGGTCTCGCCTTTGGGACCTTATAAGTGTTTAGCCATGCAACAGTTGCTGTTGTTGCACCAAGGCTATTGTGCTGCATAACTAAATACTTATAAGGCCCCAAAGGCGAGACCTATTGGCTATGCCAATGCTTGTTTTTGTATGTCTTTACTTTTGTACCATTTGGAGCAGGGCACGCTTTAGCTTTAAACACGTGAAGCTAAAGCGTGGCGTGCCGCAAATACTATAAAAGTAAGTAAATAGAAAAGAAAGGCGGCAGGCGCCTACATTTCTTTTCTATTTATTTACTTTTGTAGCATTTTTACGGCACGCCACGTTTATCAGCTGTCTGTTAAATAAAATCGCGGGTTGCTTTTCAGATTCTCTGCTTTCAATATGCAAAGCTGCCCCGCTCTTCCCTGCACACCTCTCAAGCCTGCTGTCCATGACGCGGGACCAACTAAAACAAGGGGGAGTGGCACGGGCATGCAGCCACATGGGAGGGAGGAAAGCTCCACTAAAATGCGAGCAGTTACGGGCCCCGAGCAGTGTTGCCAGATTTTTTCACAACTTTCAAGCCCAAAAGCAACGGAAAAGTAGCCCAAAATTGCCACTCCATTAACTTACATGTAGCCTGACTACAACATTCAAAAATATACTTCTATTTCAAGGATTATATGTTTAGTACTCACATTAATCAGATTACCTATATTTTGTACACTAAAATCAAAGTTGGTCTGTCATGAAAACTGCCACTCACTTGATATCGCATGCATAGCTGCCAAGTTGCCCAGGTCCATGAGTGATGCGCTGCGCCAGTCCAGGTTTTTTCTTTGAATTCTGGGACTTGTAGACTTGTTTACTCCATTATAAAACTGGACTACAAGTCCCAGAATTCAAAGAAAAAACCTGGCCTGGCGCTGCGCATCACGCATGGACCTGGGCAACTTGGCAGCTATGCGCATGGTGTGGAGCAAGCTGCCCAAAAATTTTCTGGGTCCAATTTTGAGGACTGCAACTGCGGAAACATTGTTCTTGGGAAAGGTGCTCTTCAGCACAATGTGAAAGGAACACAATTTTTAAAGTGTGCCAAGCTTAATACAAAACATAAACCTCAAATGAAGGTCTGCGTGCATTACAAACCTGCCAAATAAGCTAGGAACTACAAAGACACTAACAACGAAGTATGGACGAATTACACTTGGACAGTCACATTGCCAATAGCCCCACATCCAACAAATGTGAGAACAATTGAATTCCAATGCTTGTTTCACACAGCTAGCACGGTTCTGTGTGGGAGGCGAGGTAACATGAAGTCTTGTGGCCTGATCAAAGAAAAATGGCACGAAGGCAAAGAAAAATGGTATGAAGGTGCCTGCAGGCGATTCATAGCTGCCAAGGTTTCAGATTGCTTAAGTGTGACATTTTCACATTTTTTGTGTAATTATGAGTGACATTCAACGGCTACGAGTGACACTTTCTCACGAACAAAAATCAAGTAAAGAAGATGAGGGAAACATATAAACATCAGAAATTACAGCCATTCCAGCAACAAGAAACTCTATGAAGATCTTAAAACTATTTCAAAGCACCAGAAATGGAAGGACACTATCCGATATGGAAAATAGACTGCATAGTTGCCACGTTTTAAGAGTGCTTAGGTGAGCCATTTTCAAGGTTTCAGAGTACTTATGAATGACATACAACTACTAATGGTATGACACTAAGAGTGACACTTGGAGCAAAATCAATAAATTAAGTACATGGAAACAGATAAAACAAAATAAATTACACTGATTTGAGCAAGGACAAACTATAAAAAGAACTGCTGCAGAGCACCTGATCCTACTGTAAAATGATCGTATGCCCACAATCTACTCACATTCTACATGAGTTTACTTTTGTGATCACTACTACTGATTGCGAAACCACAGACAAATTGCACGAACACCGTGACAGGAAGCTAGTCGAGTATTTCATATGATTTTGCCTGGGCCCTGCCAGAGTGGCAACAATGTCTTCCTGGGGGCCCAGGAGGATTTGTTAAAAAACACACCTGATCCTGTCTGGTGCTAGTCACACGCTGACCAGTGACAGAGCCAGGCAGGCTGCTGTGGCATGAGTGCATTAAAAGGAGCCTGCCCTGCCAATAAACGAGTATTTCATACCGTGTGCGGTGCCTAAGCCTATTTTTCATAATCATCAATGTTATTGTTGAGTGTGACTGAGGAATGGCATCAGGGGAATATGCACGCTGGTATAATGCAAATAGAAAACACCTCACTCCACCTACTCTTTTCTCTTCTGCCCCCACTTACTCTCTGTGCCTTCTGTTCCCCTCCCAGTGCTGCTCTGCCTCTCCGTCCCTGTGTGTGTTTCCCTCACCTCTTCCTGACCCCCAGTATCCCACCCCTCTGTGTGCTCATCTGCCGCCCCGGCATCCCTCTCATTGCCCTGTGTTTTTATCACCCCTCGCTGCCCCAGCATCCCTCTGTTCCAATCCCTTTCATTGTCCTGTGTAACCCCTTCCCAGGGCTTTAATTGGGATTAAAAAAAAACTGTGGGGTCTCTCACGGGGGCGTGGCCTATGTAATTAAGGGTTTGGCTTTAAAACACGTAAGCTAAAAATCTGTGGTTAGCATAGTGTGCCGCCCAACTGGTATTTTGCTGCTTCTTTCTGTCATTGCAGCCAGATATATAATACAGCAACTCACATCACACCTAAAACAAGCCAGTACTATTGACTTTGTTGATGGTTGTTATCTCCATAAGATGAGTAAGTAACAACTATGGCTTTGTTGTGTATAATATTGAAAATGCTTCAGTTCTGAAACGACGAGACTGTGAAATAACTATAAGGAGTCTCTTTGAAGTTACATCAAAGGCAGTGAAGAGTGGTACTGCTACAGAGTTAAGATATTGTTTTCCTCCGAGGGTGAGGGCAAAAATGGAGAGCCCGATAGGGACCCGTCCCAGCGCCTGCTTTTAAGAACAGCCTGTGCTGAGCACCGGCAGGACCCGGCCCACTTAAAGCCCTGCCCCTTCTTGTTCCCTGTGTTCAATTCTGTGTGCTCATCTGCCCCCTCACCCCTCCAGTCATCCCTCTTTTTGCCCTGTGTTTTCGTCACCCCTTCCTGCCCCCAGTGTTGCATTCTGTGTGCTCATCTGCCACTCCTCGCCTCCCCTATTACCCTCTGTTCTCATCCTTTTCCTTGCCTAGTGTTATCTCGCCCTTTTTTGCCCCCTGTGCTCCACTTCTCAGTGCACACATCTGCCACCCTCTGTTCTCGCCCTCTCCTTGTCCTGTGTTTTCATCACCACTTCCTGTCCCCCGTTTTCCACTCTGCGCTCATCTGCCACTCCTCGCTGCCCCCTCTGTTCTCATCTCTCTCCTTGTCCTGTTTTCATCACTCCTTCCTGTCCCGTTTTCCACTCTGCGCTCATCTGCCACTCCTCGCTGCCCCCTGCACCCCTGTGTTCTCATCTCTCTCCTTGTCCTGTTTTCATCACTCCTTCCTGTCCCGTTTTCCACTCTGCGCTCATCTGCCACTCCTCGCTGCCCCCTGCACCCCTGTGTTCTCATCTCTCTCCTTGTCCTGTTTTCATCACTCCTTCCTGTCCCGTTTTCCACTCTGCGCTCATCTGCCACTCCTCGCTGCCCCCTGCACCTGTGTTCTCATCTCTCTCCTTGTCCTGTTTTCAACACTCCTTCCTGTCCCGTTTTCCACTCTGTGCTCATCTGCCACTCCTCGCTGCCCCCTGCACCCGTGTTCTCATCTCTCTCCTTGTCCTGTTTTCATCACTCCTTCCTGTCCCGTTTTCCACTCTGCGCTCATCTGCCACTCCTCGCTGCCCCCTGCACCCCTCTGTTCTCATCTCTCTCCTTGTCCTGTGTTTTCATGACCCCTTCCTGCCCCCTGTTTTCCACTCTGCGCTCATCTGCCACTCCTCGCTGCCCCCTGCACCCTTGTGTTCTCATCTCTCTCCTTGTCCTGTTTTCATCACTCCTTCCTGTCCCGTTTTCCACTCTGCGCTCATCTGCCACTCCTCGCTGCCCCCTGCACCCCTCTGTTCTCACCCCTCTCCTTGTCCTGTGTTTTTATCACCCTTTCCTGTCCCGTTTCCACTATGTGCGCTTGTCTACCGCTCCTCACGGTCCCCTGCACCCCTCTGTTCTCACCCCTCTCCTTGCCATGTATTTTCATCACCCCTTCCTGCCCCCGTATTCCACTCCGTGTGCTCATCTGACGCCCCAGTCATCCCTCTTATTGCCCAGTGTTTCCATCACCCCTCTGCCCCGGCTCTTTCCCAACTACACTAAACCCTACAGCTGGAACCTCCGACGTCACCATACCTGCTGCACACGCACGGGCCGTTAATGTGCCTGACGAACTGATCTGACCCAGGATTTGTGTCAAACGAACTCCAAAGCAGGTCGGAACATTACTGGGGGCAGGTCAGAGGTCACTGCAGGTCTTGCAGGACCCTAATTGGATGAAGCTTCCCGCCCGCAAAGATTTATGGCCCTGCTGGTGTTACTTGTGGGCAGGGGCTGCAGGGCACAGAGCCACAGACGCACTGAAAATTAGAGAAGGGGTGTGGCAGCAGGGCAACCATGGGCTGCAGCGCGGCGCCGCCGCACAAAGCCTGGAATCCGCCACACACTGGGCAGTTTCTAGCCCAAATTTAGGTAACCCGCCCAACACGATTTTTTCTCGCACAATCGGGCAAAATACCGCCCAATTGTGCGAGAAATAGCCCAATCTGGCAACACTGGCCCCGAGCTGAACACAGGCAAACACTAACACGAGCAGGAAAGGAGGAAAAAAAAAAAGTCCCCACACTACAAATAAACAACTAAAGCGCAATAATACAGTACTTAGTCCCTGCTGTGTGGGAGGAACAGAAAGACAAACAGGAGGGACAAAGAGAGGATTTTTAAAGGACACTGAAACAAACAAATGGCCAGCAGGGGGATGGCTTTAACCCCACAAGAGAAGTTCCAATAGGTCTCGAATGCTCGACCTAAAAAGGGACGTCTAGTTTAAGATACATTGATGGCTATAGATAAACGTCTTATTTTACATGTTGTGAGAAGAGAATATTTTTCAGTTTTTCCAAGTTTTATTTATGGGTGTTTAGTTACATTTATAAATAGTAAGATTTTTTAATGTGTGGTTAGAGTTGGAATTAATTAATCACATATTTATGGATGCATACAAAATTGCCTTTGCAGAATAAACGTCCGTGCTGATGAAGGAGTCTAGCAAAGACTCCGTGTTAAGGAAATAAATGAGCAGGTGGAGTTTACATGAATTCTACATCAGTTGCACAAACTTCTATTCTCAAGTCACCAATATTTTTGTTGATTGAGACATACCTAACCTTTCGCCTCTGTCTTGTCATTCAGCGCATCTGTTTGGAATGCAGGGAAAGTGGGTGTCTTTAATATTTATAATCAATACAAACATCTTTTTGTAAAAAAAAATAATATATATATAGTATGCAAAATTAAATGTGTCAATGACCGATCTTTTTAAATGATTTCATTTTTCTTTATTATTCAAAGGTTCCGCAGGGGGTCAAAAAAAACAGTGAGAGGAAAATTGAGGTAAACTGACATTTTTATATTGCAGTAAGAATATAGTGAAAAGTTCACGTAGCCATACATTTTAATGACAATCTATGTTTTGAATTCTTCGTCACGCTTGGTGGATTCCAAGCCCTAACCATGGAGTGGGCGAAAATATATAATTCAATGTGTGAAGCATGTGCTGTAAAAAAAAAAAATCCCAGATTGTGTAAGAGGATACCAATAAGATGTCTATCCTGGAATTTGTCACTGAGCAATGGAAGATAAAAAAACATCAAGTAACTCTGTTGTTGCTTAAGTGATGCTCTTTTTCCCAACTGGTTTATTTGGTAATTTAAACTAATTCAGGCAGGTCATATTAAGCTCTGAACGGTTCCCACTATAACTAAGTCTGTGTCCTTTTGCCTGGAAAACTATGTAGAATTAAATCTTGTGCTTGCTGTCTTTGACAACTTTCGAGCATACAATCACTTATGATACTAAACTGGTGATGTGGACTATTATTTTTCTTCGTGCGATTACCTTGCCTCTCCCATTGAAGTGATTTACAGGTCATGTACTTTTCAAGCCCTTTTCTGTCTTCCATCAGTAAAAGGTGATCCTTCGTACGCATCCTGCTTTGTTCAGTGCTGTTAAAATGCACATGATTTCTCTTTTTGCTGTGTGTAAACGTGCACACATGCCGCAGCTGTTACAGGATTGACAGATGACCAGGTTACCGAGAGAAGAAACCCGTCTTTAAAGGTTTTTGAAAATACAGATGGAAAGGAAGCGAGTCCCAGTACTTAACTGCAAGGAAAGGAAAGGCTCTGAAACTGTAGTGTGCATTTTTGGTCCTGGATACAATAAAACGGTTAGCATTGGTTGACCTCAAAGCTCGTGGAGGTATATATGGAGTCAAAAGACACCGGTGCAGATAATGCCATTGTGATAAATGGTTTTAGTGGCAAATGCATGTACTTTTAAAAAAAAGGTTATCTTTTGCCACTGGAAGGCAATGAAGCCGAGTCAAAGGGCCAGAAATTGGCATGGAATGTGGAACAGCGACTAACAACCAAGTGTCAGTGTTCTGAATTAACTGTAAGCGATTAAGCAGATAAAGTGGAAGCCATAAACAGAGGGAATTAAAGTAATGCAGACGAGAACCAATTGCCAAATGTACGGAAAACTGACAGTACGATGGATGCCGAATGAGAACTTTTATCAAACTTTTGAAGGAAAAGAAACAAGTCGATGATACTTTATTGATCTGTTGTACTGATGCCCTGAAAAGAAAGGTCGTTCTCAATCACATGAACTTCTTTCATCCAAAACCAGTGTTTGATAGTTGTGGCTCATCCACTGGGCGACCTCTCCTAAGCAATTATGAAAATTGCGTTTTTCCCGGTTGCCATCCAGTCTTAAAATGATTTGTCCCATGTGCTTATGACACAATCGAGATACCAAAAGATGTAATCATGCCAGCTAGAGGTGACGCATAGATTTGAGCTTAGGGAAGAATATTGTGGCACACCACATTTCACTGTTTTGGTCATTGAATGAAAGTGAAGAAGAGAAACCGCTTAGGTGCGATCCGTCAGGAAACATGCTATCCAGTGTTGGTTCACGACGAACCTCAACTCATTGTTCATAGTATGTAAAGACACCTCAATCCTACAATGAGGGCTGAACCCTCTCTGTACATGATCTAAAATCTCATTAGTGACGATAAATAAGGACAGTTTTTGAATTACCACTTTTTCTGTAATTTTTGCTATAAAAAGGTAGCTAAGAGATATGCCTGTTACTCCATAGAATGACCGGGTCTGTTGAAGGCTTTTTCAGCTAGTTCATTGCTAGATGATATTGTGCACAGGGCAAAAGTCAAGTGGAAAGCCTGATTTGATCATTTTAAAATTCTCTGAAGTTTTGAATAGAAAGTCTGCATCTAAGTGATAGTGCTGACGACCGTCTGACGATATTACCATAATGGGTACAAACGACTTCTTAATACGTTTAATCTATCAATAAAAAAGGCAGCACAAATTCAGGAGAGACAGTAGATGAGCAACATTTACGTGAGAAGAATGTTAAAGACTTCTTAGAGAAAAGGTGTCATCAGTAATATGTCGCAAAATAATAAGTACTGTTTTTTTACTTCCTTGTTATAGTTCTTAAAACCCTTGGAGCCTTAGCAGCTGTTGAATAGTCAGACATCTACAAATACTCAAGTAACATGCAGCTCTGTTTTAGATACGCAAGTGATTCATTATACCAGGGGATGGAAGAATGGAATCATCCCCAGACATTTCTTATCTGGTGCAATAGAGTCTAATGCCGAGGTCACCCAGTCATTGAAGTGCCAGAGGCCCAGAATGGGCTCATTAACTAGCCATGAATCTAGGACCAAAGATCCGTTCTGCTTTCAAGTCTTGGATAAGCAGCGTCTAAAACACCTGTTTTCACAGTTTGATCACTGATACAGCACTTTGTCTTTGAATGGCAAATAGAATCTCAAAATGTTTGATCCAGTTTAGCAGATGGTGGATGGGAGTTGTCACAGCGGGTAATGAAATGAAAATAAAATTGAACTAGGAAATTATGCTAGTCTCCTCTTTCCACAGCTATTAAACTGAGATAATGGCGTGTGCCCAGAGTATCAGAAGGTGTCTGATGTTTTTCCTGGGTAAGACCAAAGACCCGTGGTCCTCTGACAGTGTTTTTGTCATGTAAGATGGCTCATGTAGTGGGAAACAGGACTCAAAGACAGTTGGTGTTCATTGTGTGTTGTTATGAATTCTGAATTTTACAGAATTGATAATCTGCTTTCCCCAGGCAGCTAGCGTTCATGTGCAAGATGTGAGACCCAATACAGCATCTATTAAGTTCTTACAATATGCCCCCTTCGACTAATCTGCAACACAGCTGCACGGTCTTCTTGACTTGCATTGTGTTACTACCATGAATGTCCACACTGTGTTTTGCTAGCTTTGGCCACAGTCTGCCAAGAAACGTATTTAGATAGGTTGCAGTGGCTGATAAAATAATAGTGTCTTCCTTTCTTAAAAATTGTCATATCCTTCAGTCTTCCTCCACGTCCGAGAAAGAGGGAGTGGATATATCAGTAAGTGCAATCTATTCAAAATAGGGACTCATTTGCTGATAGTTGTGCAGTTCTTCTCGCTTCATATGAACCTTTCCCATATTAGTCTGGACTATATAGGTGTATGCAAAAACAATAACACTGTGGTATAGATGCTGGTTGGTGAGTAAATGGACAGGACAATAATGACACATGCAAATTGTTCCCAAGGAAAGATGACCTTCTATGGGCAAGAAATGTCCTGGTGCTTCTCCTGTGACTCATGACAAACCATGAGCCTGGACAAAGGTGGATTAAAGGACTACCAGTATAAGAGGTTTCATGGAAAATAACTTAGTTCAATTATTTTTAGGAAGGTACTCCTTAGTAAAAATACATTTTTATAAAATTTATCTCCAACAATGCACAGGTATGTAGGAACATTCAAGAAAGATAATTTAATCTGTTGCTTAGCTTAAGATATTCATGTGACAAGATGGACCGCTGGGATTGAATTTGAGTTAATTTTTAACTTGTGAAGCTATCACGAAGCTAAACCAGTTGCTTAGCCTCCGCCCAGTGGTAGAACTGCTGGACTTGCATCATGGAGGTCCCACTAGCCACCAAGGAGGAGTTGGGGCTCTTTTAGAACCGGTCTGTCCTCTTTTCCATGCCAACTCCCATAAGAAGCCTCCAGTGGCTACCTGTACCTAAGAGTTGTACAAGGGGTGTGGGCTAGAATAGCTCTCTCTGGAAGGTGCAGGTCTTCGCAAACATCACCACTGGAATATTGATCAGCACACCTCATCTGTGGGCATGCCTCAGCAGAGTTAGGCCTGTTAGAGAGGCATACTGACCTATATGGACAGCACAATGATAGGTTGACGTTTTAAGCACCACACTTAATAGTAGCATCCTGGATCATTTCAGCAGCACCTTAATACTAAAGGCACATGGCATATTACAACAGCCTGGCATGCTTTAACAGCAATTCCGATGGTATTTTCTTTTTTGACACAGGAATTTTGATGTGTTCATAAGTGGCAGAGAAATCATAATGGGCCTGCCTTCAGACAAAATCTTCATCTTATTGGTATTTCTCCTGACACTACTAGTTAGACACAGCTTCAGATGTTGCACTCGTGTCTGTCCCTTTTACAGCCAATGACTCTACGAGAAATACATTTTTCAGAAAAATCCATATGTGACTTGCAGTTTGGAGGAATCATGATTTTAGGTTTATAGCAGATACTGCAGTATGAAAATATTGCTCTCCTTCAACACTACATGTAAAACCCATGGGTTTTATCCAACATATATGGGGAAAAGGGTTCTTCTGGCTCTTCTGGCTTTCTACATTTCTTAGAGGGGAAATAATCTCCCAAGTCCTCGAAGAGTGGGCTTGGAATTTCTTACCTAGACACACTTGCAATGCCAACACAAGGAGATGGTGAACGGAGTGCTGAAACTTTTCAGACACTCGCCCCCAGTCACAGATCTGGGTTGAATCCATCATCGTTCTTTAGCTCACTTCACCACCCCAGTTCAGACACAGCTATATGCAAATCAGTTTTGACCCTGTGCCTCATGGGAACAGTCCAGCCCGAACTGCCAAGCCATGTCTTCCCTGGACCGGAAACAAGCATCCTGGGACCGGTTTCGGGCTAACGGGCCTCATCAGCCAGGCTAGCTTGAATCCAGTGGCAAAGTGAGCAAGGGACCCACGTCTGGGCATACCCTGCCAACTTAGGGCGAACAAAGCAAACACAAGGAGATGATGAACGGAGTGCTGAAACTTTTCAGACACTCACCCCAGTCACAGATCTGGGTTGAATCCATCATCGTTCTTTAGCTCACTTTACCACCCCAGTTCAGACACAGCTATATGCAAATCAGTCTTGACCCTGTGCCTCATGGGAACAGTCCAGCCCGAACTGCCAAGCCATGTCTTCCCTGGACCGGAAACAAGCATCCTGGGACCGGTTTCGGGCTAACAGCCCTCATCAGCCAGGCTAGCTTGAATCCAGTGGCAAAGTGAGCAAGGGACCCACGTCTGGGCATACCCTGCCAACTTAGGGCGAACAAAGCAAACACAAGGAGATGATGATATAGAACACAAGCACAGGTGCACCACATATTCGTTATAGAATACAAAAGTACATAAATATAATCTGTATACAATTCAAATATTATTCAAAATTTCTTTTTATTCCAAAGTTCTCTTTTTAAAAACGTAATCATATGCATCAAATTTTCACAGTGATACAGCCACAGCCGACGCGTTTCGTCCTACTAGAGGACTTCTTCAGGGCGCTAGTAACTTTAAAGAGATCAATCACCACAAAGAGGAAGAGTCAAAGGAATAACCAGAGAGACTGCCTATCTCTCGTTCCCCATCTAAGTCACAGTTATTCAGAATACTTCATGTCGGAAGTTGAAGCAATGTTCCTCAGAGCTATCGATATTAAAAGGGTATGTACAGCAAGGATATCAAAGAAAATGGATGAAGGGGTAGGGCGTGCATATAGATTAGTACCTTGCCGCCTATTGAATGGTCGCCCAATTCAGTCACATGGGTATCATATCACCAGCCCCAAAACCATATGCTGCAAACCCCAGCCTTATCAGTTCCAATGCAAAATATATGTGCCGGAACTGTTGTTAATAGTCGATATCAGGCTATCAACAGGTTTCCAGGCGTCAAACGTCACGGCAGGAAGGACGGACTGGTTTCGGGCTAACAGCCCTCATCAGCCAGGCTAGCTTGAATCCAGTGGCAAAGTGAGCAAGGGACCCACGTCTGGGCATACCCTGCCAACTTAGGGCGAACAAAGCAAACACAAGGAGATGATGAACGGAGTGCTGAAACTTTTCAGACACTCACCCCCAGTCACAGATCTGGGTTGAATCCATCATCGTTCTTTAGCTCACTTCACCACCCCAGTTCAGACACAGCTATATGCAAATCAGTTCGGGCTGGACTGTTCCCATGAGGCACAGGGTCAAGACTGATTTGCATATAGCTGTGTCTGAACTTGGGTGGCAAAGTGAGCTAAAGAATGATGATGGATTCAACCCAGATCTGTGACTGGGGGTGAGTGTTTGAAAAGTTTCAGCACTCCGTCCATCATCTCCTTGTGTTTACACTTGAAATGCGCCCAACTTCCCATCATTTCAGAAATAAATGGATATGTCACATGCGCCTTTGTCTAATTTTGTTTCATAGCTGGTCTTAGTCTACTTTTCGTACTTACTGAGTCTTTAGTATTGTGTCCTTCTAAATAATATCCAAAATAAGTTAAGAAAATAGTAAGAGGTTAGTTGGTATAGCACAATCTTTCACATGCAGCTTCAGTGGAAAATTCCCAATTCTGGTTTTACTGTTGGTCATAACACTTATTGACCTGTACCCTTTATCTCTTGTTATGTTAAACACAGGTATTCTTAAATTACACTTAACTTGTGTAATAATTAGTTACTCGTATTAATGCTCATAATTTCAAATTAAAGATTATCCCGTAATAAATGTCTGTTATGCAGAGTATGTATTATGCTTCAGGAGTTTTTAAATTGGCTGTTTCCAGTTTACTTAATCCATATTCAGATTGGCTTCCAGCAAAGGCACCTTGTAAACCGAAGAATAATTGCAGTCGAGTAGCTGTTGTAATTAAGGAGCTGCTCCTTTTTCTGCCAGGCATCATTGATTGCATTAATATAAAATGGTGCTTAGAGTAGGAGTAATTTCCCTGATTTGAAAGTTGCATATCATTATATTATCCGCTACAATCCCGATTGTTTCCTTCTAGATTTCTTCAGAGCAAGAGAAAACCGTACCTGAAAATCTGCCTGCTCCGCCCAACAAATACAAACTGCAGTATCAGCAGTATGAAGCTGATATGAAAGAAGGGTACAAGCAGTACACACAAAGAGCAGTAGACCGGACAAAAGCAAGTACACAGCCAAAGCCACAGCCACAGTCACCGGGAAGGCAGTCACCCCAGAAAGAGGTAAAGGACGTCCAGTCTGTTAACTTTGGCGTACGTATGTACTGAGACTTCTAAAGCTTAAAGCTAGCTGGACATCTACAGAGCTTTTCAGAAAAGAAAAGAGAACAGTGTAAGATTGTGTACACAGTAAGGGGGTTGTAATATTTTGCCGTGCTCCTTTTCTGGAGGTGTTTTATGTACATAACCTTACATGAGGTGTGCAATGCAGATGTAGATAGTCTATTGATATATATTTTTTTAGTTGGGCGTGTTCTTATATAGCAGAGCTTCTTAAACCCATGAGCGGCAAGTCCCTACTGCGGTCCCAGGAGGCTCTGATGAGGGGCGTTTATAATTGGAACCTGTAGTGTACATTCAGGGCGTTCTTTGGGTAGATGAAAGGCATATGTATTTCTCCTAAGGACGCAGACCTCCATTAGAAGAAAATCTTCTGCATTACTATTTACAAGCATTGTACAGCAACAAACGTGGCCTGAGGGCACAGTGTACCAAATAAGAGCCAGAAAGTGTCAATTCAACTAGATGTACCTTCTCACCTCCAGGCCCAAGCAGTCTGACAAGCGGGACACAGGGAGGAAATGGAAAGTGACCAAAATGCACATATATATGTGTTTTTGGCATAGCCAGTTTAGGTACTTCAGCGGACCCAGGCAATACATATTTTAGGCCCCCTGTTTGGAACAATTTAAATTTATGTACATTTTTAGCTCATCCAATCCATTATGATGCCAAACAATATTAAATTATAAATTACATTTGTTTGTTCATAAAAGGGTTCATGCAAAAGAGCTAAAAGTCGAAGATGGCCATTGTCCACCAGCCAGATAGTGCCAAAAGAAAGCTTGAACAAGCATCGATAAAGCCATTTCGTTTTTGTGCTTGGATCTAAATTTTTTGTCTTGCAACAATAGTGCTTTGTGTGTGATTGAATGTCTTACCATGCTCTTGATCTCGCAACTTTGTTGATGTTAGTGGGCGTGTGCATAATACTAGAATAATTAATATGCACATTGCCTTTGAAATTGTACCGTTAATTGCCAGATGTTCATAATCCCATATAAAGTCCCCCTTCACTGTTGACATTCTTGCTGCAGCAGTAAAAATTAAAGAGTGCTTAAAGGATTTTCACCATTTCATTCACATTAAAATCTGATATTATTCTCCTTAATTCTCTTTCCCGATATTGTCCTTCATCTCTTCTTTCTATGTGTACACTTCCCTGGCTAGACAGTGACCTTCACCTCTTTTGAGTAAAGAGAAGGGCATGAGAGACAGAAGAAGGAAAGAGAGGTAAAGAGAAAGGTAAAGTTATGGAGGTGAATACAACTAGGAATTAGGTAGCGTTATTTGAGGTAGGGAGAGGTAAAAAGATAAAGAGAGAAAGGTAAGATAGCTAGAAAGAAAGAAACTGAGCGGGCAGAAAGAGTGTGAAGTAGGTAGGTAAAGAGACATAGAGAGAAAGGTAAGGTTTTAGAGTGAGTTAGAGAGAGCTGTAAACAGAGAAGGAAATGTATAGAACAAGTGAGTTGTGTGGGGTTTACAGACTAGTAGGGTTGCGAAAGATTAGGTAGAAAGAGAGGCGAGTTAGAGAGAGAGGTCGAGCCAAAGAGACGTAGACTACTACAAATGTGAGGTAGCGAGAGAATTATTGAATGATAAAAATGCAAGGTAAAGATAAAAGGGTGATGAAGAGGCTGCACATGAAAAGAGGTAGAGAAAGAAAGGTAATTTTAAATAAAGTAGCGCCAGAGAGAAAGGTAGGGAGAGAGGGGGTGAAGGGTAGAAAGAGAAGGGGTACAGAGAAAAAGAGATAGAGAAAAATGACGAGATAAAGAATGAGGTGAACTGGTAGAAGTAGAGAAAAGGATGAGAGAGGTGAAGTATAGAGAAATGGAGAGAAAGATGACAAGTGAAGTAAACCGTGGCGGCCGGCATGGCTCGCGGGTGGCGGGCTGGGTGTGGGAACAACGGGGGGGCACGTGTGGGAGTGCGACAGGGGGTGCGCAATGAAAAAAAAACCCACTTACCTTGCCGCCTGGTCCCGCGTCTCTGCTCCAGCTCTCCTCGTTGGACTCGAGGAACAGGAAGCACAGCCAGGCTCCCCTGACCAATCACAACACTTCAATGCAGCGTTGTGATTGGTCTGAGCGTCCTAGTTTGATGCTCAGCCAGGGAATGGGGGCCTGGGCATGTTCTGCACGCAGGCTGTAATGCAGCCTGCATGGAGAACAGGGAAAGTGCGCATGACTGTTTTGGGCTGCCCAAGAGGGCCGGCACAACAGGCATGTGCACTTAGGAGTGGGCAAACCACTCCTCCCCTGCCCTGCTCCGAGAGCAGAGCAGCCCTGCCCACCCACAAAGCAGCACGGAAACATAAAATGATAATAACTCAAAGTTATTATCATTTTATGTTTCCTTTACTTTGCACTGCTTAATAGCAGTGGGCGACACTCCTCCGCTGTAGTGGAGGAGCCGCCCCTGGATGTTAAGAGATGAGATTGAAAGAATGGTGAAGTGGATGGAAGGGAGGTACAGGGATGAGAGATGGAAACAGAGCAGTGAGGTGCAGAGAGAGTGGTGAAGAAAAGAGAAAGGTGGTGTAGATTTTGAGAGGGATTCATTAACTCACATATTTGCAAGTACATTAACCAATTGAGCTGTTTTTAGTACTATGCTAACCTAAGGCTTGCTGGATCTCTGTAACAGATGTCCTTACCCAACTGGCACTCTTAACACAGCAAGCTAATATTGTCACTACAGTAATATGCAAACATCCTAAAGGTCAGATGCTAAAATCTGGTTATGTCTAAGACTTTCATCCTTCTTAGATAGATAAGTTTGATTTTGTCCTATCATGTACCATACCGTTAAACTTAAAAAAAAAAAAGGTAGGCACAAAGAATGGCAGAGAGAGATAGAGAAAGGTGAAGACATCAGGGCAAAGTAGAGGTGTGGTAGAGACAGGTCACCTGAGCAGCAAAGTTGAGGTAGAAATAAGTGAAGTTGAGAGGGAGAGTACTTGGGTGCGAACGATGTGGAGGGAAGGCGATGAAGAAAGAGTGGTGAGCTAGGAGTGGTAAGGTGAGGTACGAATAGAAACTTGATGAAGAAATATTCTTTTCTGAGACTGTTAGGGTTAGGTTGGGCAGGCCAGCATGCACTCGAAGCCTCTTTAAACTCTCATCCAGCTGTCGAATTAAAACTGAATCAGAGGGCGTGGCCCAGCTAGGCAACATGGTGGGTGCATTGTAACTGCGCCCGTGGGCTTCCCCTGCATCCTTTATGATCCTCCTTTCCTAGTTAGGGCGAGCCGGCCCACCTATGCAGAGAGCCTGGCGATCACCCGGCTGAGGCTGGCTGCTTGCCACAGAGTATGGATCATGGATGGCACTTGGCTCCAGAGGGAAAGGGGAGTGTGGACATTTCGAAACTGGACTACCTTTCCCAGGGGTTGGGGGGAATTGACTCTGGGGACCTCACGGAGGCGGGGGCCTCCAGGAGTGGCGGCCTCTAACACCTTCTGGTAGCTCATGCTGCCCATCCCTGAGCCAGTGGATCTCGCAAGCAGGACGAGTGAACTTGTTCCTCCTCACCCCTTCTCCTGGACTGAAGGACAGTTGGGTCCTCGTCGTACCCCCCCCCCCGTATCAACTTATAGGCAACGTTGGAGTGAGTGTGAACTGGGGGGGAATAGAGCAGGCCTCTCGGATGTTGGCCGTGAACTGCCCCTGCTACTCATGCTGCCCATCATAGAGCAGACGGTGCAAGCAGGCAAGGTGCTGCCTTGACGAGCTCCCCCTTCCCATTCCTCTCCCTCAAGTGGAGTAATCTATCATTGCCTGCAGCTTCACTGAGTCCCGTTGAAGGACACTGGTCGTTCTTTTACTTCTGGAGCTGCGAGGGATGTGCCCCCAGTCCACCTGGAGCCAATATATATCCCCCCTTTACACACCAGAGAACATAGCTCCTCCACTGCTGCACTAGCAGAGACATGGCTCCAATGTTGGGGGCGGGGTGGCAGACAAAGATGGACAGATACACAGCACCCCAGATGTGGCCACCGAGTATGGGTCTTGATGGTTCCCGAGCCACGCAGTCACTGGAAGCCATCAATATCTCCATGATCATGCAAGAAAACTGGACCTCCCAATTGCCAGTGAAAACCAAAGTACGGGAAGTGAGAGCAGATATCTCGCTCCTGCGCCAGGACCTCCGTAATGTGGCGTGGAGAGTATCAGATGGGGAAGGCCGGGTCTTCACTCTGGAGGATGGGTTGACTATCCTCTGTACTGACCTATGTCACCTATCTGCGACCACCAAAACCCTGAAACAAAGGGCAAAGGATGCTGAAAATCGGTTCGGGCGTAACAACTTGGTTTGGGGGGTTACCATAGCCTGTCAGCCACACCGCATCAGATAAATTTCTGGAAGACTGGATTGTGTCTTGGATACCTAGTGGAGTGCTGTCCCACTGGTGTGGAATAAAGAGAGCACAGAGGGCACTGGTATAGAGGCCTCCCCCGGGCACATCCCCAAGACCCTTAATTGCACGCATTTTTAATTTTCAAGACCGGGATGTGATACTGTGAGAGGCACGTAAAAAGGGAGAACTAGTTTATTAATCTTCCTGTATAAAGATCTTTCCGGACTACACCAGACATGTCCAAAAGTAACAGAAATTATTTGAGATGATGAAACAGAAACTTTGTGAAATTAATCTCTCCCACATGCTCCTGTTCCCAGCCAGACTCCGGGTTATTTATGACTCCAATACATACTTCGTTGGTACCCCAGAGGCGGCGTGGGCAGCCAAGAAAAAAACACTGAAAATATACGAGCCACCACCGTCGACCTCCTGGAGAAAAGAATACCACTCATAGAGCAGGCACACTCTGGTTCAGTAGGTACAGAATTCTCGAGCAGGCCGGAAGCAAGGGGAAGGCTCCCCAGACTTGTCTGACATGGACATCAGCCGCCCTGTCATGGCCTGCGGAGACATTGAGGGATTGCAACAGACTGCTGTAACTGGGGGAAGGTATTAGTCTTTCATGTCCGAGTTAGAAGGCCCTCCATTATGGATGTAGAGGCTAGAGACTCTGTGAGGACAGTGGACATGCTGGAAGACTGTATACGTCTGGCACAGCAGCAACAATTCAAGGCTTTCATCCTCTGACCAGGTATAATGGCAGGAAGATGAATATTTCAATGTAGTAGAAATCCTGTTACTGAAGGAAGCTTGGGGGATGCCACCCCCTATCTCTCTATATTATCTTTCATTTGATTGTTTGAGTTCGCTTTTTGTGGGCCTTGAAAACAACCTTGTAGTAGTTGTGCGCCTAGTGCTGGGAGGATGGAGGGAGGGTGATTGAGGGGCAACAGACCTTTTTCCCGAAGTTGGGGGGAGTGGGCAGTTTTGAGACCACTATCAGGAAATGTGGGGAGGGGGGACTGTAGGAAGCTGGCTCCCTGTATACTATGCCAAAAAGAGGTATAGTGTGCAGAGTCCAGTGGATCTCTGGAGGCTTTACAGAGGCTAAAGTAGATAATACTAATGCTCTCTTTTGTGGTGCTGTATGCGAGCAGTTCAGCTTATCAGAGGGCAGTGCTAAGCATTTGTTGTACACACAGTGGCAATAAATGAGGCACACACTTAATGAATAAATCCGAGACCAATTTATAAAAAAAATACTTGGCTATATTTATTTTGTAGAACCACAGAACTTTGTTTTTGCAATAGAAATACTTTTCAATATCAATAGTGGACACTTAGCAATGTTAACCTATGGGAGAATGAAAAAATTCAGCATACAGATAGGTAACATCGACTTACAAAACCAGTTTCCGGGAGTTAAGATTAGTATTGGGCAAGGTTCAGTTCAGCACCAGCAGTACACCACCAGTGGCCCAGGAGCGGCCGGGTGCAGGGTGCAAATACGGTGTTGGACTTCCAATACAACTTAAAGAAGAATGGGGCAATCGGACAGATACTGTTTACAGGTAAGTAGCAGCGACTTGGGGGACCAGTCTTCTGGGGTTGAAGCAAGCACTGGGCGGGATCCAAAGCAGCACCAACAGTACACCACCAGCGGCACAGGGGCGGCCAAGTGCAGGGTGCCAACACAGCGTCGAGTGCCCAATGTTAGACACTGGAGAAAGGACAAATGGGAAAAGGGCTGAAGGCTCAGGCTGGAGGCCGGACAAAGGAAACCAACAGCTGGAGAGGTAAGTTGCAATGCTCGGGGACACCTTTGGTCCTCTTCACCAAGACCCAGGGTGAACGGGTGCAGGGGTGCCTTTTGGTGTCGGATCCGGCTTACCGGAGCAGGTCACGGTTGAGGGGGTCTCAGTGCGGAGGCTACAGGTGGCGTCGAGGAGTCTGGGAGGGGTCAGCTCATGGTGGTCTCGGGCTCTGGAGCGCTGGGGAACCTCGCTGGAACCGGTGGGCCACTTCGACTCGGGCCCGAGTTGTCGGGTGCAGAGGTGGAACCGGGGGTCAGGTTTCGCGATTCTTCAGGTCACAGCTTTTCTGGAAGATTGTTGCTGGTGAACAGATCCACTGTTCTCTGGAGATCTTGGTCTTTATTGAAGGCAGACAGTCCTCCCAGGGTTTTGGAGGTCACTGGGCTGCAGGACGAGTTGTCTTTGGCACAGGATCGTCGAGGACTGCAGACAGGCTATTAGGGCTGGGTCCAAGTCAGTCATTCTCTGCAGTCTTTTCTCCTTTTGCAGCTTTCTGGTGTCCGGCTCTTCTTAGGTCATCAGGAACTGAAGTTCACGGTCTGGGGATGCGTTATAAGGGAGGGACAGGTAGTGGCCAATGGGCCCCTTACCTGGTGTGTCCAGACCCTCTAGTATGCTCACCTCCCGGGGGATGGGGGACATAGCCCTAGCCCTGGTTGGATAAGTCCCACCATCTTCAAGATGGTGGGCACTGAAAAGTGAACTTCACCTTGCCTCCAGCACCTGAGGGGTGGAGTAGGCAAAGGGGGCACACTTCCTATTCTTGCTGAGCTTTCCTGCTTGTCTTGCTACCAAAAGGGGGTGAGGTCAGGAGGGGGGGGCCTGCTCCTTCTAACTGGAGAGGCTCGGTCACATTACAAAGGCAGTAACACCTTTGAAGCCAGCCGCCACAGATGGCTCTTCCTGACCAGGGGGAGGTGTGAACACCTCCATCCAGGAAAAGCATTGTTCTTGGCCTCAGAGTGCGCAGGCACCCTCCCCATGAGGTCAGAACACTGTCGGCGGTAGCAGGCTGGGTTAGGCCAGTCAGTGACCACACTAAGGGTTGGTAGGTTTCAGGGGACCCCTCTAAGAGGTTCTCTGTGTGCAATTTTTAATAAGTCTGACACTGGAATCAGTGCAGGTTTAATATGACGAGATGTTTGGTACCAAACATCCCATACTTTGGTGAAGCCATCATGGAGCTGGGGAACTCGTAATGACGAGTGTCCAGCCTGTGTACTTACTATGGCTTCCCTGGTCACTTACAATATCCAGGAATAAACATGGATATTGCAGGGGCATACCTGCTCATGCAGTGGTCTGGCATGTGTCTCCACGGAAGTAGAGATCCTGGTCGAGGGGAAGGTTCTGGGATCGTTCGCGAAGCAAAAAGTCCTCCTTGTTCCATTTGAAGTCCTCAGGACACTCAGGAGGCACAAAAAGAAGAGCAAGAAGTCGAATCATTATTCGACTTCTCCTTGTCCATTGGCCAACGAGATGAAGGAGCCTCGGCGTTCTAGGCCTCGTTCCCCGGAACCTGCACTTGGGCCGAATCAGCGCCTCCCTGAATTTCCAAAGGCCGAAGCGACCCTCGCTCAATTGAAAGAGTTCTTTGAGGCCATGCGCCTCATATTTGGGTGACCCGACTTCGTCAACGTGCCTTCCGGCCCCTCGAGGTTGGAAGGGGCCCAATTTGGTTCCCCGCTGGCGGCTCTAGCTCTGGTGGGGACCCAGGAATCCATTCCTGGATCCTGACTGACACCGGTCGTGCCATCTTGACCTTTCCCGGTGCCGATGCTCCAGGTGCTCTCCCCATTGTCATCCCTGACTCTGACATGGAGCCGGAGGGGCGTCACCCGACCCAGAGTCCTCGCCGGCAGGAGCCGCGCCACCTAGAGCGGAGCCTTTTTAAAAAAAAAATTTATCGCCGGCCTTTGGTGAAGACTGGGAGGGGTCGCTGGACCCTTTAGAATACCAGCCCTATGAGGAAGAACATAGTGTGGATCTGGATAAGGCCAGCGGCCTGGATACATCTCCAGATGCTGGCCTGCTTTCTGCCCCTGTCATGGCCACGGAGGAGGGATCTGTCAGGAATGCAGAGCGCGAGCGGCTATCGGACTACAACAATGGCCGACTTGCGCCCTGCACATGCGTGTGAGCGGCAGCAGTGCATTTAAGCACGCCGCTCCCGGGCAAGAACACTTCGTGTTCTAGTTTTGGAACACAGATTCTGCGTCCAGGTTCACTCACCTGACTTCTGGGTCGCGTTGCTCTCTCCAGTTGGCTTTCCTTCGTTGCTGCGTCCTCGCGGTGTCATTTATGTCGATTTCCTCGATTCCTGCAACTTCTCGTCTCCTGATGGATATCGCCTCATCGCGGTAGGCTTTGTTTGCTTGAGAAGAGTCAAAGTACTGTTTCCTTGTGATTGGCTTCATGTCCTTGTTCACCTCCTGCAATATAAAAAAAAAAAAAGCTGAAAACTGCCATTGAGATTGAAGTTTGTATGCGAACCTTCACTATATTTATTTAAGGGTATTGAAGTTACTTATCTGAGCTGGGCTCCAAGTTGATGAAGGTTAGATTTTTCATAACTCCTTGTTCATTATTGATACCTGAAGATGAGGAAAGAATTAAGTACCCAAAAGGATGATTACCTGCAGTTAAGGGAATTTACGTTCTGTTGTAAACCAAGACACACATGGAGCAGTTCCCATAAAACTTTTGGTGGGTTCCATTACTGCATCCACTTAACATATATCATACAAACAAACTACGACTGTTCATTATATATGTTTCTTGCATATATTTTCTATATCCAGGTTCTTTTTCTATGCTCCGGACTTATCTATGCTTTAGACTTACCCCAGTTATTAGAAAAACACAGAAGAAAGGACATATTCAGGTATATACATACTAGAGTAAAGGATATAAAGAGTTATGGGGGTACAGTAAGTTTATACTTACCAATTTTCCCTGTTATTTATTTTTACAGTGACCTTCTCTCAGCTTGGAGCGCCACGTGGAATCTTTGAGTGTTTTCCCTTGTTTTCTTCCCTTCTTCCCCGGGTTATTGATTGCACTTTGACTAAGTCGAGTGCATTTGATGACTAGGTGAAGTTGAGGACTCTTCATCGTTTGCATCACGTTCCTGCGGAAACGTAAGTAACCTAACAGAGACCTGACAGAACGCGAAGCCCATAGAAAAGTCTATTTTCCGCCTGAACGTGATGGAAATGAGTCCGGTAACGCTCTCAGATTTAGCCCACATGTTGGGAAATCTGCAAAAAGAAACACTGGCCCTGTCAGCCCGAGTAGATGGCCAGGGTCACAGTTTCAATCTTCCTCTCAGTCTCCGGGGACTTGTGTTCCGGTTATACAAGTTACCACACCCCAGTCTATTCCATTGGCCCCTCCTGAAAGGTTTACGGGGGACCCTACCAAGTTTGCGGCCTTTATAAGTCAATGCCAACTCCACTTTATGTGTAAAGTCTCTTGTTTTCCAACAGATCAAGCGAAGGTGGCTTTGGTTGTCTCATATTTAGGGGGATCTGCAGCCAATTGGTCCATACCTTTAATAGAAATGAATGACCCTTTGTTGCAAAATTACGCTGCTTTCAAGGGTGAACTCGAGAAACTCTTTGACAGACATTCCTTTATGCAGTCAGTTGACACTGAGCTGTTAAATTTGAAACAAGGGACCAAGGATTTGACAACATACATATCTACCTTTAATAGATTGGTAGCAGAGTCTAGGTGGCCAGAAGAGAAACGTAGCGCTTTGTTTTATAGAGGACTGAGAGATGACTTGAAGGATCTTCTAGCACAGGTGGTTGATCCTCCCGAATCCTGTATGGCTTTGATAGACCTGGTGGTCAAATTTGACCACAGAATAAGAGAGAGAAAAAGAGAAAAGGGGAAGTCAGAAGGATGTATATTTGTTTATAAAGAGAAAAAAGCTGATTCAGAAAGACTTGTTGAAGACCCAGAACCCATGCAGATTGGGAGCATAAAGGGACCTCTTAGTGAGGAAGAGAAGCAGAGACGGCGTGATAAAAAAACTGTGTTTATATTGTGGAAAACAGGGTCATTTTCTCAGGGAATGCCCTGTGATAACAAAGCAGAGAAAATCTTCGGAAAACTAGAAAACCCGAAGCCTTATGAGACGAAGACTTCGGGTAGTTCCGGTTTGACTGTCTCACAAACAAAAACTGATTTGTCTCTTCCACACCATTTCTTCCTCTCCTCTCGTTTGTTGTGGGAACAACAGAATATGAGTATACAAATAATGGTGGATTCCGGTGCCACTGGTAACTTTATGGATTCGAAATGGGCACATAGTAAGAATATTCCCCGAGTGTCTAAAGCTTCCTGGGAGGAAGTTACCACCATAGATGGCAGCACACTTAAATCTGGTCCTATTACGCATAGTTCTGCGGGTCTAACATTGATCATTGAAGAAAAACATCAAGAAACAATTACTTTTGATCTTATTCAGTCTCCTCAATTTCCTGCCATATTGGGGTTACCTTGGTTATGTCAACACAGTCCCTTTATTAATTGGAAGGACATGACATTGGCTTTTAGTCCTGAGAATTGTAAGGACCATATATTATGCAAGCCTGACCCCCCAGTAAAGACAGCAGCTCTCACTAGTTCCGAAGTTGCCGATTTGCCAGACAATTATCATGATCTGAAAGAGGTTTTTGATGCAGAAAAGGCTACTTCTCTCCCACCCCATCGACCTTATGACTGTCGAATTGACCTAGTACCTGGTGCCCGCATCCCCTGTAGCAGAATATATGCTCTGACAGAAAAAGAGATTGCGTATTTTCGGGACTATCTAGACGAAATGCTCAGAATCGGCTTTATACGCCCTTCTAGATCACCAGCATCTTCGTCTCTCTTCTTCATACCCAAACGAGAAGGGGGTCTTAGATGTTGTATTGATTACAGAGCACTTAATAACGTTACGGTCAAGAACCGATACCCTCTTCCCTTAATATCCTCCCTCCTTGATCAGTCAAAAAATGCTAAGATTTTCACCAAATTACATTTGCGAGGAGCCTACCATCTGGTGAGATTCAGAGAGGGAGATGAATGGAAGACAGCCTTTTGCACCAAGTTTGGACTTTATGAGTATTTAGTACTGCCATTTGGGCTCTGTAATGCCCCTTCCGCCTTTCAGTTCTTTATTAATGAAGTATTAAAAGATATGTTAGACCTCTTTGTTATAGCTTATATTGATGACATCTTGATTTACTCCTCGTTCATACAAGAACATAAACTTCACGTCAGGTCGGTTCTTGAACGTTTGCGAGACAACCACTTATATTGCAAGCTTGAGAAATGTCAGTTCCATACTTTTCAGGTGTGCTTCCTCTGGTTTGTTGTTTCTCCCCAAGGCATTGGTATGGATCCACAGAAAGTGGAAGCCTTTACACGGTGGCAAACACCGAAAACTGTCAGAGACATTCAGAGTTTTCTTGGCTTTGCCAATTTTTATAGATGATTCATCAATGGTTTTTCTGTTTTGACCTCCCCCATTACCAAGTTGCTAAAGAAAGGTGTGGAGTTTCAGTGGATTTCTGAAGCCAAAGAGGCCTTTTGCAGACTGAAAGAAGCCTTCCCACAAGCCCCTGTTCTAAGACATCCAGATCCATCTCGACCATTTGTGATCGAGACTGATGCCTCTCAAATGGCTGTAGGGGGGGTTCTTTCTCAACCAGACTCAAGCTTGGGATGTCTTCATCCTGTAGCTTATTACTCACATAAATTAACACCAGCAGAACTGAATTATGCCATCGGAGAATAGGAACTGTTAGCTATAAAGAGAGATTTTATGGAGTGGAGGCAGTTTCTTTTAGGAGCTAACAATAGAATCACTGATCACCGTAATCTGCATTTTCTCAAATCTGCAAGAGCCTTATCTATGCGACAATTACGGTGAACACAATTTTTCAGTGGGTACGATTTTGTTATCCGTTTTCAGGCAGGAAAAAACAACGGTAGGGCAGATGTCTTATCTCGTTTAGGTTATGAGTTTGAGAAACCACAAGCTGAACCCCCTCTCATAGTATCTAGGGATCACATAATTGGAGTTCTTTGTTCAAAAGCTGACTTTATGGAAAAGGTCAGGAAGGTACAAGAATCTGTGAATATAGAATAGATAGTCAAACCTAATGAAGTTGACAGGATTCAGGGTTTAGCATACGTCCAAGGGGGATTGGTGCTTCCTACACATAGTCTTCAACAACAAGCTCTGGAATGGAGTCACGCCCATCTACTTGCAGGACATCCTGGGTATAAAAAGACTTTAGAACTCCTGAAGAGACCCTTTTGGTGGCCTAATATGGGAAGGGATACCAGAGAATATATTCAAACATGCCACGTATGTGCACAAGGGAAAGCTTCTCATCAAGCCCCTGCAGGTTTATTGAGGCCAATACCCATTCCCCCCCGCTCCCTTGGCATACTGTCTCTCTAGACTTCATTGTGGATTTACCTAAAACAGCTCAAGGGAAAACTACTCTCCTTGTTGTAGTCGATTTATTTACCAAAATGGCTCACTTCATCCCACTAAAAGCCCTCCCCACATCTAAAATATTGGTGTCCCTTTTTATCCAACACATTGTACGCTTACATGGCTTACCATCTGTTCTTGTGTCCGATAGAGGAGCCCAATTTATTTCTAAATTCTGGAAAGGAATGGGAGCCTTGTTGCAGATAGATATTAGATTGTCCTCCAGTCATCATCCTCAAACTGATGGCCAGACTGAGCGAGTGAATCAGTGCATTGAACAATATATAGGATGCCAGATTCTACATACTCCCTCAGATTGGGACAAAATAGTATGGGTAGCTGAGTTTACTTACAACAATAGTTGCCACTCCTCTACTGCTTACTCCTCCTTCTTTTGCTCTTATGGTTTCCATCCACAAACTATAATATCTCCGCCTCCCTCTTCCTGTCCTGTTCCTGCTGCACTTGATTTTGTGAAATCCCTACGAAATACACAAGATAACAGTCAATTTAGAGAGGGCAAAGACAGACTATAAGGAAAAAGCTGACCTTCATCGACGTGTGGAGCCCTAATACAGTCAAGGGGATGAAGTGTGGTTATCTACAAAGAATCTTGCCCTGAAAGGATTCTGTAAATTTAAACCCAGATATATTGGTCCTTACAAAATAAGTAAGGTAATAAATCCCGTTGTAATGAAATTAGAACACCCGGCAGCATTAAAAATACATCCAGTATTTCATGTCTCTCTTCTCAAACCCGTGGCACCAGGCACACGCTTCCCTACCTCTCCAGAACCTATATTGGTGGATAACGAACCGGAATATGAAGTGGAGGCTATTGTTGATTCAAGACAAGTGAGACGGAAACTTCAGATTTCTTATTCATTGGAAAGGTTATGGTATAGAAGAACGCACCTGGGAACCCGCTAGAAATGTGCACGCCCCTCGTTTACTATGTCTGTTTCATAGACGACACCCTGATGAACCAAGCCAGTAGGGGGAATTATAGGGGGGGTGTACTGTCAGGAATGCAGAGCGCGAGCGGCTATCGGACTACAACAATGGACGACTCGCGCCCTGCACATGCGTGTGAGCCGGCCGCAGTGCATTTAAACATGCCGCTCCCGGGCAAGAGCGCTTCGCGTTCTACTTTCGGAACACAGATTCTGCGTCCGGGTTCACTCACCTGACTTCCGGGTCGCGTTGCTCTCTCCCGTCGGCTTTCCTTTGTTGCGGCGTCCTCTCGGCATCATTTATGTCGATTTCCTCGATTCCTGCAACTTCTCGTCTCCTGATGGATATCGCCTCATCGCGGTAGGCTTTGTTTGCTTGAGAAGAGTCAAAGTACTGTTTCCTTGTGATTGGCTTCATGCCCTTGTTTACCTCGGGCAATATAAAAAAAAAAAGCTGAAAACTGCCATTGAGATTGAAGTTTGTATGCGAACCTTCACTATATTTATTTAAGGTTATTGAAGTTACTTATCTGAGCTGGGCTCCAAGTTGATGAAGGTTAGATTTTTCTTAACTCCTTGTTCATTATTGATACCCGAAGATAAGGAAAGAATTAAGTACCCAAAAGGATGATTACCTGCAGTTAAGGGAATTTACTTTATGTTGTAAACCAAGACACACATGGAGCAGTTCCCATAAAACTTTTGGTGGGTTCCATTACTACATCCACTTAACATATATCATACAAACAAACTACGACTGTTCATTATATATGTTTCTTGCATATATTTTCTCTATCCAGGTTCTTTTTCTATGCTCCGGACGCATCTATGCTTTAGACTTACCCCAGTTATTAGAAAAACACAGAAGAAAGGAAATAATCAGGTATATACATTCTAGATTAAAGGATATAAAGAGTTATGGGGGTACACTAAGTTTATACTTACCAATTTTCCCTGTTATTTATTTTTACAGTGACCTTATCTCAGTTTGGGGCGCCACGTGGAACCTTTGTGTTTTCCCTTGTTTTCTTCCCTTCTTTCCCTTCTTCCCCGGGTTATTGTTTGCACTTTGACTAAGTTGGGTATAGTTGATGACTAGGTGAAGTTGAGGACTCTTCATCGTTTGCATTACGTTCCTGCGGAAATGTAAGTAACCTAACGGAGACCTGACAGGATCTTCGTACCCAATTGTGGTGTAGAGGGCGGCTGAGGGCCTTTACATTCAGCTACCCACGGCGGCAGTCGAGACTAATCTCTTGATAGAGGAGCTGCAACCGTGAGTCTCCACATTGGAACCCTTTCTCCCATTTAATGACGCCCTCACTGGCGTCCTGTTGGGTACCTGTTCCAAACCCAGCATAGAGGCTCCTGTGAATAGGACGATTACCCACCGCCATCACCCCGCTCCTGGGAACCCAAATTTCCTCACACAACACCCTTCCTCTGAGTGCTTGGTGGTCCAAGCCTCCACCTCCCAACACGCTTTCCCTACTGCTCCCCCCGATAAGGAATCCAAGAGGCTTGTCTCATTTGAGAAAATCCTTTCTTTCGCCAGCCTGGCATTGCGGTCCTTGAGCACCCCATGCCTTTTGTGCCGTTATTCTCACACTTTGTGGGATACGGTTGTGCAAATGCTGCCACAGGAGGCCCGGGCTGAACTCTCCCATACTGTCACTGACGGGAGAGACGTAGCGAAGTTCACTATTCTATGCGGACGACTTGTTGGGCAGAGTGGTTTCCACAACAGTGGCCCTTAGGCACCACGCCTGGCTGAGGATTACTGGCTTTTTGGGTTATGTCCAAGACATGCCCTTCGATGGCACCCATCTCCTCTGAGACCAGGCAGATTCGGCTTTCAAGCTCTTTAAGGATTCTCATGGTCCTTAGGGGCTTCTGCTGCCCCACGTCAACTTCAATCTGCCTTTCGCAGCTACGGAAAGGGCTTCCAGCGGCGCCAATTTCTGCCCGGTCACCGCGCAGGCTCCTCAGCCTCTGCGTGACCTAGGGCGTGGTACACATAGACCTCGTGGGTCAGGTGGCCAGCGGTCTGGTCAGTCCGCCACCCTCCCTGCTGCAGCAGCCTCCAAGCTCTCCTAGTCTGGCACTTTACCACCATGGGCACCCAGTTGGTGGCAGGAGTCACCATCATCTGCCCCACTGGCAGTCTATTACAGTGGACAGGTGGGTTTTGCAGATTGTCTGAAGTGGCTACTCCCTCCCCCTAGGCCACCATCTCACGACTGGCTGATGGAGGATCATCTGTCTCTTCTCCGTGAAGAGGTCACGGTTCTGTTGGCCAAGGGAGCCATAGAGAGGGTTCCGGTGGCAGAAGTAGGCTGTGGTTGTCATTCCTGCTACTTTCTAGTTCCCAAAAACTGCAAGGGCCTTTGCCCTATCCTCGATCCCCGGACTCTCAACCTCTTCCTCAAAAAGGAGAAATTCTAAATGTTACGGTAGCTCAGGTCTTGTCTGCCCTGACCCCAGGAGACTGGATGGTAGGGTTGAAATTGCAGGATGCTCATTTTCATATTCCCATCCTGCCTGCCCACCGATGCTATCTGCGGTTTACGGTAGGCCACAAGCACTTTCAATTTGCTGTGCTTCCTTTAGGCCTTCCCAGCACCCCTCGAGTGTTCACTAAGGTGATGGCAGTGGTTGCGGCTCATCTGCGGAGGTCAGGAACGCTAGTCTTCCTCTATTTCGACGACTGGCTGCTGAAGGCAGGCTCGCCCCAGACTGTCATCTCCCACCTCCAGACTACGGTGAACCTCTGGCACTTGTTGGGGTGCACTATCAACTTGCCAAAGTCACACCTGACTCCCTCTCAGACGTTCCCTATCATCGGAGCTGTTCTGGACACAGTGCAGTTTCTGGCTTATCGTCCCGAGCGGCGAGTCCAGGATATTCAGGCTATGACACCAATATTTCATCCTCTAACCTGGTTTTCGGTGAGTCAGACTCCAAGGCTGCTGGGCCTTATGGCCTCCTTCTTCCTGCTAGTGACACATGCCAGATGGGATACCCGGTCCCTGCAATGGGACCTGAAGTTCCAGTGGGCGCCGCATCAGGGGAATCTCTTCGATCTGGTCCGGATCTTGGAGGGAACTGCAGTGGTGGCTCACAGACCGCGATTGGGCCAGAGGCAGACCCCTCTCCATTCTCACAACCAGATCTCACAGTAGCGACAGATGTGTCACTCCTGGGATGGGGCCGCCTTCTGGGAGAGGTGGAGATCAGAGGACTCTTGTCTCCGGCGGAATCCGGACTCCACATCAACATGCTGGATCTCCGGGTGATCGACTGGCATTGAAAGTGTTTCTACCCACCATCAAGGGAAGGCTGATACAAATGTTCACGGACAACACCACCGCCATGTGGTACTGCCACAAACAGGGTGGGGTGGGGACGTAGACCCTTTGTCAAGAGTCCCTGCGCCTCTGGACATGGCTGGAATGGCAGGGCATTTCTCTGGTGGTTTTACATCTGGTAAGTTCTCTGTACGCCAGAGCGGACAAACTCAGACAAAGATGCCTAGCAGATCACGAATGGCGTCTCCATCCGGATGTGTTTCAAGGTCTTTCAGCGGTGGAAAGAGCCTTGGTTAGATCTGGTTGCCACCGCTGAGAATACGCAATGTCACCAGTTTTGCACGCTGGAGTTTCCAAGGCGGCACACACTTGGAGACGCTTTTCATCTTGAGTGGAGCTCAGGCCTCCTGTACGCCTTTCTGCCCATACCACTCCTACCCAGCGTTCTCAGGAAGATCAAGAATGACTGGGACCAAGTCATCCTTGTGGCTCTGAACTGGGCATGGACAGTCTGGTATCGTGAGCTTCTGAGCATGGCCCTCGATCCTCCGATCAGGCTGCCCCTTCGGGAGGATCTTCTGTTGCAGCAGCATGGGAGGATTCTCCACCAAATATGTCCACTCTCTGTCTTCTTGCGTGGAGATTGAGCAGCGACAGTTGGCAGCTTTTGATCTTCCTACAGAAGGCAGCCAGGCACCCTTCCACCAAGATGGTGTACGCCTGCAGTTGTAAAAGGTTTGTGCCGTGGTGTGCAGAAAAATCTGTTGATCATCTTTCTGCCCCTCTTTTCAGAGGTTCTGCTTTTCATTCTTTCTCTTGCCCAGCAAGGCTCTCCTCTGGACACTCTTAAGGGCTCTCTCTCTGCCATTTCTGCTTTCATCCGGTTGCCTGATAAACCCTCTTTGTTCAAGTCCCCTATTGTACATAAGTTCCTCAAGGGTCTTACTCATCTTTTCCCTCCTTCACCATTCATTATGCCTCAGTGGGACCTTAACTTGGTTTTAACTTTTTTGATGTGCGCTCCTTTTGAGCCTCTAAACAATTGTCCCCTGAGGCTTCTAAACTTGAAAACAGCCTTCCTTGTGGCAATTACATCTGCCCGCAGAATAAGTGAGCTGCAGGCCTTATCATCTAAGCCACCTTATCTTTCATTCTATCCTGACAAAGTGGAGCTTCGCACAAGGGCATCCTTTGTGCTAAAAGTGATCCCCCCTTTTCATGTAGGTCAATCTATCCTCTTGCCTACCTTTTATGCTCCTCCACATCCCTCTAAGGAAGAGGAGTGACTTCACCGTCTGGCCCCCAAAAGAGCATTGTTGTTCTACCTTGACCACACACAAGAGTTTTGGGTTGACGCCCAACTCTATGTGGGTATGTTGTTGCAAAGAAAGGTTGGGCGGTGCAGAAGCGGACCATCTCTAGATGGGTCACACTCTGCATCAAAATCTGCTACTCGCTGGCGAAGAAGCAACCTCCTGAAGGTTTGTGGGTTCATTCCACCAGAGCTAAAGTAGCCACCACTGCGTTAGCATGCGGAATTCTGGTCCTAGATATCTGCCAGGCAGCAACGTGGGCTTCCCTGCACACGTTCTCCAAACATTACTGTCTTGACAGTCTGGTCCCAGGGATGGGCTCTTTGCCCGTTTGGTCCTCTAGGACTTTCTAGCTTGAAATTGGTTTACAGACCCACCTCGGGGCATGGTTTTGTTTGGGTATCTACTAAGGTAAGGAATCTGCGGCTAGATGTCTCTATCAGATGAACAAGTTACTTACCTTCGGTAACACCTTGTCTGGTATAGACTATATATAACTGCAGATTCCTTACCGACCCACCCATCCTCTCAACTCTGTGAATGGATTTCCAGGGTCAAGGATGACCCCTAGTTTTGACACACCAGTGGTCAGTGTTCTTTATGGTACCGCGCTTCTGACGTGGAAAGTCATGAAAATTAACTGACGTCAGCGCACCTGTGTGACGCCTATATAGGTACCACAATGTAATTTCCGGCACGGGCGCCGCCTATGACGGATGCAGAGCCAATCGACGCCACCTACAGGTGCACAGGGGTACTGCTCACAAAAAATCTTCCAGATCTAGTCTGATACCTGGGGAAATTCTAAGGTAAGGAATCTGAGGCTAGATATTGTCTCTACCAGAATTACCAGCATTACCGAAGGTAAGTAACTTGTTCATCTATGCCCCTCCCAGGCTTCAACAACTAGTTCTTGAAGCGATAGACCCCATATTGTTGGAGTCTGACGCCGCTAGACATGTTATAGGAGGCATCTTTAATGACTTTCTTGTCAGAAATGCTACTGATCTACACCCTGAACTGATACACCACACCTGACCACACAACCAGCACAGTTTGACCACGCATTAGGCATCTTTGATGTTTGGAGACTAAAACATCCGACAACCTGACTCCTACTTTGGTGTGTGTGTGTGTGTGTGTGGAGAGAATGGGGTTCAGATTCTTTGGGATTGAGGTCATCCTCAACAAGACACAGTTACTGGGGAGAACTCAGTAATACTACTTTTCAGGAGCCCACGGGAGCCTGAAAACATTTTGCTATATGCGAATGATATCCTGTTGTACCTCTCCGATCCAGAAGTGCTGATCCCAGCTGCTCTCTGTGTTCCAGTCCATTGAAAATACTGCAGATATAGGATAAACTGAGAGAAGTCAATACTGTATCCCCATGGGCCCGTGGATTATGCAAAGTGACTCCTACTGTGGCCTGCGTGTGGAGAGAATGGGGTTTAGATTCTTTGGAATTGAGGTAACCCTCAATAAGATGCAGTTCCTAGGGTCCGCTCAGTAATACTCCTACTTTTCAGGGGCCCACTGGACCTTTTCCCATATAGATTATCTATTCATCCCCAATGACTAAGCTAATGCCATACATGAAGCCGAATACTTGACCCAGGACATCTTGGATCACTCCCCTCTCACAATAATCCTGGGGTTGAAGGGGATAGATGGAGGTAACCTCCCCACCTGTTAACCTTCTGCATGGGAAGTGCAAAATGCAGACATGTGAAGGGGACTGAGGGTGGCTTCCAAACACCTCTTTGCTGAACTCTCCAGTTACCCTTTGGGAAGCCTATAAAGCTGTCATTTGATACAGTGCACACACTTTAGTGACTCTGGGTGAGAGACGGAAAACCCAAAGAATAGAAGCCTTGGAAAGGGAGGTCACCTAGGGGGAGGCCTGCTACTTAACCACAAGTGCACTAGCCGACATGAGGTGCCTGAAGGTACAGAGGGAGGAAAATAAAAATACATATCCACCCAAGCAGCAAAAAACAGTATCTTGCGCAACAGCAACGGTTGGGTATGAGTCAGGATGCCTCTTGGCCTGGCTGAACAAGAGAGAGGAGGAATCAAGATGGGGGGGAGGGGTACTACCGGGAGGCAGGCAGATGCTTAGTGCTGATCGTGACATAGCTCAAGAGTTTGCAAGATTCTATTAACAGCTATATGGGGAGCACCAGGCTGCATTGGGCCAAGATATGGCTAACTTCTCACAGGAACTACATCTCCCGACCCTTACTAGAGAGGAGAAGATGGTGTTGGAGGAGTTCTCCCTGGCAGAACTCACTGACTCTATCGCCGCCATGCCCAACGAGAAATCACATGAATTTAATGGCCTCCCAATCCAATAGAATTGTTTAAATGGCTTTCCTCAGTCACCAGTCCACATATGCTCAATATGGGTAAAAGAGCTTACAAGGACAAGACGCGTCCCACTGATCTCCACTATGCCACCATAGTAATGTGGCCAAAATCAGGTAAACCTAAGAACCTCTGCAGCTCGCACAGACCCAGCTCCCTCTTAAACATACAGACAAAGGTGTTGGCCAAGATGATTGCTAATCCCCTAGTGAGAGTGATTTCCACACTGGAACACATGGATCAAATAAGCTTTAAGCAACGAAAGGCAGCTTTGCAAAACCTTAGGAGACTACATAATTGACTATATGCAGTGGGTAATGCACAGGAACCATTAGTTATAGTATCTCTTGACGCAACAAAAATTTTTTTTGACTCCATTGATTGAAGGTACTTTCATCAGACGCTCACCGCATTTAGGTTTGGAGACCAGTTTTGTAACTGGGTGGCATTACTCTATGTTGCGCTCATAGCAGCAGTTAAGGTTAATGGGGCAATTCTTGCATAGAATTCCCTGAACATGTAAAATATTGGTCCAATATTTGTTCAAAAAACAAAATTCCCTCACATTTCTGTGACTGAAAGTTCTGGAACTTGTGGGTAACAGCAAAATTCCCACCACCCAGTTTCCTCTAGGATGCAGTACTAGGCTGAGGTGCCCACTGTCGCCTCTGGCCTTCGACCTATGTATTGAACCCCGGGCATGCTGGGTGAGACTTAGAAGGGCTTTCACTGGATTATCCGATGTTATGGGACAGCCTGAAAAGATTTTGCTATATTCGGATGATATCTTATTGTACTTCTCAGATCCAGTAGTGGTGATCCCGGCAGCTCTCTGTGTTCCAGTACTTTGAAAAATACTCCGGATACAGTCAATACTGTGTCCCCTGGGCCTGTGGTTTATGCCGAGTGACTCCTGCTGTGGCCTGTGTGTGGAGAGAAAGGGGTTTAAATACTTTGGGATTGAGGTAACCCTCAACAAGACGCAGTTCCTAAGGAGAAACTTGGGGTCATTCAAGACTACCAGGTGGATGCAAAACGATGAAGGCAGTTACCGCTGTCTTTGATGGGAAGGGATGCAGTTTTTAAAATGATCATGCCCAAATTAATGTATGTCCTATAAAACAAAAATGTAGCATCCCCAAAAGACAGAATCACACGTACTCTAATCTGGAATGGGGGCACACACCGTATAGCGCTGCGATCGTTACATCGGTCGGTATATAATGGTGGTATTGCGCTTCTGGATATTAGGGCAAACTGTTGGGCATCCCAACTGAAGACTATTATGAATGGCTTTACTTAACTCTGCAACAAGACTGGAGAGACTAGGGACGGACCACCACACTTACATACACTATGTCTTTAGTGCATCTAGTATTAGAAGGTTCTAGCACCCTACTCCGACGGTGCTTGAAACCTGGTACGAGGCCACTGGGTTCCTGGGATGGCAGGGAAGATTGACCAAGGAGACACCGCTTGGGCAGGGTGATGTTTTACAGAAGGTCAGCAAGCTATCCGGGTTTCACCAATGGGATATCGTAGACATTTCCATGATAGGTGACATAATAGATATGGGAGGTGTGAAGTCATTCGAGGCCTTTTAGCAAGGTTATCGCTTGAGTCACATGCAAAAATATAGGTTCCTGCGACTGCATCATACTGTACAGGCTGAGAACATAGATTGGTTGTCGATTCTTGATAGCAGCTCCCTGGAGGCTATGATACTGGGAGAAGAGATGACACGTTAAGTGGTCTCCCAAACATCCCGTGTTATTATCAAATACACACCCAACACACTCATTTGACTCCGGGCGACCTGGGAAAGAAACTTAGGATCCATGGAGATGGTGGACTGGGAGGCGGCCATGATACACCCTGAAGAAGTTTGCTTTTAAGTGTAAACTGCGGCTCATCCAGCTGAAAATCCTTCATGGGATTTATTATCATAGGAGCCAGCTTCAGGACTGTCCCAGTAATTTCCCATGTGTGGGAATAATAACATAATAGCTCTTTTAGCTTCATTTCGGACCACCTGTACCATGGACTGTCCTGTCTCTCTGGACAGGATGGCCTACGTATTAAAACATAAATATTTGTACTTGACTGGCCAGCCCAATTTAGTTAGCACTGGTAAATTTTTCTGTGGGGTAACTCTCCTGCAATAGGTTATATCTGCATTGATCTTCTGTTCTCCAATCAAAAACATCAGTCTGTTAAAATGTAATTTTATATGTGAGATTTTGGATTAATAGTATGGGTAGCAATTCCCTGTAATTTCATAATGCAATATCTTGTCAGATCAAATCACAGTTCACCAAGAAAACATAACTCAGCCCCTGGCTACTGTGGCACAAGCGGTGTAGAAATGCATGTTAGGAACAAGAAGTTGCAAACTACATTAAGTTAACCCTGTGGCTATCCGACACGTATACAAACCTCATGACTGCCAAGGAGTTAAACTCTCCCCTGGTTGGATATTTTTCGGGGGAACAAACTCCTTTCTTTTTTGGGGGTGGTGGAAGGGAGTTTGCCTGTGCCTAATCTTTTCTGGGTAGGGCCAATTCGTGAATGAGACATCCTTTCTTATTTCCCGGCCACTTCATAAATGTGTATGTGGCATTACTAGTGCCCCCTGCTTGGAGACCAAAAACACATCTGCGTCATAGCGAGAAGCCAGACGCTGTTTGGATATTTTTTCTCAGCCTAAGAAAAAATCCAAACGTGCCTGGCTCCTTGCTGGGGTACAGCCACACACATCATTGCCCCAGCGAGGAGCCAGATGCTAATTGGAATGTTTTTAGGCTAAGAAAGATTCCAGTAAGCATCTGGTTCCTACCCGAGTCACAGAAACACGTCTCTGCCTTTGTGAGGAGCCGGTTGCAGTTTGGATATTTTCTTAGCTAATAAAAAATCCATTCAGCGTTTTGCTTCTTCTTGGAACACACAAACACACGTCTGTGGCCCAGAGAGGAGCCGGACAATGTCTGGATTTCTTTGTAGTCTAAGAAAATTTCCAAACAGCATCTGGTTCATTGCTAGAGAACAGACGCATTTGTGGCCTATTGAGGAACTGAATGCTGTTTGGATTTTTTTAGACTAAGAAAAAATCATAAAGCATCTGAGGCGTGATGTACTACGATTCCATGCATAGAAAGTGAGTCGCAAATTGTGCAATGACTTGTTGCAAATTAAAGCTGATTTTGCGAACCTAACTCTGTACTATTGGGTCCATTTGCAAAGCCGCCATTTGCAGGGTGTCACAGAACGACCTGCTTAATTGGTGTCCATAAGGCCAGTTGCATTTTGCGACCCTCTGCGATTGGCTGGAAACACAGGGATGGCAAGGGCCAGCAGGCAACTATTCCTGTGTTTCTTTCCTACACAGGAAACAATTTTTATTTAAGCAACCCGAGTTTCTTAAAGGAACGGGTGCTGCTTTTAAAAAGAAAACAGTTTCATTTGCGACAAATTCAGAAGGTGCAGCCAGTAGTCGCCTGGACAACTGCCTAATAGTCTGCCAATCCGATCCCCAAAGTACCCCTTGCCTTTTGCAAATCCTTTGAAAGAGTTGGTAACTGGTCAATGGTTTGCAACCATAATTACAATGTCAAACCATTAATACATATTTAACTTCACTTCCAAATTGTGATTCGGTATGGTTGACAAAACCTATTTTACCAGTCAAAAGATTTTCCAAGCAGTGAAACTGGTTTTGTACATAACCCTGCATGGTTTGAAATAGAAAACTCTCTTAGTATTGTAGCACATGGTCTCTGGCTTCTCGCCGGGACACAGAAATACAAACCTGGGCCTGGGGGGGTCATCTGTCACCTAAAGAAACCTACGAACTCCAGACATTTCTGAATACTAAACATATGGCTTGCATGGGTGCCACCTTTTCTTCTTACCAGGAATTCCCTGAAAAGGTCAAATATTAGTTAAAAAAACTAATTCCCTCACTTTTCTGTGACTGAAAGTTCTGGAACTTCTGGATAACAGTACAATTCCCCCCACCCAGTGTTCTCACACTTCTATCAATAACAAGCATTGGCATAGCCAATAGGTCTCGCCTTTGGGACCTTATGTGTTTAGCCAGAACTTTTGGCTATGTTGTAGAGCATTGTGGCTGCTGTGTATTATGTTGAAAAGTTATATTAAAAAGTGTTAGGCATTCTTGTTACCTTTATACAAACGAAGACGACATTATATACAACTGAAAAACCTAATTAAAACAAGAGTTTAACATAAAAAATTGTTTTTTTGTGCTTGCACTGCTGGCAACTTCTTCCTGCCTGTTCTCGTGCTTATTTGTTATAATTTTTTTTGTTATGGGGGAGCGGGACATAAATAACGGGGGAGTGGAGGTTGGAAAACAGTAATTTAATTAGAACACGAGCAGCGGACGGACACTAGGGGAGAATCAACAGATGCCAGATTCCAAGGGCAGACTGACGTGATGCTTAGGTGGTGCGCTGATGCAAAATGGTGGTGGTGAATGATGTTTGGTGCTCAGGTGGTGACACTATATGGTGTGGATTGGAGGTACGTTGTGGATTGTGGAGTTGTGGAGTTGGTGTGTAATTATGCGGTGTGTATTGGAAATGTGTGGAGTTGAAATGTGTGGCCTGGAACTGTGGTGTTGAGTGAAATTATGCTTAGTGAAATTGTCATGGTGTGGAGTGCATTTATGTTGATTGGTGGTATGTGGTATAGAGTGCATTTATGTGGCGTGTATTTATGTTGCATTGAGTACAGTGCAATTATGTGGCGTGTAATTATGTGGCACTGAGTGGTATTATGTGGAGTGTATTTATGTTGCATTGAGTAGAGTAATTATGTGGCGTGTAATTATGTGGTACTGAGTGGTATGTGGAGTGTATTTATTTTGCATTGAGTAGAGTGTAATTATGTGGCGTGTAACTATGTCGCACTGAGTGGTGTTTTGTGGAGTGTATTTATGTTGCATTGAGTAGAGTGTAATTATGTGGCGTGTAATTATGTGCCACAGTGGTGGTATGTGGAGTGTATTTATGTTGCATTGAATAGAGTGTAATTATGTGACGTGTAATTATGTGGTACTGAATGGAATTATGTTGAGTCTATTTATGTTGCATTGAGTAGAGTGTAAATATGTGGCACTGAGTGGTATTATATGGAGTGTATTTATGTTGTATTGAGTAGAGTGTTATTATGTGGCATGTAATTATGTGGCACTGAGTAGTAATATGTGGAGTGTATTTGTTTCATTGAGGAATGTAATTATGTGGCTTGTAATTATGTGGTACTGAGTGGTATGTGGGATGTATTTGTTGCATTGAGTGTAATTATGTGGTGTGTAACTATGTCACACTGTGTGGTATTGGGTGAAGTGTATTTATGTTGCATTGAGTAGAGTGTAATTGTGATGTGTAATTATGTGGTACTGAGTGGTATTATGTGGAGTGTATTTATGTCGCATTGAATAGAGTAATTGTGACGTGTGATTATGTGGTGCTGAGTGGTATTATGTGGAGTGTATTTATGTTGCATTGAGTAGAGTGTAATTATGTGGCACTGAGTGGTATTATGGGGAGTGTACGTTGTATTCAGTAGAGTGTAATTATGTGGCGTGGTATTTGGAGTGTGTTGCATTTAGTGCAGTGTAATTATGTAGCATATAATTATGTGGCACTGAGTGGTTTTGTGTGGAGTGTATGTTGCATTCAGTAGAGTGTAATTATGTGGCGTGTAAATATGTGGCACTGAGTGGTATTTGGAGTGTATGTTGCATTGAGTGCAGTGTAATTATGTAGCATATAATTATGTGGCACTGTGTGGTATTATGTGGAGTGTATTTATGTTGCATTGAGTAGAGTGTAATTATGTGGCGTGTAATTATGTGGCACTGAGTGGTATTATGGGGAGTGTATGTTGCATTCAGTAGAGTGTAATTATGTGGCACTCAGTGGTATTATTTGGAGTGTATGTTGCATTGAGTGCAGTTTAATTATGTAGCATAGAATTATGTGGCAGTGAGTGGTATTGTGTGGAGTGTATGTTGCATTCAGTAGTGTAATTATGTGGCGTGTAATTATGTGGCACCTCCAGCAAATTTGTAAATGACTCCAAACCTTCATTTTCCTCCATTTTCACAACTAAAATTTCCATGTTTTATTTTTAAATCTTGATTGCCTTGATTTAAGCCTAGATTTCTGCCCAGGATTTTCTCATCAAAACTCATCTGCAGAGTTGGTGTTGTATCATTGTGGAACACAGCTTTGTTTTCACCTGCATTATTTTCAAAGTTCAACATTTGCAGTGGTGATAGGGCACGGAGAAACACAGCAATGTGTGTGCTCTGTGTAAAGAAGAGAGCGAAAGAGAAAGTTCTTGTGAGAAACAGGAGCTGAGAAAGAGAGGTATGTGAGCACGAAAAGGCATACAGTGTAAGGGAAGTTGTATGTGAGAAGTCAAAATAAGTGGGCTTTATGAAGGAAAAGAGCACATGAAAGAAATATACGTTTGTGAGATTAGCATTTAATTGAGAGATGAGGGTGTGTATGCATGTGATTGAGAATGAGGTGGTAAGAGATGTGTGAGACAGAAAAGAGGATCTTTGACAGAAACTTGTGAGGCGAGACTGAAAATATGTGAAGGGAAGATGTGATAAAGGACTGTATGAGGGAATAATGGGATGACAAGGAAGAGTACCGTTTATATGCGTGTTAAGCAAAATGACAATCCCCTCCATGCAAAATGCTGTTGGCTGACTTCGGAAACATAAAAATAAAATGTAATTACTCACCCTTTGCCTTTTTAGGTCTGGTGGTATCCAAGCTCTTTTGATTTTACTAAAATTATATCTGTAATTTAGTTGTAGGGGCTTTCAGCCAGCCTTCTTCATTCATTGTCCTGTTGTGTCATTAGAATGTTTCTTCCACCTATAAGAACCTGCAGCATATTGCATTTTATCAGCCACTGCTAACTTCACTCTAAGTGACTGCATCCTGCTCTTTCAGAAAGAACACATCCGCACAGAAAGTAGTTTCCTTCAGTGCCAGACATTTTTATGGCAGAATGTGCTTTTTCAGAGCAAAATATTTTTGCTTTTAGCCACTTTTTAATAATATTTGCGAGGGGCAGTCCCCTCATTCAACAATTTATTTGTAGAAACTCCATAACAAAACCAAATAAGCATTGGCAAAGCTAAAAGGCTGGCATTCAAAGCAGACATATTGGCTCTACCAATACTTGTTTTCCTTTTAGGCAATTAAGGGTTAAACAGTTGAGCGGGTAAGAAGGTAGAAATAGCCTTTTACATGTAGAGGGGAGCATCATACTGCTAATGGGCTAACAATAACACTCCCTGGAAAAACAAACCTGCATGCTACATAGTCCTTATTTACCAGAACAATGCAAGTAGCAGAAGCTGAATGTGGCAGAAAAAACAACACAAATCTAAAACACAATGTGCTCGCACCCATCTTCCTGAGCCCATTTCTGGGCTAGGGGTTGGTATGATTTAGGTAGAGCTGCACAGTGCAGCTCTAACTAAATAATTGGTTAGTCAGTGGCTTTAGTGCCTCTTGTCAGTAGTCTGTAAAATGCTCCTTGGCCAGTATGCCTTTGCTGATTTGTGTCTATAGCAAGGTTACATCAAAGAACTAGTTAGTAACTGCCATATTACGATCTTCATTTATGTCTATTTTTACTGTTCCCGTTTTTGGGGTCCTAGGAAATTGCAAAAAAAACAACTATATATATTCGCTCTGAGCAGTGACACAGCTGCGTGTCCTTGTGCAGGTGCAGACGAAATCACACGGCTTTGCACAAAAATGCCGACGTCGACGCCACTCGTGACACATGGCCTGATGTCTCAGTACAGTGTGTCTTTGTCCCAGTCAGGCTATAGATCTGCAAAGTGTCCACCTCGCAATGTATCTACAGTTACAGTGCCATAATTGGATGACTGTCTATGATGATGCCTAGTAAGTTTGTGTAATATCGTCACTTTATGGAACTACTGAAACTGACCTTCCAAGTTTAAACAAACATTGGCAACGCCAATAGGCCCATTCTTTGTGACCAATTAGCAATGCAACGGTTTTTAGCCACGCTAAACTCCTCGATTCGGTGCAGCGTGGCTAAAGTTAAAAAGTTAAAAAAAAAACCTTTGACAACGCCGCCTGAGACAATTTGTAGCCGCATGCACCACTTATGAGCATGCCTACAGGACGACTCATGCGTTTTTTTTCCTTTGAAAGTACCGATCCGAATTGGATCGGTAACTAAGTAACTAAATCAAACTAAAATGTACAAAAGCTTCGTAAAAAAAAAAAAAGTCAGGCAAGATGCAACACGGAGGGTGCGGGTGCTGGGAAACAATGGGGAGAAGCACTCGGGCAAGTGCAACAGGGAGGGGAGCCGGTGACAGAGAGCAACGCCAGGGAAGATAAATACAAGAGGGCCAGCTCAAAAATACACGCACTCTCAGTGCTCCACGTGAGAAAAAACAAGAGAGGCAGGCAGGAAATGGAGGGAGACGGCGAACAAACAACAAGTAACCTGAAGCTGGAATGCAGCCAGCCCACCATCTGGCACACTGCGCGCCAATGCCCTGCTAATTAAACACAGCTGGCACACGGCAGGGCTGCTGCGCGCTCACGAGGACCCTAGGCCACAACAAAGAGAAGGCGGGATATGCCCCCGCTTTTGGCCAATTGCGTGCTGTCTTTATTAAAAAGACGCATGCAAAGGCCAATAGCAGGTGGAGAAAACAAAAGCGCACGAGCGTGTGTTCCAAACTTTAAAGCCCTTACTAAAAGTCTCGCAGAGCAGCGCATGCGCGCTGGCTCAGTCGAGACCTAAAAACGGCACTGATCATGTGTGGTTGGGCCTGTTTTAACTGACAGGAACAGTCCAAATCTCTGAGTGGTTGAAGTCAATATAGTCTTCTCATGGTCGCTATTTTAGCCACTACCTGCCCCTTTAATAGGCTTCCCACACATGTGGGGTACTGTTTTTTATCAGGAGAAGTGTTGGAACATTAGATCATACTTGCCTAACGTTCTGGAGTTGTCTGACACAGAAAAATGAAGAAATTATGATTTTGTTCTTTTACCTATGTTTTCACTTTTGCAGGGATTTATGGATGATAAAATGTGTTGGAATTCACGCAAACAGCATCACAGTAGATTTCCGTGTCTCTAGTTTTCAGAAATGTCTGGGTTTGGTAGGTTCCACTGGGTGAGGGCTGACTAATCCAAATACGTCAAACATCCCCCATGGACTCTCCAGCCATCAAGAATATTCCTTGGAGGGATTCAAGTCATGGGATACCATTTGTATCTCTAGGTTGAGAGATGTTATGTCTGGTACAATGCTAAATTCCTTTGCTGATTTCCAAGGGGAGTACGATTTGCATCACAGTAAATTTTTCAGTTATCTACACTTCTGACACAACCTTATATCTTATATAGCGGACTTCGAAGAAATACCAAGCTACTCCGCTTTAGAGGCCAAAATTCTACTAGACCAACTACCTGTCCACAAAATATCTCAATTTTGCCCCTCACTAATGGTCAACTTTGACCATTTGCAAGAGGTGTGGGCCAGAGACCTGGGACACCAAACGGATGACAATTGGAGAGAGGCACGAGCCTCTCCCTGAGAAACTAATTGCTTTGCAGTTTAGAATCATCGAACTGAAGTATTTGCATAGAGTCTACTATAGGCAAGAAAGCCTATGGAAGATGTGTTGATAACTTTGCCAAATTGTCTAAGATGTGGGGCTCTGGAGGGAGATCTGGTTCACCTCATCTGGGTTTGCGAACAATTGCTACCCTTTTGTCAGGGGTTGCTTGTGTGCTTGGGGTGGGTCCTGGGATGGAAATCTACCCAGGTAGCCCAAAATTCAAACTTCACGTAACAACCGATAATGATCGCAATATATATTATACAGCTTTGATGTGGTTGGGACTAGTTGTGGCTAAGTGGGACATTGCTAAAGATATGGAAAAGCACAGACCCTACGTCCTTGGAAGGATGGAAGAAGCTTTTAGACCAGTGTATGAGCTTGGAGAGTCACATTTATGCAGCCAGAGGGTGCCTGCAGAAACCTAAAATATGGGTTGTGTGTTGTCAATACAGGGGAATCCTTGAGCTGCTTGCAGATTCATCGAAAACTCCGGATGATGACATACAGGCATATAGAGGGTATGTGCATGTCGAAGAAACAGGAGGTGGACGGTTGAGGGGTTAGTGGTGATTGGTTTGGGTTTTTCTTATGTGATCACTTGGCTGTTTCTTCGGTTGACAACATACAGTTTCATTATGAAGTCAACTAGAAAGGAATACTTATATTTTATACTTTTAATATAGTCCTGGGCTTGATTTCTGACATCAAACAAACAGTGCACCATAAGCAGGGATTCTGCCACAATTTCATCATCTGTGCTAATGTTATGTAATTGTTTTTTTGTAGATTACATTTCATAGGAAAATATTTGGTATTCTTGGACAAAAGATATTCAGCGTAACGTTTCTGAGGTTAGCGTTCCAGGATGTATGGTTGTCCATTTCAGCAATACAAAAAAATATTGAGCAAATTTGTTGAAAATATCAAAATATCTCCACAATTTTCAGTCTTCAGGCTGCACTGAGATATTGGTGCAGGGTCTGCACCAATACATAGGTCTGAATCTGCTGGAAAAAAAACATATTCTTTGTATGGGTGCATAAAGATATGGGTGCATAAAAAACCGAAACGATGCTTGTATTAAAACATCCTAACGTTGATTTTTTTTTTAAAGAACTCTGGCACAGAGAAGTGCAAACACCCCAGCAGTGAAAGTGTTAAGAAACAGCACCATAAAGTTGCCAGACTAATGTAAAATGTAGAGAAACATGTAATAAGCAACTTGGTTAACATTCGATTAATGGAACCTAAGCTATGAATGTTTAATATTTTGGAATAACATAGTCCTGCTGTCCCTTTCTTCTGAGGCTTGTAATTCCCCATTTGATACTGGAGGTGACATTCAAATGCAGCCTACGCTAGTCCCCACGCAACAAAGTATAACTTACGATTCAACTTCAACAGTGTTAAACGCTAGGTTTGTGTTTATGTAAGACCCCAACAGGCCTGCTAGACTTGGCACAGTCTTACTCAACCAGGTGACAGCCAGCAAGTGCAGGAGGACTGGGGTGCGTCTCTATGGGCTCAGGATGCTGAGGGTGCACGACCTTCCCTGGTCATTCCTATATGACACGTCAGGCCTCTGTCAGTCTTCTGACGGTCGGCATTGGTGTTGGACGTGCACCTTCCTGGCTCATCGGTAAGTTTTCCTCATTGCAGCAGGTGCAAGACGATCCAGGGCAACATCCCTGGCTCAACGGTGGCACACTCTTGCCACATAAGGGGTCAGCGATTTCCTCCGCACAAGGGCCATGGTTCTTACATCACGATGACTCCAACCTGGCATACCGTGGTCGCCAGTTGGCTCTGCATAAGAGTGAGGACCCATACTTCACGGTGACCCCCACTGAGCATACAGGGGTCGTGACTGGCTCTGCAAAATGGTGACATCCTTACTTCACAGTGGCCCCCACTTGGCATAAGGGGGACACTGACTGGCTCTGAACAAAGGCAACAACCCTTACTTCACCATAGCCCCCTCCTGGCACAAGGGGGTCTCTGGCTTTGCCTGTGTAGGAGTCCTGACCAGGCATCTTACACCGTTCACCCGGATCCAAATGGTAGGATCCCCACTTGGTCTTGCTCCCTCCAGGTGCTCTCCTTCCCGAAGATAGGCAGAAGGCTGGTGATTCAGGCCCAGGGCAAGTGGTCTTGACTTCCTGGGTGATGGCCTCTCACCCAGCAGGGAGGCTAGCAGACCTTGGTCGCTAGCCCTGGTTTCAGCATCTAGACGTTGTGGTGATCCTCTCTCCTGTTTAACAGTGCTGTTGTACAAAGTGTAAGACTTATGCTCCTTCCTTTATAGTCCAAAGTCAGACACAAATGTGATTTAGTGTCTGAGACATTGAAATTTGGGTTGTGGGTGTCCGCTCCTTTGAAATACTATCTCCTATGCACTGACCTTTGTCAAAGGGACAGTCTGTCACAGTAGGAATGGCTCCAGTCTGATTGGCGCACAACATAGGTTCATCACACCTGGCTTTCAGCTTCCACTGAAATGTGCCTCATAAAGATTAAAAGGCCTAAGCATTCCTCTCTATTAGGATTCCCTGGTCAACAATACCGATTTTATCATTCTCACCATATTATCCACAATGAGCCCAGGCCCCTATTGACCAATAACTCCTAGAATCAAGAGATCTTTGATGTGCTCTTAAGATGGTCTGCTGCCCTTCCTTCGGTGTGTGCTCCCTTCCCAACCTTGGGAATGTCAGCTATATACATCTCTTGTCTTGGAGTTGCAGTCCTCACCTCCACTAGGGCCTGGGCTTCAAAAATTGAACCGACATGCCTCCATCTTATGCACCATACACAGGCACGCACATGCAAGTATCACGCTCTGTCTGGTGTTACACACAGTCCTTGCAGGCCAAGGGTGGGTTAAATACACAGTGATGGAACTTTACAAGAGCGGGCCAGTATGTCCCACTCCAGTGACACAAATACAAAGGCCTGGCCATCACTTCTCATTAATACTGAACACAAAAAGGGTATGCTGCCACTACCGTGCTTGTGTCACTTAACTCCAGGTAATGTCAGTAGCCCTCTACCCTCATGAGGGTAGCGCTTGGTGCACCCCTCCTGTTCTAACAAGATCACATTCCCATGAGAAAGACCTAGGTCATAGTGCATAAGCATGATCCGTGTCTGCCTTTGACCAAAAATCACCATGGGTCCTGATATCTGTCAGCTGGGGCACTCAGGGCGTGGGTGCATGTCCGTCACAATGCAGGGGACTTTTACATCCCAGCAGCATCCATGTATGTTTGTTGTTGGTTTCCTTTAAAAAACATTTATGCAATGGTTCCTTTGAGACTGAGGGAAGACGTTATCCGTGTTTAAAACCGAATCATAGGAGCATATTCCCTTAAAGACACACATGGATCAGTATGTCCAAACGCTACAAATGTGCAAGATAAATTGCTATACCACTGTGCTCAAGGGTATGTTGAAGTTGTGTACTGATAAACTTCCAAATACCTCAACAGGAAGTATATATTAGTAGTGAACTATACTTAGAGTTAGAATGTTTTTCTTATATTAAATTGGATTTTCCTTCTAGCTTTAACCTTTTTGCACTTGAAGTTTTTTGCACAGGTCTGCAGAACCATGGCAGGAACTTTTGTCCTAGATCTGCAGATCCTATTTTGGATTATTTTTTTAATATAAAAGGGAATGGTATTGCCGGTCTGGTCATAGACCAGACCCTGTGACCAGCTGCCATTGCCCAGGCCATACGCAGCAGGGTTGGCCTCCAGAGGAGGCTTGGGCAAAGGGCTTCGCCCACCCAATGCAATACTTATTTATGACCTCACAATTTGTATGCCAATAAATAACACCTGAAAGCAAAATGTAATTAAAGAACAATACAGTCACCAATTAATGATACTGCATTCATAGTCATCTCTCTCAAAGTGATAAGAGTAATTTGATGTGTAATTTCCTCTATAAGATGATTTACAACATGTGTAATTGCTCCTGTTTCATTAAGAGTGAACTCATGCATTTGGTGTGTGAGTTATGGTCCCATGAGGAACAGGGTCAAGACGATTTGCATATGGCTGGATCCAAACTCGGGTGGCGTAGTGAGCAAAAGAACAACAGATTTAACCCAGATCTGTTGACTGGGGGTGAATGCTTGATTCATTCCTCATTCCATCCATCCCTTGTTGTCGCAACACAGGATTTTAAGAGAGGCAGAAATTATAACTGCCTGTAAACCATGTTGTTTTTCCCTCTTCTCTTGGGCACATTGAGTGACAATATACTGTGTATTTGTTCCATGATCAATTTGCTAGGGTGATCTTAAACCCCTTAGAGGCCCCCACAAGGCATTATAATTATTGTTTTTTGTTACTGTTATGGCTTTTTTCCTTTCTTTTACTTTCTAACTCTGCCTTTTTATTCTGATAATCATTTTATGTTGTTGTCTGATCCTACAGCCCCGTACACCATTGGCTGAATTGGCAGTATCACATTGTAGTGCTGACCATAGATAGACTGTGTGAAAAGAACGAAGAAACAATTGCCTATTTGTTGACTTTGGCACCATTAAAAAATGCATTAGCCTATGTGCGATGTCAAGGTTAACTTACTACTCCATGACAGATAATAAACCTTCATGGGTGGACTGGTAGGAGATCCACAGCCTTACCAACCTGCAGGTGTTGTAATACAACAAATATGTAAAGTAGCATTGGTGCTAATTATGAGCACTGCTGCCTTGTCAGCAAATGCAGATGAGAATCAAAGGTGTGGAGCCAGTGGTGCTCCAAACCTATTTCAAGAAGGCGAGCCTCCAACTTCACCAAATGCCCTTTAAGAACTGCATGCCATTCTGTTCAAAGCACGTGAATTATAAACCCACTGCTGGGGTGTTTGTTCACCTCAGTGCCAGAGATTTTTTTAAAAAAATCGTTATTAGGTTGCTCAAGTACATGTACCTATTTAGTCTCTTTGTGCACCCCTAAAGACTGTGCTTTTTCAGGGCTATCTCTTGGTGCAAATCACATACTTGTATTTCACTACAGCCCGAACATATAAAAATATGCATATATTTTCAATAGTGAATATTTTGTTGCATTTCTCAAATGGACAAATCCCAGAATGCTTACTTTGCCTTAAAAACCTGGAGTCTGACAAAACCAAAAATGTGTGGATTTTCCTAAGGAATGTAGTCTACACAATCATTTATGTAAAATTAGCACAGATCATAGAATTGCAGCAGATATACCATTTATGGGGAACTGTTCACTTGAGGACAGATTTCTCAAAAGTATTTGGAGAGTATAAAACTATGTATTTTCGAATTATGTAGGAACTAAGAATTGTTGGTGCGAGCCAGACCTCCCTCGCCCAGAGTGGCTGCTCAAGAGAACACTCCGAACATGACATTTGTCAATGTTTAACATTTTTTTCAAAACACGGTAGTTCCTCCTGTTTCCTTCTTACTGGAACATTTCCCTGCCAAGGCTTGACCCCAATCTTTGTTCCTCCAGGGATCTTTATCAGGGGCTACCAGACATGTTTGTTTTTGTTCTGTCTGTTCAGAGCACCCATAGGCAAAACACTGGGTATATTGTCACTGGGTTTCTTATCCTCAGAAAAAACCCAAATAGCGTCCGGGCTCCTAGCTCGAGTGCAGACAGGTGTCCATCTACATCCCAGCTAGGAGTCGGGTGCTGTTTGGATTTTTCTGTTTAGATCAGAAAAAAAATCAAACAGCATTCAGACTTGTGTGTCTTCACCCCAGAAAGGAGCAAGACACTGTTTGATTTTTTCCTTAGGATAAGAAATTAAACAAATGGCATCTGACTCCATGCTGGTGTGCAAAACGTTGTGTCTGTACCCCAGAAAGTAGTCAGACACTGTTTGATTTTATTTTCCTAGGCTAAAGAAAATCCAAGTAGTGTCTGGCTCCTTTCTGAGGCACAGACATGCAGCTTCTTGCCCTCCCAATACTTCTCTTGGACAGAGAAGCACTGTTAGACAAAGAAGCTGTCTGAAACTAAATCGGGATGTGGGGATTGGAAGGGTAGGGTCTTCGGAACAATCCTTGTCCAAACCTTTCCTATCCCCACTTCCTGGTTTCCTGGTTTGTTTTTGTGTTGGTGATGGGTAAGGGTGGTGAGAGACACAATGGTAGGAGCTGGGCTACTTCTCCTGCCCTCACTCCCACCCTCTTTCCTCTCACAAACAGAAAAAGGGGGCCTCAAGCTGGTGGGCGTGGCTAGGGAGGAGCTGACTGTAGTAATGGCTGCCTTCAGCCCCTCCATTGCTCTCTGCACCAGAGGAATCCTTGAGGAACCAGAGCGGGGCTATGGAAAATGCATGTTAATGAGGCACCCCGAAATTGAACACGGAGCTGTCTCATTAAGATGTTTGTCAGTGTCAAGAAATGATCAGGGCCCGGCAGACTTCTTCCACTCACCCCTAGACAGATAAGGATGTTAACTACCATCGTGGCAAAAACAAAATGTATGAACAGGGGGCGGAGGGAACTTTTTCCTCCATTGATGCAAATATATGGCATATACGCATCCTGTGGATTCCCTTTAATTACGTGTATGTACGAAAGTAGGTCAGTGAAAGGGTTAAAATATCTCCAAAAGCATTCTCCAATGCTGGAGAAGAAAAGATTGCTTACCTGTCGCTACACTTATACATAATATTTATCTTTCATAGATTCACATGTCCTCTGTCTCCTCATCCATGAGGTGAATATTTAACATTGGCACACGTGCTTTAGAATCATTGGCTGAGACAGACAGATCCTGACGGAAATATATAGACTACAATATAAAAAGTTCTTCTTTTACTACTGATATGTGAAGTGTACTGGGGTTCCCAGCCTGATGACCGGTAATATTTAAAGCATGTGAATCTGTGCAAGCTACCAGTACTCGTGAATTGTAGTTATTAGTAAATAGCTATTTCTTGCCTTGACAGGTTGATCTTTTGAAACCCATGTGGATCTCAAGTCTTTGTGCAAGGTTCATCGAAAGCTCCTCAGGGTGTACATCGGGATTGGGAACAACTGCTTCCCTATAGTGTCACCATTTAAATATGGTTGTGGTCTAATGACACGCATCGCTTACATATTAGTAATTCTGTCAACAATATTTCCATCTAGTGATGCACTTGAGAGCAAACCTGCGTTTCTCAGACAGTTGTGAATGTGATGCTTTTGTACATGCTCTTAGGAGTTGGTATGGAACCCTTCCACACTCGAGTGATACTGATGTTTCTATCAATGCAGGCACCAGCATCTTTAGATCTACTGAAGTTGCATGTGTTACCATCACAGTTAGCAGAGGCGTTGATGGGATCTTCCCAATTTGCTGTCCAGGACTGCAGAAGAACGACAGACCCTCTTTCTGTTCCTCATCCCTCCATAGATGTCCCCAAGTGTTCCCGACTGGAAATTAAAATTGATTTCTGGCATTTTGCAGTCATAAGAATACATATAGGGCATTTGATCCAAATATGTTTAGAGTAATTTTCCAAAGACATCCTGACTGACAATTCGTTGCCTGCAAAATTTGATGTCTTGATTTCAATACATACTACACGATTTACAGCCAGAGCCCTAAACCGCCATGTGGCCTGATTTTCATTATGAAACACATGTGGCTGTAATTTTCAACAATGAAATGACCTCAGGATAGATATAAATTTATGGGCTGGGTTCAGGGATGTAAAATGCTTTAGGGAAGGGAAACATTGATGATGTGGTGCTGGGCTGCATGGCTCGTATGCATGACCGCTCTAAAGGTATTTTAAAATGCCCCGTTGGCAAGTTAACCTGAGGTGATGAACTGCAAGCTATAGCAGGGCATTTCCAAGTTTTTCAGACATTTGACTGTGGAAGGCTTGGACAACGTGGAGGGCGTTTTGTAAGTTATTTAATTTGTTTGAATGACTTGATAAGGTGTTGGCTAAAATGGCCAAAAAAATGTGAGTAAAGAATGAAACATGTCAGTCTCAAGAGTCGAGGTAAGCGGAGATGACGGGGGTTCATTGCAGGCTTCACTTCTTTGAATTTATGCTGTTTTATTGTCAACGTGATTTGTGATCGGATCCTCCTGGCCAGGATTTCGTCTACTGTAAATATCATCTCCAAAATATTGTGTGCAAAAATATCGCCCATTTGGGTTAATTTTAGAAAATCTACACCCAGTGAACCGATATTTTTGTAAATGATATTTAGGACACAATATTTTGCCAGTTGATATTTTTGCGCAGGATATTCCGACACACCCGTTCACATTGACATGCCTTGTTTTTATTTTGAAGAACGTAGCACTGACTTCTACTTTCCAGAATGTTGCCACTGATGGATCAGACCTGGCTTCAGAAGTCTAACTATGTCTTTCATTTCTGTTCACGGTTCATAGTCTGGAGACGGTTATGAAGAGTTCACACCTATTGATCAGAAGGCTCTCCTGCAGCAGTGCTACACAAGCAAGGCCTCCACCTCCAGCATGCAGCACAGTGCAAGGAAACTGGAAGCTGTAAGTTTTGAGTAGCACAAGTGCTCACAGCCACTGTATTCAACTGCTCTGCTCCACCTAGCAATCTGAATACTCTTTGTATTACTACATGGAAACAGTTTTTGGATTTGCTAGGTAATTGCTGAATTTCTGTAGCATTGCAAAACTGCAAAGCTAGTTATGGAGAATTAGTGGGTTTGGAACCTGGAGTTTCATGGAGTTACTTTGATTGGACATGCTAGCTTTGAAAGTATGGAAGAATGAAGTGTTTACAGTCAGAGAGAAAATGCTGGTGATGTATGACTGTAGTGACATTTGGCAATTGCTTTGGTTATTACTCTTGGCCACTAATTTCCATTCGTTCTGATGTCAAAAACAGGCTTCATAGTGCTTGAGATCTCGAAGAGATATGCTGGTCTTATGGTGTCCTGAAAAGTCCTTCACCTCCTTCAACTAGATGTGAAACCCAAATCTGATTTAAATACAAAACACACAGGTAGTACATAGACTTCCCAAAGTCACAGAGCCTCACAATTTGTGGTATCCGGCTGAGAATAAACCAACTGTTTACAAAGTGATCATCAGCCATAAAACAATACAATTGCATAACATCTACGTACACAGGTGCATACATTTAAGAGCACGTAATTAATGTAATACTGTTGGAGGAAAACAACATCTGGTTCAGCTGGGTATACGAGAAACAAAACTGAGGGGTAGGATTGGCCGCAGATAATTGGCAAAAAGTTTATGATCTATGGCTGTAAATCCCGTTGAGTATAACACTCAAATGTGGTAGAAACCACGGTGAAAGCCCCCATATTTTTTTCCAACCCAAAATTCTCAGGAAAACATACTTCTGGAGAGCTGTGCAGTACGAGTCTCTACAGAAGCCCTCCAGCAATTGTACCCTGGTTCGAGAGAAAGTTTGATTTCTCTACACAATGGCTTTCCTGTTGAGGCTGACTGATATATCTTTGCCTATGGGTTCTAAAGATGGCTGCTCTTTGTGCCTGCAGAGTTAAATATTGGAACATTGTGCAACTATGCAAAGCTTAACAGACCATTTCAGTTAACTTATGAAAATGTCCATCTAAGAATAGGCCTTTTCTTGTATTAAAAATCAAAGCTCCATACTATGTTAGTGACTTGACGTTCATGGCATTTACAGAGGATGTCATCGTGAAACTCTGTGGAGTCAGCATTTGGGCCATATATGTTTATAGATGTGATCACTTCTATATGCAATCAGCTAGTTACTATAATATATATGCCCTGACTATCTGCGAAACACCTTTGTGTCTGGAATCTCAAGTTCCTAAGAATTAATATCACAACTCCTCTGGAACATGAGAAACATTTTTAGGAACCACATACAATGGCAAAGTAAGTATGAATCATGAGATAAGGTGAACATGTGTCTCCTGTAATATAGCCGCATGTGTTTTGTGTCTGTGACGATACACCAGGGGTTGTCTCACGTTCCTAGGGTTAAGTCCCCAAACATTCCAGATTAGTAAATTAAAGGTTGAACGTGTCACTATCACCTTGAGAAATCATAACGAGGAAGTATGTATCGATAATCTGTGTCTGTCTGCTTGATAAAGATGGCTATAACATCTGCATGTCCCAAGGCACACATATTCAGTTCTTAGATTGGAATTTGATTTCTCCAACCCCCCAACCTACAGCGGCTCCAATTGCTGATGAGCGAGCCTTTCAAAGAAAAAATGAGACATAATGAATACTCTCCAACTACAAAAATATAGAACAGTGGACTCTACGCTTTGCTTAAGAAGGCATAGTCACACAGCATGTGCAGGAGCTCAGCACAGCAGCTGAGCTTACAACCACCAGCTTATATTATAGTTGATGCCTTTGTCATGTATGGCGACTAAAGGCCATGGGAAGGACAATCTCACATGCTCCAGTATTTAATTGCAAATTCCTTGAGTCAGGCCATTAGGAAACTCTAAGGAAATACGAGTCATGAACATTAAAGATTGCCACTTGGATGCTACAGTGTAGCAAAAAGGCAGCACTCGCCTCTTATGCCATTGTTAGACCTGGCATCCGTAGCGTGGTTTCCCCTGTCTTTCTGCCTCTACCTACTGTATTTCTGACTGTGTGCTGGACTTCGTTTTTGCTGGTTTAGGTACACTGGGTACTTTACCACTGCTGATCAGTGCTAAAGTGCAAGTGCTCCCTGGGTAAATTGTGATTATGATTGGTTATCCATGATTGGCATATTTGATTTACTGGTAAGTCCCTAGCACAGTGCACTATGTATGCCCAGGACATGTAAATCAAATTCTACTAGTGGGCCTCCAGCACTGGTTGTGCCACCCACATGAGTAGCCATGTAAACATGTCTCAGGCCTGCCATTGCAGCGTCTGTGAGTGCAGTTTCAAAATTTTAAGTTTAAAGTGTACCCACTTTCCAGGCCCTAACCTTCCCTTTTACTAACTGTAAGACACCCCTAAGGTAGGCCAAGGTTATCCCCATGGGCAGGGTGCAGTGTATGTGAAAGGTAGGAAATGTACTGGTGTGTTTTACATGTCCTGATGCCAATTTCATGTTTCACTATTGCAAGGACTAGCTCTCCCATAGGCTATCATTAAAGCTGCCTTGTAACATCTTACAAGTGTAACTTTCAATTGGGAACAGGTAGGGATTTGTAATTTAGGTTCCCTGAACTCAGAATTTGAAAATACAACTTTTAGTGAAGATAGTTTTTAAATTTTGTGTTTGAAAATGCCACTTTTAGAAAGTGGACATTTTCTTGCTTTACCATTCTGTGTGCCTCTGCCTGCTTGTGGAATCAACGTCTGGTTTAGACTGACGGGGGCTGTTTGTGCATTCCTCCAGACACTCACACAAAGGGAGCTGAGGTGTACCCTGCATATCCTGATGGGATGTCCTGAGCTAGAGTGATGGGAGGAGTTGTCACTGACACCTGAATAGGGCTGTGTCTGCCTTTCAGAATGCTGTCTCCACCCCCTGTAGTGTGGCTGGACCAGGGAGGATAGAACTGGTTCTAGTAAGCAAGATAGACTTTCTTTGAAACCTGCACACTTTAAATGCTGAAAGTAGTATAAGTAATGGGGCCCTGACCTCAGAACTTTAGAACTCTTCTGGACTAGGAGGAACCTCTGCCAAGGAGAAGAGAAGAGCTGTGAGGAAGAGTATTGCCCCTTTGCTGGGTTGGCCTGCAGTTGCTGCTTCTGCTTTGGAAAGGACAAAGACTGAACTTTGCTGTGTATCCTGCTTGAGAAGATTCTACAAGGGCTTGAGGTAGAGCTTGCCTCCTGTTAAGAAGTCTCAGGGATACAAAGACTTCACCTGCAGCATCCTTGAACCCCACTGCTGGGAGTTCTGACCTGCCTTTTGGTGCCAACCCCAGTTCTGGGACCTTTGAGGTGGTTTTGCTGCTCCTGTTGCTGAAAATCCATGCATCAGCCTTCCAGTGCTGTTTTTCCTGCCACAAACTGCCGTGCGGTTGAAAAAACAACTCAAACAAGCTCATCGCTGTGGTGCAGCTGAAATTATCGATGCAGTGCCTGTCAGTCGCCAAGGAAACCACCGCAGCCCAAGTCCTGAGCGCGGAGTCGCCGAAGTCCGAATCTCCCTCTTCGACTCAGATGCAGGCCCTTCTGTGCGCCTGGAAAAATTGACGCATCACCTGCCTGCGACTGCAGAAATCAACCCGTAGTGCCTGGATTTTCTCACACATCGCACCTGTGTGACACATCTACATCGAAGCTGGGCTTTCAGTAAGAAACGGACGCATCACCTCCTCTTGCAGTAAGAAACGGACACATCACCTCCTCTCCAGTAAGGAACCAACGCATCACCTCCCCAACGTGGCAATAAGGAACCGACTCATCACCTTCACTGCGCCTGTAATTTTTATGCATCCAAGGTACTTTGTGCTAAACGTTTTCTCTCTGTTACTGTATGAGTGCACAAATGCTTTACACATTGCCTCTGTAGTTTAGCCTGACTGCACTGTGCCAAGCTACCAGAGGGTGAGCACAGGCCAAACATAGGTGTGTACTTTACTCATCCTGACTAGAAGGAAGGGTCCCTACTTGGACAGGGTGACTACCACTGCCAACTAGAGACCCCCATTTCTAACTCTTGTCCTAGCATCAACATATAAAGTAAATATAGAACACGAAGCACTAGGAGGAGCAGTGTCACGTTGGTCTTTGTCACTCATCCTAGAGGTGTGCAGTGAATGGCTTTCTACTGAAGAGTTTGGTTTATCTTTTCATGGTATGTTTTGTATCTATGAACTTTGTTGCAGCCTCAGGTGTTAAGACCAAATGGGTTTCCCCATTGCATTTCACATGAAGTCTTGCCATTCGAGCATTTCGTATTTCAGCTCTAGTTGTGAACATTTATTCTGATGGATGCTTCCAACTGCAGATTCCTCACCTTAGGATATTTTCCAAGCACCAGAGTGAATCTGGAGGTTTTTTCTTAGCAGTGCTCCAGCGTGCCGCTATGTGGTGTCATGCAGCTTTGCGTTGGCTTCAAACTGCCCCTGAAGTGACGGTGCACAGCTCCATATAATCACCACCCCTGCCCACTGCTGTCAATTTCTTTCTTTCTGCAACTTCCGACATGGATCCAGAGCTGTGCTCTTGATTTTGTCAAATTTTTAACGACTTCTAAAATACTTTTACAGTGTGCTAGGTAATATTGTCCCCACCGAAAACAACAGGTTTCAACCCATCCCATGACTGCAGGAAAAAAATGTTGGCCATGGAATCGCTCAAGGTGTGTTTTTGATGTCTGGGCTTAGGACACAACTCTAAGTCGTGTGGCAAGTGTCTTGTGCACCCGAAGGCAATCCATGACTGGGAGGTGAAGTGGTATGTCACCAAACACAAGAAAATGTTGTGGTTTTTGCGCAAGTATCACAAAATGTGAGAGGTGCCCTAACAAACTTAGGGGATAGGGTCAGTTGAAAATAGACAAAATGGTGTATCCCATGTACATCTTGAATTCCCTTGCACACTAACCTCTTTCCTGTTCACTTCTCAACCATGCACACACTAATTTACTGAACCCATTCATATGTGACAATGTTTCATTTTATTACAGTAATGATAATATAAAAATACTATTGGAGTCTTAAAAACAATGTTATTACAATTGAAAATGGGCTCTAGTCTTTTCTGGTATTCGCCACCAAATTCTATTATCTGTATACATACAATTCATACATCAATACATATAGATTAAGAACACATTAAGTCATAAAAAAATCACATAAAAAATACATATTCAAATCTGTCCTATAGCCACCCAAATATAAAAGCATGTATTTGTCGACGCAGCGTTTTGGTGGATGGTATTCAATAAAAACCACCTTCTTCAGGACTCTAACTTTGTGACAACAATCATCTATTGAGAAATGTATAAAACATAATTACAATTATTTATAAATAACATTAATCGCATATAAAGAGTCCAGTTTTCATTAAAACATTCATTCACTGGGACATTTGTTCACTCCTGCTACTCCACACTCATTCTATTTATTATAAAATAAATTCCAATCCTTAAACGAATGGACTAAAATCTTATGTACATTTTTAATGATAGTAGTATTTGCTTACAACTCACTACTATTCATCCCGTAGCTCTCTTTTATTGTCTGCTGCTATTGTTTTATTTACCTTGTAGATGTGGGGTCTATTTTTGTATTCATTTATGACGACCTCTCAAATAATCTATTTGGATACCTGCTTGATTGTTATCCACAGAAAGCACATAGATACCAAAAGCAACTTCTGGGATGTGTTGCACTCCTAGAATACAAAAACATGATGACTCTGTTTACTCAAATTTAGTTTACCACCACATATCTAATACATCAATCTTAGAAATGGCCCCTTACCTTCCTAAAGAGGATTTCTTTACACCCTCAGAGTTCTTCCGTGTTCCTTAAACATCCACTTTCAATATATTGTATAGATGTACTCTGTGGGATAAAATCCAGAATACTCATCAAAAAACTAATCCGGGATCCCACTTCTCTCATATCTTAATGGGACCTGGCTCTAAACTACTTGCTCTTACCTATTTAATTAATACCCTCCCACTGTTCTCATTTCTCTGTCTGAAGATCAATTGTGCTTTTATTCTTCAGTTTTTTCCACCAATTTAATTTCTCTGTTTATACTAAGAGCAATGTTCTAAACTTCTAATAAAGGATGGAGAAAAAATAATGTATTTCAATTACTTTGTTTTCATTCATATTATAGTACAGATGCAGTGGTTCTATTAATTACTTACTACTCAAATTCCCCATAGTGATTAACAGATATTATTCTGATTTGGTGCACATTCCTATCTACTCAGAGCTAGGGAGCCCCAATCCCCTCTGTTATGGTGTTATAAAGTCCACTTTCCGAACTTCTCTGAGCATAGGGGGCCAAGTGCCCTCTGTCTCAATGTGGATTTTCATTTATCCAGTCCCTCGATAACTCGTTACAAAGTGTTCACATTCAATACGTCTCGGTCCACCATGCCCCGCCACACCTTGTTGTTGCTCTAAGTCCTCGCATAAAACACTATTGCGCTTACCTCTAGCAGGTTCCCGTCAACGGGATCGGGCGTTCTATTTCCTTATAAATGAGAACTGCGTTGCGCTTCCCGTCCTCTTTTTATTGTCATGGCGGGCGTTACGTGTGCCACACTCTTAGAAGAATGCTGGTTTCTATGTTTTTTTATTTTTTTTTATATTCTCAAGAGTATTTACTTTATTGACAACCTCGTATGAGCTCTATATTACGCATAGTGCCTACTCCTCAGTTCAATCAATTTCATGTATTATTGTTATTTAAAGGTGTGATCTCTCCCCCCCCTTACTGCCCTTTAGCTAATTTACCTTGATCTAATAAATTGCCGGATTTCATCACACATGAAGCCTAGTCTTACTGCAGTTGGTTGGGCATAACAGTCATGTGCTTCCTTCCAAACAGATTATATTCTCTCCCAGAACGCCAATTCTCAGCGGTGCATGCTGTTCCCACTTCATATCAAAAATTCTATTCCATACTCTATATAAACATCTCTACATAAGACCACATACTTATCCATCAATCGAAAATGACTAAACTCCCCCTATTGTTAAAAAAAAAAGTATTTAAATTTTTTTTTAGTAAAAATATTTACTTTAAAACAAGGGACCTACAGCCTCTAGAATATCAGGTGTTCCCACTCTTCCCGATTATTCAACCCTGACTTGTAAGTGTCAAATTTACTCATAAAAAACTGCTCTCTTTTTCCTCTTAGTATCCAAATCACCCACTCTACTAGAACCTCTGATACATTCCAGTACACACCACCTAATATCTTTCTCTGTATGCTTGCATTGGGACCAGTGTTCTGTAAGGGAGGCATTTCTTTTGTTGGTTCTAATGGCTGATCTATGCTCATTTAACATAATCTGTATTTCTCTTTTGGTCTCACCTACATAGCCTTTGTTACAAGGGCATATTATCAAATAGATTACATTTTTAGTTTTACAATTCATCATTATTCTATACTGGTGTTGTTTTCCATTGTACTCAATATTATGACCTCTTATAATGGAATCACAATTCCCACAAGTACCACATGGGAAGTTGCCCACTGCTCTCTTACCATCCAACAAGCTAGGTGTTGTGCCACCTGAGTTTTTCTATATGTATATACTAACTCATTGCGGATGGTTCTATTCCTCCTAAATGCAAACAGGGGTTTTGGCAGGGTAGGTTTTTCTCCATCATTCAATAAGAACCAATTCCTATTAATTATGTTTTTAACCTTATTACTAATACTCGAAAAATTAGTAACAAACTATTTTTTGGTTATTTTCCTTTACCTTTCTTTCACTATTCGTAAATAAACTCTCCCTATTGTAGTACTTGGCTCGCTTATAGGCCTGTCTGATGACCCTTTTTGGATATCCTCTATTTTGTAACTTGTTTTTTAGGCTCTCTGCATGGTACTCAAAATCATTCTTACTTGCACAGTCTCTCTTTAATCTTAAAAATTGATCAAACGGTATATTGTCCATTTGGAAACTGGGATGGTTACTAGTGTAATGCAGAATAGTGTTCCTATCTGAAGGTTTTGTTAGAGTCCTACTTCAAGGATCTTATCCACTACTTTAATTCTAATATCGAGAAAGTCACAGACCGATTGACTCATTGTGGATGTGAATTTCAAATTCACATCTCCACAGTTGATCCACTCAATGAATTCCTCTAAAGAATTCTTATCCCCATACCAGATATGAGAGATGTGGGATCCCGGACTAGTTTTTTGATGGGTGTTCTGGATTTTATCCCACAGAGTACCTCTCTATACAGTATATTGAAAGTGGATGTTTAAGGAACACAGAAGAACTCTGAAGGTGTAAAGAAAGCCTCTTTAGGAAGGTAAGGGGCCATTTCTAAGATTGATGTATTAGATATTGTGATGTTAAATTTGAGTAAACAGAGTCCTCATGTTTTTGTATTCTAGAAGTGCAACACATCCCGGAAGTTGTTTTTGGTATCTATGTGCTTTCTGTGGATAACAGTCAAACAGGTATCCAAATAGATTATTTGAGAGGTCGTCCTAAATGAATAAAGAAATAGACCCCATATCTACAATGTAAATAAAACAATAGTAGCAGACAATAAAAGAGAGCTACAGGATGAATAGTAGTGAGCTGAAAGCAAATACTACTATCATTAAAAATGTACAAACTGTTTTAGTCCATTCGTTTAAGATTGGAATTTATTTTATAATAAATAGAATGAGTGTGGAGTAGCAGGAGTGAACAAATGTCCTAGTGAATGAATGTTCTACTGAAAACTGAACTCTTTATATGTGATTATTGTTATAAATAATTGTAATTATGTTTTATACATTTCTCAATAGATTGTTGTCACAAAGTTAGAGTCCTGAAGAAGGTGGTTTTTATCGAATACTGTCCACCGAAACGCAGCATCGACAACTACATGCTTTTACATTTGGGTGGCTATATGCCAGATTTGAATATGTATTTTTTATGTAATTTTTTATGACTTATTGTGTTCTTAATCTATATGTATTGATGTATGAATTGTATGTATACAGATAACAGAATTTGGTGCCGAATACCAGAAAAGACTAGGCCCCATTTTCAATTGTAATAACATTGTTTTTAAGACTCCAATAGCATTTTTATATTATTATCATTACAGTAATAAAATGAAACATTGTCACATATGAATGGGTTCAGTAATTTAGTGTGTGCACGGTTGAGGAGTGAACAGGAAAGTGGTTAGTGTGCAAGGGAATTCAAGTGGTACGTGGGGGACACCATTTTGTTTTTGCACAAGTCCTATTCGCACTCCACGTCATGAGCCAACTCGGTTACGGGACTGCATTTGTGAATGTTCAACTTTGCGCTCAAAGTCCTCCAATAAGTCCAAGTCAAATGCAAGCAGAAGAAAGCAAAGTGGTGCTCAACCTCATCCAGTGCTATAACGCAGAATGATGGGGCCTCCCTGCAGAATGTGTGGAGGGTCCCCCAATTCTCCCATATCTCACAGATAATCATTATTCCTGGACTGAATGGGGTCACCCTGAAGATCTAATGGACCCTCAAAGGGGATGGGGGCCTCCCTGTGCTGCAGGGGCCTGTGTTACACCCCTGACCTCATCCTGCCACTTTGACTTTAAAGAGGGTGTCACTAAATCAGCCTTCCTTCTTCGAGGCCGCTGGCCTTGGAAGTAATTCCTTAGTTAGTTCATCATACCCTAAATTTCCTGGGCTGTTGTCGATCCTGCAGCAAATTGAGGCCTTCTAAGAGGCCATACTGCACATTTTCAGTGTGCTTCTGGATCCTTCCAGTGCAGTTTAGGGCCCTACGAAACAGCAGGTGCTCCAGTTGGGGTACTTATGGTGGATCCCTCCCCAGCACTGCCTGCCCTCTTGGTAAATGTTACCTGGCCCGTACAAACGCAAGTAAAGACTTCTACTCTGGCCCTGAGATCCAGGCTGGTTCCTGCCACTTTGATGCCCGTGCCCACATCACCGGTGTCGGAGAATGATCTGGTGCCAATGTCGAACCACCGAACCAACATTTGTTGAGCCCGACTGCTGTCATGCTACCAAATTCCAAAAAGCTCAGCTGGTTTTCATGTAGCCTGATTGTAAACTCCTGTCTCTGCCTTTTTGCAACTACCAGCAGAGGCTCCATTACCTTTATTTTTCTGACTCTGATCCTATGCTAGAGCAGGGTGCATCCCAAGATGCTGCTGATGGTGATTGGAATGCATAGGTTTATGGAATGCCTGAGCTTGATACCTCTTTTGAGACGGAGCTGGACTTGCCACATGGGCCACCACTGGAATAGACTGCTTCATTTGAAGTGGAAGTTCAGAGGACAGGTGAGGCACTAGAATTACAGCTATCCTCAGTTGAAACTAAAACAAATGTTCTGACAAACATTCTGCAGTCAGGGCCTGCAACATCTCCTCCCTTAATTCTTTTGATCTAGCCTTCGACATGCAAGACCTGTTGTATCTCTTCTGTGGGCTTTTGGCAAACCAACCGATTACCATTGGTTCTTTCTAGAGCCATTCAGAAATGCTGGCTTTCTATTGGCCCATTGCTCTCAATTGTCCCTCCTTTGGGTGCTTGGCTCAGCCCACGCAATTTCATTAAGTGATGGTTTTGGGTGGCCATCCCACGCTTCCTCCTGCAGAGCGCGCAGTGGCTCCGCCTCCCTCTGGGCATCGCAGCCTAGGTTATTAGTTACTTGCTGACACGTCCTGCCCTTTGTTGCTTCTATGAGCTGCAGATCCATGGAGCCTCGGGCACTACAACGCGGTTAGTCACAGCTTTAGCTTCAGAAGCAGTTAAGGCGGAAGTTATTTATTTTCCAACCTTCTATTACCCGAGCATCTACTGTCAAAGGCCACGTGGTGCTCGCTTGTTTACTCACATTATTTTTTTCCTGACAGCTGTTTGAGGAGCGGAGATAGCTTGTGCTTTGAAACTCTACCCAGGAACGACATTGACCGCTCCCGCAAGAGCGTGCTTTGTAGCTCCGCCCATAGTCGATATCAGAGATGCGCCCCCAATTAGGCATGCAGACAGATAGAGAACGCTCTTGACCTTTGAGAGTGGCCATGTTAAGATCAGGCTCCAGTCTCTTTATTATGAGGCCTGAGAACCTTTGACGTTTCCTGTTAGAAGTATTGACTTGCCTTAACGTGGTTGCCTCTGAGGCGGCGGGCTGTGGTCGGTGCGCCCTCCTTATGACTTGCTTCCGCGTGCAAAGTGTTTATTTTATAGCGTATACCTTAATACGTTTTATATTAACTTTACTTTGGTTAGTGTTCATTCAAAGAGATGAGCGTCGCTTGAATGCAAGTGGCAAGTGGAATTTTGTTCAACTCTGTTAGACATAACATGTTCAGGCTGCACTCCTGCTGGGTCTCTTCTGCTTGTCTTGCTTGCAGCATCAATAAACTACTGTAAAGAACGAGAGTGCTGTAGGAACCGGATACTTGGTGATGAAACGTACCTTTTCTGCTTGTAGAAATATAGTACAAATTGAGTTGGAAATTGGGAGCTCTCAGCTGCACCTCTCAGCCAATAGGAAGACACAGAGGAAACTCACCCTGAAGTTGGTCATTACAGCTTAGGGTGTCTGTTAACCACGGCGCGAATTCCGCCGCGGTGCGGGTGAAATAATGAGTGGGCGTGTCTTGGACGGCCCCTGGCCGTCCTCCGCACACGCCCACCGTGACATCGGACGGCCCGGGGGCTGTCCGACGCATCGAACGGGTTAAAGGTGTGCATTTGAAGACTAATTAAGAACAACGTGTCTTTAAGTCTGGTCTAAAAACTGATAAATAACACTGGCACAGCCAATCAATCTCACCTTTAATATGCGGCAGCTGAAGTGTTGGACATGCCAGGGCTTGTTTTCAGTGAGGTGTCTGGCATTAGATAAAGGAGTTACTTGTGAAATAAGAGTTGGGAGAAAGTTCTTATCTGTGAATATACCTCACCTCACAGGTCGGTGTCTCTGATAGGCTAGTAGTGCTGGTGAAGTCACTATGTGCGCCGTGTCTGTCTGAAATGTGACTGACCCTACTTTGACCCCACCGGCCTCTGCAAGGCCCTTCCCGTCCAGAATTCTCCTAACGTCACCATGACCCGTTCTACCTTTGATGTACAGGAGTAACTTTAAGAAGTTGTGCTACACTAAAATATTGGTTAATCCATGTACCTGCCTTCCAACAGAAAATGTAATAGAATTTCATAGGGTGCGGGAGAGATATAAGAACAAAGTCCGAGGTTATGGGTTTACTAACGAAAGTGGAGAGGATGTGGTACAACAACCAGCGCTACCGACTTTGTATTCGGAAAACCGGGTTCGAGTCTCAGCCTCGGCTCGACAACCTGTTATTGTGGGCAAATCACTTGACCTCCCTGTGCCTACCATAAATGGTGTATTGTAACTGGTACTCAGGTAAAGCGCTCCAATACCTTCGGTCTAGTTTGTGATATATTGCATATATATATATATATATATATATATATATATATATATATATATTTGGTATTTTACTTCGTGTGTAGGTTTTATTTAATACATGAAAGACTCTCACACAAACCCTGAATATTGGGCTACAGGAGTCACACAATTTTCGTTTCTCTTACACTGCTTGCGTCATTTTCTTTGTGGAAGACTCGATTTGAGCAGAAGATAGGTTGGAGGAACTGTGAAATCGAATATGTGCCACGGCCGCATGCACTGCAATAGCAACATTCAAGGCATGACTTTAGAAAGTGGAAGACAAGACAGTGGAGCCCTGTGTGAAGGTGTTTAGGTCGAGACAGCTATTCCCGTGCAACCATAGCACTTTATGTAGTGGTATGACATTTGTGTAGGTCTTTTAACTATCAGTATTACACTTCAGCACTTTGAGGTGTTTTTTTGACTTCTTGAGCATCAATCCAATTAACACATTGTTTCTGGTTTTCGGCAGCATGGGTGTGTTTGCTTGTTAAGTTGTCTGTCTTAATTAATGTAAAATGTGCCTTTGTATGCAAGGAAACAGCCGACGGATTGAATTAGATGGTCAACCCGGAGGCCAGCCCAACACACGTTCAGTTGTCATCGCCGCCCCAGGGAACAGCTAATGCAATCACCGCAAAGGTCACTTTAACATCTATATACTTTATTGCCCTTAGCCAGAAAACAGAATAGCCCCTTACTAGACCTCCTGGAAGCCTTTTGCACTTCGTCTATAAAATGTTTGAATATGGAGTACCATAAAAATGCAACCTTTCAGTAGCATTCTTATGTTCGTAATATGCCTCCTTTTCAATGTCCATTTGCAGCATACTGTTTAACCTATCCTTTCATAAATCTGGATTTGGACTTTCTATATGCTTATACGTGAGAAACTCCTCCTATATAATAGTTGTCTGGGGCTGATTTCCTCCAATGTGTTGACTGGCTGTAAATGTGGCAGTATTTACTTTCATTGTAATGACGACCAATGCACTGCCTACGATGTAATTAATGGTGTAGTACACCATAGACACGTCTCCATTATAATGTTTGGGTCTTGGAATGAGAGAAAACATGCAGAGTTTTATATGCAGTAAATCTGAAATGGCACTCTTATTTAAACTCGGAATGATAAAGTCACCCCGTGGAAAGAAGCTAAAGGCGGTGACGTTTTTTCCCCAGGAGGATCTGGTGTGCCTTTGGGCTTCAGAATAAGTGCTTTGGAGTTTTCTCACAAATATCTGCTGTCGGTGTGCCTTTGACTTGATCTATCATATGGACATATTCACTAGGCTTCATTCATTACAGGGATAATCTGCGTTCTGTTGCATCCATGCACTCTTGTGCATATTCATAAATGCGTGGAAAACTCGAGGGATGCACATGGCTAAACACTTATGAGGTCCCAAAGGCGAGACCTATTGGCTATGCCAATGCTTGTTTTAATGATGCCCCTACTGATATTCTGAAGGCTACTTTGTTGAAGATATGCACTGCCCGCCTGTGGATAGGCAAGTGCCCAGACACTGTAGACTAGTGCCTAGTGACCTACATTTCTTGTACCAAGCACCCCAGTCCAGAGAGCATTATTGGACAGGCCTGGTCAAGTACTGTGAATCCAAACTCATTTGCAACTACTCCTGTGGATAGGGAATTCAAGAGGATTGAGGCTTTTGGCAAGCACATGTTTTTTGCCGCCAATCTGGCACTGCAGTCTGTGATTCAGTTTGCCCGCCGGACTGCTACACACATCCCCTTTGGAACATGGCTAGCAAGATCTTGCCGGCAGCCCCTAAAGAGCTGAGGGCCTCTTTGGCCCAGACAATGCATATTTGGCAGGACCTATCAAAATATGTTATCTGTGCAGGCTTGGATACCACAGATTGCCAGGGTAAAGCAGTTGGTACTAGTGTTGTCCTTTGTAGAAACACGTGGATACGATCTGAATTCGCCGGCGATGTTCAGGCCTCCATAATGGAGATGTGTTTTGATGGGTCCCACCTCTTCGGAGAAAGGTGGGCTCTGTGTTGGAACACTTTAAAGACAGCAGAGCTACAACCTGTTCATTGGGGCTGTTGAGCACTGTCAAACAATTTTCACATCAGTTCTGGAAGTTTAGAGGCGATTCCATGAGTCTGGCACATGGACAAATACACATTTCATGCCATGCATGTCGGTCTGGCAAGGGCATCAGTCTTCTAATTCCTCCTCCCCTGCTACAACAGTGAATAAACTACTCTAGTGTACCCTTAGGGGTGACATGCCCTACTGGCGGGGGCAGGATTCAACATTTCCTCCCTGGTTGATGATCCACATGCCTCACAGATGGGTATTACAGATTGTTAAAAATGGCAATGCACCAGCTTTTTAGGTCGAGCCTAGCGTTGCAGCGCATGCGCTGCTCTCTTTGCGAGGCATGCAGTATTCAGTATAGCGTGGAAGCTTCGTGGAAGCTCCGCCCACTCTCCGCCCATCATTTTCATTGGCTTATATCTTAAATGCTGCCTTCCGATTGGTTGTAGCCTTGTTAGTCCCTCCTTATGATGGTCAAGTCGTCATTTGTGTCCTTCCACGGCTACTGGCCCCTTTACTGCACAGACTGCTTTGTTCCCGTGCCCCCCCTCCCGCAGTCCGATGCCTTCTCGCCCGCCCGCACCCCCCTCCCCGCCTTGTCGCCAGCACGCACTCTAGTTTGCAATGCAATAGGTCTCGCGTAAATGCGAGGCCTATTGCATTGCAAATGCTTGTTTAGGGGGGAAGCACAAAATCAGTATTCCCGTGTCTAGGGTGGTGACTTGTGTAGCGGTGGTGTACGGGTACCGTAGAGTCATCACAGGTCAAGAGGGTCTTCCTTACTAGGGTAAGAGGCCTGGACATCATGCAATCCTAAAACACCGCCTCCTTTGATAAAAGCGATCTTTGCTCCATTTGAGACAATGACGAGATTATGGGACAGGCCTGGCCCAGACCCCGCCCCTCGAGCCGGCCCCGGGGAGTGTCTGTCGCGTCACAGCAGAGACTTAAAGAAGCAACGCCACCTGCAGCTACACGGGGCTTCGAGGGAGTGGTACTGAAAGTTCATTCTGCCCTGTGACGGATACAGTGGTCATAAGTGCGGCAGGAGTCAGACTCTTTTACTCCCATCCGCCCTCTTTAAGCATCCCTGCGCATTTACCCCTAAGTACTCCCCCGCCCACAGTTACTTACTCAAGTACCTCTCAGCGACACCCTCACGATGCTCCTGTATGTGGGTGTCCCGGCGGCGGTTCTCCTGCTGCTGTTCCTGAAGTGGATGTTCCGCTCTAGTGCCCCGAACCCCTTCCCCAAGGACAGCCGCAGACCCCCCCCGCGCCCGTGGTGACCGAGAAACTGGCGCGACAGAAGGTGCTGAAACAAGGTAAGTCCTGTGAAGTGGGGGGTAAGTGCTGCTCAGACCGGGTGACTGCAGGGGAGTAGACTCGAACGCTGTCGAGCAGGGTAGACACGTTGTAGGCAGTGTCGGGCAGTGTGGGCACTAGACAGTAGCCGGGTAGAGCTTGCATGGTGCAGGCAGTAACTGCATCACAGGTGGGTACCCGGCAGCAGCGGATGAAGTGCTTAAAAGGTATAGGCATGGCGTTCCGATGGATCCCGCCCACTTCAACCTCGGCCGGGCAGTGTACAAATCGGTGCAAGTGGGTTACGAGGGGTAGGAAGTGGTTTGGTGAATGTTCTCGGCTACACAAATAGGTCCCCACGTATCTTAACCTGAGGGAACATGTGGTGATTACAGTTCAGGTGGGCTGGACCGTGGTATGTGCACCACAGGAGCACTTGTAGCAGGTCACGTGCAGTGAAGCTAGGCAGTGAGCAGGATGAACACAGCACAAGAGCGGCATATTAGCGGGTGTCGGCAGCATCATTGCAGGATAAGTGCATGTAAGAAATGTAAGTGCAGAGCCAGGCGCGCAATGCCCATTGGGCCGAAAGGGCTTCAGCCCCCCCCCACGTCGTGTGGGTCACCCCGGGCGGAGACAGCTTCCCGGGCACACACACCGCCGCACCCGAGTACGTCACAGGTCTTTAAAAGACCATTTACTTGCTAACGAGGCTTTGTTGTTTTTTCACCCCTTATTAGAGCCCCTGCATCTCCACTCTGACTATCGCTGGAAGAATTAGCCCCCCCGAAATTTTTAGTAGCCCCCCCTGAAATGTGGCTCTAGTTGCTCCTCTGTGCAGAGCACTTCAGTAGGAAGGCACAATAAGTTTAGCACAGATTATCCCGGGTGTCAGTCTAATTTAGTGCCTCGCGGCACGGTTCTGACTGGTACAGATGGTGCCGCTATATTGTATTACTTAAGAAACACCACAAATACCAATGCTGATAATTATTAAATCATTCTTTTTGCACAATCACACGTGACACTCATAGTGACTGTAAAAAATTAATTTTTATTTTTATTTTCTCAGTACTCTTTTAGAGATTTAATTTTCTCTTTTGTTCATAATTTTTAAGATTTTTTCAGACTAATTCAACATTAATTCATATGAACCACAAGACAATAACAATACACATGTATATTAAAGACTCAATAATCACATAAATGACATACAATACATCACATTTCACATGTACCATAGAAAAAGCAAAAGATCAATTAGCTCTAGTTCCAGAAAACAAATCAGTTAACGAAAGAAGAAAAGGAAAAGAAAAAAAAAGAGACTAGAGAAGGCCCAGGCTGGGGAGAGAGCAGATCAAAATTATTTTGTCTGTTTTCAAGATCTCTTCAGAAACAGCATTACCCCACTTAGGGCTCTTGCCAAACGATGTACAACTCAGGTCAATAATCCTACAAAGAAAATGGTTAACCTGGTGAATTGTTTTAATAAACATTTGTTTGGACAAGGAAAGGTCTATGCGTTTCGAACCCCATTGTAAGTTTTAGGTGGGGTTCTCCTCAGGACCAGGAACGAGCTAAAAAATAAATTAAAAAACAGTGCTTGTGTTACCATCCATTCATGCATTCAAAAACACTCCATTTGTTTTCTTATGTTTAATGTTTGTTTACCTACCGTGAGAGTCCTTACTCCACAAGGTGTCTGCCACTTTCTCTTATAATCGGTAATTACCGAAAAAACTCTATAGCCATCAAGGAAAAAGAAAGAAGAGAAAAGAAGAAATAAAACCGGGCTAGACTCTGTCGATTTTTAATTTGAAGCAAGCAAGGGCTACCTTGCCGTTAACAGGCAAGGGGAGGGTTTTGAACTCACCTATTTAACTTATTTGGGTTGAGCATCAATAATCGTGGCTCATGAAAACGTTTCTTGCCAAGGCTGCCCAGGGGGGCCACGTAGGGGACCCTCCAACAGGGCGGCCGCCTTAGTGCCACAGGAAGGCACAGAAGTCTCCTGACTAGGCTCCCTGGGCTAGGGACCAGGGGGTCTGCTGGCCGCGTCACTTCCGGCCGTGGGAGGGGGACAAGGGTATAAAAGCCTTCCCCCGCCCACTGTACGGTCTCTTGACCGCTACCCGTCTCGCTGTTTTGGTCGCGTCGTCTTGTTCGGTCTGGCGTCGGTGTCGGGTGAGTGTGTGAGCATTGTCGCCCTCCTCCCTTTCACATGTCTTTCCCAGTCGGTCGGTGGCTCCGGCCGTGTGAGGGACAGAGGATCGGGGCCCGGGACGCCGCCTTGGCCGGGCTTAGTGTTGTGTGGCAATGCATCATGGGTCGGGCCCGGCATTCTGGCATGGCTCGGGGAGGGGCGGTCGCGGGTTGGAAGTTTAGTGGACGGCGGGGTAGTGCGGTGATCACAGGCGCCAAGAAACTATTGGTCCGGGTGTATCCGTTGTGCGGCAGACAGTCTAGGGCACTCCGGACGTGGCCGTGATCTTTGGCGCATCCGGCTTGTCTGCCGGTAGGAGGTGCCTCAGTCCAGCCCGGCTCAGGAGCCGTGAAATCCTAGGGGTCTAGGGATCGTTGTACAGTCGGAGACCCCTTCGGCATTGATCTGTTTCCGGCGGGGAGAATAGTCATCCTTCAAGATACCCCCGCACACCAGGACTGCACTACTCCCCATCGGGCACGAGTGGCCTGCCAAGCCGGGTAGGTGTGTGTGAGGGGGTGAGCTGCAGGGGTCAGGGCCCTATTCGCAGCTGTCTGGACAGCGAGATATGTCCGGAGCGGTTAGGTGACGTGCAGAGGGCGCCTAGGTTGGTGCGAGGCCGGGAGGGGCCTTGGGCAGGGCAGCGATGCCTGCGGTGTTGGCAATAAACGGTAGCCGTTAGGAGCTGTGCAAGGGAGTCGGACACAGAAGATTCGAACCTGGTTCGCCTTAGATTTCCACATTGACATCGTCGTAGTCCAAACCTTTGACTTTTGTTTTGCCGCTCCGATACCTTCCATGTATCGCCGGGCACGCATTGTATTATATAGTGAAGAGCACACGCCGACATTTGAAAAGGGGAAAGAGGAAGATTTCGTAAATCTACCTACATAAATAAACAAACCTGACAAATCGGAGGAATGGATTCCCCCCATCGACTTAAATTAAAGTAGAGGCAATTTTACGCGGGAGACCGCTAGAATAAAGCAATTTTGGCATAAAAAAAAAAAAAAAAAAAAAAAAATCGGTGGTACGCCGCCTCAGTCATGCTTGTTTGCATGTATGTTCTGAGGGTATTTATACAGCTTTTCTGTGCGCTCTGCCATGCCTAAAGAGCTTTAGATGCGGCCTGACTGCACCCTTATAGCGCTGTAAACCTATCTCGAAATGGAATAGCTTTGCGATTTGAGTCGGGGGTCATTATAGCGCCATTTACAGCGCTTGGTTGAAAGGGTGTTTGGTATTCCAATTTGGCCTTTAGGGGACATGTTGGAGTTGCTGTGTAAATATTTGTCACTATACATACGCAGTAACTGTTATGTGCTGGGGAAGGTATGTCCTGTGATGTTAAAATGCTGACCTAATTTATCTGTTCAGTAAAAATACCCCGTGGTCGGTGAATAGTTTTGTTTGGGGTAGCTGCAAGTGTACCTGATATTGACTAAAATTGGCCGTATGTACAACGAGGGGCAGATCACCTGAATGTCGGTCGTTGCAGTAGTTCCTTTCACCAACAAGCATTTGCAATGCCATAGGTCTCGCATTTACGTGAGTTTAAGCTATTGCCTTTGTTAATGACAATGCCTTTTATGTATGTGCTCTAGGCGAAAGCGTCAAGGCCCCCTTTGTCTGACTTTCGGGTAAGGCAAGGAAGTCTATAGGCAATGAGGAGTCCCGCGAGGGCGCAATAAAGATGGTTTGAGTGGTTGGACTTCGTACCTCAGCAGGGGATAGGACCCGGTTTTCTGGTGGCTTGATGTCTGTTTTGCCAGGCACCGCATGCTCCACGACAGATTAAATGTGTGGAGGGTGGGGCCTGCATTTAGGTAGAGTGCCACTGGGGGTTTCAGGCTCTGCACACATGGGATGTCCGCGGCTGGGAAGATTAGCTGTAATGGTGTTACTCTGGGGGCCGCGAGCCGAATTAAGGGCTTTTTGGGGCATGTGTGCAAAGTGTCACCTCATTGTAATTGCTTCTGTCGAACTGACTGTTTTGCAGGGGCAAACAGCACAGCTAATAGGCTGGGAATGCTTTTGAAAGGCGAGGCACATTGGCTTTGTCTGTGGAGTGTTTAATAAGCTGCGTATTGGCAAAAACGTATTGGCCTGGGACGTCTCAACTTCTAGCAACAAGACAAGCGGTTAGAGCCAGCGGCATGGTGCCTCACCGTTATGACCGCCTCCCAAGGGATGTCATTTAGGGGTAGTATTGCGGCGCTTGGTGGAAAGGGTGGAACGTAAGCAACTGGTTATCTGGTTTTAGGGGCAGAATTTATTGCAAGCGCCTATTGCGCCCTATAATCCGGTAGTTATGTTGTGTGACCAGTATCCAGATTGCCTACATGTTAACTTTTATTCGCTCGTGCGCAATAATGGCGGCCGCCCCGCACATGAGGTGCATTTATCGGGAATCGAACGTGACGCTTGGCGGCAACTCAAGCAAAGGTATATGGCTTTGTGGTTTATCGTTTAAAGTAACGCTGCAGTATCACGGCGGGCCCTGTCCGGCGTAGGCCTGGGGAAGCAGAGCGATTTGAAGAAATACCTTCAGCCGATGTATCTTTGTTGTATATGGGGGAACTATTGTCGGCTGGAAACTGTAAGGGAAAATCTGCATGCGCCTAGTTCCAATGGGCATCACGACTGAGCTCGCCGTGGATAGGGTGGCAGTGCATCCTCTGGTACTTATAAGCATGGTGTGGGATACAACACACCTAATCTTTCCCACTTTGTCCCCGGCTCCAAGTATGGCAGATTGCCACTTATCTAGTTCGGTTTGTCATTAACAGTACACTGCAAGTTGGCACCATGGTGGTGGTAGTGGGCATCGTGCAATGACCCTCAGTGTATTGGGCTGTAGGGATTTTGGGGGCACAGCCCCGAAGGTGCGGTGGCCTGTTCTCGAGCAGCTCTGGGGTTGGTGTCAGGCGGGGAATCTTTCACGTGGCTTCACCGCACGGGGGTTGTTTAGTCACCATCGGTTCACTTTGGCGTGCAGTGCCTGCTGCCCAAGCCATTCTTACAGCTTTGGGGGCCTGGTTTAGAGAAGTGTCGCACTGCGCATGTCAAAACCTGTCCAAGCCTCGCAGGCGCCTTCCGAGGCACCAGTGCCAAGGATGACCACCTGCACCGCAGGCAGTTGTATTTGCCTCTCCATCTTAAGGGCAGCGATGATAGGCACAAACAGGGCTAGCACCCCTCGGCGCTGTGGGGGAGCAACTTGAGCAGCACGTCTGCTGGTGTAGACTTGCACAGGGTGCTTCAAGGATATTTTGAGCGTGGGATGCCTTTCTATTTGTGCGCAATGTCCCAAATAGCGTTCCCATCCGGGTGGTGCCCTCATCGGATGGGGTCCTTGTGCCGGTGCCACGGCGAGCAGAGGGAGCGTTGGGTCAGAGACACTTGGGCACGGGCTAAGTGGATCATGGCCCCAGCCTCCGAAGGGGCCCCTTGATAGCGTATATACTTCGCTAGCGAATTGTGTTAATTACCATTTGACTAGAGTGCAATGTCTACGCGGGCAATGTGTGAGAAGATATTAGTTATGTGCAGAAATGTTTGGTTGGTTTCCACGCAACATCCATATAAAGTATCCCTTAGACCTAAACAGGACCTCAACAATGAGAATTGGTGAGTGTCACAGATATTATTTTCAGTAATGTTAGGGAGCTGCTGCTGTGATCATATGTGGACAACACAAGTCACTGTCCCTCTATTTTGATACTCACCGGCATCCTAGTCTCTTGCATATTACCCAACTCCTCACCGCAAAGACAGACATGGGTCGGTTCTGGGTTCATTGCATGGCCATGTCTGTTTTCTTTTCTTAAAGACACCGATCTGCACAGACTTTTGGGCCTGCATTAGCCACACATATACCTCCTCCATTCTGGCCCACACTAAGACCAGTCTGCTCTGACTCCACTTTTGGTCGGGATGATGCAATAAAGCCTTTTACTTGTTTAATCTCATTGGACACTTGGTGGCACGTTTATGGCCATGTAGCGTTTCTGTCTTAGCATGAGGGCCGGCGATTGGTTTGGCCGGTTTCTACTTGAAGGGCCCGGATGTGGACAGTGCGGTTCTTTTATGGAGATACGAAGGATATTTAATAACATTGTATGCAGTTTCTGCGGTGGTGTGCCTAGTTGGCTACTGTGGGTGCCTCTGGCACATAAAATTGTACACTGCCTCTAGAATAAGCCCTAAGGCTCTGTCTAGCTACTTGGGGGACGAGCAGGCGTTAGCCTAGTGTGTACCCCCTTCTCATGACTAAGGGTGGGCTCAGCCACGCGTAGGTGCACACCATTCCCAACCGTTAACGCCATTTATAACATTGGTAGAGAAGGGATAGGGGTTTAGTGCAGACCTTTGCAACCGCCCCACAGGGCGAATGTTTTAGGCCACATGGTTTGTTAAGGGCTCTTGCGGGGTGAGCCTGGTTGAAGAGCTAACGTCGGGCAAGCATGTCTGTGCTTATTCACACTGGTATGCCCCAGTCACGAGCGGATTTTATCAAGGTGAAGCTTGCGGGGGTCAGGGAGCGCCGATGCACCAGAAGCACTGAGCAGCTTTCAGCCAGGTGTGGTATGGTTGATATCTGATGCAAGGGGCATCTGTTAGACTAGAGCTGTACTCAGATGTACAGCCTTTGGTGCTTGGAGGTCTGTGGGCTCCGCCTTTTCAAGGGAAGCCATTATCTAGCGGGGTGCTCAGAGCGGAGTATTGGCAGGCTTAATTAACTTGATCTGCTGCCAGATCAAAGGTGCATCTTTGACTAATTGACAATGCAGATCACAGGAACTATTTCAGGCTCCTGTAGTAGGTGCGCATTAAGGGGAGTAACCTGGCAAGGGCCCTGTGCCACGGGTGGGGTAGCTTGTGTCGCTCGGTTTTGCCATGAACACGGCTGTCCTGTCGCCGGTGGTCAGTGAAGTTGGGGCCTGTGCTCCGAGCAGTCCGGTTCGGGGAAGGCGGGGTGACCATAAGGGCAAGGTCAGAGTGTTTGTGGCAGGTTACCTGCTTTGGGGTTGAGGTCTGTTGGTCCAAGGATTGGCCAGTGCATCTCCCCGCGTTTAGGTTAGGAGCATTAGCTGTGTAGGGGGTCAGCGGGTGTTCTGGGCAGGGAGACTCAGGCCAGTCCCCACCATGTGGCGGTGAATGTCGCCTGCCCTATAGCCTTGGCAGCCAGGCACGTTGTAGAAGTTGTCATCCAACAAGTGTGCTACGGTTCAAAAAAAAAAAAAAAAAAAAAATTGGGTGAAACCCCGGGTAGGGCACACATGGGCTACAAAGTATTTATGAACATTTGCCTTCCCAGTATTCAAGTAAGGGACAGGTAATTACACATATAGTCCCCGCCTGTCCCACTGTCTTGTCGGCTCCCTGGTATACTAGCAGAAGTTTGGAGGGCAAGACGTCACCTGGGGTGGTGACTGGCATATTCTGAGGGACAGGCTCCATAAGCGCCATACACGGATAACTGGAGGAGAGGAAGCAAGGTGGGCTTGTTACTCTAACTTCTACCTGTATGGGCACCTATTGCTCTGAGTTGCTTGTCAAAGGTATTGCACTCCAGCCAGGCAATGTTGACACCCATCCACACCATACCGTTTGATGTAGGTCATCCTGGGGCGCATATAAACAGCCCAGTATTAGGCCCCTGGGGTTGTCAGCACCAAGAATTACTATCTCCAACTGAACAGGAGGCATGATCGTGTGTCACACTGTCAGAAGTGTGGGGGTGTAGACTCCACCTGGGGGGTGGTTGGCTGATATTGATGGAACTGATGTTGGGGAGATAGTGGCGATCCAAGCAGGACACCTCGGGGTGGCATTGAATATCCAAGGACGTTAACATTAGCACATCATGTCTCAGGATAGGGGTGAGACAGTCAAAAACTGATCAGGCGGGCGAAGGGAGAGTAGTCCTGTTACAGGGGCTTGGGGACACTAGGTACTGCCCTTTGCTCTTGGGCAGGGCTTATTGGCCCTCCGCCAGGTGATTGCGGTGTACCTCCGGGTGCATGAGGACGGGTCTCCGGATACAAAGTATCAAGTAGACCACTTCATGCAGGCATGCTTGCAATAGTCAGGACAGACAGTGGGAGTTGAGAGATTCAGCAGCCACTCCGTCAGGGTTGGGGGTGTGGCAATCACAGCCTTTCTATCAGGGATGCGCCAGAGCGTTTAAGCAGGTAGGGCGCTGGGACTCGCAATGCTACAAACGATATAGTAGGCCTTGTGCGGGGCGAGAGGACTCGTAAAGTCCTAGGTTGCAACCGAAAGTAAGGTGTTTATAGGTGTACGGTTTTGGCCCGATTTGCCAACTGATGCTGCAGTGAGGTGGTTTGTTGTGCAATTGTAGACTATTTGAAGACAAACGTTACTATATATATGGTTTTCAAGCACAACATCTCCGTATTTACCAGGAACCAAGGTCTGGGTAATTGGCCATCCATGCATCGTTAGAGTGGCACGGTGGGCCGAGATAGGAAAGTGGCGTCAGGGCTCCTCCGCCACAGAGTTAACGTGGCTGGGTTTCCCGGGTATGCGCTGGAACGAGCCGATTAGGAAGCGGCAGCAGAGACTTGGGGGAGGGATCGGTCTACCTCATATTCTGGTCATACATTTGGGAAGGAATGACCAGACGACTCTGGGGAAGAGAGTAATGCCCCCAAGACATGAGGGACATCTTGGGTCAGTTGAGCATTCAGCTTGGGGCATGTGAACTGTGGTGGTCTTAAACTTTACCTCGCCCAGTTTGGCAAGGAGCCCGATCTGGGGACGCCATTGAGATATCACATACGAGAGTGAACAGCGCCATGCGTAAAGGCACGGAACAAAGGGGATTTGGCTTCATCTGGCATGGTTTACTTCAGGCCAAGTCTACTGGATGCGGGGAAGTGGATGAGGTTCACTTCTCAAGGGTAGGCATGGACTTAATTTTGCTGGACCTTGGGGAGGCCTGGGAAGCAACAGGATGTAGGTAGGATATCTGCCTTGGTGGGGGGCCCTGGTGGTGACGGTGGCCACCCCCAGAGCTGTGGAGGAGTTACAGGGCGATCCAGAGTCTGCAAGGTACAGAAGGGTACTATATTGCAGCAGCACAACAAGGGTGCTAAGCCAAGGATACCCAGGGATGTTTTAGCGGGTCCCCTGGAAGAACTACGGCGCCCCGTTAGTCCTACGGGCGGTTGTGGGTCTGAGCAACCGGGGGCTGCCTGGAACGCTCCGCCCACCTGTTGGGGGGCGTGAGTAAGGGAGTGGACTGGCGGTTCACTGATGGGAGAGGTGGCCTCTCCCAATAATTGGTAACCACCGATTGGCGACGGCCACGGTGCAATTTGGCTCATCAGACGGGCAGGCGGCATAGGGGCTGGCCTGCCCTGGGATCGCCCGTAAGATAACCCACCATGTTGGCATATTGGTTATGCAAATAAACCTGCAGCAAATTTCTCCACTAAAAAGGTGTCGTGTGGTTTATTTATGTATGTTGCTGTATGAGAACTGAGTGTTGCCGATATTGGCACTATGCCAAGGCTGCCCAGGGGGCCACGTAGGGGACCCTCCAACAGGGCGGCCGCCTTAGTGCCACAGGAAGGCACAGAAGTCTCCTGACTAGGCTCCCTGGGCTAGGGACCAGGGGGTCTGCTGGCCGCGTCACTTCCGGCCGTGGGAGGGGGACAAGGGTATAAAAGCCTTCCCCCGCCCACTGTACGGTCTCTTGACCGCTACCCGTCTCGCTGTTTCCCACCCTACCGCTTACCCTGCGGACGGCCAAAGGGGAGTACGGGGAGGGGAAGAATCTAACTTATTGTTTTGTGTTGCAGGAGGAGTTACAGGGCGATCCAGAGTCTGCAAGGTACAGAAGGGTACTATATTGCAGCAGCACAACAAGGGTGCTAAGCCAAGGATACCCAGGGATGTTTTAGCGGGTCCCCTGGAAGAACTACGGCGCCCCGTTAGTCCTACGGGCGGTTGTGGGTCTGAGCAACCGGGGGCTGCCTGGAACGCTCCGCCCACCTGTTGGGGGCGTGAGTAAGGGAGTGGACTGGCGGTCCACTGATGGGAGAGGTGGCCTCTCCCAATAATTGGTAACCACCGATTGGCGACGGCCACAGTGCAATTTGGCTCATCAGACGGGCAGGCGGCATAGGGGCTGGCCTGCCCTGGGATCGCCCGTAAGATAACCCACCATGTTGGCATATTGGTTATGCAAATAAACCTGCAGCAAATTTCTCCACTAAAAAGGTGTCGTGTGGTTTATTTATGTATGTTGCTGTATGAGAACTGAGTGTTGCCGATATTGGCACTATGCTCAGGATAAAATTCTGGTAGAACGGGGTTGTTCCTGCGCGTGTCTGCTTAAAAGGCAGAAAGAGAGCGAGGAGAACAGCATTAATGTTTTTACATTCAGTTTGTCCGAAAGGAGAAAAACAAAGAAAAAGGAGCGCTGTATGTTAAATACGTGGCGAATATTGCGAGCACCGTGTACCGTCCAGCAATTCAAGTGCTTTGTCCCAATTACGGCTAAAGTAGGTGCATTTCTTTTAAAACAGGCCCGTGCTGAAAAAAGTAAAATGAGGCCGTGAACATACTTCTCCAAGATATACTTTGAACATCAGGTTTTGACTGCTGTGTTCAAAAATGCCTGTGTTTAGGTCGCAGTTTTGATTTCGACTTTCTGGACATCAACGGTCAAGCGTCATTCATTTTAGATGTGTTCTGCAATTGGGATAGAAACAACAGTGTTGTGCCCAACATGGTTCCGTGTTGTTTTTGGTTAGAGGTTAGATTGCAGAAAATGCCTTTGTCCTGTTACAAATCCACACTGCATGTTCTTAATTGTCTTTCTAACCGACAGCTTTTCATACTAAATTCCGCTATCAATGATTCTGTTATTTTTTTTAAAAAAAAAGGAAGAATGATGGGCAATTTTAAAACTGAATATTAACTGTTTGAAATGCAGTCAATACCTTCATCCTTTTACAAGTCCGTAACTACGGGTCCCTCCATACTTTCTGACTGACAACGTTCTTACCGGATTCTACTACAAATAAAAATACCCGTGTCATTTCAGAAATACGCCTTGTTTCAAAACAAAGGTCGCGATACACCGCTTTGATTCCTCATACCTGAAAACTTTTAGCTGTAACACCGTCAGTCTCTTCCGCCCCAAACGTTCAAAGGTGTGTGAGAACTGAATTGGGCTGGCGCTTAAATCTGACGATAGCAACCAGCGCGCTCGGCCTTACCCACGTGGTCTTCATTTTGGTTTTTTCAAAGAAAATTATATTGATGCATGCTTGTTGACGAGTCAAATTGAACAAGGCACCGGCAGTTTCCGATGTCTCTGAGGCAGCTGCAACTGTCTCAGAAACAACTGCCTCACGTCCTACAGACCTCGTCCTTGTATGCTTTCATCTTTCTACACAACCTTGTCATAAACTCAGCATTTTTGTGAAAAACACAAAACAGCTTGTGCATAGATCAATTTAGTTATAGATAATAATAATGCAGAGATCGGTCCACAGAATCCTCTGTGACTTCCCATGAAACAGTATAGTAATATCTGAACAAATTCTCACTCTGTTTAGATTTTCATAACATTAAAAAGGGAGGGGGGGGGATGGGAGGGGGCAAACAACTAATCATTTGTCTTTAATGTTAATGTTAATTGGAACTTCTAAAGCGCATATCACCAACTGGTCTCTAAGCGCTGTGAGAGAAGGCACCATAGCGGCTCTACTGAGTAGTGCGCCCTAGCTTAGGCCAAGATTGTGCCCCAGGCTTCTATGAAGAGGATGGTTTTTAATTTTTTCCTAAAAGGGAGAAGTGCTGGTTCTTTGCGGAGGCCTTCTGGCAACTTATTCCAGAGCTGGGGAATCAATGTAGAGAAAGCTCTGCCCCCTTGGAGGAGCTCAGGAAGCGAGCACAGGATAATAACCCAGCATCAGAAGACCGAAGGGAGCGCCCTGGTACATAAGTTACCAAGCGTTCTTTAATATATGCTGGGGCCTGTCCATAGATTGCTTTATGGGCTATACATAGCCCCTTGAATCTGGTTCTCTGCTTCACTGGAAGCCAGTGTAGCTGCTGTAGTAGCACGGTAGCGTGGGCCCTCCTAGGAAGCCTGAAAATCAGTCTGGCAGCGTCGTTCATGACTACCTGGAGTTTTGTTAGCTCCTTCTCTGGAAGGCCAACATACAGTGAATTCCCGTAATCTAAACGAGAAATAATCAGTGCAGTCACTGCCATGCGAAGTGCGGTAAACGACAGAAGGGGGGCATGTTTGCGTAGCAGTCTTAGCAGCCCCACACATGTTCCCACCACAGCAGAAACTTGGTGGGACATGGAGAGTTTGGCATCCAATTTTATCCCCAGACTCTTTACAACTGAGGCTGGCTTTGGAGTAGGGCCCAGCTCTTGAGGCCAGAATTGGTCACTCCAGGGGTTAGTATCTGTGGTGACAGCCAAAACCTCAGTTTTATCGGGGTTTATTTTGAGGGAATTGGCTGTCATCCAGTTTATTGTAAACTTCAAAATGTTCTGTATTCGAACATGGGCCGAGGGGGAGTTAGCAATCTGGATGATAATTTGGGTATCATCTGCGTAGTTAAAGACTTGGCATTCCATACCAGATAGAGCTGCCACTAGGGGGTAGAGGTAGGCATTAAAGAGGAGGGGAGACAGTGCCGATCCCTGAGGGACGCCGCACGTCAACCCACCAGAATCAGAAACCTGGTCAGCAAGTTGGATCCTTTGCGATCGGTCTGATAAATAGGAAGTGAGCCATTGGAGTGCTACCCCTGAACTCCTAGTTCCCCCATCCGCGACAAGAGTAGGCCATGGTTGACCGTATCAAATGCCGCGGACAGGTCTAGCAGAACCAAGGCACATGGTTTTTTAGTATCTGCCATCAGCCTAAGTTCATCCAGGACTGCCAACATCACTAGCTCTGTACTGTGGTGAGCCCTAAAACCAGCCTGTTTTGTGTGAAGTAGCTGATTGCTCTCTAGGTGGTGAGTGAGGGTTTTCAGCACAGTGTGTAAAAACACTCTATCCATATTGACAACCTGCAGATGTAACTTAATCAAAGATTATACATTTCTGACAGTTCTTTCAGCCCATCCACGGCTGAGTTGAATTTGACAATCAACATTGCTTCTCTTTGTAGCAACTGTCTATCCATAGCTCCACCTCGTGGATCATTTACAATTTTGGATAAGACCGTCCACTTCAGTTCATTGGCAGTGTGTTTCTTGAGTATCCAATGATTCACCAATGGTGCATTTTCTGTTTTTTTACGAATCCTGGACATATGTTGTATGATTCGGTGACGGACTTCCTGATTTGTCTTTCCAATGTACAATTTCATACATGGGCATAGAATGCCATAAACTACATATTTGGTTTTGCAATTGAAGAATGTGTCATGTTTCCATTTGATATTGTTCAAGGAAAACAACGAACCTTCAATAGTTAGAGGGCAACATACGCAAGTTCCACATTTATGATGTCCCACAATTGGTGGTAAACCCAGTTGTGACCTTAAAATGCTCCTTTCTGGTGGCTTTGGTAATGCTGCACGGATAATCAGATTGCCCACGCTTTTTTCTTTTTTTAGAGCAAACAGCGGTTTGCTAAAGGATTTTTGGACATTTTGGACTAAATGGCAATTTTGATTAATCACTTTCTTCAGAAAGTTGGTTCGAGGGCTGAACGTGGTGACACAAACAAGGCGTTCCATACTTTTCTTCTCTTTCCTCTGTAAGAGTGTCTCTCTTGGAGTCCACCAGGCCCGCTTAAGTGCATGTTTTAAAAGTTTCCTTGGGTATCCTCGCGCTTTTAGTTTTTCCAACAAATTGTTGGCATGGTCCATGTATTCATTCTTCAATGTGCAATTGCGTTTAATCCTTAGGAACTGTCCATAAGGAAAGTTATCACGCAAACTGCGTGGATGTTGACTTTTATAATGCAGGGCTTTATTTCTGTCTGTGGATTTTTTATATAAAGTTATTAGTGTTCCTTCTGACACATATATCTCCACATCTAGAAATGTCATCCTACTGGCATTGTAGTTTAGGCTAAATTTAATGTCTGGTGTACGATCATTTAGCCAGGAGTGAAAAGCCACTAGATCAGTTACTGCTCCGTTCCATATAAAAAAAACATCATCAATATATCTTACCCAGTTGGTAATTTGGGCTAAGAATGGATTATTGTTGTGGATGAATCTTTCCTCAAACTTTGCCATATAGAGCACTGCCAATTCCGGCGCAAAGGGACAACCCATGGCAGTCCCTTTAGTCTGGAAATAGTAATCATTGTCAAATTTAAAATAGTTTTTTTAAGTGCGAACCTTACCAACTGCAATATGAATTCACTAGGAACTCTAACAGGTTGTGGCCTGAGTTGTAAAAATGATTCAGTGGCATTTATGCCATCATCTTGAGGTATCTGAGTGTATAAAGATACCACATCAAGGGTTACCAAGAGTTGGTTATTTGTTGAGGATGATTGAGTTTCCATTTTATTAATAAAATCAGTTGTATCTTGGAGAAAGGAGGGAACATCCTGCAAGAAAGGTTTTAGAAAGAAATCCACATACTTCGATATGGGTTCTAATATGGACCCACATCCGGACACAATCGGACGGCCTGCCGGTTGAGTTTCATTTTTATGAATTTTAGGAAGGACATATAGGAGAGGAATCCTTGGATGTTTTTTGTTCAAATATCCATACTCCTTTGGCCCAATTATGCATAGATCTAGAGCATCTTTCAGCAGCGGCACCAGTTCGCCCTGGATCTTCAATGTGGGATCTTTAGCAATTTTCCTGTAACACTGTCCGTCCTGCAGTTGTCTTAACACTTCAGTTTTGTAATTCGTGGTACTCATTATCACTATTAAGCCTCCCTTGTCCGCTGGTTTTATTGTTATTAAATTGTCAGACTTCAATAAAGATATAGCTTCTCTTTCAACTTTCGAGATATTGTGTTATACAAAATCTCTTTTATTTTCTATCTGTGAGATAGCAGATAACACCGTGTGTTCAAAAGTGATTATATCCTTTGGAACTTTATTCGATGGAGGACAAAAAGTGGATTTTTCTCTAAGGCCTGTTGTTTCAGTATTAAGAGGAGCTTCGTTTTCCAAAAAAGAAGGACCTAAGTCTTACTTTTCTGAAAAAAAAATCAATAACCTCCGTTTTCATTTTTACAAAATCGGTGTGTTTAGTTGGAACAAATGTGAGTCCCTTTTCCAGGATTGGATGTTCTGCCTCTGAAAGGGCACAACCAGACAAATTAAAAATTACAGATGGTATTAACTTTTGTAATACTGTCGTCTGGTTGTCATCGCCCATGACTGATTTTGGTACTTGTTTCTTCCGCGTGGACGTTGTTGGCCTCTGCCTAAAAAAGATTGCTGCTGTTGGTTAATTGGCCTCCGGTTAGGTTGTTGGTTGCCTTCTGTGGCGTCCGAATCGCCTCCTGATGATGAAGATGTATCTGAAAAAGATATGAATTTATTTCTTGACCTCCCTTGGAAGTCCGAAAGAAATCTTCTTGAGTCTTGTCGCGTGTAGAAGTCCGGCTGTAAATACGGATAAGTTGTTTCCAGCGAGAAGTTCTTCTTATCTTTCTCAAATTTTGTCCCCTTTTGATTTATCGTAAAATCCTTAAATTCAGCTATCTCCTTTTCAACTTTTCCTAGTAATTTTTTTGCATCAGTAATCGTTTGGCTGTCTTTTATTTCTTGCTCCAAAGTCCCGATTTCCGCTAATTGTTGTTGTGATAATCTTTGTGCGGTCTCAATGGTCAATACCATTAGATCTCTGCTGCATTTAGTTTCAATGAAACTGTAACCCTTTTTGTAAATTGGATCCTCTGTAAATATGACCGGTATGTTCCGTATCTGTAGTCCGGCTGGAATAGTCCTTGCTTTCAGATGTTCAAGAAGGAAGTGTCAGTGCAAGTCTGTCCTGATTTGTTTCTTCCTTAATCGAATGAGTTTATCGGTTTCATTTTGTTGTTTAGCTGATGAACTTAAAGAGATTGAAGAAAACAAGGATGGAGCACTCAGTAATTTTTTAATGTGGTCCTCTGTATATGCAAAGGTATCCTGTTCAGTCATGCTCAAAAGAGCAAAAATCAACCTTAATAAATAAGTCAAGAAAGAAGAAAGATTTAAAAGAAAGAAAAGAACACTCCAATTTTCAAGTGGAGTTTTTAGAACTTCGCGAGTAAAAACCCGCTATTCAAGTCTAAACACTAAAGGGTTCTGGCCATAATCAGCTACATTATATTACGCACATACAAGGCAGTGTGGTGGTTGATGGGCAAATGAGTTCAGATGTGGCAGACCTCGAACTGGCTAAGTGCAGCTAGGGTGGGGTCTAAGCAGGGTAAGTGCAGTTCCAGTGGGGTCTAAGCAGGGTAACTGCGCCGCAGGTGAGTTTGTTACAGATGCACTTGCCGTGCAGTGCATCCAGATCCTGACCAGAATAAGTGCGGCCCCGGAGTGTGCCGAGCAGGGTTAAGTGCAGGGTTAAGTGCAGCAAAAGCATGCATGGAGCACGACCTAGGGTATCTGTAGGGTACAGGTGGTGTTGGCAGTGCACTGGGTAACACAGCCCACCTTGTGACCTAGGAGGATTTTGATGTTTCGTTACAGTAAATTAGTTAGGTGTATTTTTTGTGTGGTAATTATCGGTTTACTAATGTCATGTGAGTACACAACTTAATCTAATACCTACAGGTGTGAGTTACAAACAGCTTTGCAAACTCAGCTCAAGCACTAAACTAGTTCTGCCTGCTGCTTAACAGAATCTGGATCTGCCTTCAACCCAGATGGAATTAACAGCCTTGAAATCTCTACCAATCAGGTGGTTAAAGGTTCAGTGGTGGGAAAATGGGTTTTCCCTTGGGAAGGGCAAGAGAGAGGTCATTGTGAATGTGCGAAATCCCACTAAGTTCATATTTGAGCGTAAACCCGTAAACATCCACATTACTACTACTGTTTGCACACACAGTTGTAGCGCCAAACAGCTGAAAGTGTAGATGGAGGGGTTTTTCTACCTGCAAAAGGCGTGCGACTGTGGTGCAGTGTAAGAAATGCGACTGTCACTCACTCCAAATGCACCACTTGCAGCCTTTGACATGATATAAATCAATAGAATCTGTAGCGCGTTCAGTTTCTCTTTTCTCTCACAAACACTGACTCATCTGTGGTGAGAAGAGCCAAAGTTCAAAAGTGCAGAGAAAAAGAGCACACTCAGAATTTTTGACCCTTTTTCTGAATACCTGATGTTTTCTTCCATTCGTGAAGTTAGTCTGCTCTTATATGGGGGCTCGCCACCACCCTAAGATTCCTCAGCAGGGATATAGCTACTGTAGGGGCAGCAGGTGCAGTAGTCCATTGAACTTTTAAATTGCTCTATTTTACTTCCCTAACAGCAGTCAAAGGAGCCATTTTCCTTTCTTGTAACAGGGCCCATGGCTACTGCCTTTTATAAGGCACTTTAAAAAAAAAAACTTTTTATTGGCCGTTTTAAAAAGTAACATTTACCTCACACCACGGAGAACACTGGTACATTTCACCTATTAGACCACCCACAACTAACCCAAACCATACCCAACAAGCTAAGGAAGCCCCCCCATTTCAATATGAACTTTGGCCAGACAGCAGCCCCGGGCCGTGCAGGTAAGGAAAATTAAATAAATAATTCCCTCGTTGTCTGTCGGGCTGCGGCTGCCAGACAGACGGCATCCATTGTTCTGCAACTGTGTAGGTCACCAAGAACTCTCCTCCCTCCACCTGATTCCAGCACACGTTTAGATCATCAGTTGGAGAGACTACTGCATCAGCCAATCCAGTGACTTGAGTGTGCTGGCCATGTCATCATCAACCTACCCCAGCCTTTTATATATTTTACTCTTTTGCCCTCTCAGCAATGAAAAACATTTTCACTTACATAATCAAGTCTCATGCTTTTTCTTCAGCAGTATTCTAAACAAATGTCACAGTATGCAGCTTTACTTAGACTCAACATATGCAACCCATCTTTTCAAAGAAACCTAGTAACACTCAAATGTTAATTATTTTAATTTTTGATTATTCATTTTTAGGACCAAAAATAAGTTTATTTAATTAGTGTGCTAGAATACCTCAGCTCAGAATACAACTCACTCTCAATTCTATCATATCCGTTGATTTAGATGACCCAAAACCTTCTTTCCGTCGGGCACATTCTACTTTATCAACGTTCTAAACCACTTTGCTTTTTCCCCGTACATTATTATAGGAATTATTTTTTGACTATATGCATTAACAAGCAGTATTAAACCGAAAAGTTCCATATATTTTAGAACAACGCTTCCTCATTCTTAGTCCTATAGCCAGTGCTGCTAGCTGCTTCCGTGGTCACAGTAGTAATTCCTCATTCCAAGTCCTCTAGACAGTGCTGCTACTCTGATCCCGTCTGTAATTCCTCATTCTAATTCTTCCAGACAGTGCTCCTAGCTGCTTCTCTGGTCCCGTCAGTAACTCCTCCAGTTTATATCCTCTAGGCAGTGCTGCAGCTGCATCTTGCGTCCTATCAGTAATTCCTCATTCTAAGTCCTCTAGGCAGCGCTGCTAGCTGCTTTTCTGGTCCTGTCAGTAATTCCTCATTCTAAGTCCTCTACACAGTGCTGCTACCTGCTTCTCTGTTCTCAACGGTAATTACTCATCCTAAGCCCTCTACGCAATGCTGCAGCTGCTTCTCTTGTCACAGTGGTAATTCCTCATTCTAAGTCCTCTAGGCAGTGCTGCCGCTGTGTCTCTATTCATACACTCACTACACTCCAAACCAAGACACATAGATAGAATAAATTATCATTTACAACGCCAATAGCTCTAACTCTGACAAATGCAAGACTTACTGCATTGCAAATGCTTGTTTTTAAAGGGGGGCTTCTGTTTCCCATTTGCAAGGAAGGAGTTTTTAAAAATATGAGCAGTGAATGTTGTCGTAAAAGCACTTATGCTGCATGGACTGTACGTGATTGTAAACGGTGTTTTGTTTATTAGCCTCCCAACATGCTTTTATGAAGAGCAGAGCATTGCTTCAATGCAGCATCGTATGTGGGTTGTTGCACTGGGGCTCTTGGGGCGGGGTGGGTCTGAAGCTCTCAATCGCGCTCGTGTGGGCCAGAAGGGGGTGGCGTTCAAAGTTTTATGATAATCGTGGGTCTCCCCAATGCGCTGTTTTCCACAGGCACGGGAACTGCGCTCTTTCACACTACAATCGGGTGTACAAATGTTAATACCGTGGCTAATACTTGGTATTATCCCGGCAAACAGGACCTGTTTTTTTGATTAACATACTGGCAGTGCAAATATGGATGCTTACAAGCACAGAGACTGTAAGCGGTGGAGGGTGCCCCAGATGTGGATTTCCATGAACTGTCCTGGCTCGCCTTCCAACCATCAGGCTCCCAACTTTACTGAAGCATATATTTATAACACAAATGTAGAATAATCGTGCATTTCTTTTACACATGTAGCTTCATGGAAACGCTGCTTCATGTACCCAGTTAAAGCAGGGGCTCCCAAGGTCGCTTTGAAATAAATTATGAAACTGCTAGCATGAAAAAAATCGCAAAACTAAACACTCAAAACATTCTATAGGTGCACACCATAGCTACATTAGGGGGGAGCTATTTCTGGTATTTAAGAGGGTCTTAAATGGAGGTTAACTCCTTCCTCGCGCCTCCCTGGATATACAGCATTTACTTACCACATGTATCAATTCACTGCAAGGACCCCCAGCACTGCTGACTGCCAGTTGTTCCTTTTGCTGTAACGTTTGCATACTCACTACAGGTGAATCTTTATCACTTTTGGAACGTGCACATCACCACAGAATATGTTTAACTAGTGTTCACTATATATTTACATAGTGCGCACATAGCAGCTAGCATGTCCCAACCACCACATCAAATCATCAACGCACTTCTTTTTAAATTCATTGTAAAACATACAATTGCCATCACATACATCCACTCCAAAACACATAAGTAAAAAACATTTTCATTATAACGCCAATAGCTCTAACTCAAAAAAGAAAAAAAAGCGAGACCTGTTGCATTGCAAATGCTTGTTTATCTTCCCTGCCCACTAGTCCTTTCACACCGAAACGAATTTTGGAGGAGCATCTTTTTATCCTGTTATTGGAGGGGTACCTGCTTTTTGTTTCAATTTGTTTATTTGGTTTTCATTGAACTATACAGTTCCCACAATATACATTCACATGTATACATTGCAGCGAAGAAGCGTCAATTAAACAGTCCTATTCACGTGACCTACTAGATATATGCTTATGATTTCCATGCAGCATATTAATCATGGTGGGATACTGAGTAACGGGAAGTTAAACATTGTGTGCGTGTCCTGAACGATCAACAGAGTGAGGCGTTAGCAGTCGCCCGGTGTATCATGTCATCGCCCTCCAGTGGTATATGTTGTCCCCGCGCCTGCGCCATCTGAGTGTTGAGATTATGTGGTGCCTATCCACGTGCTGTAGATAATTATATTTTGACCTGGGTGTGCGAGTGCGATGCATACGATTTAGTGCGCTATTGGCATTTGCTTCACTCTATAACCGTTATGTGCCATCCGGTCTCATCCGCCTCCTGGGGGGGTTGCCTGGGGTTGCCCTTGCTCCTGCCAGGAAGTGCGTAAATCCTGAAGCATCACATCCCAGGATGCTGCCAGCGGTTGCGTCCGCAGCCCTATCGTGTCTTCTCGTCGCAGTGCCACACTCTCCGCCTGGGCCCAACACAGTAGGGACTGGTACCAGGCTTTCCCTGGTGGGGGTTCTGAGGACTTCCAGAGCCAAGTGATGAGACTCTTAGCACCTATGAATCCTAGGTCTATAAATCGAGACAACAGTTTTTTTTTTTGACCTCTTGAGTAGGCCCAGGATGGATCCCTCCCATGCACATTCTACCATGCGCCCAGTGGCACACGCCAGGTGTTTTGTAACTGCTTCCAGATAGGTGGAGAGTGCGGGGCAGGACCACAACATGTGTAGAAGGTCACTGACCACCAATTTGCATCTGGGGTATTGGGCATCATCTCGACCGAAGTATTGGTTTATCCTAGCCGGAGTCATGTAGGCTCTTTACAGTATGTAGTACTGTATGAGGCGGAACCTGGCATTTCTAGGGATTCGTGTAGGCCCCTCCAGGATGGCTGCCCATTCGCGTTCAGTGCTCTGACGTAAATCTATGTCCCATCGCTGCCTGAGCGAAGTCAGCGAGTGTGCCACATGCCCATGTTGTGAATCAGCAAGCCAGCTAATGAGATGTTGTCCCGAGCCCATTACATTGAGATACTGTATTGTAAGGTGAGTCGTGGGTTCCTGCGTCATGTCTCCCCATTGTGACCGCAGTGTCTGCATTAGAGCCGCATGTAGTAGGAACTCATCGTGTGGCAAATCGCAACTTTCGGCTAGCGTACCAAACGGCGTAAGCTGCTTGTCGTGATATCGGTTTCCAGGGTTTGAATACCTACTATATCCCATAGGGCGAGCTCCGTGGTGGTGATTCTGCGGTGCTGTCTGGGTGTGCCAAGTATGGACAGAGAAGGTGCGTACGGGACCGCTGCTTTTGTGAATCTTAGAGCGCAGGGAAAGCAGTTGTATGCTACTTTCAACATTAGTTGGGTTGGTGCTACACCTTTCCTTCCAGGGTGGAATAGTGCTATGTTCTGAGTATGGGTGCGGCCTAGCTGATGTGTAGTAGTATCGGTTAGGTGCAGGCCGCTGAACCAGCGAGCCTCCCACTGTAGCTGGGCCGCTAGATAGTAGTGCTCCATGTGGGGCACTGCCAGCTCAACACGATCAGTTGGTAAGTAGAGCTTAGTCAGCGCTACTCTGCTGCGTGTGTCGTGCCATATGAACTGCCGCATATCCCACTCAAACCTACGGAAGAACTCAGGTTTAATGTATAGGGGCAGATTTGCAAAGTGGTAAAGGAGCCTTGGAAGCACTTCCATTTTTAGAAGTGCAATGCGGTTCAGTGGTAGGGTGCGCCAGAATAGCATTTGTGATCTGACTGCCGTAATGGCTCGTGTGAAGTTACCTTCTCAGAGGTCCCCTGGTTCTCTGTAAATTCGGATCCCTAAGTAACGGAATGCCAATCGCTTCCAGCATACCAGGGTGTTGCTGATAACTAAGGCTGGGTCAGGTGTCGTCTCGGCAAACGGATACAGGCATGATTTCCCCCCGTTGACATGGAGCCCTGACACATCTGCGAACTCCGATAATACGCTTTCTATTTCCATACACGGTGTCTGGGTGTTTTGGAGATATATTAACAAGTCGTCTGCATACAGGGAAACTGTGTGTGTGCCGTCTCCCATAGGGATGTATTACATAACAAGGGAACCCCAATCTTTGAACCTGGGGTGTTGGATAGTTTTATGAAACAGAACAATGGTTCATACAAGGCCAATAGGTCCTAGAAGAGATACATTATCTCAAAGGAACAAAAATTAATCCAATAGCCTATGGCATAAGGCGCTTTTCTAGACACTTTTAGGAAGAGACACAAATATAATAAGGTGGTTAATTTATTTAACAATATTTACTTTATCATTACAAGCGGATTATAGATCCAGAGCTCACAAAATAGTGAAAAGGAACGTGATGTGGTGAGTGAAGGAATTTAAAAAAATAAATAAATCACATCGCATTGACAACAAGAGAGAGACTCATTACAACAATTTTTTAAGAACAAAGGAGTTTAGTTGTAAATGGGTCTACGGCGTTTCGATCTCAATAATTAGAGATCTTCATCAGGACAGAGTTGTGAGCATGTAGTACTCAAAAAGCCTGAATGAGGCGGGACAATTCCTGGTAGAGCACAGCGTAGTAAGTTGATGCCTAATGGATATCAGTATAGTCAGAGGGACCTCGTTGGTACGGTTTGAGGAGCTCCGGGGGCCAGAGGGCTTGATTTGGAAGGAGACTCCGAGGCCTGGAGGCTAGTTTAGGCAGGAGAGGAGTCAAGTTCCTGTGCAACTTAAAGCGAGACGAACACAGCGAAGTCGGTGTAATAAGAATTCATTTGTACCGCGAAGTCGGTACAGCGCAAGGACGGGCGGGAGCTCCGTCTGTCTCCGTAGAGAGCTGGGATGTCCCAGTCTTCCCCCATTTGGCATAAAGATGCAGCTAGCGGTTCAATGGCCAATGAAAACAGCAACGGGGAGAGTGGGCAGCCCTGCCTAGTGCCGCGTTCGATTGGGATCGGCTTTGATATGTAAGGGCCCGTTTTGACCCTGGCAGTAGGTCACGTATATACCAATTTAACTAGGCCTAGGAAATATGCGCCCAGTCCATATTTACTGAGAGCGGCAAATAAGAAGCCCTACTGTAATGTGTCAAATGCTTTCTCTAAGTCGAGCACTAGACAACCGGAGTGTGGTCACCGCTCTCTAGAGTAATGAGCCACTCTGAAAAAACGCCATAGGTTCACAGAGGTGCTACGAGTGGGCACAAAGCCATTCTGGTCTGCATGCACTCGGTGCGGCACCAAGGGAGCTAGTCTATTTGCTAATATTTTAGCTAAGATCTTGTAGTCCGTGTTTAATAGTGCTAGTGGGCGATACGAGTCAAGCAGTTCTGTATTCCTGTCCGGTTTGGGCAACAATACTAGCAAGGATTCACAAAATGGCGTCGGCAACACAGATGTTTCTTGTGAGTTGCGATATGCTGCAAGTAAGTGCGGGCTATTGCAGTGTGGTATGTTTTATAATATTCAGCTGGTAGCCCATCACAGCCAGTCCCCGAATTGCCACCTGAATTTCAAGTAGTGTGATAGGCTCAACCAGTTCAGCCCTCTGAGTTGCGGACACTAATGGGAGGGAAAGGGAGGACAGGTAGGCTTCCAGCACTTCGGAGTCTGTATTAATGACTGACTTATACACCCTAGTGTAATGAGTGGTGAATTCAAGATGAATGTTGTGTTTGCGGGTCAGTAGCTGGCCTGTTGTGAATCGTAGTGAAAGATTCTGCTGTTGTGCTTGCTCTCGTCTGATGAGCCTCGCCAGCAGTCTACCTGCTCTGTCAGCTGCCGCATGGGTGCGCGCTGAATGCGCACCATAATTGAGGCAGCGCAGTCGTTCCATGATGTCAGTATGCTCCTGTCTGAGGTTATCTAAGGCCTGCTGGATGCCAGTGTTGCATGCCAGAGCAGTTTCTAGATGAATTAGTGCATCTTCAATGTGTGTTGCTTCTGCATCTAATGCACTGACCAATGCACTGACCTCTGACCACCTCTTTACAGGCATCCCAAACTACCCCTGCGTCAGGGACCGATTCTGTGTTTGTCTCGAAGTAGGTGTCTATGGTTGCACCCAGCGAGGCCCTGAAGGGGGGATCCTCCAGTGCCGAGGGCTGTAGCCTCCACAGTCGAGTCATTTGTTCTACGTTGGCCTCTTGTAGCTGTAATATGTGTGGATTGTGGTAAGAGTGTGTGTGGCCTAGATAGTCCGATTCTGTACAGTCATTGAGAAATGTTGTGTTGCCTACAAAGCGATCTATGCGGACGTGTAGTTTGTGCAGGTGAGAGTAATAAGAATAAAGGCATGTCTGTGGATTCAATGACCTCCAGATGTCCACCAGGCCTCAATGCCTCATCCAGTCCCCTAGGGCCCTGGCGTTTGACGTGGCCGTAGTTTGTTGCAGTGGTGAGAAGGACCTGTCTAGGTGTGTGTCCAGTACTGCATTAAAGTCGCCTCCTAGCAGCCAGGGAATTTCGCACCAACGGGATAAGACGCCGGATAGGGTGTGCCAGAATGCCATCTGTTCCGTGTTTGGGGCATATATGGAGCCAAGCACCATCTGTCGACTGTTAAGGCGGCCTTTAGTCAACACGTATCGCCCGTACTTGTCTATTTTGATCTCCTCAGGGGTGTATGGGATACCTGGGCGTACCCATATTAGGGCTCCTCTGGCATAGGAGGAGTACCCTGTGGCGAATATCTGCCCTTTCCACCTATGCTGCAATCAGAGTATCTCAGGTTGTGCTAGATGTGTCTACTGCAGCAACGCTATGTGTGCTGTGTGACGCTTAATGTATGCGTAGGTTTCGTTTCTGCACGCTGGCATATGCAGGCCTCTAACATTCCAGGTGATTATGTGAGTGGATGACATTTGTCATTTTTTGCGCGGTAGTGGCGTGTGGGAGGTTTGACGCATTGGGGGTGAGGTATGAGTGCTATGTTCCCGAGGCGGGCGTGTGCCATGCCTACAGAACCACTGGGTATGTGACTGCAGCGTACGAAGAGGCATGTGGGGGGGTGAACAATGGGTTGTGCAACTGGGGTAGAGCAGAGGGACAACATGTATCTGGCCAGACTTCTAACCCTGCCAATTGGCAACTTGCGGCTGGTCAAGCCATACTTCCCACCAAGGAGAGGGGTGAGGGGAGGGGGGGTTTGGGCTGGGACTGCGGCGGGTTGAGCATGCGCATTGGCCCTATAATAAAGCTTAAATGGTCTTACTGTGCCTTCTCCTTTGTGCAAGGTATTGAGCCAGCGCTTGACACGGTCTAGGCTTGTGCTAGTGAATGGAGTGTAAGGGTGAGCGTTATGCTGGAGAGAGTTAGCTTATACAGAGATGGCATATGCGGCACCTTTGCAAAGACATACTTTTGTATGAATGGCTGAGTCTCACGGTGTGGTATTACATTAGGTCATCAGCTGTTTGGGGTGTCACTTCAGGGGGTTTCTGCAGGCTATCTTCGAGTGGCCACACAGCTGATGAGCTGCCTTCACTGAGGGATTCCTTGGAAGAGGCATCTGTCTCTTTATGATGTGAGGGGCCACCCATTGATGCAGCTTTTTGCAGATCTTCTTGTCTCTCTTGCATCACTTGTTCCAAGTTTTGGACAGCTCGGAGCTGTGTGGGGGATTTATTAGAAGGTCTGCGGTTTCTCCTCTGGCCTCCTTTGACAGCCGGGATTTTGCTGCGGGTGTTGTCGCGCCTGTTCGGGGAAGTATGATGCCCTGCAGCTTCAAGCCAGTCCCACGCCTCCTCTGCCAAGTTGAAAAAGTGAGTGGAGCCGTCTACGGCAACCCGCAGGGGGGCCGGGAAAAGAAGTGAATATCTGAAGTCCAGTTCACTTAGCCTTTTCTTAACCGCCAGAAATGTGTTTCTCTGCTTCGGGACTCCCAGGGCGTAGTCCAAGAAGAAGAGGATTGGTGAATTGTCTATTCTGACCTCCCCCAACTTGTGCCATGAAGAATTGCATCCCTGTCTTTATAGTTTAAGAGGCGAAACAGAAAAGGTCAAGGCCCGGTTCCTGGGGGTGGGTGGCTGGAGGGCACCCTGTGGGCTCTTTCCACAAAAAAAAAAGAAGGTGGAGAGTGCATCTGCTGGCAGTAGGGACTTCAACCACTGCTCCGTGTAAGACACAGCATCTCGTCCCTCCGTACCCTCGGGCAAGCCCACTACTCGGACATTGTTGCGCCAGGAGCAGCCCTCGGCGTCATCCATTCTGCGTTCCAGTGTGTGAACTCGGGATGTGAGTTCCCGCACTTCCGCAGATGTAGTCTTGGTGACCGGGATGGCCTCCTCCAGCGTCGCCTCCATATCGTCGAGACTCTTCACCAATTTACGGTGGTCCGCATGTAGCAGTGTGATGTCAGATGTTATTTTTTTCATGCCCTCTTCCAGGGAGGTGCGGGTTTGCGTCAGAGATACTCCTATTTGCGCCACCGCCTGAAGTACAGAGTCTATTTTGCATTCCAATGTGGGGGATTCCGATACCTCATGGTTTTGCCCTGGTGGCTGTGCGGTTGTAGTTGGATGAGGATTGCCCGTGCCTGCTCCCACGCGCTGCCTGCCCATCCTTATATTCTGCCAGGGAGGTGCTCTTCACACGATGCTTGGTTAGTGTGCGGCTTGTGCCAATTGACCTAGGCACTCCTGATACCAGATTGTACTAATGTGGTGGATGTGGGCACCCTGGATTACCTACCGTGTTGCGACTTTCCTTTTTTTCAGCAGCAGATTAATGGCTTGGTGTTGGTGTCCACAGCCCGCATCCCGGCAACCACCAGACTCTGCGTGGACAGACGTGTCTGGTGAGGCTCATACAAGACGCCCCTACGGGTAGGTTGATTTTAGGCGGTTGCTTGCTGTGTGGTGGGTCCGCTGGGATGGGCCTGTCAGCAATGATCATCCGCGACGGCAGGCCTATCCATTTTTATTTGCCTATGTTAGGGGTTCCCACTTAGATATACAGCATCCCCCCAGCTTCTGGTTCAACCGACGCACCCTTTTCTCAGGTGTCCAGCAGTGGGCCTGGACTCGTGACAGCCCCCGGGCCCCGTCAGCCGCTTGTCAAAGAAGAGGGGGGGCGCACCCTTCAGGGACAGGGCCGTTGCATAGCGATGCGCACGCCTGTGTGGTTACGCTATGGCAGTCCGGGCGGCGCGGACTAGTGGCCCCCACTCCTCCTCGATCAAGTCCTGCCCACGCCTCTCTTACAGGCCACCGCCGTCGTCACCTCCACCGCCGTCGGGGTTCCAGGCGGGGCGTCAGTTCCCTCGCACGCCTGCAAGCACAGCACGTCTCAAGTGCTCACTAGGGCGCGGCCAGGAGACTCGTAGATCGGGGTATAGGCAGCGCGTGGGGAAGGCACCAGCAGGTTCTTGCGCCTCTCCTCAGCAGTCGTACCAGCAGCCCGCTGCCGCTCGCTTCCCACCACCAGCAGGGGTCACGCCTCCATACTCCACTCTAGCGAGCAGCCCCCTGCAGGTGGCTGTCTTGGGACTCCTGCGGACGGATCTAGGCTCAGAACAGCCCCCGGATTCTGCCTGTCAGCCTGCACGTCGGAGGGCGCCCCTCGCTGGCACCAGGTTCATGCAGGCCGAGGTGCACCGATTCACTGCTGTTGCTGAGTGACCGCCGGCCGGCCTGGGCTTGAGATAGCCCCCGGGTCCTGCCAGGTGCTCAGTAAGAAGGGGAGATGCACCAGTCAGGGTCAGAGCCACCATGGGGCGATGCACAGTCTCGTGCGGCGGCCTCGTGCCAGTCTGGGCGATGCAGCCCGCTGGCTCCACATCCCCTCTAGCTCCAGCGGCTCTCAACGCCTGCTAGGCCGCAGGCCCGTCGTCGCTGCCTCCTCCGTCGACAGGCCTCCCAGTCGGATGGCGGTCTCCCTGCACAATCGCTGCCAAAGCTCACCACCCGTACGTTCAAAGGTCCGCGGCCCCGGTCATCCAGCCAGTGTGTTCCGTTGGGAGGACCTCAGCTTACCGCAGGGGCAGCAGTCCAGAATCCGGCCTTTGCTGTCACACAAGCAGTCTGCCGCCGCCTGCCCGTACCAGCTGCTCAGGAATCACATTTAGGAGGTGAGATGCACCGGTAGCTATGATATTCTGTCGGATAATAGGGCCATGATGCAGAGCTGCTTCAAAGTGTGACTGCCATCTTGGCTAGTTAGCCCATTGGAGGTTTGCCTGTTACTCCCCAAGAGTCTGAAAGAGATGGGGGTTGTTGCTGTTACTATTTCCTCATTCTGAAGAAAGACTGGGACCGCCGGCCTTTCCTGGAGCTTTTTTATCGCAGTTTTTTTTATAGTGCGAACTAGTCCCGAAGGTAGTGTTGGAGCACTTTACATGAGCACCAGTTAAAATACACAAGTTCACATTTCATTTAAAAAAATATTTAGGCACAGAAGATTAAGTGATTTGCCCAGAATCACAGGATGTTGAGGTGACGCTGAGACTCAAATCAGGTTCCCTTGTTCCAAAGCCGCCAGCTCTGGCTGTAGTGCCACATCCTCACCTTCGATCTCCTACTGCCTTCCTGCTGAAGGACAAATTCAAAATGCCCATGCTGGCCTAGATCCTATCTGAGCTGGACCTGGGTGACTGTTTGGTGTCTTTGCATTTGCAAGATGCCTATTTTCATATACCCGTCCCACCGTCAACAGATGTTATCTGCGGTCCCGAGTAAGCCAGGAGCATTTTCAGTTTGCCTTGTTCCCCTTTGGCCTCACCAGTGTCAATCGAGTGTTAACAGAATTGATGGCCGTGGCACTGCCCTTATTTGGAGGTTGGGAGTACCTGTATTCCCATACTATGATGACTGACAGCTGAAGGTGGGCACACCGCAGTCAGTCGTGGACATCTTGATATCGTCGGGTACACTGTAAACAAACCAAAGCCCCACCTGATTCCTTAGTGGAGATCTCTATTAATTGGGGCGATCCTGGACGATGTGGAGTTGAGGGCTTTTCCTCTGCAGCAGTGAGCTGAGCTCAGTACATTCAGGCTGTGATCCGATGTTTTAGGCTCAGCCCTGGATCATGCATGACACGAGCGGATTAGGCCAGGAGAGTGTATTACTCGGAATTTCAGGCATGATCACCTGTCCTCCGATCAGACTGCCTCTTCATGAGGATCTCCTGTCTCAGCAACAGGACAGGGTCATTCACCCGAATGTAGGCATTCTACAAGTACATCATGGAGATTGAGTGGCAGCAATTGACTGCATTTTTTTTGCTGCCTAAATGGTGGGTGTCGTCCTGGCCACCAAGTGCCCTACCACAGAATCCATTTAAGCCGGGTGCTGGGACAAATTTGTAAGCTGGTGTGGTGTTCCAATCACTGGCTATTTATTTATTTATTTCCTATAAGCTTATATTACAAGTTCTTGCATGTATGGTTTTTGCTTATACCATTGTATGGATTTAGGCAGGGCTGGTCAAGTTATTAAAAGAAACCGCATAATTGCCATTTGTGTAACACGCATAGCACGGTCCTGCTTGGGATACTTTCCTAGTGCAGCTGATTCTTATCGAGTGATCATTACCCGTACTGCGGCCTGCTGTTACTCTGTTAGCACACTGCATGTTAAACAACAGCTGCCATGCATGAAAATACCGCTCAAATTGCAGCGGCCACCAATATGCAAGTAGGTGGGATTTAATTAGGAACAGGTGCAATAAGATCGGGATATTTAAGGGAAGCACACAGTGACTCTCACTATCGTCGGGAGGAAGAGCCAGTAACAGTAGGTGGATGGCGAGGAACACACCTTGGTGTAGTAAGTGGGCAAAGGAGGGTAGAGCGAGTTTTAACAGCAGTGTGTATAATTATGGGATGACAATCTTTCCTTTTCCCCATTAAGATTGTGACTACAGGGGTTCCTGGGGCCTTCTTCCGTAGGGCCCAGATGACCCTTAATTAGGGTAAAAGTGTGTGAGCAGGTTCTCACAGCATGACACTACACAATATCGAATGTGTGTGACACACGAGAGCAGTGTCACGATTACACCGCATGCATCTTTTCCTAAATGAGATTGAGGGACTTTATGTCCAGTTGTATCAGTCTGTAGGAGTATATATGTATAACACACGTATTATGTAATTTTTTTCTCAGGTAACCAGGAAACTTATGAACTAAAGCTAGCGGCAAGTATTATGTCACTATTTCGGTAGTGTATACGAAGGGCATAGACTTGCAGTGGATCCAATACCTGTCCTGATAAATGCCATAGACTTTGTTGAGCCGCTAGGCAGAAACATCTTGATACTGTAGTTGGGTTAAGATACTTGTTCCTGATACCCCACACCTAATTCTTTAATGCCAAGTGGTACCCCACGAAGTAAAAACCATATTGGGCCAGTACATTGGTTTCTAACTTATTACGTGTATCCTAGGTCAGAATAAGTACCTCCCTGACTTCAGGGTATAGGCCCGCACTCCATCAAACCGAAGTTTTTGAAGAGCGCGTGGATATCCTACGATGAAGCATGCCACCTGGTAGGTGTGTGAGGACATCCCGTCAAACATTTGTGTTGTAGTGTAGCTCCTATTTCCCTAATAGGCTCTGCGCATTGGAATAATATCCCCTATAGGTTTGACATAGGACTAAGGTCAGTATGTCCCTATCGAGTATATTAAACTTAATTACTTGTGCCAGCTAGCTCAGAGGCCACTAGAAACTCCTTGACGACAAGAAGGGAGTAGTTTCTGGCAGCCGCAAAACATGACAACTTTGTTTCCCTTTAGAATCAGAACGTGTCCCAGAGTCGTGGAAACAATAGATAACTATTTCACTCAGCTCAATCGTGCATGCTTAGTTTTCCTCAAAGTTACACAGAAAGTACAGACGGGCGTTTCAATAAAAGGTTTATTGAACAGTCTTGTTTCTTGTGTAAGTTAAATGTGCTGTTACGATCACAAGACAGTATGCAAGATAAATAATGTACAGCGTAAGCAGTAGAAATAAATAATACTGCGATAGCATGATCTTTAGCAGATATTCATTCACATAAATAACACAGACTAAAAAATGCGAGTACTCATACGATGCGTTTCTAAGCTAGTTCTACCCCAATGTGCCTAACCTAGGTGTATGGAGAGGTATGAAGTAGGTGAAGTATTCCTTACTACGGTATACTAAGAGTATGTTAAGCCTAGTATGCCAAGAGTCCCTCTAGGTTCTAGTCAGCTCCATACCTTTAGAATGAGAGAGGTGGGAATCTCTTTGCCAGACTCGAACTCCAACACCCCGCAAGGGAAGTTAGATCACTGGAAGCTGGACTCTCTGCGTGCAGGGATGACAGCGTCTTCTCAGTGCGTCAGGCCGGGAAACGGGCTCCTCTGAAGTTGAGGTCTCCTCTAGTTTACAAGGGCTAGGGAAGGTATATTTATACCTGAGAGGTACCTCACAATGTTAGCATTGACGTGAATCGGACTGCGGAAGACGTCATGAATGAACCCCTAAGGTATAATGGTTCATGCATAATAGATGAGTCCTTGAAGAAATCAATAGTCCTGTGCTAGGGAAGCTCCCGAAGCCTAAGGGTCTGTTCTTCAAGAACTCGTTGTGACGTTAGGGTGGACGGATGTCGGAGACCATGCCTGTATTTGGAGTGCACGGTTTAATGCCTAAATAAGGACTGGAATGTTATGCCTATATAAGGGCAGGGCGAATTGTGCCTATATAAGGACATGATACAGGAAAGCCCGTGCATGGACACCCTAAGAGGAATACAACACCCACTCCGCTTTCGTGTGTACGATAATACTAGAATGCTAAACATTTAAAATGCTAAACATTAAATGGAGTACCGCATATTGCTAAAATATTTCTTAAAACCGTTTAAAAAGGCATTTAAAAAAAACCCATTAGAATGCAAAAGGTACTGTACATTTTAAGCATTGCATTTCATTTCAGGCATATTTAAAAAAAATTTTTAAAAATGCAATTTGAATGAAATAAGCAGTAATATTTACATGTGACAAAAAAAATGATCGATAAGTTTTTTCAAAATCAAAAAGTCATTTCATGTCTTGGAGATTAATGAATTTGTTTAGACTAACACGATGGAAAAAGTGTCTGAGGAAGTACCGCGAAGTTTGTACTATAAGGCTAGTTCTACTTGAAGCAGATTGAAGTGCCATTTTAGTTCGAAAAATGGGAAAAAGTTCAATATTTGGAAGAGTTCCAAGTTTTTGAAGTATGAAGGCCAAATTGTTACTGCATCTCTGGAACACTGTGGGCTGAATCAGTCAGTTTACGGGTCTGGTGTAAACATGAGATCATCTATTTCTGTAGACAAAACATTGTCCACTGAAGTTGGTGTCAGTTGGAACACCTCGTGTAGTAGATTAATTGCACAGAGATGTGAAGCATCGCTTTCAGCATTGGTTGCCGCAGCAATGTTCGCGTCCGTTGTTACCTGTGTGCCTGTAGATCTTTCTCGTACCTCAGCAGCAGCCGGAAGCGTCTGTGAGATCTCAATGAATGCTGACATCAGGATAGGCAGCCTCTGGGGACAACACAGAGCATGGGCCGTTATCGGGACCAGCAGAGTATCGACATCCGTTGGCGTAGCTGATGGAAATGTTAGACAGGTGTCCAACACGTATTCTTCACCGCATAGCAGGCATCGTAGAACAGGTAAAATGCAATCTTGCCAGATTGGTCTAAATGACAGGAACCACGTGGTATTAAGTTCCCGTAGATGAGTCATGCCCAAAAGCTGTACTATTCGCTCACGGCACTTTCGTTCAAGGAGAGCTTTCTCCATTTCGCTCGGAGTGATGTCTGCGAATAGGCTGGCCATAGCGTAATAGCAGGAAGAGAAATAGAATTCCGGCAACAAGTGCTAGAATTAATGGTATGCCACCAAACACCGAATGTGCAAAGTTCGGGATGATTCCGAGTATTGCCTGGAAAGGTGCTAACAGACCGGTACAGATGCTCTTAAATACATGTACAATTCCACTTGTATCAGACATGTTGAAGATGCGTGTTATCATTTCTACGAAATGTATAGGGCAGTTTGTACGTATTAAAGTCTGTATCTCAGCCGAAGTCCTTGCTATTTGTAGATCATAGGTTTCTTTGGCCGAGGTCAAAGGCACTGTTTGCTGTAAAAGCATGGCTTTCATTCTGCTTAAAGTATCAAATCTTATAAAAGAGACGTTCAGCGAAGGCCATAGAGGCGACTCCCTGACTGTGTCTATTGGGGGAAACAATACTTGCATACAGCAAGTGACCCTGGAGTTGACCGTTACTAGATATGGGATGCCTGGCAGCATGCTGCAGCAACTCTGATCATTCAACATGAGGTAACTCCCATTAGAAAGTTGTCCAAACGTTGGATTAATCACAGCAGCTGGTGTACCCTGCTGATGGCAAGACAAATTTGCCACAGAACCATTACAAGCCCCGTGTAAAGAAATGTCCTGACATATAAGTGAACCGCTCAGTGCACGTTTACAGTGTGTACCGCTCAAAAACACTTCACGATCCCCACTCCAACATCTATATGTATACGGTAAATCCCAAGATGTCTTAATGTATTCCTTACCCAACCTTTCATATTTGCCTGCTTGCATTTGTCTGAGGCAATACTGAAACTGAAAAGTAGTCACAGGTAAAGTGATTTTTCCATGAATGAGCCATTCTGTAGCTGGTTTTTCTGCCACTGTGAATGGTAACTTTTCCAGTTTTTCAATGCTCAGCACTGTATACTTTGCTCCTCTTTGTGCCAGTTCGATCTGTTTATCAGTTAGATTGTATTCTGCAAACAGAGCCGATGTGTTGATGAAACGCCAAGGCACATAGCCCGCTCGCAAAGATTGCAGCGTCCAGCTTAATAACATATTAGAATGTAATTGAGATTGGCCTTGCTGTAACATCGCCAAATCTTGTTCTAGTATGTTGATAGCAGAGGATACAATGCCATCCAATGAATATATTCTGGAGGACAAAGTTGTTAACCCATTGTCGACCACAGAGAGTGTTTTCTCTAAATTAATACGATCAAGTTCACGTATTCGTTCTGCGGCCTCCATCTGTGATACTTTACATGCTTCATTATAGGCAGCATAAATGCCGGCATATACGAAACATTTTTGACGCGGTTTTCTTGGTCCAAGCAAGAATTCCCTAAGGTCTGCGTCTTCTTTAAGTAAGGATAAGTGTTGTTTCACATCCTGTAGTGTAGATTTCTGCAGCCAATCGAGGCATAATTTACCTACACTGTACGTTGTTACTACCACCGGATGCTGTCTTTGAACGTATCTTGGGTCTGGCCTATGAATAGTAAAGCCCTGAGTTTTATTCAGGAATCTTTCCTGACAGTTGTTCATGTCTGTGGGCCAGATCAACCATTTTTTCCAATCCGGATTAGATCTGTTGAGTTGTAGTATATTGTCAACTGTCCCCACTGCCTGTGTATTATTATATATAGTGGCAGGTGTTGGTACAGAAGGTGTGTTCATCTCTTTGATCTTGGCTAGTCCAAGACAAGATGTTTGTTGGACAGTTTCATTCAAAAACATTATCTGTTTAGGGATGATGCACGCTCTAAATAAAGCTTCCATTCCTTGCACTTGCCAATCTTTAGTACCCCAGACATTTTTGTGTCTATTGTGTCTTTCCAAAAGTCGAAACCCTGTCTAGACAGTTGGGCATTAAATAATGCAGAATAAATCTGTTTTGTATTTGTTAACATAATTTTCAGTCCTGTCTTGTTTACATTTTTATAGTAAAACATTTCTGGATTAGATGTATTGTATCCTGAAAAATATGGAAACTTGTTAGCAAATGTTTTTGAACTACCGTGTGGTGGTGTAGGACAATGCTCCCATTGGTTAAACATAAACACATTTCTAGGATATGCAGATTTATGCAAATAATGATGACCATAATGGTTATAGCAATACAGCTCTTCATAGTCTGTTGAACCCTCTAAATATTCATTTTTAGAAAATGCAGCAGATTTTTCTAAGTCAAACATTATGTCATTAACAGTCTCAAAGTCCCAATCAACCGAATAGGTACTGGACGTAATTAGATCACTTAGTGAAATTTTAAACAAATGTGGAATGTTCAATTGTTCCGTCGGGCCAAAGATATCAAAATCCGTTTTGTCCCACACTATACCATCCTGTATAGGAACAGCTGTGATGTTCACTGATGACAAGTCTCTTGCTTCACGATGGGAAGATTTATGAGGTTTCAAAAGTACGTTCACGTCTTTTCCTTCAGTGTTCACATGGATGTATCTGCCACTTATAAGCACGCTCACAGTTGTAACCAAAGCTAGCCAGAGCAGGAAAACAAAAAGTCCAGATGTAATCCAGAGTTCAATCCATGGAGAAACCAAATAAGTCTTTTTCAGAAAGTGAAGAAAGTCTTGTACTTGCTGCTTGAATTTCAATGATGCTGGCGTAGTTTCAGGTTCACTTGGATCTTCTGAGAACGTATCAAAGTTAATGAAATAGCCAGAAGCAGTTCTGTCAATTGTTTGAATTGCATCAGGATTTGTAGAAATCGCTGGAACCAGTTGATCACTTGTTACATTGGTGTAGACAGGTGTATTTGGACGAACTGTTATTTGATTTTCAAGAGGGATGAGTTCCATAGCGTTGTTGCATAGTCCTCCATCTGTTACAGCTGAATTCTCGATTGTTATCAGTCTTTCAGTCTGAACCTCTTGGATAGTAGCGAGAGGAGTGTGTCTGCTACTAGGTCGGAGTCCACGAGGCCTACTATTTAGTATTGGCCACATACTGTGGTTTGATGAGGTCGATGGACACAAATCTTTTCTCCTTTCTTCCAGCAAGGGGCGGCAGAAGTACTGTTCTTGTTCCTTGAACTGCTAGGACAGGTACTGGTTGTCTGTAAGAAGGTCCAAATGCCTTCTTGTCCGCAATTTTTTCTCTGACTAGATCCCCAACATTTGGAATCCAGACAGGCCTTGCTGGGACCGCCGGTTTTTCCCCAGTGGTGGTTGGCTGTAGGAATACGTTGCTTTGTTTCGTTCTTAACTCATTCAGTTCCTGTAAAACAGCCAAATGATCTTTGATATCAAATGTTTTATTTTCCACCACTGTGCCTACGTCATCGAGATCTGGTACCCACATTCTTGTCCCAAATAGGACCTCATATGGAGTGACCCCCCCTAGAGAACTTCTTGGCAGATTGTTTAATGAGCGTTGGACCCCATTAAGATGTTTGACCCACCCATCACCCGAACCTAATACCCTAGCTGTTATAGACTGCTTTATGTCCCGGTTTTTCCTTTCCACAACCGAATTTCCCTCAGGATGGAATGGAGAGGAGTACCGCAATGCAACGCCCAGACTGGCCATGGCTTCTTTGTAAACCCGAGAGCTAAACGCAGGGCCCTGGTCAGAATGTGGCGTGCCTATTGCGTATGTGCCGATAAAGACTCGCAAATCTTTTATAACAGTTCGAGCGTCAGCCGAGCGCTGAGGCCATATCCATAGGAACCTAGATTCAGTATTTGTGGGATTGCATTTGTCCAGTAGGACGCATGCACGTAGATAGTCTAATGCTGTGTAACAGTGGTGTCTGTACTGGGCAGCTACATTTGTAGCATGGTGTCTGGTGGTTTTCCCGCTGTAATTTACAGTCTAAGCAGGTATTGATGAATATGTGAATTTCTGTATTCATTTCAGGCCACCAGTACATCTCCTTTAACGTCAAAATTGTTTTAGAGATCCCTTGATGTGACAGACCCTCCCCCAAATGTGTTTCATAAATCAAGGCTGCTCTGCGTTCCTTGTTTGGGATTACCCTATCCCCCACTCCAGGGATTCGAGCAAAAGGAACGTTGTTCGCATCAATTACATAAGAGTACTTGAGTGGAAACTTTTTTGGTAACGCTGCACTGCTGCCTTTGCTTGAAGCATTGACATCCAACATTATCTCACCGTCTATTTTTGTTTTTGAACGAGTGATCGCAGCTACGGAAGCCGTCTGAACAGCCCCCTTTGCGGCTTCGTCAGCCAATGAATTCCCTGCAACGTGAACGCCATCACGTTGATGACTGTGTGAGGATCACGTGAGCCTTTGGTAGTTCGTTTTTCAACTGAACTACTTGTTCCCAAAGCATTTTGTGCTTTATTGTGCCACCTTTCGCATCTTTGAAACCATTTTCAAGCCAGGTTTGTATATAGTCATTATACGACTGAACACAGTAAAAGGAATCGCACACTATCAGTGTGGGGAATTCTCGATCTGTACTTTCAAGTGCCAGTTTGAATGCTTGTAGTTCAGCTCGCTGAGCTGGACAATCCCCTAGAGATTGAGTTTTTGTGACCATAGGTCTGAAGATGCCATCTCGCATGTGACCTTTAACGATTGCACACGCTGCACTGTAAGCTTGCTTACTCCCTGTTGCGGGTTGTGCGGATCCGTCAGTGTAAATTATGAATTCGTACTGATCGAGAGGCAGAATTTTAGTAGGCAGAGGACATTCTTGTTCATATTGCAGGAATGCTTGTGTTTTTAAATTTGGATCAAAAACATATTCAACATCTGTTGCAGCAAGAGAATTAACCCATTGTATCCATCTTGGATGTAATGCTTTAGCATTTGGAATGCTTGCTTTTGTGACCGCTTCTAAAGCTGGAACTGGGGTTACGACAATAATGCGTTTCCCTTGGGCTAAGGCTCTTTCTTTTGCTACAGCGGTTTGAACAGCTGTTAGAATATTTTCAGTTGAACTGAAGCGCATTTCCGCTTGTGTGTACAAATGAGATTTGTATGCGATTGGTATTTTCTCACCCTCATTGAAGGTTAAGTAGGTGAATCCGCATTGACCCGAAATTATTCCGATCACCAAATTGCGTTGACTTACGCGTGTTTGTAAGTGATTTGTTGCTAACATGTTAGCCTGTAGTGAACGCAAGATTTCTGTGTGTTCGTTAGTCCAATTTTTGATTGAAAAATCAGGTTTGATTAATGCGTAGAGAGGTTTAACCCTTTCTGCGTAATTTCGAATGTATGTTCTTCCAAAGTTTAGGAAACCCAGGATGGATTGTAAGTTTTTTTGCGTTTTTGGAGGTTGGAGCAGCGCACACTTTTCTAAAAAGTTAGCTGCCAAGCTCTTGCCTTCACTTGAAAGCTCATATCCTATAAATAGGACATTGAGATGGGCAATTCGGGACTTTTTAAAGTTGAACTTGTAGCCCTCAGAGGCGAAACCCAGTATAATGGTGCTTACCCTGTTCAAGTGTTTGTCCAGGTCATCGTCTGTCAGATAGCTGTCATCGACATAGGATAATGCCTCATTGTCATAAATTTGTAGTAACTCCGTTACCCTCGCTGAGAATAAACCTGGGCTGTTCTTGAACCCTTGTGGGAGTCGCCAAAGTGACGCTGGGTCCCCATTATGGAGAATGCTGTTAAGTACCTGCTTTCAGGTGCTATGTCTTGACAAAAGAAACCATTCGAGATGTCTAATGTTGTTTTGTATTTCTTACGCACAATGTTATTCATTAATGCTGTGCTATGTGCATTTTGCACTGCAAAAAGTTTTAGAACAAGTGTTTAGGTGTCTGTAATCCAAAACTAGACGATATGTATTGTCTGGTTTGGAGACAGGAAACAGGTGCATGTTTCAATCACCCCTTGGTATTCAAGTTGATCTAAGATCACCCTGACCTGTTTTTTTGCTTCTTGCTTTATTGGGTACTGCCTTTGTGCAGTTGGTTCATGTTTCAGATGAATTTTATGGTGAGGTGAGTCCTCATCCCATCCTACATGATTTTTATATAATGCTGTGGCCTGGACCACTGCCCATTTCCTGGCATAAGTATATTTTAGATGAATTGGAATATGGTTGGAGAAGGCAGGCATAATAATGTCCTCGCCGTGTGGGCACTCCCTGACAAATTGTGGTGGCCAGTCTTTTTCTGCTAGAAGTATGTCATAGCCCCTTGATAGTCTTTTCCAAAAAAGTGCTTTCACCTGTCTAGGTATGTCTCCCTCCATCCGGAGTGTTATTTCATATAACCTTTGTGGAGTACTAACCCTGGTGTCTACAGTCTCAACTGTAATGTACTCATTCAAGTCCACTATCTCCAGAAGTTCCTTCAGGTTCTGGCGAACTATTGTGACTTCTGCTGCACTGTCCAGCATTGTCTGAGCCCATTCTCCGTTCTTGAGTTGTGTTCTCAGTATTCTCGGCATGTCTGATCTTCAGACCTGCTACTTTCTTTTGGAGAATTGAGGTTTTGTTTTATTTTTTGGAGCGTGTTTTTCTTCTTTGGATTTCACGCGTTCTTCTCTATGTTCTGATCGTCCTCTTCTTTCCGAAGTCTGTGATGGGATCTGAAAGGGACGAGAGGAACGTGTATCATTATCTTGATACCTGTCAGGTTTTCTCAAATTATCCCTATTCCTGAGGTTATACCTCCTTTCAGAGGGCTCCTTTTGAGGAGACCTACTCCGGGATTGAGAACGTTTCTCATTTGACTTTTGTTTATTAGTCTCCCACTTCTTTTTAGAAGATGTAGGAGTTTGTTTAATAGAGTCCTTCTCAGGACTTTCAGACAGTTTCGGCTTCACTGGTCTTCCACCCAAACTATCTCTGCCTAATTCTGCATAAGATTGTTCAATTATTCTGGGTAGCTCTGTTTGATGTTCTGTAACATCGAATTCCCTTAATCGTTGGCGGATCGCCACTGCTGCTGCCTCCCCTTTAATATTAGATAATATTATTGTTGAGACCTGGTTGAAATTTTTCAGTAATTTCATACCTAAATTTAGAGCAGGCTCTGCCCCGTATTCATTTTGAATTTGTTTCAGGACATCAGGTATTACCGCAATTGACGGAATGCCATGTGTTTTAGTATAGATGGCAGCAAAGACTGAGCCCCAAGTGGTGCAGTCTTCAGGTTGTGGTGTGATCCCCATCGGTAAACTGATTGTTAGGATTCTGTGTTTCTCATACGGGCTAGTATTTGGAAATACTGCTTCGATTTGAGTAATTTTTTGAGCTATCCAGAATGAAATTTGCTCACGTTTCGTGGGCATTTTACCCATGACTGCGTAGAGAGTCTGTGGTGTAATTTTTAGTGTATTCCCCTGTTGGGGAGTTGGATTTGGAAGTGTCAATGGTTGCTGGACTGTAAAAGTCCATATGACATATTGGACCAATTGTCTGTATATTTGTATTAACTCTGTAAGTTGAATAAGTAATTCCTCATCTGACATTATATCCAGTTCAGGATGAAGTGTGTAGCCGGCTAGAATCGGCCATGTTGCTCCTGGTCTATCTAGTGGACCGAGCCTGGTAATGTTTCTGTGATGTTTTAGGGCGCCTTTAAACCAGAGCTGATGCTCTTGGTATGTTAATGGAATTTCAATATCCTCGAAAGGAATGTATTCCTCTGGTGGATCATCTTCTTTGTAGAAGTGAAACATGTGTGATACTGGATTCGGTTCAGGAAATATTACCCATGAATAGAATACCTCTGTCTGAAAGGATTCGTGTGCCTCTATCACAAACTGCTCTACCGCCTCTCGGTGGTAGGCCATGTTTTATAAGTTTTAGAGTGATGGCTCTTCTTAAGTTTGGAGCGATATCTATAACACCCTCCTCGGTTTCAATTAAACCTGTAATGTTAAAAACTGCTGCTTGGGCTGGATCAGCCGCAGCTTCACCGTTTTCGGTTTCAGTCATTTTGTTTTTTGAAAAATGTAGAACAAGTTTCAAGGAAACAAAGATAAGGTGCACAATATTTTGGAACAGTGTATCCTTCAACATTGAGCAAACCAAACAGCTAATATATAGGGTGTTTCCCTATGTAGCCGTGGTGGATACTTAACCCTGCCCACTCCAGACGTCTTTTGGAGTATATGGGTAGGGGTCTCTGAGAGAAAAAGCACGGCTGAGTTACTCAGTATCTAGCGTTAAATTACCGCCTTACCAAACGTTGGGCGCCATGTAGTGTAGCTCCTATTTCCCTAATAGGCTCTGCGCATTGGAATAATATCCCCTATAGGTTTGACATAGGACTAAGGTCAGTATGTCCCTATCGAGTATATTAAACTTAATTACTTGTGCCAGCTAGCTCAGAGGCCACTAGAAACTCCTTGACGACAAGAAGGGAGTAGTTTCTGGCAGCCGCAAAACATGACAACTTTGTTTCCCTTTAGAATCAGAACGTGTCCCAGAGTCGTGGAAACAATAGATAACTATTTCACTCAGCTCAATCGTGCATGCTTAGTTTTCCTCAAGGTTACACAGAAAGTACAGACGGGCGTTTCAATAAAAGGTTTATTGAACAGTCTTGTTTCTTGTGTAAGTTAAATGTGCTGTTACGATCACAAGACAGTATGCAAGATAAATAATGTACAGCGTAAGCAGTAGAAATAAATAATACTGCGATAGCATTATCTTTTAGCAGATATTCATTCACATAAATAACACAGACTAAAAAATGCGAGTACTCATACGATGCGTTTCAAAGCTAGTTCTACCCCAATGTGCCTAACCTAACCTAGGTGTAGGGAGAGGTATGAAGTAGGTGAAGTATTCCTTACTATGGTATACTAAGAGTATGTTAAGCCTAGTATGCCAAGAGTCCCTTTAGGTTCTAGTCAGCTCCATACCTTTAGAATGAGAGAGGTGGGAATCTCTTTGCCAGACTCGAACTCCAACACCCCGCAAGGGAAGTTAGATCACTGGAAGCTGGACTCTCTGCGTGCAGGGATGACAGCGTCTTCTCAGTGCGTCAGGCCGGGAAACGGGCTCCTCTGAAGTCGAGGTCTCCTCTAGTTTACAAGGGCTAGGGAAGGTATATTTATACCCGAGAGGTACCTCACAATGTTAGCATTGACGTGAATCGGACTGCGAAAGACGTCATGAATGAACCCCTAAGGTATAATGGTTCATGCATAATAGATGAGTCTTTGAAGAAATCAATACTCCTGTGCTAGGGAAACTCCCGAAGCCTAAGGGTCTGTTCTTCAAGAACTCGTTGTGACGTTAGGGTGGACGGATGTCGGAGACCATGCCTGTATTTGGAGTGCACGGTTTAATGCCTAAATAAGGACTGGGATTTTATGCCTATATAAGGGCAGGGCGAATTGTGCCTATATAAGGACATGATACAGGAAAGCCTGTGTATGGACACCCTAAGAGGAATACAACAGTGTGTGTTCAGGAACAGACTGGTAATGATAAGATAATATGTTGTAATATAATTCGGGCTCCCAGTTTTCCGTTTTTACTGATTATTACAGATAAATACAGACAGAAAACAATGCGTTTCCTGTCTGTATTTATTTTTAAAAGCGGAAAAATGCTGAAAATTGTGCGTCTTGTTATCAACTCTCCATGTTGTCCTTAATGAATTCCAGGGCAACGGCTGAGCAGATGGACAGATTAGGGAGTTATAAAACAGGCTGAGATTAACTTAAATACAGGTATATGTTAACATATATTTGTATATTATGCTAATATTTACCTGTGGGTGTGGTGTTTTGTTATATTTGGCTGCCTAATTTGTGACCGGCATCAAAGTATAAGTGCATGTTTATCAGTTAAATAAATGTGGAAATACACCATTTTACAACTCCATTTATTTTCAAAACATAAAATAATTATGGATAAATACAAATAGGATGGTCATAAAGTAAATATGGATAAATACAGACGGAAATCTTAAAAAAATAAACACCATTACACTGGGAGTCCTAAAATATACTTGATCACACTCCGGTGCCTTTTTGTGTGAAACAGGATTATATTGGAGGCCAGCTCATCCTTGAGGCCCCAAGCCTCTGGTTCCCCACCGTGGAGATTGTTCATGGTTTTTGTGTTTTGATGGTAATGTAATTACCTCGCTATGAAGGAGTGGTTTAGCTTGTTTTGAGGAGGTATTGATGTAAGTGCACTATGCACTTGTTCAAATACAAGAATCTCTGCGAAGGCATCTTTGTCCGTATAGTGATAGTAATACTTTTTCAATAAACATTTATTCTAGTGGCAGTTGTCCCTGGTAACCATGCATTTGGCTGATACTATAGTTAGAGTACCCTTCTAGGTCTTATTTTTAATATGGATGTTTTGTAGTGCCTTGTTAATTTTCAACAATTTCCCGTTGGACACAACTGCATCATCTTCCATGTTTGGTGTTTCATTTCTGCCATGCCCAGCCTTGAAGTATGTTTGTCTCACCTTTCATTCATGTGATCTAGTCTCAACATGAATCAATCTATCTTGCCATCTATGATTGCTAGGCTAGAGTTGATCTCTCACAGAATTGCTTTCATTCCCGGGTCTCCATTCTTGGTTGTCTCCCTGGTGAAGTCTTTGAAACCAGCATTGGTGCCATTTTTTCAAAGATGAGCTTCCCTTGTTTAGGATACATTTTCCCATTTTGCCACAGAGTAGTGGATGTTGGTAAGAGAAGCAGTTATATTTGGTTTCAGCTGCATTGTTTGTTTAGGTGACGAGGCAGGAGCAGGATAATCATTTAAGGTGGTCAACAGTTTTAGTAATGAAGCATTGCTTATCAGCAAATTGTGACATGTAATGAAAACGGAAAAGGGAGTTTCCATTCAACATGTGGCATCTGACATCACAAGGAATCACCACCAGATGAAAACTCCTTGCATTCGAAAAGTGATTACCAGTTTGATGCAAACACCTTTACTACTGCCAGCTGAGCACCACTTTAATGATCAGTTCCCAGCTCTGTCCACCCTACTCCGGAAGTAAGGCAGTCAAGAGTCTCTTGCCCTCCTCGTTTAATGTTCCGTCTGCCACTAATGTAAATCATATATCTTGGAGCAAGCAATGGTGTACCATAAATGTCGCCCAGCTAATTTCATGGACCCATTGTGCTCATTTTCCCTTTTCTCTTTTATACTCGTTTTTGACTCTTTTGTGCTATTTTTCCTCATCTTGTCCGGTTTGCTCTGTCTTTGTGCTCCCCCACACTTTTCCCGCTTCCCTCCTCCCCTCTCCCTACCTGCTTCTTCATGTGCCTTTTTTCCACGTCCCTTTTTCCTACATGCATTTTTCCTTCGTGCCTCTCCTGCTGCCTTCTCTTACTGCTTTCTTGCCCCTCCCTATCCCTGCCACCACGCTCCTGCCCTCCTGGGACCTACTTAATGGTGCCTATTGTCCAACTGCACAAAGGGTGTGACTCTGGTGCACCAAAGGCAAGCCCCCCTGCGTCAGTCCGTGGCTGGACTGCGCACAGCGCCACTGACCCTGGTCTAACCAACTGCCATTGCTACAGCCCTGCCGACCTGCTAGCTTGCAACACCAAACACCACCACCACCTTGGCCCCCAAGCTGCACCGCACGGCAGGGCCCTTCTCATGCGCTCGCTTCCGCTTCTCCTGCAATATTCCCCCCACGCCACTTGCAACACACACACCACACCCAGTATCACCTGCATGCTTCTCAACACCAGATCCCCCTACAAGCCCACCACTGTGATCTCATCGACAGCCACTCCCCGGACATCCTCGAGACCTGGCTCAACTCATCTTCTATCCTCGCCATCTTCTTTTCTGTCCCGCCTGGATAAAATATCATCCGCTGTGACAGGCCTCGCAAACCTGAGAAGGCCTCGCAGTCATCCACAAGGACTCCATCGCTTGCACCACCTCTCCTGATGAACCTACCCTGCTCATGGAACACCTGCACTTCCAACTGCAGATGAGCCACTCCACGACCATCAGAGGCACCCCTGCCTACTGATGGGCAGAACCGCGCACCTCCTTCGGCAGTCTGCTCACTGACTTTTTCACCCCCTTCGCCATCAGATTCAACGGCTTCCTCTACTCGGTGACCTCAACATTCATCTCGGCGACCCCACGGACTGAAACGCCACCAACCTCCTAGAAAGTCTCAACAACATCGGCCTCATGCAGCTTGTTCAGGGCCTGACCCACACCACTGAACACACACTCGACCCTATCTTCACGTCCAGCAACAAGATCACACTCTGCCACACCTCCCCACTCACATGGACAGACCACTTCATCATTCACTTCTACATCAGCGCCCCCACCCATCCCAACGTACCCACACTGAGCATCAAACTCAACCGCAACTGGAGTAACATAACAGAATCAGACTGGACCTACGCCCTCAGATCCAACCATCCAACCCTCACTGGCAACCTACTGAAGGACCTACCCACATTCTACAACGGGTTCACTAGCTGCACCAACAACCTGGCCCCCATGAAAAAATCAACACTCCAGAACCCGCGTTCAAGCATGCTGGTACACCAAGCACCTCAGAAGCTCCAAATACCACTGTAAGCAGCTGGAAATAAGATGGATGCCCAGTCGAGACAACACTTCCAGAGACAGCTAAATATCCCCCCTCAGAAGATACCACGCACAGATCAAAGAAGCAAGGAAAGCGGCCCTTGTGATCAGACTCAAATCTTGCTCAAACACTGACTAAGAACTCTTTAACCTAACCAACACGATGGCCACTACAAAAACCATCACCCCCTCACAAATTGTGTGCAACAACTTCTCGGACTTCTTCCACAACAAAATCCTCAAGATCTACTCCTACTTTGCACCTCAGCCCACAATTGAGGACATCACCACGCAACCCCCCCCCCCCCAACATCACCTGGAGCACCCACCTCCTTAAAAGCTGGAGCCCACTTACCACAGAGGACACCACCAGAATTATGCAGTCCATCCATTCAGGATCCCCCTCAGACCCGTGCCCTCACCCCATGTACAACATAGGAAGCACACTGATCAGCGCCAACCTTACCTTTGAGGGAGACTTAAAGTGACATTGTTTGCCTAAGTGGAACTAACAAACCACAATCCATATGACCAGGAAAAGTACTAACCCACCTTAATATAAACATGGATGGAAGAACAGTAGGTTGTGTATGATGCTCACTAAAAGCTGTGTGATTAATCTGCGCTGTGCACAATACCTTGGTCCTTCTCCCCAGCATCACAAATGATTGGACTGAGACTCCCTAGTATGGTCAAGGGATGCATCCTTGCAGCTCTCACATGAGGAAGTCTCCAGTCCTAACCTAACTTTATATTTTCACAATGCCAATGAATTGAGGAACACAGCAGCCTATGCCTGAAGTAACGTGAAGTAGGCACATGCAACCGCAGTCCTCCTCTCTGATACTCCTTTTTTGTATAATAAAAAAACTTGAGTGACATTTGTTGAGACAGTTGGGTACCCATAATGGTGGCTTCCCTAGGAAATTTCACAGAATAGTTTTGATGTACCACCATCCTGGTTGGAAGACTGTGCCATTACTTTTGATAGGCATCATATATCTGCTTTAAAGCTAGAATAATTACCCTTATCTTAAACTTGTTACTTAAGCTTTTCAAGATGACCGTGAGCCACCCTTGCAAATGGCGTCCGCATTATTATAAGCTCAGGCAGAGGGTAAGTTTACATGAGTCAAACCAGTATGTGTTCCTTTTTCATTGCAAAATAGTTGTTTCTAGCTGAAGGTGTCCGTGGCTCATCATCTAAGGCTACAAACAAGCATGCAGCAGGTTCAGTACAGGGCATCAGTTCTTTTTCTATTGTTTTTTTTCTTCTGAACTTCCCAAGTATTGGGTTGGGGCAGGGTACTGAGAATGGAGCACAGCTGGTTGTATTTGGTTACTTTGGCCGAGTAAATTTCAGCAGAGCTTGATTAGGTATGCTAAGAGCTTCCATATATTGACACCTTTTGCTAGTGACAACCTGCCCTACACTATAGCGTACATTGTCAGCCTATATCATGCTTTTATTTGGTTTGTGTTTGAGGAGGATTCATTTTTTGTAGAAAATTGTAATCCTTAGTGCTCCATTTGTGAGGTTTGATATCTGCTATAATCAGAAGATGGCATGTTGTAACTCTTAATGAATTGTCAATCAGTTCTTTATTATAATTATCATATTATAATGTCTAGTTGTCCATAAATTCCATAAATAAATGAGTCCTTTATTATGTCTAGTTGTCCACAAATAGTTGTCCGATGGGAGGAGGGACGCTTCCCCCACTCACAAGTTGACATTGAAAGAGGACTTTTCCTCTAACAGATCAGAAAGAAGACTACCAGACAGTAGATGCTGATGGGAGGAGAGACCACCACGAATGGACAACAAAAGAGTACTTCCTCTAAATAAATACAGAAAAAGGACTACATGAAGACTTCCATTCTAGAAAGAGGGGAAGTGACTTCCTCCAACTAGAAACAGAAAAAGGACTATCCGAAGGCTACCACTCTTTAAAGGGGAGGAGTAAATTCATCAGAGGTCGAGATGAGTGGCAGTCATTTGATATGGTTTCTCTCCAGGGAAACCTAACAGCCTACTCTGCCACCCTAATAAGCAGCCACTGATTGTATTTTAAACACATACCTCTATCCAGGTCTAGTTATACTGGGTCTCTGACACCTAGCCTTGACCTTTGTCTCTTATATTCAGCACTAGACCCATGCAGGCATATACGTCGTAAAGAACTTCATGATGTCTTGCCCTGATTCCACATTTCACAGCACCGTAACCAAGAGATATGGTCCCAACTCCTGGAGCATTAACTGGCCTAACAATCTCTCTAAAACTGCTATGAAAAGGTTCAAACATAATCTACCCAAACAACTCCTGGAACAACTAATAGCAGACATCTACTGCGGCACAAACAAGAGTAAAAAAAAAGACTGATTTCAAATTCTACTCAAAACGTCCAGCAAATCTGCTCATCTACATGTAACAAACACAACCTAAATTCCCCTATGGAACCAAACTCGCCATTGTCCCCTCCCAAAGCTTCAAAGGGGAGGTTGTCATGTCAATCTTCAGAATGGGAACATATTAATCCAAGCACCTCACCATCTTTGACCGACATTTCCCAACTCTTATCTCCCTTGTCATAAAACACAATTCAGCACCAATTCCCCATCAAGACCACACCCCTACCTTACCTTCCAAGTCCGTCCCCCTCAGGGGCCCTAATAGATACACAGCAACCAGCAATACCATCATACACCAAGACAAGGGCAGAGCCTGCCCCAAACCTGAGAAATCCACAGTACTCTCCCCGCTTTTTCCTCCTCAAACATGATCCCCAACAAGGAACCCACCCTGCCAAATCTAACACATTACACCTCCAGTACCAACGCCCCTGACCTCACCATGAACATGATTCATCCGCCTGCTGCAGACATTCGAACCAATCGACTGTCCCATTTCTTATGGCACCATAAGCTTCCCATACCTACTAAACCAAACCTTTAACCAAATAGTAAACAAAATTGATGCCCTTGCCATAGAAATCTCGCACATAAATAAGAAACAATTAAACCAGACCAGATTATTTCCTGAAACCAACTCTACGACAGGGAATCCCTATAAAGAGCTCCAGAGCGACATCGAGCAAACTCCCTGGACCTCTATCCCCCTGTTCGCTTACCTCACAGACCTCACTGAGCCCTTAACACGCTATCTCCATCCAAAACGATATTACTTAGCGATTCATACTCCACAAAAGCACCCCAAAAGAACCTCAAGCCGTCGTCTAACATCTCAATAGTTAACGGCACAAAGAGAATTCCCCCAACTAACAAAGTGCCCAGACCTCCAGCTCAGTACACCACTATACAAATACTCCACTCACCAAAGAAGAAAAGCCTTGACCCCTTAAACTGTCTGCTTCTGAACTGCCGATCAGCAGTAAAGCACGCAACTGAAATAGTTGAAACCATACTAACGCATAGAGTGGATATTACATTCCTAACTGAAACTTGGCTCAGCGAGTACTCCACCCCCATATTCGACCTTCTTGCACCACCTGGCTATTCTATTATTCGACGGGACAGACCAGGACATACACGAGGTGTAATAGCAATCATTCACAAAAATGTGATATGCATCAAAGCCTTTGAGACCACGAACTACTCAACATTTGAATACTTAGGAGTTGAACTCATAACTAAAGGTGCATCCCTTATCAAACTTCATACCATTTATCACCCCCTGGTAATCGCTCATCCTACATCGAATAACTATCTGACCTGATAACACGGGTATCCTAACTGTCATAAACACCATGTTACTAGGAAAATTAAATCTTCACTGGGATTGTAGAGATGGAATCATGATTTGTAACTTAATTAACTTGAAATCAGTGACTTCAAACAACTATGCAAAGAACTGACTCACAACAGTGGCGCTACCCTAGATGCAATAATTACCAGAAGTGACCTCGCCGTTCTTCAATCCATCACACCCATTGACTGATTGGATCTAACAAGATTCCGATTTAGCCACCTTTCTGCAGATATACTGACATGGGTTGGTAGTAAGTAAACACAAGGAGAGGATGGACGGAGCGCTGAAACTTTTCAGACACTCACCCCCAGTCACAGATCTCAGTTGAATCTATAATCGTTCTTTAGCTCACTTCGCCACCCCAGTTCAGACCCAGCCATATGCAAATCAGTCTTGCCCCTGTTCCTCATGGGAACAGTCCAGCCCGAACTGCCAAGCCAGGTCTTCCTTGGACTGGAAACAAGCATCCTGGGACCAGTTTCGGGGTAACACCCCTCATCAGCCCGGCTAGCTTGAATCCAGTGATAAAGTGAGCAAGGGACCCGTGTCTGGGCATACCCTGCCAACTTAGGGCGAACAAAGCAAATACAAGGAGATGATGGACGGAGCGCTGAAACTTTTCAGACACTCGCCCCCAGTCACAGATCGGGGTTGAATCCATCATCGTTCTTTATCTCACTTCGCCACAACAGTTTAGACCCAGCCATATGCAAATCAATCTTGACCCTGTGCCTCATGGGAACAGTCCAGTCCGAACTGCCAGGCGCCAGGTCCTCCCTGGACCGGAAACAAGCATCCTGGGACCGGTTTCGGGGTAACTCCCCTCATCAGCCAGGCTAGCTTGAATTCAGTGGCAAAGTGAGCAAGGGACTCGCGTCTGGGCATACCCTGGAGGTAGGCAGGAAGTGGCCATTCCAGGACGGGAATGCCCTATGAATCTGGGCACACCCACAAACTCACATGTTAGAGGGTATTCATCAGCTCCTCTCCAGTTTCTTCCCACAGTGAACTGGGTTGGAAATGCACTCCTGACAAGGGCTGAAGTAAATTTTTTCGCAGGTTGGGAAAAAAGCAGGTGTAGAGGAAGTGAATTTGCAGAAGCTCAGCAGATTTTCACATGAGCAAATATAAATGTATATATTTCCTCATGTAAAAATGGAATCAGTTTTATTTTCAGGAGTACGATTTCCAGGCCTACTTCGGTAAACTGTTGTAAATTCCTGAAAGTCTTAATTCTGCACCAATGCAAGGATGTATACCTGCAGGTGCATTTTTGTGATCTTCTTTAAGAATTGGGCCCCTAGTGTATATTCATGCTGCCCATATTGGTTTTATGCTGATTCTCCGTTATTATTTTTTGGAATGCATCATACATTTTTATTAAATGATGTCTCAAGAAATTGAATCTAAAATTTCAAAATAGTTTAGCAAAACATTTTTTTATTAAGTTGCATATTTTTTGTGCTCATTTCTTGAAAGCTAGTAATCGCCTCTCTTGCTTTCTGGCTCCTTTATGTATATGCATATAATCAGAGAGCAATCTTGAATTGTTGAATTTTGCAAACGTATATGCGTTTCTATACTGGAACCACTGTCAATAGTGCATGCTGACCTCACAACATGTCCTTAAAGAGCTCACCCCAAAAATAATTTTTGCTTTAAGGTACCATATATATAAGTCCGAATAGTTTATGTATATGGATACAGATATTATGTTATTTGCATGCAATCCTCTTTCACTGTTCTATACTCGGGCACTGGTGGCCAAAAGGTTTTTGCTGCAGGGTGATGGCCTCATTCTCCAGTGGCCAAAATAAACATAAAAACGTGTCTTTGACACCAGTATGTCCCGGGCGTTGGGCATAGAAGTGTCACACCCCATTAATGAGTAAAGTTTGTTTAACCTCGTGCCATCTGTTTTATTACAATTATTCACTGCATGGCTATCGAGAGAATTGTGCCCTAAATTTAATATTCCCATGTCCCTATTGAATAAGTGTAAAGTTGATTTTGATTCTTACGGTTTGCAGTATCGTTCGAGTTTGTCGAATGTTGAAAATGCAGTAGCAGGCTTTCGATTTTTGAGGAACGTAATGTGTAATTTTTTTAATCGGTTATAAATGTTTTCAGGGAAAGGAGACCAGGGAAAACCTACTCACTAGGAACCAGGGTACGTGATTATTTAACAGAAACAGTGGTTCCTGTGGACTAATATGGTAATATTGGTAATTATCAGCGCAATCGCAATCCAAGGGTTAGAGTCGATATCCAAAGGAGAAGTAACCATACACTACTCAATGTTTGGCATTTACAATCAACATTTTATATATATATATATATATATATATATATATATATATATATATATATATATATATATATATATATATATATATATATATATATATATATATATATATAATGCAATATACAGTTACAAAACCATTAAATGCATACACAGTGAGAAGTGTCCTCAGTGAAAATTGGAAACTTCAAAAATAGTGACAATTGTGACATGAAAGGGGGTTTCCAAAATAAGGTAAAGACGACCATAAAACAATGACTAATAGAGACAGACTCCTGATACAGTCATAGGAGCTGTTGAATGGTTCGCTTTAAAAGATTGTCGACGGCGTTTCGACCCCTGTGACAATAGGGGGTCTCTTCAGGACCTAATGATGAAGGGACATCTGATGGGTAAATTGTCAGCGTGACAAGGGTGCACCACAGGAAGGTGATAAAAAGGAAAGGGTTACTCACATGGGACCCAGCCGGGAACCCAGTGAGGGGAGCTGACAAGGAGGGATCCGCGGTCCTTCAATGAATTGAGGTGTAATGCACTAGTAGATCACAGCGGTGTGTGAAAGGAAGAGTGAATTTCCAATTAACAGCAATTAATGCTTGGTGCACTTAGTATGGGCCACTCCGACCGGTTAGTGTGCTTATTTAAATATTTTGTGTTGCTCCAGTACACGTGAATCCGTGTGAACCGGATTTGCAGGAAACGATGTTACAAAAGCACACCTTAAACGCGTGCGTCCGCTACGCGTCCAGGTAGATCTATCCGAGTTCGTCTACCCTGTGCAGGGTAGACTAACTCGGATTCACGTGTACTGGCTCAACAGAAAATATTTATCACCTTCCTGTGGTGCACCCTTGTCACGCTGACAATTTACCCACCAGATGTCCCTTCATCATTAGGTCCTGAAGAGACCCCCTATTATCACAGGGGTTGAAACGCCGTCGGCAATCTTTTAAAGCAAACCATTTAACAGCTCCTATGACTGTATAAGGAGTCTGTCTCTATTAGTCATTGTTTTATGGTCGTCTTTACCTTATTTTGGAAACCCCCTTTCATGTCACAATTGTCACTATTTTTGAAGTTTCCAATTTTCACTGGGGACACTTCTCACTGTGTATGCATTCAATGGTTTTGTAACTGTATATTGCATTATATATCAGCAACAGTTCCTTAAAGCAAGGATGACGAATGCCATGTTCTTGACAAAATAACAGTTTATTTGTCAGCTGTCGGACGCGTTTCGCATGACCTGCAGGCTTGCTCACCAACAAACTAATAAAGTTTTCAGCCATTTTAAATGCTGTGCGGAAATCAACGTTTGTGAAACTACAATCATAGTGCATAAGAAGACAGACTAGTAGTTCTTAAACAAACCTTTGTTACACTTTGTATAAGGAGCTTCTGCTATGCAAACAAATCAATTCGTGTTTACATAATTAATAAGTTATTTAATTTATGCTCACAATAATTAAAATTAGTAAAAATAGCGAAGCTATTATTGTACTGTTCACTATCATGACAACTTAGTTTAACCGAGTGCCATATAGCGACACAAGTCTCTCAAAATGCCAGGTTGATAAATTGCTCATATTAGCTACATCCCACATTACGAAATATAATTCATTTAATTCATATAATTGTGCCCTAGTGGGCAAATTCCGTCATTCTAATGTTACAAAGCCAATTTAAAGCTATGAAAAAACAATTTCCGACAATGGGATAACAGACAATAAAGCCGCACTCAAATTTCATGTGTTTACATTTTAACAATACGTGAACATTTTTACTCTCAAATCTTGCCCAAGTGGGCATGTTGTAAATATTGTAAGCAGCGCTCAAAATGTGAACAACCGTCTTATCTTAAAAATTGTGCTTAAACCAATTGTGCCCCTAAAGTGAAAAGTTAAAATAGATAAAAACTGAGAGATATACGGAAAGTACGCTCACAATGTTTATAAATGTGTATGAAGATCTTCTTCCATATTAAGGCCCTCCGGGGTTTTGGTGTTTAATTCAATAATGTACGTGGACTCTAACCTTCTTAGTTTTTTCTCTCGGTCTACGCCTCGTACATTAGGTTTCACAGCATCTGTCACAAAATAGGTCAAACATTGAATGTCATTATTGTGGTATTGGTTAAAATGGCGTGCCACTGGGTAAGCTTTATTGCCATTCTTAATAGCTCTCAAGTGTTGGAGCACTCGCTTGTGCACTGGTAAGATTGTGCTGCCTACGTACTTCAGGTCACAATGGGCACTGAAGCACATAGACAGCAAAATCAGTCTTGCAAGAAAATTGGCCTTTGATTTTTTTTCTCTCATTTGCGACAAGTTTGATTTATAGCTAACTGTATTTTTACCATGGCTGCAGGCCTTGCATTTTGAACACTTAACAAAACCTTCTTTTCTCCCCAGCCACATCGTTGCTGGCGTTTTAGGTTTGCATGTAGGTACCAAGTTACTCACAAGCATCTGCTTAAATGATCTTGCTCGTCTGAAAGTTATCTGAGGTTTTCTTTGCTTCATATTCTCAATTCCCGATTTACGTTTTTGCACATTGCTCTTTTTGAACAAAATATCCTCTCTAGATTTTTTCTTTGCTTTGTGAATGGCATTTACTAAACACAACTCAGTATAGCCTCTCACTTTAAAACGTTCTTTTAAGACCTCCAATTTCTTGTCGCAGTCTTCCTGATTGCTGCAATTTCTGATGGTGCGCAAACATTCCCCATAGGGGATACTCTTAATTAAATTTTGGGGGTGGAAACTTGTTGCATGGAGCAGAGTGTTACCCGCCGTTGGCTTCCTATACAACGAAGTTTCCAACCTCCCATCCTTTATAAAAATAGTTAGGTCTAAATAGTTTACTCTTGAAGCACTAATGGTGCTTGTAAATCTAAGGTTCAACTCGTTGATTTGGAGTTTACCTATGAAATCATTGAGAGACTTCTCTGTGCCCTTCCATACAATGAATAAGTCGTCTATAAAACGACTCCAATGCATGATGTTATTTATAAAGGATGGGAGGTTGTGTTTAGTAAATGCCATTCACAAAGTAAAGAAAAAATCTAGAGAGGATATTTTGTTCAAAAAGAGCAATGTGCAAAAACGTAAATCGGGAATTGAGAATACGAATCCATGTAGAATGATTACATCTTATAACAAACAGCACAAAAGTGTGAGAGACATTTTGTGCAAACACTGGCACTTGATAAGAAATGATCAAGTCTTAGGGAAACTAGTGCAAAGAAAACCTCAGATAACTTTCAGACGAGCAAGATCATTTAAGCAGATGCTTGTGAGTAACTTGGTACCTACATGCAAACCTAAAACGCCAGCAACGATGTGGCTGGGGAGAAAAGAAGGTTTTGTTAAGTGTTCAAAATGCAAGGCCTGCGGCCATGGTAAAAATACAGTTAGCTATAAATCAAACTTGTCGCAAAATGAGAAAAAATCAAAGGCCAATTTTCTTGCAAGGCTTATTTTGCTGTCTGTGCTTCAGTGCCCTTGTGACCTGAAGTACGTAGGCAGCACAATCTTACCAGTGCACAAGCGAGTGCTCCAACACTTGAGAGCTATTAAGAATGGCGATAAAGCTTACCCAGTGGCACGCCATTTTAACCAATACCACAATAATGACGTTCAAGGTTTGACCTATTTTGTGATAGATGCTGTGAAACCTAATGTACGAGGCGGAGACCGAGAGAAAAAACTAAGAAGGTTAGAGTCCACGTACATTATTGAATCAAACACCAAAACCCCGGAAGGCCTTAATATGGAAGATCTTCATACACATTTATAAACATTGTGAGCGTACTTTCCGTATATCTCTCAGTTTTTATCTATTTTAACTTTTCACTTTAGGGGCACAATTGGTTTAAGCACAATTTTTAAGATAAGACGGTTGTTCACATTAGGAGCGCTGCTTACAATATTTACAACATGCCCACTTGGGCAAGATTTGAGAGTAAAAATGTTCACGTATTGTTAAAATGTAAACACATGAAATTTGAGTGCGGCTTTATTGTCTGTTATCCCATTGTCGGAAATTGTTTTTTCATAGCTTTAAATTGGCTTTGTAACATTAGAATGACGGAATTTGCCCACCAGGGCACAATTATATGAATTACATGAATTATATTTCGTAATGTGGGATGTAGCTAATAGGAACAATTTATCAACCTGGCATTTTGAGAGACTTATGTCGCTATATGGCACTCGGTTAAACTAAGTTGTCATGATAGTGAACAGTACAATAATAGCTTCGCTATTTTTACTAATTTTAATTATTGTGAGCATAAATTAAATAACTTATTAATTATGTAAACACAAATTGATTTGTTTGCATAGCAGAAGCTCCTTATACAAAGTGTAATGAAGGTTTGTTTAAGAACTACTAGTCTGTCTTCTTATGCACTATGATTGTAGTTTCACAAACGTTGATTTCCGCACAGCATTTAAAATGGCTGAAAATTTGATTAGTTTGTTGGTGAGCAAGCCCTCAGGTCAGGCGAAACGCGTCCGACAGCTGACAAATAAACTGTTATTTTGTCAAGAACATGGCTTCGTCATCCTTGCTTTAAGGAACTGTTGCTGATTACTATCGGACCTTGCTCGGGTGGTCCGTTCGACGAAGCGCCCTCTATTCTGGAGCAGTGGCGGGCTGACACAAGCAGCAGGAAAAGAAGATTGCATTATATATATATATATATATATATATATATATATATATATATATATATATATAATGTTGATTGTAAATACCAAACATTGAGTAGTGTAGGGTTACTTCTCCTTTGGATATCGACTCTAACCCTTGTATTGCGATTGCGCTGATAATTACCCATATTACCATATTAGTCCACAGGAACCACTGTTTCTGTTAAATAAATGTTTTCAGGGCATTCAATTTAATAACATTTATCTTTTATAGGAAATATCCCAGGTATTTAGTTAAAGCAATAATATTAATCTCTACAATTAATTCAAACAACTTGAACAATGTTGTATTTCGCTTAAGGGCTGTGGAGTATGTGTCTTGATTTCACCTTGTTCTTTATCTAAAGCCAACCTGGTTACTTCATGATCTTTAGCCGTGTGATAGTTCACAAGATCTCTTGTTTAGTGCCAGCTCCATCCATGCACTTTTGTAGGGAAACTGAAAAAGTTGCACCCTTTCTTTAGGTGTTAACACGTAGAACTCTCTTCTAGCCGATATCACCTCTGAGTAAATCCACGTTCATTCAAAGTGCACTTCTTCTTTCATTACATAACCTTATAAAATTAGACCTTTCTTGCTTCTGTTGTCTTCATCTGTCTCACTCTATAATTTGGACCCCAATTGGGTTTTAGCCCTGCAGCATTTACAACTTATCCCACAATATAGCACCGGTCTAGTGGCTTTCACCTGGCCTTGTTCATGTGAGTTCTGCAGAGTCTGGACTGGTTACGACTTTGGACTAGGTAAGGAATTACCGAATCGGGGGTATTGAGCCCTGTCTCTCAGAACCGAGGGGTAAGCCTGTCTGACCAACCAGTTGTACCTGTCTGTAATGAGTCCCTATGAGCCCAGAGTCTTTCCTAGCTTCAAGCACCTCCCACTTGTAGGCAGAAGCAGTTCTACTAGAAACAAAGGTCCCTTAGTGTGCAGTATGTTTCGACCTTTAAGGTTAGTTGTGTATCAGCTTCCAGTAGACCTGATTGTTAGCTGGTAAGTTACAGTGTACGAGGAGATGTAACGGAAATATTGTTTATGAGCTCATTGTAACTGGCTGTTTCACTGCAACTCTTATGTATTGTTGCTATTTGTACAAATTTATAGCAGACCTCTGAATGATGCTAACTTTTCTGGTTCCGCTCACAGTACTTGAAATTTAGAATAATTGTATTTACTTTTACAGGAAGAGTTAGCTGCGGAGAGAAGAAAACAAGCAGTAGTTGAGCAGGTGATGCTAGATCAGTTATCTAGGTAAGCAAGAGTGGAGTATTCTGTGTGATGTAGAAGAATAATTTTTTGCGTAACAACTAAGGGAAATATACGCTTCGTGTATCTGTTGCTAGCTGTGTGCTGCTTGTTTAATTCATTGTAGCTTTCCTTTCGGTATAATTAACCTCTCTTGGTATGTTTTTGAAGAGGCCAATCCTGCTGCTCACTTACATAAACTTTGCTTCTGTGTTTGTATTGATTTGGTATAACCTTCACTGCCTTGTATTGAAGCTTGGTTTGTTTACGTTCAAACTATGCTATTCCGAGTACAGAGAGCTAGAGGATAGTGGGTGATTATTGGACTTGGCCCTTTCTGCAGGGTCATCTCCAAACGTTTTACCTTCACCCTCCTGTTTTCTGAACCCGTTTTTGTTGGATCTTAGGACTCTGCGCACTTTACCACTACTTACCAGTGCTAAAGTGCTTGTGCTCTCTCCTTTAAACATGATAGAATTGGCTTATGCCCAATTGGCACCTTTAATTTACTTGTAAGTTCCTTGTAAAATGGTACTAAATGTGCCAAGGACCCGTAAATTAAATACTACTAGTGGGCCTGCAGCACTTATTGTGCCAACTACTAAAGTAGCCTTTTTAAACGTGTTTCAGACCAGCCACTGCAGCCTGTGTGCAGTCTTAAACTGCCATTTTGACCTGGCAAAATAAACCATTTTGCCAGGCCTAAATCCTCCTTTATAATACATGCTGCTCACCCCTAGGGTAGGCCCTAAACAGCCCATAGGGCACGGTGCAGTGTATTTAAAAAGTTGGACATGTACTTTTAAGTTTTACATGTTCTGGTATTGAAAAACTCCTAAGTTCATGTTTCATTCCATGTAATCTTTATATCAGCTTTTAAAAACTATAAAAGTTCATCAAAACATTAAAATCACATTAAGACCCATATTAAATTAAAAACATTATATAATTAAAAATGAATCATAAGATAAGATTAGTTGCTTTCTTAGCCCCCTGCACATAGTTTCAGAATCGGGTGCCATAACAGCATAAAGCCTAGCTTTCATCACCAAAAAACCCTAGTTTCTAAATCCATATAAATTACCCATCCCCTATCCTAGGAATCTTTTTGTAATGCACCATATAAAAAAGGAAATCTGGATACCGCGCATACTATCGCATGGTGGGGAACGTATTTCAGTATTCTGAGGGTCTCAAGATGTTTAGGGATCCCTAGGTTCCTACAAATCTTTACTATCCACATTTGTCTTTCTCTTTTATTTGCGGGACAGAAAAAAGTGCACGCGCCTCAGTTTCTTCTGCTGCTCCACAGGAGCGACATTTCTGTTCAATTTCCCTTGACCAGGAACTAATGAAAGTGTGCAGGGGAGCGAACCGTGCCTGAACTGCAAATACATCTTCCTGGCTAGAACTGGCTGGATCTCGTCTAAAAAAGTCTCATATTTATAAACGTCTTTGATCTGTATAAAATTCCTAGTTAAGTTGCCCACAGTTGGGCTCATCGTAAGAGAGGAAAGTCTAGAAGCCCTAAAGCAATCCCAACGTTTCTTCCTGGAAGTTACCAGAGAGATTGCTAAAGGGTCTTCCCATAGAGATGCCAGTCCTATACTATTCAGAGTGACCCTGAGATGAGAAAACCAAGGTAGGCTTTTGGCCCCTGGTATCCTCAGAATTTCTTTTAGTGCTTGTCTATAATGGGGTCAACCAGATTCTCCTCCAAAAGGTCTTAGGGTGATGACCTGCGAAAAGGGACTCAGCCCTAGATCTAATCGGAGCGGAATCAGGGGGATTCTAGAGGTAAGATTCACTAAGTCCCTGATGAATTTATTTTCTACCAGTACAAGGTCTTTAACAGACGTCTGTTCCCATAGCTCTGCCCCATAAGTAATGGCTTCCAGGGATTGAGTTTTGTATATTTCCATCAAGGGGCTAAGAGGCTTATAAAAGGAAGACCTATAAACCTTAGCCAGGCCACCTGTACTCTGTGCTCATTTTAACCTCCGTTTCCCAAAGTGAAAGGCCCAATCCATGTGCTCATTGAGAGTGATCCCCAAGTACTCAAAAATGGTGACCCTCTCCAGTGAAATTCCATTCGACACGGAATTGGTTCTGGTGAAATACACAGGATTAAAAACCATGAATTTTGTCTTGGCAGCATTAACCTCAAGGCCCCGCTCGATACAAAAGGAATTGAACCCATCGAGTATCCTTTGGATCTCCATAGGAGATTTTGATAAGAGCAGGGTATCACCGGTGAACATCAGGGCCGGAATTTTGATAGAACGAATCTTAGGAGCGTCGTTATTACTGACCCCATTCAAAGTATCGACCAACCCAATAATGTACAAACAAAATATGGTGGGAACCAGCACACAGCCCTGTTGTATGCCCCTAGTTACCAGAAATGGTTCAGAAAGCTCCCCTAGTTTTCCACATCGAACCTGTGCAAAGTTCTTTTCATGCAGCCTCCTGATGATATTACAGAGGTAAGTGGGGACCCCCGTGTTAGACAGAACAGATAAGAGTTTGGACCAAGGAACTAGATCAAAAGCAGATTTTAAATCTACGAAGATCAGATACAAACTGCTGCCCCCCAACACCACAGTTTTCCAATAGAGGAGTTGAAGGCGAAATACCTGATCAATGATGGAAGTTCAGTTTCTAAAGCCTGCTTGTAAGGTCCTAAGATCATCATGGTCCTCTATCCAATCTTGAAGGCGTTCTAGGATGACCCTTGAGAAAACCTTCTGCTTCACATCTATAAGGCTAATGGGCCTAAAATTCCCCGCTAGAAGGGGAGAACCTTTCTTATACACAGGGATTATTTCAGCACCGGCGTAGGTCTTGGGGATAGGCATACCACCCACTACAGCATTAAAGATGACTAGCAAGTAGGGGCCCCAAACATCAGATTCTGAAAGATACAAGTCCCCAGGAATCTTATCGATGCCGGGCGTCTTGTGAGGGGCTATGTTTGAAATAGCTCTACATACTTCCTCAAGGGAAACAATGGGGAAGTCCTCATTAGCCTTTATACCAACTCGGTTCGAATCAGATGCGTGATGATCTACATTTTTGACCACCTCTTCCTCAGTGGGATCCTGGATATTGTAAAGTGAGCGAAAATGGTCATTACAAACTTCAGCCGCAATGTTTGGCTCTAGATTGTGTCTCCCTTCCCAAATACCACAAGTGACTATGTTACAAATTGCCCTTGGATCTTTACATTTAAGGGCCTGTGGGAGTCTATCTTGGCCTGTTTGATAGCATCCTTATACATGGTTCTAGCACTTGAGATCCGATCTTTATCCTTAGATTTTATTGCTACTATTAAGATAGATTTCGCTTTTCTACAGTGCCCATTGTACCAGGTGGAATGATTAGTTTGTTCTCTCTAGACCTTGCTCCGACATAAGAGACACCTCAGTGCGGCTATACAAAGTGAGTAAATCTCAGCCACTTTCTTAAACCTGTTTTCTATGTTCAATGACGCCATACAAGCACTCAAGTCTTCCATAGCAGTCCCCATTGTTTTATAGATGATGAAAATGGAATTGGGAACTCCTGCGTTTTAGCCCAATGGATGCGTCTCCGTGATGTCGAAAGATGCAATCCGGGGTCAAGTGTATCACTGTGCTTCCCATGTATATTCCCATCTTGCAATAGCAAGTCTAATACTAAGACGTTATGGCCGCTATCATGACTTGTTAAAATAAAATCTAAAACTGAGGCCCACATTTTTGTATCCACAAAGACATAATCAATTATGGACCCGGCCGGATTAAATGTCGGGTGGCCATGTTTATCTGACGGTGTTCTCCCATTGCAGGCCTGAATTGACTTATTCAATGTAAGAGCATAAATCTGTAAAGCTATAGAAGACCACTTTTTTGGGGAGGGTAAAGTTATGGCAGGTGTAGCCCACTGCCTATCTTTTTCTCCCAAAGCATCACTCGGTCTAATGCCCAGTGGCTCAAATTGGCAATTAAAATCACCCCCTATAATCTTGAAGTCACGCCTTGGGAGGGAAGATAGGAAGATTGATAATTGCTCCACTACTGGGGATTCCTGGCCCCTACTGACTGTTCTTGAGTATAGGTTAACCAAAGCTAAAGTTCTAGCAGAGGTATATTCCAGCAAAACACACAATAGGTCGGGGCACCCCATCTCAATCTCCCTTGCCGAGCAACCTAGTTTGTTTCACTACTGCAAGGCCTACCTCTCCCATAGGATAGCGTTGGGTTTCCTTATTACATTTAATAAGTGATAACCTTCTATTGGGAGCAAGTTGGAATGTCGAGTTTGGTGTCTAAAGATTTGTAATTTAAAATCCTCTTTAATGGTAAAGTCAGATTTTAAGTCGCAATTCTGAAAGTGCCACTTTTAGAAAGTTGGCATTTTCTTGTCCCAACCATTTGATGCCTGCAGCCTGTATCCTGGGTTACATGACTAGGTGTAACTGGCAGTTGGTCTTTATGTATTGCTCCCAGACAGTGAGACAAAGGGAGAATAGGTGTTGGCTGGATGGTCCTTCTCTGCCTCGATAGGTGGTCGGAGCTGTCTCTTACTACACTTTCACATCACAAATGCCTGAGCACATTCAAAAAGAATTTGACACTAGTCTTTTCTGTCTCCAGACATGCTGGAGCCAGGGCAGGGAAGCAGGAAATTCCACACACCTCTAGGGGTGGAACTCTTTAGAATGTTCTCTTACTTCAAAGCAGGCTCCAAGGATAAATAATGGACCTTCAGACCCAGCTCTTCAGTACACCTCTGGACCTGTGGATACTACAGAAGGACGACTGTGCTGCTCTGCTGTCAGAAGGTCAGCTGCCCTGCTACTCTGCTGTCCTGCTGCCATGCTTGCTGAGCAGGAAGACTGGACCTGCACCCTTCATCCTCCCAAGCTGAAGTTACTCCAAGGGTCAGCTGACTGACCTCCTGTTCTGAGCTACAGGGACTTAATGAGCTCCAGAGGCCTCCCTGCATCTGTCCAGCTTATCTGCTGCTGGGACCTGGAACTGGAAGTGCCTGAGCCCTGTTGGCCTCTGCTAGAGTCAATTTCTGATCTCCAAGAGGTGGCCCTCAGGTCCTGGACCTTTGCTTAGGTATCAGATGAGCTCCCTCCCCAAGAAAAAGAAAAATCCTGAAGCTTTGGGTTTGTTGTATCTCCAAACTGGCCTGTTTGTGTCAAGTTCTTGCCACCTGCCAAAGCAAAGCTCCAGTGAACCTGACTCTTCGTACCGCAGCCACCACCAGCGACAGCTGGCAGTGTGAGATATGCATTGCGCCCTAGAGCATTGACAGTCCACGGTGACCGCCAACGCAAAGCTCCAGCAGTGACCGTCTGTGACGCCTGAAAGGATCTTCGCGCTCTAGTGACAACTGTCTGCGTAGCCTGGCCTTCGCACTACATCGATGCTCATCAGCGATGCTTTCCCTGCTCCTCGAGGCCCCCTCCACCACGAATGGAACTATTTGTGCTGGACTTTACACGCTAGACTTTAAGAGGTAATGCTTAAAGCGGGACTAACCTGGTCCCTGTTTCCGGCCTGCCCTCCATCGCTGTCATCCTGAACTTGTAACTTTTCACCTGGTCTTGCATGACCAGGTAACCGTGTGTTGTACTTTGTACTTTTAGGCACTTAACTTACCCTAAATTGCATATCTCCGGTGCTGACTGGATCTTTGTTGTTTTGGTCTCAAATAATTTATTACATTTTACTCTATTTTTCTAAATTGGTGTTGGATTTTTCTTGTGTTGCTTTTTCACTTTATTACTGTTTGAAGTGCTGCATACATACTTTACACATTGCCTCTAAATTAAGCCTGACTGCTTTTGTGCCAAGCTACCAGATGGTTAAGCACAGGTTAATTTGGGGTTTGCTTGTGACTTCACCATGACAGGAATTGTGGTTGCTGCTTGAGTAGGGTTTCACCCACCTCAACCAGTAACCCAATTTACTACAGTGACAATTAGTAGGCAGGCTGTTCAAGGCTAGTCTCCACGCTTAAACTGTAGAATAGACCTCTCCTGAAATCCATACTTTTATAAGCGCTGAAGCGGTTTCTTAGGATTGATCTTAAAGCAAATTCTGGAAAGCATACAGCACAAAGCAAACAATAAACATCTCTAGTTATCTGGAAGCAGATGCCACTACAGCCACTATCCCCAAAAGTGGGCCTCCAGAAGTCTTTGGTTGTCTTAGCATTTCTCAAAAAAAGAAAAAAACGCACCGAAAAATGATGATCGTCAGCTGCTGTATTGCGCCAGAATCCTTTGTTCCTTTTAATTTATTGAACAATTATACAGAGCGCGGTATTTAATTTTAGTCATCAAATCACAAATGCAGGTGAATGAAGAGACTTAATCCTTAACTGCAATAGACTGAAGATGTGTTAGGTACTAGAGTCCTGAGGAACGTTGCCAAATATGCAGCAAAGGAAGCTATCAAACTAGTAATGACTGTAGGAAAGTGCCCCTTTTTGCATGGTTACCCCCCACTTTTTGCCTGACATCTGATGCATTTTTTTGTTTGAATCTGTTTTTATTGCATTTATCATCATTACGGTTACTGAACAAGCAAATACAACATAAATAGTACAATACCTAACCATTCTGGTGACCATTGTTACTGCTACATAGTGGAGGAAATTGAGTGGTAGACCTGACTCCCCAGCTATTGTGCACTGCGAGTGGGGCCGCAGATCTGCAATCAATGGGGACTGACCCATAACTTGCTGCTTGTCACCGAAGGGAGGTTCGCCTATTAATGGGGTGCGTGTGTACTACTATTCTGCGATAATGTTGGTGGGGGGATTTTGGGCGATAAAGAATTCGGGGGTAACTGAAAGTAACTGGGCAGGGGCGTGGGCTGGCGGGACACCTCCAACCAACCAAAGTGTTGGTCGTTGTGTTAGTGTTTTCTGGGGCTGGCTTGTGTTCTTTGTAAGACATATAGGTTCTGCACGTTACTTGTTTAGTATTTATCCTCATAGGCGCAGTGTATGGGTGTTGCGTATGCGAAAGGTTATTTCAGGTTGTGCATGGGGGGGCTCCGCTGCTGTCCATTTGTTATTGGTTCTGCTTCGGGCTCTGGGGTCTCACTTCTGTCCAGGAGCTCTTGCAATATTGCATCCCAACATTCTGCTATTGGGATTTTATGTAGGCCTAATGCGTCCTCCCTGCGTAGTGCTACGCTCTACGCCTTGGCCCACACCTGCAGGGAGCGCTCTCAGGCGTGCACCGCCGGGGGCTCGGTCGAGCGCCATCTTTTTGTGATCAGCCTCTTTGCAACAAACAGCCCTAGCGCTATAAACCGGGAGGTGACTCAGGTGTTTGTGTACAGATGTAGAATGCAGGTCTCCCAATTCAGAGGTATTGTTCGATCCGTACAGTGGCTTAGTATGGACACTACTGACTCCCAATATTCCCCCAGTCTAGGGCAGTTCCACATCATGTGTAACAGGTCTGCGTCGGCGGTCTGGCAGCGCGGACAGGTGGTGTCCGCGCCAGCATAGAATTTATTGATTTTCGCTGGGGTGAGGTATGCCCTCTGTATGACAAAATAGTGTATGAGGCGGAACCACATGTTAAGCGAAATGTTAGTCAGTCCTTCCAACACCCTGCTGGATTCGACATCTGTGAAAGGGCGTTGCAGGTCCTCCTCCCAGCGTGCCCGTGGAGAAAGTAACGGTGTCACTGTGTGAGACCTGAGGGAGGCTGTGAACCATTTTATAAGATGTCTACCCTGACCCATCACCTGTAAATATTGGATAGTTCAGTGCGTAGGGGGTTCTCTTGTCATGTCCCCCCAGTGTTTGTGTAGCGCAGCTATGACTGCTTGGTGCGTGAGGAATTGCCCTGGTGCCACCCCAGAACTGTCTACAAGTGAGGCGAAGGACATCAAATTTCCTTCATGATACAGGTCTCCCACATCTTGTATTCCACTTTCAATTAGGAAGCGTATCTCTCGGGCCCTGATAGGGCCGTGGCTCCTCGGTGTACCTATTACCGGGAGCTCAGGGGCATATGGCTTAATGCTGCGTGTCAGGAGCAAGCTCCTGCGGTAGCATCTGTATGCTACGTTTAGTAGTAGTTGTGGCGGTGGTTTCTGTTTGCTGCACAGGTGAAATAGGGAGAGAAGGGCTTTGTGGGTCAGGGCCGGGAGGTCCGTTGCAGTATCTGCCAGACGTTGCTCCGAGAGCCATCCAGGCACCCATTGCAGCTGGGCTGCTTGGTAGTAGTGTTCTAGGTTGGGTAGGGCGAGCCCTCCTTGGCCTGTTGGCAGGTAGAGCTTCCGGAGAGCTACTCTGTTGCGGAAGGCCCCCCAGATGTGTCCTCTCACCATCCCCTCCAAGGTTTTGAAAAGGGCTGGTGGGAGATATATGGGCAGGTTAGCAAAGTAATATAGTAATCGTGGCAAGACAGATAATTTTTGTTAATGCCACGCAGCCGATAGTTGTTAGGGGGAGCGTCTCCCAGAATGCAATTTACGATCGGATGGAGGCTATTGCCCTGCCCAGATTACCCTCAAGTATGTCCTCTGGGTGATGGTATACTCGGATCCCCAGGTACCGGAAGGTTTGCGTCCTCCACTGAATACTCGTGCCGTTGAGGACATAATGCAGTTTGGGAGATGCCCCATCGATTGGGTAAAGACAAGACTTGGATGCGTTGAAGACAAGCCCAGACACAGCAGCAAATTCCCTTAGAATGTGTTCTACCTCTCCTGTGATTAAATGCACATCTCCTAGATATAGGAGGAGATCATCTGCATATAATGAGATAGTGTGTAATGTCTCCCAGAGGGATCCCCCAGCCCACGCCCCTTGCCCGAAACATTGCCGCCAGCGGCTCCACAGCGAGTGAGAATAGTAATGGGGATAATGGGCATCCCTGTCTGCTGCCCCTCCGCACTTTGATCGGGTAGACATGTACGGGCCTGTTCGCACCCTCACCACTGGATCGTTGTATAGCAGCCCAACCATCCTAATAAATGCCTCCCTGAGCCCGTATAGTGGCAGCACCGCGAAAATGAAGTCCCATTCTAGGGTGTCAAACGCCTTCTCTAGGTCTAAGGTCAGGCATCCCACATGGGGCAATTGTTGTGGTGCATATTTGGCAACCCTGAAGAACCGGCGAAGGTTCAAAGAGGCGCTTCGTGTTGAGACGAACCTGTTTTGGTCTTCGTGCACAAGTAACTGAACCAGTGGAGCTAGCCGATCCGCTAATAATTTCGCCAAAATTTTATAAACTGTTTAATAGAGCCAGCGGTCTATACGAGCCCAGCTCCATAGGGTCTCTATCCGGTTTGAGTAGCGAGACCAGCCTGGCCTCATTCAATGTTTGTGGGAGGGAGAAATCATCTATTGCCATGGCGTAGACCGCCTGGAGACGCGGTGCCAATACTGTCACGTATACCTTATAGAATTCAGACGGAAGCCCTGTTGCTAATGCCACTATGGCCTCTCTGATCTCCTCCTGTTCAATCGGGGCACATAATATCTCACTTTGCTCTGGCCTGATAGTGGGCAATTGCACTGCAGATAGAAACACTCCTATCCTGTCTCGGTCCAATGGGGTTTTGCCTTTTTAGCAAGCTGTATAGTGCTTTGTCATCTCCGTGTGTATCTCCTGTTGAGTATATACTGTGGGGTCGCCCGCAGGGCATATGGCATGTATGGGGTGTCTGGGCTGCTCCTGGCGTAGCAACCAAGCCAATAACCTACCAGGTCTGTCTGATAGTGCATGTGTGCACGCTGAGTGTGCTTTGTAATTAAGGCATCGCAGCCATTCTAACCGGCTGATATGCTCGCTCTGTTTCTTGCGCAATTGCTGTGGGTCTCCTGCACCTGATGCCATTTGGGTTTCGTAGGGTAAGAGATCGTGTTCTAGTTTCCCTATCTCCCAGATGAGTTGCTTGCACATATTCCAGACCAGCCCCATGCTGTGCCCCCTAATGACCACTTTGAATGCTTCCCACTCTGAGGTTGTGCTGTATGTGGAACCAGCATTGTCCTCAAAGTATTGTGTTATGGCAGCTTCTAGTGAGGTGCGAAACGCGGGGTCCTCCAGCGCCGCCAGCTGGAGACGCCAGGTAGGGACTACTGGTGGGCCGATCTCCCAATTTAGCTGCGATATCTGAGGATTGTGGTCGGAATGCATGCGACCTAGGTAGTGGATAGTTTTAATAAGCGGCAGTAGCAAGGGGGAGCCGACAATCTGATCCAGCGGCACATGCAGGCCGTGCATGTGGGAGTAGAACGAGTATATGCGGGCGCCTGGGTTTTGGGCGCACCAGATGTCTGTCAGAGACCAATGCGCAAGCCAGTCGCGTAAGGCCAGAGCGTTTGAGGAGGCAGAGGTGCGTGTCAGTGGGGGCGGAAGGAGCGGTCTAAAAAAGTGTCAAGCACTGAGTTGAAGTCCCCTCCCAGTAACCACGGGATATCATCCCAGGGCGCAAGTGTACGAGTGAGGTGGCATAGGAAGGCTGGCTGTTCTATGTTTGGGGCATATATAGAGCCTATGAGAATAGACTGCCCGTTTAGACGGCCTCACACAAGGACATATCTGCCCTCTGGGTCTGACTCTACCTCTTCTGCTATGAAAGGCGTTCCGGCTCTGACCCATATTAGCGACCCTCTTGCTTGAGTGGAAAAATTGGTGTTGAACACCTGTCCTCGCCATCATCTGCGGAGCCTAGTGGCTTCGAGTTGCATAATATGTATCTCTTGTAATAGCGCTATGTGAGTGGCCCTGCGTTGCAGATACGAATATATGGAGTAGCGTTTAGCTGGAGTGTGGATGCCTCACACGTTCCATGTAATTACATTAGTTTGTGCCATATGTAGGTGTTGTGTGTCCAGACATGATGCCCTGCACGCTGTTGACGCGCCAACCTATTAGTGTTAGAATTGCGTAGATGTGCCAGCCCCGGGCAGAGTGTGCTTCGGTGTGGGGTGCGAGAGAAGATGTGAAGGAGAATAAACAGTAAAACGTGAAGAACATTAGCAGAGTGGAACCCCAATGAGGGTCCTCCCAAACCATGTCGCAGATACATTCTGCTTCAAACAATGTTAGTTCAAGGTGGGGTTAATACATGTGGTGATGGCATTATCGCTGTGCCCTTGTAGTTTGTCTCTAGTATAGTCCCTTTCAGAGGACAGCAGGTTTCGGTAAAGTCGTCATACATCTGAGATGCTGCGGCATGGGGGTACAATTTAGTGATTACTAGACGATGTGCGCCTCCTCCTGATCTCTTCATGGCCTACTGAACAGGAGTTTCGAAGGTGGCCTACTCTCCTCCCTGCTATACCGGGGAGACAGGGCGGTGATAGGATACATTCCGGAACTGTATGTATTAGATGATGTCGTCGGAGGTCTGCGGTGTCACCTCCGGGAGGCGGGGCGAGTCTAGCTCCCCGGACCATGAATAGATCTGCTCTTCGGTCATGGATTGAATAGATTCAGTGTCTGGATCGGAACTGTGAGGTTGGTCGCCTATTGCTGCTGCTATCTGTAAGGCCTTCCGGCGTTCTGTGATGATTTGCTCCAAATTGGGAAGCATGATCTGCGTGGTTGACTGTGTTGTATCTTGATGTTTGTTTAGTTTCCGGTGTTTTCTGTCATGTCGAGTCCTTGCATTAGCTCCGGGCTCCAGATGTCCTGAGGATAGCCCCAGTTCTTCTAGCCACTTCCAGGCCTCTGCAGGAGAATCGAAAAAAGGTGTGGATCCTTCTGCCACTACACGAAGTCGGGCTGGGAACAGGAGGGAGTAACGCATATTCAGTTCCTGAAGGCGTTTCTTCACCGACTGGAAAGAGCTTCTGCGTCTTTGGACTAGTGCAGTGTAGTCTGGGAAGAACATAACGTGGGCGTTACACACTGTTATGCCTGGGGATTTCCGAGTTTCCTTCAGTATAGCGTCCCTGTCTCTAAAGTTGAGCAGCCGGATCAGGAAGGGTCTGGGCGTTGCTCCGGGGGGGAGGCCTCCGGGCTGGCACTCTGTGTGCCCGCTCCACGACGAACTGAGGGGATAGCGCGCCCTCTGGCAGAAGGTCCCGTATCCATTGCTCCGCATAGGACACTGGGTCTCGGCCCTCCGCATCCTCCGGCAGCCCCACCACCCACACGTTATTGCGCCGTGACCGGCCTTCCGCATCATCCAGTCTCACCTCCAGAGCTTGGACCTTGGTTGCAAGGTTGAGCATAGTAGTTGTGTTCGAGCTGGTGGTGGGGCAAAGTTCCGTGATCGCTGTCTCGTGGGCCTGCACCTTGTCTGCTAATTTCTTGTGATCTGCATGTAGCAGTGTGAAGTCTATGGCCACTTTGTCTATCTTTGCTTCTAAGGAGGAGCGGGTTTTTTCCAGCATTGCACCCAGCTTCTCCTCTGCGTTCAGGACCGTATCCATTTTTGCCGACAGCGATTGATGCTGGATCTCTGTGGCTTGTGCTGTTCGTGTTTGTTGTGGCGCCTCCGAATCTGAGGGAGTGGATGTCTGAGGGGTGGTGGACTGCAATCGACCCATGGCTAGTTGCTGGGCAGATGCCATGTGCCTGCCCAGTCTGAGTTCACTGTTTTGGGGGGTGCACCACAGGTGCGTGTTTGATGTAGAGTTCCAACTCCCCTCCACCTCACCAGTCTCGAAAAGGCCAAGTAGTTTACGTGTGCAAGCCCCAATAGGAAGAGGGGGTCTTAGGTAAGGCTTGCACCCAAGTCTCCTGGTGCTGGTTTCTGCGGAGGGCGCTGGGGCAGCACAACAGGTGGGACAGGTCAATGCACTACACGTGCTACAATGCAGGACTGCTATGGCTCTGCAGCTTCCCGTAGAGAGAAGGAGGAGAGAGCGGACCCAGCGCGAAGCTTTGCCCAGTCAGTGACTTTCGGTGCTGCCGATGAGTCAGTTCTTCCGATTCTCTCCGTTGCCTCGTGCTTCCCACCTCTAACAGCCGTCTTCCTCACGATCAGTCCCGGCTTGATGGGGGGAGACGCGGCCCGCGTCCTCATGCGGCGGACTGCCGACCACTATATATGAGAGCCCGGTCTCTGCAGGGGGGTGTGCTTGCACTTCGTGTATTTCAGGCGATGCTCATGGGGTCCGACTGTGTGGGTGTTGTCATATAGGCCCGCAGACTCCTGCAAAGTCTATATTGACCGGTCAGGGGGGGGAGGCGGAGCGGACTTCACACTGGTGTCTGCGCTCCTTTGGACCTGGGCCCAGCACGACCCCCGAGTCCTGTCCTGCATTTCTCTTTGCCTCCTGCTCCCCGCCCCCCGCGCCAGCTGCGTTTCGGGCCTCCACACAGAGCTTCAGGTGGTTGCCCGCATCTTGGTTCCTCTCAAGGCATCCCCCCGGGGCCACCCAGCCGGACAAACACAAGTTATCACAGCCCCCGGCGAGGGGCCCGTTGTTCCCCTGTGGCACCGCTCCGCCTGGCACCAGACTACCTCAGCAACTGTAGGAAGAGGGTGTGCATGTCTTGCGCAATCCAAGTAAAGTCCACGGGGGCCCAGACGTGTGGACGCCGCTGCACAGGCCCGTGAGTTCCCACAGCTCTTGTGTAGACCAACTGTGGGGGGAGGGAGGGGGTAGAGTGGGCTCCACACCACCGTCCGCACTCTTTTGGACCTGGGCCCGACACGACCCCCGGGTCCCGCCCACCGTTTCTCCCCACCCCCCGCTCCTCACCTCCGTGCATTCATTGTGCCTCGGGCCTCCACGCAGTACTCTGGAAGGTCGACCTCTCCGCCGTCACTGGTCAGCCGCCTGGAGTTCCTCGGCCGGGTAGGCGCCAGTTACCACGCCCTTTGAGGAGGGGCCTGCTGCTCACCCGGGGTACCGCTTCGCTGGTCACCGTGTAACCTCGTTGTGGCGCACCGGGCCTTCACAACGTTGTTCTGTACTCGTCCTTGCCGCAACGGGCATTGCAGTTGGGTCACTCCTTGCCCCAGCCTTCACATTTCTCAGCGTTGGCGACTGGGCATAGGGGTACGGGGAATCTAGTGGTTTCCGCGCTGGCCGGGCGGTTGCGACAGCAGGAGGAGTCTGCTTCCTCGGGGCCTCTCTGCTTCGCACTGCCTTGTCACGGCCACCTCGCTCCTCAGCATCGATACAGGTTGAGCCACAGGTTGGCGGGTGTGGATTCGCTCGCCTGCCGCTCGTAGATGTGGCCTCTGCTTGGAGGATTTGGTAGGATAATCAGGGCAGACAGCGGAACGATGCTAAAGTGCGTCCGCCATCTTAGCCACTTGGCCTCGCCCCCAGCCTGACATCTGATGCATTTTGACTTGATGTGCCATGGGTCCCTGTCAATTAGGTTACCCAGGGCCTGCGTTCTTTCCCAAAACTGTACCTATGTACCCACAATTGGCACATCTCTGGCCACAGGTAAGCCCCTTGTGAAAGGTACCATGGGTGCCAAGGGCACTGTAACCAGGGAAGGCATCGAACGGCTGCAGTAACTATTGTGCCACTCTTAGGGACCCTGCACCCTAAAACCCACACACTGCCATTCCAGGCTGCCTGTTTTGGTGCAGAGAAAAGTGAGGAGTCGACATGGCACACATCCCTGTGTGCCATGCCTGCAACCCACTGCCTGGGGTCTAGGTAAGTCACTCCTCTTGCAGGGTGCATAAGCCCCCTGATGAGTCTGTGTCTAAGTCCATTCTTAGACATTGTAAGTGCAGTAAAGCCGTAAAGAGTATATGGTCTGGGAGTTGGTCATTACGAACTCCACAGCTCCATAATGGCTTTACTGTAAACTGGGAAGTTTGGTTGCAAACTTCTCCACACATTTAACCCACACTGAAGCCAGTGTGGATTTTAATGTAAAATGCACACATAGGGCATCTTGGAGATGCCCCCTGAAAAACACCCAGCCCTGGTGTGGTTCCTGAATGGCTGCCCGCCATTTGCCACCACCAGATAGGTTTCTGGACCCCTGGGCCTCTGATCTCTGATCTCTGGGTACAGAAACAAAGCCCATCCTGGGCATAGGTGTCATGCTTCCTCTCCCAGGATGTAGTTACAAAAAAAGGGTAAACCCAATAAAGCCACTGGGACCTGGGTAGAAGACAGTACAGTAAAGAATTGATCCCAGTAGAACAATTCTAGAGAACACACAAAGTTAAACCACATTAAGCATAATAACACGAAAACTCTATGGATATATAAATGGATCAATGTTATTTAATCACATTGAACATAAATGCTTATAAATCAGCAATAGTCTCAGCAAAATGACTCAAAGAAGCTATACCAAACAAGTGCCCCACGATGGGAGAGAAAGGAAAAAAAGGGAATGGTATTGTGCATCAAGTGAGGGTTGAAAAAGTGTAAAGGGAAAGTGGGGACACCATATTCATCACACAATTATTTACAATGAAGAAGGGCCTTTTAAAGCCACACGGTTGAATGATAAACAATATATAGCCATGATTAGAAATACAAAATCACAGTGAAAAAACACTGTTGATCCAACTGGCACATAACAATGATGCAGTCGACGTTTCGACCCCCAAGGAACAAGGTAGGCTGCTTAAATCCTTACGACTGGGTCTTCCTCAGGACCGAGAGTGGGGCACCATAAACCACCCTGAACTGGATGGTATTAACGTTGTGGTTGGGCCCGTAGGCTCCAAACGACGGAGAGCGGATAGATGGCACTTGGGTCAGTGAATGTAGAAAATAACCCTGGGGAACTCGGTCTCAACTTCCGATCGGAAGTTGAGACTGAGTTCATTCTACTTAGATTGAGCAACAGCATAATTGGAACCTTTGAGTCCCTTTGGACCATAGAATATGTAGCAATATTAATCCCCTGGTTTAATGGATGTTCCCCAGGGTTATTTTCTACATTCACTGACCCAAGTGCCATCTATCTGCTCTCCGTCGTTTGGAGCCTACGGGCCCAACCACAATATTATTACCATCCAGTTCAGGGTGGTTTATGGTGCCCCACTCTCTGTCCTGAGGAAGACCTCGTCGTAAGGATTTAAGCAGCCTACCTTGTTCCTTGGGGTTCGAAACGACGACTGCATCATTGTTATATGCCAGTTGGATCAACAGTGTTTTTTCACTGTGATTTTGTATTTCTAATCATGGCTATATATTGTTCATCATTCAACCGTGTGGCTTTAAAAGGCCGTTCTTCATTGTAAATAATTGTGTGATGAATATGATGTCACCACTTTCCCTTTACACTTTTTCAACCCTCACTTGATGCACAATACCTTTCCCTTTTTTTCCTTTCTCCCCCATCGTGGGGCACTTGTTTGGTACAGCTTCTTTGAGTCATTTTGCTGAGACAATTGCTGATTTATAAGCATTTATGTTCAATGTGATTAAATAACATTGATCCATTTATATATCCATAGAGTTTTCGTGCTATTATGCTTAATGTGGTTTAACTTTGTGTGTTCTCTAGAATTGTTATACTGGGACCAATTCTTTACTGTACTGTCCTCTCCCAGGATGGGCTGGGTCCATGAAAGGGGAAGCCTGCTGCCATTGTAATGGCTCCCACCAGTTCTAGCCCCCACTTTGGGCGGGAGAATCAGCAGGAAAACCGAGTTAAGAGGAGAGGTGTGCCCACCTTTGCCAACCCCCCCCTCAGGTGGGGGAGGCGACATGAAACACACATCTCAGTCCCCTCCATCTTGAAGATGAGGGGACCCAGCCACTTAGAGAGAGGCTCATGCCCCCCTCCCACTGGAGGCTGGCATAATAGGGGGTGTACCCACCCCAAGGAAGGGACCCATTGGTCCTGACCTGAACACTCCTGTAAACGCCCCTAAATTTTGTATTTAGGGGTGACCCTGAACTTTGCCTTCTCAGATTTGAGGAAGAAGGAAGGACTGAAGAGCTGTGCTGACCCAGGAAGAAGAGGACACCAACTGCTTTGGCCCCAGCCCTACCGGCCTGTCCCGACTCCGACCTGACTACAGCAAGAACCCCGGTGTGTCCCACAGCCAGCAGCCCCCCAGAGCCCGGAGGACCTGCACTGCACTCGACTTAGACTGTCTACTGAGAGCACCGGATTTGCTCAAGCAAAGACTTGCAACACAGAACCCGGAACCAGGCAGCTCTGCGGTTCTGCAGCACTCTGCACCCAACGCCTACGGCCCGAGTTCGAGTGGCCCAGGATCTAGTGATCCCCCACCTACCTCAAGCTTCAAGCCGATGCCTGCAGCCTCAACCTGAAGGGTCTCCTCCGACCGGAGCACGTAAGAAGACACTACCGGCAGCGACTCCATTATCCAAGGAACCATCGACGATGACATCTCCGACACTGTCGATGATGAGCTACTCGACGATGATCCCGTCAATGACAACTCCGCTGCTAGTGGTTCTTTCGGGGAGGAAAAGAATAGGGGTTTTCAGGGTATAAGCGTGGATACCAGCGCACCCAGCAGTACCAGTCCTATCAACCACAGTTCAGGCAAAGTTACCAACAACCGTCATATCACCAGTCCTCCACGGCGAGTTTCTCCAGGCAGGGCTCCCGCAAGAGAGCGCCTTCTCAAAACTGCGACACAGGTTGCAAACAGTGACCTCTGTCAGGTGCAGCTAGTATCATTTCCCATCCCGTTGGTGCGAAGATATCTATTCACATCCATCAATGGAAGAGCATAACATCGGACAATAGGTATTTGACTTGGTCATCTATGGCCATACCCTGGAGTTTACGGAACGGCCTCCAATCACTCCACCTAGGGGAGCGCATGCTCTTCGTCTTAAGTTACTAAAGAAAGAGGCCATCATGATGCCCTCCAAAGGATCAATAGTAAGGGTTCCAATGGCCCAAAGGGGTAAAGGATTCTACGCCCAGTTTTTCCTTATATGCAAGAAATTAGGGGAGTGGAGACCTGTATTAGATCTCAGGAAACTAAACAAATTCCTCAGAAAGCAGGTCTTCAGGATTGTTTCTCTTTCAGAGATCCTGCAGCGCCTCAACACTGGAGATTACATGACACCTCTAGATCTGGAAGATTCATACTTTCATATCCCCATTTATCCCCAAGCATCGAAGATACCTCAGATTCACTGTAGCTGGTGCCCATTACCAATTCAAAGTCCTTCCCTTGGGCCTGAAGTCCACACCTCGAATATTCACCAAGTTCCTCGCTCCAGTAGCGACTGCCCTAAGAACTCAAGGTCATCAGGTGTTCCCTTACCTAGACGACTGGCTGTTAAAAGCCCCACTGCATCACAAGCCGCCAGAGCTACGACAACCTGCCTATCGCTTTTCAGCAAACCCGGCCTCACTTTAAACAAACAAAAGGCATCACTCACTCCCAGTCAAACAATGACGTTCTGAAGAGCCCACGCCTGCCTGAATACCTTGGAGCAGAGGCAAGCTTGGATTAGATGGAGGTAGGGAGTACCCCAGCTGCATCCTCCCCGGCGTCTTCGGCCACAGCAAACCCCCTAAATCTGTTAGCGGATCCGACAAGGTGCCGGTGCACAGCCCGTTCACACCTTCGGCGTCGGTGTCTCTTCAGCCTGCGACATCGGCAGCGCTGCTCGATGTGGACCCATTGCCGTTTCCGATGTTGAGTCGACGCCACAACAGCGCCGGACTCATTGTAGATCCGTCTAATTTGTATCTTATTCAAGCTCTATCGGGGTGCCCTGTGGGAAATCCTCATTTTGCAGGCGGAGAGGAGGTTGTGGGGCAAACTCTCTTGTGCTCTTGCTCCACCACCTTTGGAAGATAACTGGCTGACTGATCTGGGCGGTGCTAGCAGCCTGCAGTCATTTCCAGCTTCAGACTTACTCTCTCCTCTGGGTAGTGAAACGGAGGATAGTTCCTCTTTGTCAGATGTTCTGAGAAGAGCAACTGCTGTTTTGTATTGCCAACTTCCTACTGTGCAACTAACCACAGATCCCTTGATGCAGGTTCTCAGTCAAGGTGAGATGGGAGTTGTCTCGTTACTCCCCTACAAGTCCCTCTTCAACATACTGTTGGGGACTTTGGCACAACCTGTCAAGAGGCCGCCTGTTGACCGGGCTGTGGACCATAGGCATTGCCCTGCCCCAGGGTAAGGATCCTCCCTGCCGCTTACGCCATCCTGCCACTGAAGGATTGAGGATACAGGCTGCTACTGCATCGGCGGACCCTTCTGCCCTTCCGATGGTTCCCTCTAGCAAGGACTCCAGGTGGTTAGATAATTATGGTCGGAGTCTCTTCTTTTCTGCCAGTGCGGCCTTGCGATCTTTAAATACTGCCTACGTTTTACGCAGAATGTCCCACGCTCTATGGGACTCTGTCGCACAGCTCTTGCCCTTGGTATCGGAGGAAGCTAGACAGGAGCTCCTCCAAGTAGTGCAGGATGGCTGGGAACCCACCATATTTGTTTTTAAGGGTAGCATGGACACCACCAACTCTGTTGGTAGAAGTATGGCTCAGGCTGTGGCGCTACGCAGGTATACGTGGCGGCAACAGTCTGGATTTTCGGAGCCTGTCAACTACGCTCTTCACAATATGCCATTTGATGGTATCCATCTCTTTGGAGAACAGGCTGATTCAGCCCTACATCGGTTCAAAGCTAACCGACCTGGTAAATCGACTTAATAGGTTCGTAGTTATGTTTGGTATTCAACCTCAGAGCGGCATTCTACAGGTCTGAGTTCAGTCTGTTTTTGTTAGGTGCCACCAGCACCTTTTTTTCGTATGCGGTATCAGGGTGATTCTGTTTATGTTGCCTTGCACCCCTTTTAGGAATTACCTCTCACTTCCACTTGCGAGTTTCAAGTAGGTGGCGCATGATTAATGTAGTTTTTCTTTCTCTGCTAGGTGCAGAATTGCCTTCTAAGTTGTCTGCAGCAGATACAGCTGCTTTATTGGTTAGAGCATCCGTACGTCATGTTGAGTTGTACCTTCGTGGTGTATCCTATACCCTATGTAGGGTATCTCTAGTACGCTTTTGTCCAGCGTTTCTGCTTATGTCCATATACACTTTGTATTTTCGTGTCTATTCCCTGCATCCTTACAGGGGAAGACAGGTTTTTCGCCTTGCGTAGGCGTGGTATATGTATGTATACTCTGCTTCTTCAGATGTATATTTCACGTATGTATGGATATTGTTGTAATTATATCTTATGGCTATCTTTCTTTGGTTGACATAATCGGGTATGTCTTTAGGTGTTTAGCCCTGTGGGCATTCCTGGTGCGACATTTTTAGGTTCCTTCGTCACACTCTTTCCATATGATTGTAGTCGTACCTCTGGAGGGTACCAAATTTTTCTACCCGTATGTCCTGATGAAGTTCTCTACATTATATGTATGTTTGGCCATACCTTAATGCGTTCTACGCATACTTGCTATATATCCTCTTGTATGTAATTATATAGTGTCCATTCCTTAATGCGTTGGTTCATGCGCATTGTCTTCTGTGTTACAGTTCTTTTTTTACACAGTGTAGCTGTCACTACTTCAGTGTGGCTGCCTGTAGATGGCACGTTGCCTCTTGGGGGTGGCACGTACCACTACTGTCTATCAGGGCCCTGGTGACCCTTCCTGCTTCTGGGAGTTACACGTTATGAACTGGAAAACTCCTACTTTGTGTTCTGGGTTCCCTTTTCTATGGTTGCCACGTGGTTGTGCTCTAACCTTACACTGCATTTTCATGCTCTTTTCGCCTTTGAAGTGATATGACGGTTTTCGTTACTCTTTTTGCCTCCCTTATTCGGGAGCCTTATTTCCTCTAATAGCCGCTCGATCTGGCTAGATGGTTTTTTAACCATTGCCCCGTCAGGCGGCTGCATCTTGCGTGCCTTCTCGCATTTTGAGTTGTATAACGCTCTGCGTTACTATTCTTGTCTCCCTTTTTTCGGGAGCGTTTATTTCCTCTATTAGGCGTTTTTCTGGCTTTCATAGTGTTCATAACCGGTGTCCGTCAGCAGTAGAAGCGTTAGCCTTCTGGGTTTTTGCCACTGGTTGCTGCTGCTTCTTCTCTCATTCAGATTCTTGGCCCTCTGAGGACAGTCCTTTTCTTTTCATGCCTCTACTGGCAGATAGTTGGGACTTGCTTTTATCGTTATGGTCCCGATTTGAAAAATATATATGGCATGTGTTTGTATCTATATTGGCTGCCTTGTATATTAAATGCCTGACAGTTTTTTACTTACGGATTATTGCTACGAAATCCGTCTTCTTTCCGACTGCGATCAGGAGACTTTTTACTACAAGTATGACTGCACTTGAGGTCCTGCACTTCATTGTGCTATGGGGATTCCTTCAGTTGAACCCTTTATTCCTTTTTATGTTATCTTGTTTTATGATAGTTTTCATGCACCTTCCTCCCCTCTGTGGCGTACATGGGGTTGTTTTCTGTGTACTGTACCACTCCATTTCGCTAAGTTGCCATATACTTCCTGTATTATTATTATTTTTCTTTCTTGGGGTGGCGTAAGCGTTACGCTCTTCCCCTTTTTCCAGGGGGATATACATGTATATCTAGATACCTTTATGTGTATCGTAATAAGATTTCTACGTCTGTGTATTTCCATATATGTGTATATTTCAATGGCTTTTCCTAGAGCTTTTCTATTGTCTCTAACTCTTTCTTCTATGTATGGCTAGTTCTTTGCAGATAGTTATTGCGTTTGTTTCAGCTACACTAACATGATTCCTCTACGATATTGGGAGATTGCTCAGTGGCGTTTCAGGGGTTCTGTACACATGACTTATTCAGTGTTCTAGATTCGCTCTACAACCACTTATGGCCTTGTTCGGTCAATTATTGGCATGTTCTCTTGCCATGTTGGTGTTATTTTGTCTACCCTGTGGTTGTTTCAGTTGTCACATTATTTACCCGGGTCAGATGCCATCGGGGTCAAAACTTCTGGTTTCTCCTGTTGCATTCCTTTGGCTTTGCTGTGGCAGGTCACTCTGCATTATGCTTCCATGGTTTTTGGTGTACAATTCTCTGTACCTGGTCCCTTATACTGGACTTTTGTGACTAGGTATGATGTATGCAGGACTTATGTGACTTAGTGTGATATTCTTCCTCAGTCGTTCTTTCTCCCCAGTCTCTAGTCTTCTGACCGGGTTCATACTACTTGTGCATTCTTTGTAGTCTCAAGTTCACAGGCCCTCCTCCGGGTATTTTTCCAAGTAAGGAATCTGCGGCTAGATGTCTCTATCAGATGAACAAGTTACTTACCTTCGGTAACAATGTATCTGGTAGAGACAGGATCTGGCTGCAGATTCCTTACGCCCCTCCCATCCTCCCCGCACTGCAAACTATTTCTTTTTCTTCTTTTCATATTGAGCCTGTGTTTTTGGGATATCCTCCTTGCAGACATCCTTGTTGTGTTGCAGGTACGTTCCTGCTTCATTTCTGCATTCTCCTCTGTTCAGTACGGTGGTACCTTTGGTGATTATGTCTATATCTTGGAGGTCATCAGAATATTGCTATTCCTGCCCTGAGTATTCTTGGACCGCTTGCATCTATTGACTGTTTCTTTCTTTCCTATGCACTCAACAGATACATGACACTTGGAGTATGTGGTCTTGGCACGTTTTAGTGTGGACTATAGTCACAAAGAAACTGAAGTCTCTTTCAGAGGGAACCAGACATGTCTCTGGTAATTCCCGAAAAGTTCCAGCACATTTTGCGTGTTCTTAACACCAACATTGATGGGCGCAGGAAGATTGCGTTCGCCATCACAGCCATCAAGGGTGTTGGAAGGCGCTATGCACACGTCGTGCTGAGGAAGGCTGATATCGACTTGAGTAAGAGGGCCGGAGAGCTCACAGAGGATGAGGTGGAGCGTGTCATTACCATAATGCAGAATCCCCACCAGTACAAAATTCCTGATTGGTTCCTCAACAGACAGAAGGACATCAAGGATGGAAAGTTCAGCCAGGTCTTGGCCAACGGCCTTGATAACAAACTCCGTGAAGATCTGGAACGTCTGAAGAAGATCCGAGCTCACAGGGGACTGCGCCACTTCTGGGGCCTGCGTGTGCGAGGCCAGCACACAAAGACCACTGGACGAAGAGGCCGTACCGTGGGTGTGTCCAAGAAGAAATAAATCCACCACTTTGCTTTTCAATAAACTGTCTTCAAAAAGATCCTACCTGCCTCCCTGTGCCTGGAGTTCGGACTTATCTTTACTAGCCTGTGACTTTTGTTTGTTTGCTGCTTTTAAAGTGTTTTATGCCGCACTTGTGCTGTTCAAGATGTGAGGTCGGTCAAGAGGTGAAGAGGGAGCGAATGAGTTGCCTGGGAAAAGAATGATGGTCTTCAAAATGGTCCTGGCCGGCATTGCATTGTGGTAGACTCTGCTCTATACAAGTGACAACTGAAAGCATGTCTGTAGAGATTTATCTTCCTGGGTTCTGACCTCTGGGTATCCTGTCAAAGGGATACAGACTGCTGAAGCCTCCAGCTCCCCAGTATTGTGCCTCAGTATTCAATATCAGGATTTCTAGAGTGGCATGTTGTGTGCTCGAAGAGCATGTTATGGGCCACTTCAGGGAGCAGACACAAAATACTCCAGGGTCTTCCTAGCTTCCTTTAAGATGATTCAATTGCGAGCTATTACACATCCTCAGACGCTTCTCAAACTCCTATTGCTTGATGACACTTAATACTGAACACTGAGTACACCTCCAGTCCATACACCCTATGCTGGCTTATGTCTGTAAGTAGCCTTCCGCAGCCCATGGTGTGGATACTCCTAGAACGATCCAACTGAATAGATCTCCCATTGTGTTTAGAAAGACTAGCATTCCAACTGAAATGCACTCTTTCAGCCACCAGGACAAACCACTTCATTGAGGTCCTGCATCACATGTTGGGCAACCAGAATGCAATTAGGTTTTTGATTAGGATTTCAACAGTAGCCTCTGCCGCCCTTCCCAAAGAGGAGCTCATCAAGGTGGGCAAGAAGTTTCCCACCAGCCTTATAAACCAAGGCCACCTTTCTGGGAGCTAACACATACACCCCTACCCACTCCCCCAAACAATCCAGCGACAAAGCTGTGCACCAAACCAGATCTTCACATCAAGTAGACCTAGGGTTACTTAGAGCCCATGTGCGGAGTCCACCCCTGTCTGCCCACAGTATTTATATGCATAGATCATAGTCCTTGTATCCAGATTCTTACTTGCCCTGTTCAACAAGGCCTTCTTGAGGAGGAAGTGATAGTTCTTGACTTAAACCAAACGTAATGCCCAAGAATGCAACTAAACCAAACTACATTGCAGAATAATACACCGCATGTGAATAGTTTCAAGCTCCAAAACTATTGGTTCGAGGCGTGTGCTGTAGATGCACATGTGTGTAATTCCACCATCTAGTGTTGGGCTCGGATGATTACAAGTTTTTGTTCGAAGAAGTTTTCTTTGAGTCACATGGCTGACTCCTCCCCCTCTTGGTAATATTGCGTATGGTCATGTCTGGCTGGGCCTCCTTCATTTAAATTTGATCAGAGAATGACCTGCTAATGGAACGCACTGCGTTCTGTTTGTCTAAATATCCCCATACCGACTAACATACTGTCTGTAATCTGTGAAGCTTGTAAGTCATTTCGATTGACAACTTCGAGATCTATGTTCCAGAGCCAAGAAATGCAGCAGAAACAAGTGGACGATGTACTGGATATTTTCGGTCAACAAGAGGACGAGGGGGAAGCATCAACTGCACAAGATTGATCACCGTGGATACATGATTCTGAGTCCAACTTAGGACAAGATTTGGCCACCCTCCAGGTGGCACAAAAGCATTGGACAGGGAGTACCCTTACCCATGATCCAAAACATCGGCACCCCCGAAAAGTTTTCTGCTGGTCCACCACTGCTAAAAGGCAATAACCCGCATTAAAATACTGACTGAACCCCCGCCTCCGAAAGTTCGGCCTTCAGCAGGGGCCTTTACCTCCTCCAAATCATGGCCCATAACCCGTTGGTCATTTTTTTCCGGCACTGAAAGAAAAGCATGGTGCTTCGGAACCCAGCACAGCGGCCTCAAAGAAAAAGGATATTGCCACCAATCCTCTACATATCTCTAACTTCCAACACCCCAGCATCCACCTCACTCGCCACACCTATCTGAGGTAGAAAATATACCCTCGTTCACCCATCATAGAGGATGATGATGACATGCCCCAAGACATGCATGAACAGGATGCTTGGATTACTTGAATATTGAGCCACAAGTAGATGGACCCGGATGTTTATCCGATAAGGCCATCACCACCTGACAATGCCTCTGCATATCAAGATTTTTTTTTTTTTTTTTTTAATTTGTTTTTGAAGCTTGCAAGTAACAATCCACGTGCCCCAATACGGAGCCATCAATAACTTTGTAGCATAGAGTAACACAAGCATTTTAAGACATTGATGCGGTACAAGAACTGATATAACAGCTCAGAGAGCCAATTACCCCAACCCCGCCCTCCCCCCCCGACACTGAAATAAATGCAATATCATGGAACAAAGGTACATGTACATTAGTGACAGGCAATATGATAACACGTCTCATGAGCCAAATTACAAGAGTTCTCAGCAGTGCACTGACCCAAGGATAGGGAGGGATACCAAATATGCAGGCGCCGGACAACTTACAAATCGGGATGGCTCAGAAGGTACACGGTAAGTGGGGCCCAGAAGTCTTTAGGTCGAGATGACTCGGGAAGGTCCTCCGCGTAGGTCTCCAGTTGTTCCCGGCAATAGGTCAGATCTCGAACCCATTTTCGGACCGTAGGAAGGCTCCTACCACCCCAGCATTGTGCCACAACTCGCTTCGCTAGTAATGTCGCCACTGCAACCAACCGCCTGTTGCAGGGCTTCAGGGATTTCACATCTCCCAGCAGGCACACCTCAGGGACACAGCACACTTGCTCCATCACCACGTCCGACAGCACAGCCGCAACCCTAACCCAATAGGCGGCCACCCCCACACACTGCCACAATAGATGCAGAAAATCAGCCTCAGTATGACCGCACCGGGCGCAGCATGCGTCCTCCCTTAGTCCATATTGCCTTAATTGCAACGGTGTGTAATACCACTGATGTAAAAACTTGAAATGAATAATGCGTAGGTTACAGTTGGCGGTAAGTTGGCCCCGTCAGGCCGCAGCAGTACTGCCAAGGATCGAGTGGCAAGATGCGCCCCAAGGTTGTATTCCATTTAAGGTATGAAGGGTGTTCGTCCAGGTCTATCTCACGTTGGGATGCCGCATACAATCTGGTTATCAACCCCTTACGTCCCTCCCCCGACAGCACCGCCTGTAATGCACGCAAAGACCTTGGTTCTGCTGGGTAGTCAGGGTAGACTGCTCTAATCGCCTGCCGCACCCTAACATACGTAAAACACAGCATCGGGCTTGGTGTCCGGCCAGCCTGAATGTCCTGTAAGGAACGGAAGTGGCCCAGCTTATAGAGGTCACCCATCTGTATAACCCCAACTGCCTGCAACGTGCGCAGGGCCAAACGCTCCTGCGCCGCAGAGATATCCGGGTGGGCCGCAACGGGTAATTTCGGAGCATAGAGGTAACCAAGTTGCGCTCTCTGGGCAAGGGTACGCCAGGCCCAGGCGGTACACTGCACTGGATTTATCTCTGTCCGAGGGCCCTCGTCGCCTCCTGAAAGAGCAGCCGCTATAAGCGGAAGTGGGAGCACAGCATCCGCCTCTATCGCCGTGTGTGGTAAAAACCGCTGTGGGTAGAACCAATAATGTGCGAATTGCGCTTGAGCGCACAAATAGTATAGACGCATATCGGGTGCCTCAAAGCCACCACGATCAAATGGTTGCACAAGGGTACGCCAACTACATCGAGGCTTTTCCCCCCCCCAGACGAATGACAGCAGGGCAGTTTGCAATGTTTTGAAGAGAGAGAGATTCAAGCGAATAGGAATGTTTATAAATAAGTACAGTAGTTTAGGTAAAATAGACATTTTAATCACAGCAATGCGGTCTGCAAGTGAGAGAGGCAGCCTAGCCCAGCGCGCAGCCCTATCCGTGAGGTGAGAGATGGTACGACCATAGTTCATGGATATTACCTGCTCGGGGTCCCTATGCAGCCAGATACCCAAGTATTTCACAGGATCCTGGGTCCAGGAAATTGGAAAATCCAATGGGATCTCGTGAGTACCAGCTGTCAGAGGGAAAACAGTAGATTTAGCCCAATTGATCCCTAACCCTGAGAAACGCTCGAATTTAACATATTCTCTAAGCATTCCGGGGAGGTAAGTTGCAGGGTCTCGAACGTATAAAAGCATATCGTCCGTGTAAAGTGAGACTATGAGTGGGCGCTGCCGGAACCGCAGTGCCGCCGACGCATGCAACTGGCGGAGCTTACAAGCAAGAGGCTCCAGAGCCAGGGCAAAGAGCATTGGCGACAAGGGGCAACCCTGCCTCGTGCCCCTACCGATAGAAAAAGCCGATGACACCCAACCATTAACACGGACCCTGGCGGCAGGCTCGGAGTACAGCACCCTAATCCACTGGAGGAAGAAGGGAGGGAAACCCATTCTCAAAAGGACAATAAACATGTAATCCCATTCGAGGGAGTCGAACGCTTTTGCTGCATCAAGCAGCACAGCAACGGCCTGAAAGTCGGACTCAAAATAGTGCAGCGTAGCGAATAGTGTTCGTAGAATGTGTGTGGTAGACCTGGCTGGCACGAACCCCGACTGGTCGGGAAGTACCAAAAGAGGAATCAGGGGCTGTATACGCATGGCAATCATTTTGGCTAGGATTTTACCGTCGATATTAATAATGGAGAGGGGCCTATAGGAATCGCAGTGGTTAGGTGCTTTGTCGGGCTTCAACAACATAACCAAAAGAGCTTCCCTTAGGGATGCTGGAAGTCAACCCGCATCATATGCTTCCGCAAATACCGCAAGCAGTCTAGGGGCCAGTGCGTCAGCGTACAACTTATAAAATTCACTCGGGAGCCCATCCAGACCCGCCGCTTTGCAGGTGGGGAGGGACAGAATAGCAAGTTTGACGTCCTCTTCATCGAAGGGCTGCGTGAGATATTCCCTATGACCCGTGGACAGCCACCCAAGAGCAATATCATCAAGATATTCATGGATCTCGCCCTGCGGCGCCTCAGTTCTGGTTGCATATAAGGTTGCATAGAAGTCTAATATGGTCCCACTGATTTCTGCCGTGGTGTAATGGGCCTCCCCTGCCTCGTCCAGTATCTCTTTGATGTAGTCCTGGCCACGGGGCTCGGCCAGCCTCTGAGCCAGAGAGCGACTGGGTCTGCCCCCTCGCCATAATAACGAGCCTTGCTGCGGCGAGATCTATGGGCCATCTCCCGATCGACTGTCTCGTTATGCTCAGTGACCAATTCCCGTATTGCCGAGAGTGTTGTGGGCGACGGGTCCAAATCATAGGACCGTTCAAGAGCGGATATTTCTGCAGCCAATTTCTGAATCCGACGCCTCAAGTCCCTCAAGACGCCAGCCTGCGCCCCCATGCACACCCCCCGAATGGTCACTTTAAAAGCCTCCCAAAGGACGCCCGCACTATCGACGGAACCCTCATTTTCCCTAAAAAAGGTATGAATCGCCTCCCCAATGTCACGTTTAAAGACAGGGTCTGAAAGCGAGGATGGCTGCAGGCGCCAGGCGAATGGAGGCCTTCGGCACGCGAGGAACTGCAGCTTCAAGAGCACTGGAGAATGGTCGGAGAGCGTCCGAGCCATATGACAGACATCCGTCACCCAGGTACACGCAACCTCCGAGACCAACCAGAAATCAAGACGAGACCAGGTCCCATGAGCAGAGGAAACAAAAGTACTCTCACGAGCCTCAGAATGCCGCACTCGCCATACATCACACAACCGACCAACATCCATAAGTCCCAGCAATACTTCCGACGCCTGTTTGGGTCGCGCAGTCTCACTACCCAAGCGGTCCACAGTCATATCCAAGCACACATTAAAATCACCACCCCAAAATATCTCGGCTTCCGGGAAGCAAGTAATGCGGCGCCACACGTCAGAGAAGAAGGCTGGATCGTCTATATTCGGGCCATACACGTTCACTAACAACACGTTCGTTCCACCCAGTTGCCCATATAGAAGCACAATGCGGCCAGAGTCATCCGAGTCCGTGCGGATAACCGAAAAGGGGACCCCTCGTTTGATCAGTATCATTACCCCTCTGGCATAACTGGAATACGAGGACATCACGCGCACCCCCGCCCACCGATTCCCAACCTTGCTTTCGGACAGTTTTGTGAGGTGAGTTTCCTGTAATAGAGCTATCTGGACATCCATTCTGTCCAGAGTGGCAAACACAGAGCGAATCTTTCTGGGGGTGTTGAGGCCACGAACATTCCAGGTTATTAGTTGCACTTTACCACTCATGTCATGAGAAGAAACTTTTTAAGCCTGTCAATTAGAGAATGAAACAGGGGCATGCCTGCTCCTGCAAGACAAAAAATGAGTACCCCAAATATTGAACTGAAAGTGTCGGTCCCTTTCTCATATCCCACCCCCCCATCTCCCAGAATCCGCCCAACTCCTACCATCCCCCAACCCCCCACCCACTTCAGCGTCCCCAACGCGCCAAAGCCATCCCAACTATCCCCCCCCCCCCCCAACTCAAACCCCCAAAAACTCCGAAGAGTGTACAAGGGGTATTCCCATGGGGGCGTCAGAGTGCTACTAACCTCCTACCTAGTAGGGGGTGGCTGAGCAGCACACCATATTTGCCTGATCTAGAGTTATCATAGAGTCCAGGATTAAGGAGGTGCCATATCGCAACAGCAAAAAGTCATGAAAGTGTCCACCTGCACCAGAAGGGAAAAACATGAAATGCATAGAAGGCAAGCCTATATCAATGTGAAGACAGAGCTACCAACTAAGTAAAGCAGTAAGCCAAAATATCAATATGCGTCCAGTGTCCCTACTGTTCTTCAGATTCTGATAGGGTACGGGAGTCACGTCGCCTCCGCTGTAGATGTTTCGCGTGTTCCATCGCCGCCTTGGGGTTGGTGAAGATCTTGGACTCCCCATCTGGACCTATCTTCAAGCGAGCTGGGTATAGCATGGCATAGGGCACACCTTCAGTTTGCAAAAACTTTTTCACCCCTCCAAATTCCCTGCGTGCGGCCTGTACCGTGACAGTGAAATCCGGGAAGAAAGAGAGGGTATTACCCTGATGTTGGATTGTTCCTTTATCCCTGGCCATGCGCAGGATGGCGTCCCGGTCCCTATAGTTCAGAACCCGCGCTATAACAGGACGTGGGGGAGCCCCCGGGGCCGGACGAGCCGCAAGTGAGCGGTGGGCCCGCTCGACAATAAACATGGCGGAGAGTGATTCAGTACCAAAAATGTCCTTAATCAAGTTCTCCATGAAGATCTCCATTCTGCCCACGTTTGTCGATTCCGGCAGCCCCGTAATTCGAAGATTATTGCGGCGGGAGCGGGCCTCTAAATCTTCATTCTTTGCCTGGATAAGGGAGAGGACTTTTTCCATATTGAGTGTTTTCCCTGCCACCTCACTCAGTCCCTCCTCCGCTGCAGAGACCCGCTGCTCCACCTCTCCGACGCGGGCGCCCTGCTTTTCGAGCTGCGAAGACATATGGTCGAGGCGTTGGTTAACAGCAGTCATGGTGCCCTCTATAGACTGTAAGCTGCGCTGCATGGCCAACAACGTTGTCTCAATTGTGGATGGACCCGCATCCTGAGCATCCGCCTCGGAATCAGAGGCAGCTCTGTGCGGGGTCTTAGTCGACTTTCGCGCCTCAAACGTGAGGCGAGGTTGTGTTCTATCGGTCCTCCCCATCCTGGCAGCTATTGAGTCACACTGCTGGGAGATTACTGGAATGGGTGCCCCCAATTTAAAATAGGGTGCGGATCTCCAGGCCAACCAGGTACCGCAGGGAGCTCCCACGCAGGCCACACACGCTGATAGCAAGCTTCACACCCGCCCCACAGGGCATCCGCCCCAAAGCCGCAGCACAGCGAGACGTCGGGGTCTCAGGCTAGCAGGTTGATGTAGAGCAGTTCCACAGGGATTAGCAGCCCAGGCACCCCAGCAAGGAAAGGCGTGTCGCAGTGCAGGAGAGGTCCACCCCGCGCGAAAAGGCAAGGCCGGCGCCACCCCAGGCCCGGCAGGTCGCAGTGCAAGGTCAGCAGGCACAGGACGGACTCCGACGACCCAGGAGCCAGCTGCAGTAAGTCACAGGACGCAAGCCAGGTAGGTCTCACCCAGAGGCGGCCACAACAAATCTAAGCATCATGGGGATGGATGCACTCCAGCGCGTGCATCAGCCAGGAAGCGCGACCCCAAGACGGCGGACCCAGAGATCCAGAGCGCACCCACCGGGATCGGCACCCGGGCCCAGACAGGCAGGACACCGGGAGAAGAAGCAGGGCAGCTGCACCCCAGAGTCCTCCACACGGCAGCCTCCAGCACAGTCCAGCCGCAGCAATACAGCAGGCAGCCACAAGGCCGTTCGCCCGCCCGCCCCAGTCACAGCTCGCAGGCCGCGGCTCTCTCCCCGGCCCGAACCCGACTCCGCAGCCGCCGGCCAGGGATAAGCCGCCCCCCACTCACCGCAACCAGCGCAGGCAGCACTCCGTTCACCAGGACTGTCCCGTGGTCGACCTCTGCGCCGCAGGTTTCGGCAGCCTCCGCACTCCGCAGCAGGACCGGAGCGCAGCACACCGCCCCACAGCTGTCCGCTCCCGAAGCCACCAGGCTGTACCGCACCTCTCCCGGACTCCGCAGCAAGGATTACCGGGCCCCAGGACCTCCGTGACAGCAGGGATGGCCCGTACTCAGGGTCCAGCGGCGGCCGCCATTTTGTGAAGGCGCCACCGGGACTCCTCAGCGCGGTGTGTTCGGAGCGATCGGCGCCCCCCAGCAGCTCGAAACTGGCCCCACGAGCTCCAGGTGGCCTCCCAAGCAGGGCAGCAACATTTGGTATTTAGGAGCAGCTTGCTACAGGCAGATAGTAGGCGGATTGGCGCCCAGCCGGGCAGAGCCTCACTGAAGTGCGGCCATCTTGCCAGGCGCACTCTAGCGCCCCCCTGCATATCAAGATTTAATAGCAAAGGCAGCAGCTTTCCATCAAGTACCTTTTTATGAAGACACAATAGAGCAGAGGTCTACAAACTTTTTTATGCCGAGACCCCCTTGACAAAGTTCTTTAGGCATAAGGACCCGCTCCTGACAAACATTTCTAAAACCTGGTACTCTTTATTGTCAACAACCATAAAGGCCCCCAATACTCACAGAAAATAATTTTTACGGTGGGGAAATATTAAACTGTATTTAGCAAACCAAAGGTCAGTGAGCTTGGGGAGTGGTCAACAGTGTAGTTAAAAACAAAGGGCCTAATTTATGAGCAATTGGCGTAGTGCAGCGCTGCAAGACTTCTTGCTGGGCTACGCCAATGTGTGAGGGCAGGAATGCACCATATTTATGAACACTGCATTCCTGTCCTTTCCCCTTGCATTGGCGCACAAATTGCAGCACACACGGAAAGAGGAAAAAACGAGGAGACATAAACATTTCTTCTCATTACACCTCCACTGGGGAGGTGTACCTCCAGGCCTTGCCTGGACTTCCTCGTCTCCTCGCCATGTCTCCTACCCCCCTCCCCCACCTCGTCCCTCCTTCATTCTTTGCTTGCCTCCCCTATTCCTTTCCTCTCTCCCCTGAATCTCTTTCCCCCTTCCTGCTTTGTTTATCCTTGTGCCTATGCTCCGCTCAATCTCCCTCCCCGTCGCCCTTTTTACATTATCCCCTTACTCTCTACACGCCATGAACCAACGGATGCAACTCGTAATTGAGGTACCTTCTGTAACAATGGGTAACTTCTAACCTATGTAACCCTACCAGCCTGACTCCCTTAAATGGCCCCCTTAAGTATGCCCTTGTCCAAAGCACTCCTACTCCCCTTGTTGGGGATGGATCCAGCATTTTTGCCCTGGAGGCTCAGAGACCCTTCTGAGAGAGTCCACAGTGACAAGGGAGTTTCACATTGTAAAGTACTGGTGATTGATCCCCTTACCTCTGGGAACTGTCTCCTACCCGCCGGAAGTCGGACACTGTGTTCACGCTGGGTTTTCTACCTCCCTCCCCCCTACTCTTCCCTCCTTCATTCTTCTAAGTGTGCCCGTGACCAAAGCACTCCTCTCCCCTTGTTGGGGAGGGATCCAGCATCTATGCCCTGGAGTCTCAGCGACCCCGCTGAGAGTCCACCGCGACAAGGGAATCACACAAAATGGAAGACTGGGAATAACCCCTTTACCGCAGGGAGCAGTCTCCCACCCAGCCAGACATCGGACACCGTTACTTCCTCGTCTCCTCGCTGTCTCTCCTACCCCCTCCCCCTCCTCTTCCCTCCTTTCATTCGTGGCTTGCCTCCCCTTTTCGTTTCCTCTCTCCCCTGAATCTCTCTCCCCCTACCTACTTTGTTTTTCCTTGCGCCTATTCTCCGCTTAATCTCCCTCCCCGTCGCCCTTTTTACATTACCCCCTTACCCTTCTACACGCCATGAACCAACGGATTTAACTTGTAATTGATGTACCTTCGGATGTAACTTGAAATTGATGTACCTTCTGTAACAATGTGTAACGTGTAACCTATGTAACTCTCCTCATGTAAAGCGCTCTTATACCTCTGGGTCTAGCCAGCGCTATATAAAACTCAAATAAATAAATAAAAAATAAATAAAAGTCAGCGCGTCGGCGGAGGGGTTATATGGACTCCACTGACATCATATCCAGTAACGACGTCGCTGCAGAGTCACTCTGCACCCTCTGCTGGTGCGCAGACATACTGTGGGGAAAAATGTTTCCGGATCCAGTCTGGCCTGGGGAGGATTCTAAGTAAGGAATTGCAGCAAGATCCTGTCTATACCAGATACATTGTTACCGAAGGTAAGTAACTTGTTCATTAGGATGCACCCTTACTTATGTATTACAAGCCTATGGCCGCCATTTTTACATACGAGCATATTTGTTTTTTTCCTTTTTATTTTTCTTATATATAGTTGGAATGAAAAGAACTGTCACCTTAGTAGCTTTTCACGGTCTGACCTTTTGGCTTTGCCAATGATTGTTTGTCATTACTACTATAATACTCTTAGACCATGAAGAAAGCGTCAAGAAACAGTGTACTAAATGAACATAAATCTGACTTAAGGTGGAAAGAAACAAATCCCTCAACTGTAAAATGCACATTGTACTTCAATATAATGGCTTATCTATGTATGTGAATGACTGAGCTGCTGCGGTCAAATCCCTTCCAAGATAAGTTAATGCATAGCTAAATTGTATAGATTCGAAAAATACATAACCTGTAGACTGCCAGCTTATGTGAATACAAACAACCGCTGTTGCATTATTAAACCGTGTCATGCTTATTAGTTCAAGTAACATATTGTATATGTTTAAGAACATAAATATATATTTCCAGTACCATTTCTTCCCAGTCACTTTATATACATCCAACAATTGTCAGAAGGTGTGCTCGTACTGATTAATACATACTACTACATGTAGTAATTGTGTAGCAACATCTAGACAAATATTCTGCCCCCCTTTGAAATAATATTGTGTTTGGCTCTTGTAAAGAAAATGGCAAAGTAGGTGTTAGAAATGGGGGTCTCTAGTTGGCAATGTTTTACACCTTTGTCTAAGTAGGGACCCTTGCTTCAGGTCCGCGAGTTACGCCCTTGGTCAACCCCTGTTCACCCCCTTGGTAGCTTGGCACGAACAGTCAGGCTTATCTCAGAGGCAATATGTAAAGCATTTGTGCACACATACAGTAATCTGGTGAAAACACTACAAATGGACACCACACCAATTTAGAAAAATAGGAAATCTTTATCTAAACCGAATGAAACCAAAACTGCAAAAGTCCAGCATACATATGTCAAGATGTCATCAAAAATAAGTTACTCACAAAAATGAAGCTTGTAGCAACAAATAGCTCCACCTGGGGCTATTACGATGTCGAGATTGATGAAAATCCCAAAGTTGGCACCGATCACGCAGTGCGCAGACCGGGCATCGAGTCGCAAGGACCCCAAGAACAGTACCTTGGCCAATGATGTAAACGGAGACGGTGCACGGCGTCAAGGAGGTGATGCATCGTTTGCGCCGGGCGGCGGCGCTTCCTTAAGACCACAGGGGAGGTGAGGAGTTGGTTCCTTACAACCACAGGGGAGGTGAGGTGTCGGTTCCTTACTCCGAGGCAGGAGAGGTGATGTTTCGGTTCCTTACTGTTGCCGGGAAGGTGACTTCACGTTGGCGGCGAGGCGGCGGTTCCTTACGACTGTGCGGGGTCGATGGATTCGGGAGGTCACCCACATCCGGTAGCTGCTCCGTCATGATGAGGCACCGGCGTTGGTGAGGCTGTGGCTGCTCTGCGAGTCAGACAGTGCGTCTTGAGCGTCACGAGCGGTGCCCTCGGCTCGGCTCTGGTGCAGGCAGCAGCCTCGGTGACGGTGTTAAAGTCGATACGGTGCTGTGTCGGCAGGCTTCGGGGCTGCAGTGCAAGTTGGGGCGTTGCATCGTGCACTTCACGAGGGGTGCCCACGGCTTCGGTGCAGGTCGGGGCATCGCTCACCGGCGTCTGGTTGCTTTTTTCCTCTGTGGCAGCGGAAACAGCAGTTCCAGGTGCCGGAGGACGTGGGGAAACAAAGTTTTTGTGTCCCTGAGTCTTTAGAACAGGAGGCAAGCTCTACACCAAGCCCTTGGAGATAATCTTCAAGCAGGATACACAGCACAGTTCAGTCTTTGTCCTCTCCTTGGCAGAAGTAGCCACTGTAGGCCAACCCAGCAAAGCATCCACACAGCAATGGGGCAGTACTCCTCCTTACAGCTTCTCCAGCTCTTCTCCTTGGCAGAGGTTTCTCTTGAGTCCAGAAGTATTCTAAAGTTCTGGGGTCTGGGCCCCAATATTTATACCACATTTTCCTTTGTTCTCTTGTGGCAAACGTCTCTCGGCTCAGTCCAAACCAGTTATGTCCTCTCTGGTCCAGCTTCTTGGCAGGAGGTGGAGACAGCATTGTCCACAGGAGACGGGGCCTATTCAGGTGCAGGGAAAACTCCTACCACTACTCTTAATGCAACCCAGGTCTATTCAGCCCAACTCTGAGTCATCCAGGAAATGCAGGACACAGGACCTCAAACAACCCCCCCCCCCCCTCGCCCAGTGCACACATCTCTAGCCCGTCCCTCCAAAACCAGACAGTCAATCAGTCAATACACAGCAGAGGCGCACATAGGATGGTTAAGCAAGAAAATGCCTACTTTACTAATAGTGGCATTTTCCAACCCACAATTTAAAAACCATCTTTACTAAAAGATGTGTTATTAAATTCTGAGTTCAGAGAATCTAAAATACCTCTTTCTATTTTGCCCCCATGGGAAGTTATGCTTGTTAGATGTTACAAAATATCTCCCATGCTATCCTATGGGACAGATAACCTTTCAATAGTGAAAAACAGTATTTCACTATCAGGACATGTCACACATCCAGTACATGTCTTACCTTTCACATATACTACACCCTGTCCGTGGGGTACCTTGGGCTTACCTTAGGGGTTACTCACATGTAAGAAAAGGGAAGGTTAGGGCCTGGCAAGTGGGTCCAATTGACAGGTCGACATTGCAGTAAAAACTGCACGCAGACACTGCAGTGGAAGGTCTGAGACACCTTTGAAAGACTGCCTGTGTTGGTGGCAGGCCCACTAGCAGCATTTGATTTGCAGGCCCTGGGCACACCCAGTGCACTGTTCTAGGATCTTAGCAGTAAATCAAATAAGCCAATCATAGGAAACACTAATCCATAAATACAGTTTATACAGGGAGCACTTGCACTTTGGCACTGATCAGCAGTGGCAAAGTGCCCAAAACATCTACACCAGAAAATACAAAATTCAACACACAGCAAAAATACAGGAGGCAGAGGCCAAAAAGACACGGAAAACCACGCCAAGGGTGCCGGGTCTAACAGTACGCAATATAGTAATATATTAAATAACACATTTCTGATAGTTTTCTCTGCACTAAATGCTGTACCTGGCCTTGACCTGACTTGGCTTTGATAGATAGGATGCCTTATTGCTTCAGGGAAGGGTCAAAGTATTAGGAAGGTTAGAGTCTAATGTAGAGCCGATAACAAATGGGACTGCAAAAATTGGGTGCAGGCTGCGCACATGCCAATTTTGCATATCGCAGGTGCCCAGTTTGCTTCTGATTATGAGTTGGGCACCTCGAAATGTGGCGTAATGCAGAAATAGCACATGTTACTCTCCATTCCGAATTACGCTTCTAGTGCTATTTGCTGATGCGATTTGCAGAAGCCTTTACCTACTACAATTAGCAGGAACAAACACCTGTGCTTTGCACACTAATTGTAATTCAACAGAATTACAGCCCCATCATGATCTGGTTCAAAGTTGAGTTTTTGGTGACAAAACTAGGCTGTTTCCCGTACACGAAAATACCTCGTGGATGTTGCAAATATTTTGTCTGTTTTTTTGTGATTACTGTATGACACTTTGCTAGTAGTAAATAGTTATGGAAGTGCTACCCTTATTGCAGCACTCTAAATGAGCGCCAGAGTGTTTTGGTTCGTAGAATTTCTGCAATCCTAAGACTCCAGTTAGTAGATAAATGCTATTTCATGTGCAATTAGTACTGGTTGTGTCACATGCTACCATTGTGTGTTTTTCTTTAGGGCAGTAATTAGTGATCCTGAGCAGAATATTGTGGGCGATTGTCAACAAGAGAAACCTTTTCCACGTCTGGGGACTACGCCTTTGCGCTTCAGGAACAGAACCCTTCACAACACAAAGTAGGATACTATTCTATTTATTATTTTTTAAACGTGGAATTCCAAATGAGAGAATGCTTTGCTTTTTGTTTTTTATTTTTTTAATCTTCAAAATTGTGTGTTCTGTTTGTGTAATTACCAGAAAATGAGTTTACGTGCTCCTGCTTCAGAAAATGCACGTGTGTTAAAGATATTATTGAGCAATACGAGTACATTCTGTTCATGAAGACCAATAAAGACAAGTTTGCAAAAAAATCCTTCATTCAAATTACGAGTGCACCTATCTGGTAACAGCAACAACAACAATGGAAGGTGAGGAATGGCCATCGTGGTGTGAAAATACACCATGTTGCTAATAATTTGGCCGATTGAAATTCAAATTAAAAATAATATAGTAGCCTCACTCACAAAGCCTTGCATTATAATGAACCTAGGAACCTGGCGGAAAAGGTTTGAATATCAGGGGGCAGCCTCTCCCTCTGAAGTGCAAACTCCCTCAGGCTAGAACCCCGCACATTCAGAAAACAAAAGACCTATACACGCTCGGTTCAGAGGATATGAAATTCCCCATCACCCGAGGTTCGGTCAAACCCATCGACCCACATTTTCAAAAAAGAGGTGAAAAGGATCCTAATGAACACATTCCTCATACAAAGTCTTGGTTACCCTGTCTCCAAGGGTGCCACAATAACACTAATGCTACTAATAGGGCAGAGGCACATCCATTCCAGTAAAACTGCACACAAACACTGTTCACCCGGACACCCGAAACTGAATTATCTCGGACCCTCAGAATGCCATCTTGGAGAATTGTCCTGGTGCTTCAAAACTGAGTGGCGGATGTTTAATAATAGTTCTGATGCAGCATACCATATCTTATTCAAGTTTTAAGTTTGATGTTGTATGTTTTATGTTATGTGTTTTTACATTGCAGGTCTTTGATTCTGTTTCCAATCTTGTGTACAGCTCTCTGATACTCTTGGGTCATGTTTGCGCTCTATAAACACTTTAAATATAAAAAATTAAAGTAAAATAAATAGTTACAGAATGTAGAGTTAAAATAGGAAGAATACATAACCGAAGTCACTAACTGGATGAAAGCCAATTGTTTCATGCGAAACACCGATAAGACAGAAGCAATGATCTTCTGCAATAACACCTCACCATGGGCCTCAAACTGGTGGTCGCCAAACTTAGACCCACACCCATGCCAGGGACCTCAGAATAATCATCAATAGCAAACTGGACATGACCGCACAAGTCAACACCGTTACAGCATCCTGCTTCCACACCCTGAAGATGCTGAGGAAGATCTACAAATGAATCCCAAGCAACACTAGAAAAACTGTCCCTCCTGGCCTAGTCACCAATAAGTTGGACAATGGGAACATTCTCTTTCCTGGAATCACCAAGCAACTAACTGGAAGACTACAAACCATTCAAAACTCAGCAGCCAGATTCACCCTAAACCTCAGACACAGAACTCACATGACGCCACACCGGAGGGAAATACACTGACTCCAGATACACAAATGCGCTCAATTCCAACTCACATACACACACTCAAGGCACTACACAATTCAGGCCCCACCTTCCTGAACAGTTGTATCTCCTTCCACCAACCAACCAGATACCTCCTCTATGTAGGAATTCTACTTGCACACATCCTGCGCATACACAGAACCAGATCAGGAGGACTGACTTTCTCTTACAATGCGCCTAAAGTGTGAAACAACCTCCCACTCCACATCAGAGCCTCCTCCATAAGAAGCTGAAAACCTGGCTAACATAGGCATGGCTAGGCATACACACCTGCTCAGCGCCAGGATACCCTCGCAGGTGATAACGCCCTTTACAAATACACATAACATATTTAAGTGTTGAGATAATTGTGCTAGTGGCAAATTGAATATTGATGATAATTCAGAGCAATCGCGCTGTCCTGCACATACAAAACCTGAGATCAGATACCAAAGCTGTGGCCTATTGGACCTTTGGATTGTGGGAAAAGAACATTTGCCCTTTCAGACCATGGAGACCATTTTTTTTTAACAAGCAATTATTTTTTGCTTTCCCAACTATGATAAAATAAAACAATCTTCATAGTTGAACTTTACTTGTAACGCACTTTGATTGTACATAACCTCTCATGTTCCAACAGTGAACCTGCGTTTTATTTCCTGGAGCAAATCTATTGTCAAGGGAATCTCCAATAAAATTCAGTTCTTTGTGATTTTTTCTTTAAAATTAAAAGTGTGAGTTGGTGTATTGTATGTTTAATGTCAGTCAGGTAAACAAACTTTGATTCACACAAAAGAGGAGGGATGAGGTTAACGGACTCACCTACTCCGGACCCCCAGACAATACTTTTATACACCCAAAGGAGTAGGGAGTGATAAAAAGTGTCTCTATTTAGTGGTGGCATGTGCTGTGTGTCTTAGTACTGCCCTTACTCACACAGTTGTGTGACATGCTTCATCATAGGGCTGCTACAAAACACCCCCGCGCAGCCCACGCCTGGGGTGGAGCAATAGGGTAGGGGAAGACAAACACAACACAAAAGAGAAACAAATGATTTCTAAAGTGAATGGGATCACCGGAAGTGAAAGTGCAGTGTAGATTAAAACTAGCTCGGAGGTGTCGCTGTGCCTATACTTTATTCATGGACCCTCCGGCCAGGATTAAAAACGTGAAGGATGGTGGTGATTGGGAGATGTAATGTGCTCCTTACATCCCTCCTTACTGCCAAATCGTCGACATGTTTCGGCCGTGTGTTAGTGCCCCTCGATCGGGTCACGCCGGCCTTCTTCAGGACTCTACCGGTCCCAGAATATCTGTGTATATCTCTCACCTCATTACCCGAGATAAGAGGGTGTCAGAACCACTTGTTCTGGCCCGAGGTATTCCCTCGACAGTACTCTGTTGATGTACTAAATAGGAACAAGGGGACAAGAGACAAAAGAACAAAGGGGTCGTTAAAAAAATTGGTTCCCCCTCGTGGTTCTATGTATTATAATGACCTATTAAAAACACAATCCACCACAGTCTCGGGTCGATTACCCTAGTTGTACTCCTAAATTAAAGAATCAAGCCAGTTGCTCATGACAAACAAATTGTTTATCCTACTCAAAGAGTAGGTGTAGATCAAAGCGACATGTACACCATAGTACATATTCATACAATCAAGATAAGGACATGTAGTGTCTCTTCACTTATCAAGTTTACCCCTAAACAATGTTAAAACTGTTGAGAGGCAAGGAGAGACCCTCTGTAGTCACACTCTGGAGGGAGAAAGTTAAAAGAACAACAACAACATCGTCGTAGTTAATGGTAACAATATCATATCTTATTGGTGTCAAGAGACATGGTTGTAATCACATATCTAGTTGTCAGAGGCATCCATGTCATTTAGGACATAGTTACGGCCGCAGTGCTCAATTACTTGCGGTAAAAGTGGCCTTAATGATCTGTGCTGAGCGTATTGCACTAAGAGACAAATATTATAGCCCGGTAATTATAAGCGGTATGCAGTGATCGGATCTGTGCAGTAAAAAATGGCCATTATGACTACCGCTGAGCGTATTGCACTGAAAAACAAATATAACAGCCAGGTTAGCAAAAAAAGGTTCCATTTGCATAATTAATAATGGTCCCCATCAAGGAGACGGAAGAGGATCTATTTCCACTCTGGGCTGTACCTGTCTTGCGGCGGTCCACGAGTAAAGTTTGCTCGCGGAACGTCTTTCCTGTGTCACTGTATCAGACCTTTAGGGTGCCCCCAGTGAGCGAGTAGCTAAGCTCTGCGGCTCCACGCACTTTTCTGATGAAGGGCAGCCCCTCCTGCAAGGAGGAGACAAGTGTATTTCTCCGGTTATGCCATCATTATTAAAATAGTTGTCTTGTAACTTTACACATGACCAGGCTGGGTTGCCCTGACAACAGGACGCCCAGCACCTTCCGCCTGAGCCGCCGGCAACGTGCACGTCATTACGACACTCACGTGACTGGAAACGCATCAGGCTGATCAGGATCCAGAGAGACTTTATCAGGACTCACTCGCCGCTCTCCCGCAAATCTACACGGCGAGAGCAGACGAGCAGTCCAGAGGAGGAGCACCCACCTTGATGTAATCAGGAGTCTGGGGCAGCGGGGCACTCACTACGGGCTTAGCCTTTGGTGCCTAAGCTTAGAAGGGGGTTTTTCCTTCCTAGGGGCCATAGAGCCGGTGTTTTGCCCTATGTAGTACATGGGGGCATTTTAGACATACAACCCGGTGCTCCCACATACCGCTAATAATTACCTGGCTGTTATATTTGTTTTTCAGTGCAATACGCTCAGCGGTAGCAATAATAGTTATTTTTTACTGCACGGATCCGATCACTGCATACCGCTTATAATTACTGGGCTATAATATTTGTCTCTTAGTGCAATACTCTCAGCACAGATCATTAAGGCCACGTTTACCGCACGTAATTGATCACTGCAGCTGTAACTATGTCCTAAATGACATGGATGCCTCTGACAACTATATATGTGATTACAACCAGGTCTCTTGACACCAATAAGACATGATATTGTTACCATTAACTACGACGATGTTGTTCTTCTTCTTTTAACTTTCTCCCCCCAGAGTGTGACTACAGGGGGTCTCTCCTTGCCTCTCGCCAGTTTTAACATTGTTTAGGGGTAAACTCGGTAAGTGAAGAGTGTCCTTATCTTGATTGTATGAATACGTACTATGGTGTACATGTCGCTTTGATCTACACCTACTCTTTGAGTAGGATAAACAATTTGTTTGTCACGAGCAACTGGCTTGATTCCTTAATTTAGGAGTACAACTAGGGTAATCGACCCGAGTCTGTGGTGGATTGTGTTTTTAATAGGTCATTCTAATACATAGAACCATGAGGGGGAACCAATTTTTTTAACGACCCCTTTGTTCTTGTCTCTTGTCCCCTTGTTCCTGTTTAGTACATCAACAGAGTACTGTCGAGGGACTACCTCGGGCCAGAACAAGTGGTTCTGACACCCTCTTATCTCGGGTAACGAGGTGAGAGATATACACAGATATTCTGGGACCCGTAGAGTCCTGAAGAAGGCCGGCGTGACCCGATCGAGGGGCACTAACACACGGCCGAAACATGTCGACGATTTGGCAGTAAGGAGGGAGGTAAGGAGCACATTACATCTCCCAATCACCACCATCCTTCACGTTTTTAATCCTGGCCGGAGGGTCCATGAATAAAGTATAGGCACAGCGACACCTCCGAGCTAGTTTTAATCTACACTGCACTTTCACTTCCGGTGATCCCATTCACTTTAGAAATCATTTGTTTCTCTTTTGTGTTGTGTTTGTCTTCCCCTACCCTATTGCTCCACCCCAGGCGTGGGCTGCGCGGGGGTGTTTTGTAGCAGCCCTATGATGAAGCATGTCACACAACTGTGTGAGTAAGGGCAGTACTAAGACACACAGCACATGCCACCACTAAATTGAGACACTTTTTATCACTCCCTACTCCTTCAGGTGTATAAAAAAACAAACTTTGAGCCCTAATCCGGAAAATTGGCAGTTCGAGAGAAGTATCTTAACACAAGAGATGACCCCGAATCAGGGCTTCATTTGAACCAGTGATTGCCTGTGGGGACCTCCCGCACTCATTTTTGGGGACCTGCACTTATTTTTCTGCATCAGACATTTACGAGAGCAGGAGGGAGATAACCCACAAAGAAGAAAGATGGAGGAAGAGAAAACAGAAAAATCGTCACAAAGGGAGAAGGCAAGAAACCTGCAAGAGTGAGATAAAGGGGCAGGGAGTATCTGGTAGCGCATTAAAGGTAGCTTTCTATTTAAAATGGTCTAAACATGGTATGTTATTTTTTAATCAGGAGTGTGGGCATTAATAATTAAAAACATTTGCGCATTGCCTTACGCATCTCATTTTGAACCCTTTTTTCTTGTGAGGAAGAATTTTCTCCTCCTTCTAAGGGGACCCAGGGAGGCTGTTGAGATGTGTGCCTCACATAACGTAACTAGATAGACAAATACACACACAGTCGCGCAATATTCTTCTGAACTTGTTCGGGTGTTGGTTCCTTCCTATACATAGGAAAGCTGTCGATGATAACGTGAGCAAATTAGTAAGCACCTGCCAATAACTCCTTGGTCGTTGCTTACATGAGGCACTTATCCTTTTTTATGTAGATTTCTACTTGCACTTTTGTTCCATCCCTTAGCACTGGACCTTCTTTTCTAAAAACATAACACACACACTGGGTTGTTCCTAGATCAGGGGTCTCCGACCATTTCTTTAGTGAGAGCTACTTCTGATCAGTGAAAATCGTTGTGAGCTACTGAAGACCAACTAACTTGTGCATTGTTACCAGACACTCCCTCGCCCAGCTTCATGGACTTTAAACCTATTGTCAGTGGAGCCCGATAGTATGGTTTGAACAAAATACTGTGACTAAGGGTATTATGATAGGGCTGCCATGTGACTCTGTGAGTTCATGGTCTGTGGGGATGTATGAATGTGTGTGAATCAATGGGATATATTCATATGGGTGACTGAGAGCCTGTGTTGTATGTACTTGTGGCGCAGGACATACCTTTCACCATATGTGGCACTGTTTCATGTATAACACAAACATACAACCATTTTTATTTTTTAAATGGGAGAAATTTAAAGTGCAGAAAAATGCTCTGCAAAAATATTCATAATAACGAACATTTTTCTGCACTTTAAATTTCTCCCATAAAAAATGGCTGGTTTTTTCAGTTATAAATATGGCCGCGTGTCTACCAGCCACTGGGAGCAAGATGCATGCTGTGTGTAAATGTGACACTTTGAAATGGGAGACCATTCAACTGAATGGGTAACTTTTTAATTATATGAATTACATAAAACTCACCATTTTAATTTTCTCCCATGTCAGTGTCTTTACAAACACCAGGCATTTTACTCACAGTGGCTTGAATATGTGGTGCCATATTTATAACCGGAAAATACAGTCATTTGTTTAAATGTGAGGAATTTAAAGTGAAGAAACTTGCTTCATAAAACATTAGGACTTAATTGGCTTAATTTAAAGTAGAGAAAAACATTAAGACAATGTTTTATAGAAACATTTTTCTTCACTTTAAAATGTTCCCATTGAAAAGAAAATTACTGTATTTTTCAGTTATAAATATCACACTGTGTCCACCAGCCAGTGGAAGCAAAATCCCTGTTACTTGTAAATGCAACACTTTGAAAATGGAGAAAATTAAAATGAAGAGTTAACTTAATCATTAAGTTAACTCTTCATTTTAATTTTCTCTCATTTAAAAGCATTCAGAAACATCATTTAGTTCTCATGCTCCTATAATGAGTGAGAACTACTTTTATGTAAGAGTTAAATGCCTCAGTGCTTCAGTTCTGAACATCTGTGACCCACTTGGGTGATAAATCAGAGTGGAGCACCGCTCATTTTCAGGCTGGCTATCTATGTAAAATAAACATAGCTTTCCCTTAACTTTAAAAGGAAAACTCAACACTTATTTATTGCAGTTCTTAGTTAAAAATAAACTGAAGGCTGAGACTACTCTGAAGGTTTCTGCCAGGTACTGGTAGCTCGCAATCCACTGGTTGGAGACACCTGTCCTAGTTTAATACTAGAACTAGTTCCAGCCTAAATACAGATTACACCCCCCCCTTATATCATATGGTACATTAGATGTGGGTGCCACACCGAGGGTTTTCGTTTTGAATGAGTGCATTAAAGTGGCCTGCGGTGATTTCAAGACCACCCATCCTTGGCATTCAGCCAACATTTAATAGCACCGGCCGCTGGCTCTGAACAGAACTTTGGGCATCGTCACTTTTTTTTGTAACATATTAACCATTGTTGAAAATATACAGCTGTACTTTCATGTCTCAAATACACATGAGCTTAAATGCAATGGACCAAAACTATACAGAAGCCCTTAAATATAATGTGTGCAATGCAGAAATCTGTAGAATACTAGGTGCTCACTCAAAAAATATTACCAGATCCTCACGCTAACAAACGCTGTCCACTATTTTGAAGCCAGAGTTCTGTTTGTCGGAGACTCTCGTTTTCAATATAGACTGGTCTCTTGTTATCACCTTGATATGTATTCCATATCTTTCTTTTCTGAGTGTATACTTTTCTACTGGTGCGGTCAAAGACACTTAAAGTAGTTCACAATTTGAATCACTCTGAAAGCGAACAAAATAAGAAAACACATCGAAATATGACATCAACATCTGTACTCGACGATTATCATTAACGGAAAGAAGCAGCTCGAATCTTGGCCACCAGTTGGTTCAAATCGACTTGTACACATTTTACCATGGTCCTGCAAAAACGTCCATGTCCGTGTTTGGAAGGATACTGCTTAATGGGTTCGGCCATTTCTTTGTATTTCTGGTGTTTGGCGGAATGAAACCCTGTACCCTTACTGCACAGTGGTCTCTTACATGGAATTAATATTGGTAGTGTAACGGTAGGAGGCTCCGTCGGAGTGTAGTATACGATCAGGGGTGAATGCTTTTAGGAGTCTGGCCGTGATTCTATGTAGCCCATACTGGTGACTTTCATCAATGACTGTGCCCTTCATCTTGTAATATGATAATACCTTAAATGAGTTTCCCACTCGGTAAGCAGGCTGGTTCCAGCAGAGCCGCACACCTACCCTTGTTGGGTAGAAAAGAACACTCTTGCTCACTGGCGCAGGAAGCATGCAGTCACATCTCTATCTGTGCCCATGCGTGAGGCACACTTACCTAGCACAGTGCATGAGCCCGCCAGTACTAAGACATTGTCCTTTGGCAATGAACCCTTGTAGCCTCAGCCATTCGCAGTGAGCGAGGGGTACACCAGAAAACTATTATTTTACACTACATCTTATTCCAGAAAGCAATTATTTTGTCCTACATCTTGCAGACAAAACTTGAGGTAGGCAGCAGGACCCGGCTTATCTCTGTTGAAAGGCTTCAAGCCTGGGGCCAAATAGGCAGTTACAATTTTCAGTGTAATCCAAATGAAGGCTAACAAAAATGACAACCTGCCCAGGGTAGCGGAATCGTGTTGAGAAAGCAATTAAAGCACTGATGTCTAATTAACCCTCATGTCTCCTTGTTTTCATGCTTCACATCTTTTCTCTCCTTCAATTGTTACATATTGTCCTTGACAATGATTCTGGCACGAAATAACCTTGGAGAGGATGTTTCTCTCTCCCCCCACCCATGTATGTACTGCATGCAATGCCTTTCTTCTTTAATTTGTTTTGTATGCGCAGGACCGAGAGTGCTTGTCCTTGTGGGGAATACATCTATCCATCTATCTATCTATCTATCTATCTATCTATCTATCTATCTATCTATCTATCTATCTATCTATCTATCTATCTATATCATATTTATGTGTGTGTGTTTATATATATCATTATAAGCATATTGCAAGTCTCCAAGGCGTTCCATGAACATATAGAGGAGTCAGAGTTCCTTTATAAGGTTATGACACCCCTAGGTGACTTGCAATGTACAACAGGGGGTATTTTGGTCCTCCCATTTCATGGTCACACCATCACCCTTACCTCAAACCGCGTAAATCTGTGAGGCCTTGCTCTTTTATAAGAAAGAAATAGCAACGTTGCAGACACGAGGAATAAAAGCAGACTGTAGTACGAAATTAATGACTTCAAAAAGCTACAGCTATTAGTAATCTGTTAGCAAAAATATGTTAAGATCAGTTTAATGTAAGTCAGATTAAAACAATGATGACGTTCAAAATGTGTAGATAAATGCAGAGAAAGTCTAATTTTTCTGTAATTACTTGTATTGTGAAATAAATAAACACGTTCTCATAAATATCTCCTTTCTGCTCATCCCTTTTGGCTTGAGAAAAAAAAAGATTAGAAGAATAGAAATCAATTTTTCCTCTTATCTACTTTGTTTAAACTGCAGCTGTAATTATGCTCTTTGACCTGCCTTTTATCTTAGCTGCTGGCTCCAATAGCAGGTATTGTGGACGTCAGAAGTAAACTTGTAATAACGTATTACTGTTAAGCAGCTATGTTACGCCATTATTACAGGCAGCTAGGGATGTCACATGACACCCGTATAAAAGAAATTAGCAACAAGCTTTTATAGAGGGATTGCAGGCTCCTATGCATTTACATTGTGATTTCCTATTGAAATAGATGGAGTTGTGGGTGCTGTCCTGATCTGAGATTTTACTTGAAAAAAATTAATCTTTAGGCAGTTGGTCACTATAGTGACAGAATCCTATCGAGCACATGACCGCAGCTCAGCCAGACTCGCAGTGATATCCGTGTCAGACTGCCCGCACCCCTGGCATCAACGTCTCCAAAACTGTCCATCATTTCACAAGTTTCGCCCTATTTTTTACTTCAACCAAGTTCGCTTCAAGCAAGCAAGTCCTTAAGATAGCATACAGAACACAACTCACCCTCTTAGAAACCTGCACTCCACAAATTAACACCCTCGCACCCAAAACACTGCAACTGCACATGGCTACTACAACTTACCACAGCACAAAATCCATTTATTCCTGCCACACACATTGTGCACACAGCTCAGTAACCCCTCCAGGGCCTCTAACACAGCCCGTACTAAACAAATCTACTGTAAAACCCACAGAATTAAGCAACTGACTAAATGTGTACAGTACTTGTAGACGTACTAAATAGGGTGGACGGGGCAGCCGCATCTGCCACACTCTAAATAAGGCCTTTTGTCTTAATGCACATTATACAGAATACTTTATTCACTCCTTTTAAATCTCTAGTCGTCAAATTCTGCCCATTACCCTCTACCATCATTGTGAATAAAACACTTCCTACCCCCACCTCTCCACTGTTCTGGTTTGTGGCCTTTATATATGGCCCTATGTTTTCCATATATTGGCAAGAGTCCGCTCTCACCTTCAGTGTCCAAACTTTCCAAATAAAGGGCATGTGAATAACATTTTGGAGATATATTTTACTTGCTTCAACTCAAAATTATTTAAATGCACTTCACTATCTCTGTATTTCCCCATTCCGTAGTCGACTTGGTTGCAGTAATGGCCGCTCATTACTCGATTACCTAAATGAATCCATGACTAACACAAACAAGCATTGGTAAATACATTGTTTCTCCTATGTGATTAATAATAAGGTGTTATTTGTTGTAAGTTGTGGCTTGCTGAGTAGTTGTACCATATACGTTACAGAAAGTCTGTTAAAGTGTTATGACTTGTTTATGTACAAAAAGGCAATATATTGTGCTGTTACTAGTGGTATAGTGTGAGTAATAGCAATATTTTGAAAAATTAAATGAAAGAGGGAAATAATAGAATTAATTGATGTAATAGCAATATTATATGTTTAGAGGAGTTCTTTTGGGCTCGATGCCACTGCACCTGCTGCACCATTCAAATAATGACCCTATTGCCTCTAAGGTAACTGCACTTGTGACTGCCTATTTAGTAGTTAATTATTGCAGTGTTTGGTGTTTAGAGGGGTTCCTAGAGCTTTGGGCCCCAGTGTCACTGCATATGTTGCACCATTGAAATCATGAACCTAGTGCCTACAAGAGATCCGCACTTGTGATTGCCTGTTTAGTAGTTCAATAAAGCAATATTTGGTGTTTAGAGGAGTTCTGACAACTTTTGGCCCAGTGCCACTGCACCTCCAGCACCATTGAAATCATCACCCTAGCACCTGCTAGTAACTGCACTTGTTTAGTAGTAAACTGCCTGTTTAGTAGTAAAATTTAGCAATATTCTGCGTTTTGTGGGGTCCCTTGAGCTTTTGGCCCCGGTGCCACTGCACCTGCTGCACCATTCAAATCAAACCCTTTTAACTGTAAGGTAAGTGCAATTGTGACTGCCTGTATAGTAGTAAAATATAGCAATATTAAGTGTTTAGAGGCGTTCTGACAACTTTTAGGCCCAGTGCCACTGCAACTGCTGCACCATTCAAATAATGACCCTGTTGCCTGCAAGAGAACTGCATGTGTGGCTGCCTTTTTACTTATAAAATATAGCAATAATCGGTGTTTAGTGGGGTGCCTGGAGCTTTTGGTCTCGGTGCCACTGCACCTGCTGCACTATTGAAATCATGACACTGGTGCTTGCTAGATAACTGCACTTATTGCTGCCTCTTTAGTTGTAAAATATAGCAATATTAGCTGTTTAGAGAAGTTCTGACAACTTTTGGGCCCAGTTCCACTGCACCTGCTGCACCATTCAATTCATGACTCTAGTGCCTGAAAGATAACTGCACTTGTGACTGCCTGTTTAGTTGTAAAGTATAGTAATAATCGGTGTTTAGTGGTGTGCCTAGAGCTTTTGGTCCCAGTGCCGCTGCACTATTGAAATCATAGCCATAGTGTCTACTAGATAACTGCACTTATGACTGCCTGTTTAGTAGTAAAATATAGCAATATTTGGTGTTTAGTGGAGTTAGGACACCTTTTGGACCCAGTGCCACTGCACCAGCCCCAGCATTTAAATCAAGACCCTTTTAAATGCAATTGTGACTGTCTGTATAATATTAAAATAGATCTGATAATGCCTACAAAGTGCAAAGAAAGATACTGATGCATGAATAGGAAATGCCACAAACGGTCTAAGGCTAAAGCATCTGCTTTACACAACAAAGTATTAAAAAAAAGCAAGTATTTCCGCATAATGTTAGAAGCTGTCTGCATTTTCCCTGGGAAGAGACCTTATCTTATAGCTTAACAGTCCCTGAAGTCTGGAATGGGGCCTAAATAGTGTGAATAGCTTTAGTAGAATATGAGTATCATAAATGCGTGCAGCCAGGGGAAGATAAGTATCTGTAAACAGTACATGCTGTGCAGCCTTAATGTAAGAAAAAAAGTTCCACCCACTAAAGCGGATTTGGATGAGTACTTTGGCCTTGGGAACTGATAAGAGAAACCCCTTTTAAGATATATTAAATACAATTGATTTCACAAGCACAGGGCAAGCGCTGTGCAGGCGAAACCTAAAAAGCAGTACATAATTTGCTCATCACTCTTTGTCTGGTCCAGTGCCTGTATCAATCATTACATACAGAAATGTCTCAATTGATAATCACAAATGCTCTAACATGTTGGAGCTGTTGTGCTCTAAATGGTTATTACTATTATACATTTCTTTTGCGCCATCCATGGTGTTCTGTTATGCATCAAACCGTGTATTTGTAGTGTGTGTTTTGTCGAACAAACCAGAGATTATGATAGTTCAGTGACAAAGATGCCCTCTAATACACAGGACAACGGATTCACTGGCACCAGGCAAAAAACGTAGTCTACCTTCACCTGCTGCGGCCAAGGTTAACATGACCTGAGTTCTCTTTATTTATTATTTTTTTTTTTTTACACAAGTGCTTAAATTACCTCTATGTTTTGAATTTCCCATTTGTGTGGTGGAATTCTGTCCACACATGTATAGGAGTCGAATCAGCCAATTTATAAGTAACCTGTTTGAACTAAGGGTGGTTCAATACTGGCACATGGTATGTCACTTAAATCATTACTCCAGACAACGACAAGTTGTATACAGACACATTGCCTCCCCCAAATGTGTGACCGTGTTTCACTTGAGGAGGTGTTCGTTCAGTTGAAGAGCATGGCTTTCATTTTGGAGTGACTAGAGTCTAAGAGAAAGTGCTTGTTTCAGTTGAGAAACTGCAATGTGCAATACCTTCAGTGAAACAAATTGATACTGTCCTTGGGGTTTCTGCTTGAAAGCACTTTACTGGAGAGCTTTCTCTGATACTCTCACATTGTAATTCATGCCTGCAAAATAAATTATGATGTGAAGCAACTTCTAACATATTTGGAACAGGCGGGAGGACAAGGCGTCCCCACCAGGGATTTTGTCAACATTAAACCAACTGTCTCCCTTTTGGGTTCTCTAACAGGGACTGGCATGGAGGGCATCTATGATGGCCCTAGTAAAGCTGCCAAATATCAGACTTTACAATGTAGGTCTTTACCTAGAATGCCTTTACCGCTTGGGCATTGCAACGCATTGACCTTTACAAAGCATTTTAATACCACGTGGTGCTTTACAGTTCATGCCTGTGCTCTGCAATGCTGTTGTAAAGTCTGATATATATATTAATTGAAAAAAACAAAGATTACAGGGACGTTATAGTTGGGCTCACATTTCAATCTCACAAAACCATAGAAATTCAGCTGTTATAGTTACTTGAGCTAATTATAACTTACGCCCCCCTGCAATGCACTGCTTATGAACTCACATTTTACATTACTCATGACATGGTCAGTGACATCACTCATGACATCTCAAATAAAAAAAAAAGAATTAATTATTATAAGTATATAGGAGTCCCTCATTGTAAATATAGCATAAGGCCGGACATATTAGGAAGCTGGGAACACATCCTGAATATTTAGGTTTTAATAAATAAGTGTTTTTACGGTTTACGTGGACCCGCAAATCTGCACCTCTGGACCTGCGGTTCTGCTTGCTGTCAAAAGACGATTCTGCCATTTCATTGTTTAATGTAGGACCACGCCTAATTTTGAGTAGGCCTACTCCCTAGAACATTTATTATTTCTCTAGCTGTTGTGAGAGAAACATAATTTTGAAGGGGGGGGGGGGGAGTGCTGCACTACCACCTGCAGAACCGGTGGTAATTCCACACGAAGAAGCTGCTTTCATAATCACGAAAGGAGAGTGAGATATTGCAGTTTTTCACCATATCCAGTGGTGAAAAAAAGTCTCCACAGGATTCGGGAAATGCAACCTGTGCGAAAGGAATTGTCTGGTGGCACTGCAAATAAAATATAGCCACGGAACGTCAAGCATGTGGAAGCATGTCAGCACAATCCATGAGCGCACATATCTGCAGATGATCAGAGAGAGAAAAGGAAGACGCTTGGATGCTGCAGCTGGGTCATCATCTTCTGCCCATGCCACTCCTGCAGAGATCAAAATGGCAGCCACGTGCAGCGAACGTGAAGGATCTCACTTATTTTTTTGCACAGATGAAGAAGCACCGTTGTTAGTTTTTTTTTCACATTTTATTTTCATGTAACTGTTGTACAGTACTGTTGTGTTTTGGAAATGCAACATTTCTGCATTTGATTTTGCCCTAAGTTCATTTCATACTTTTTGAAGTAAAGAAAAAAAACAAAAATATTAAAGTTTACAAAAACATACCCAAAAACGAAGCGGTTCTTGTTAGAACCACCATTGAATCAAAGAAAGAGCTGTGTCTGACTCTTTATTAATCTTCTGCATTTTTGTCTCTATGGTGAAAGGTGCATGAATAACTCAGTCTGCAGGTGCGTTTGTGTATGTATCAGTGAGTGCCAGGGTGTGTCAGTGTGTATATGAGTGAGTGTGTGTGTGTGTCTGTCAGTGAGTGCATCAGTGTGTGCATGGGTGTGTTAGTGTGTGTATCAGTGAGTCTCCGGGTGTGTCTGCGCATATATGAGTAAGTATGTTCCAGGGTGTTTGAGTGTATGGATCAGTGAGTGTCTAAGTGCATCACTGAATGTATAAGTGTGTGCATGGTTGTATCTGTATGAGTGTCTCCCAGGGTGTTTGAGTGTATGTATGAGTGAGTGTCTGAGAGACTCAGTGAGTGAATGCATCAGTGTGCTTGCTTGGCTGTGTTAGTATGCATATGAGTGTGTCCTGTGGTGTCTGAGCATATGAATGAGTGAGTGTCTCAGTCAGTGAATGCATTAGTGTGTGCTTGGGTGTGTCAGTATAAGTATGAGTGAGTCCCATGGTGTGTGAGTGTATGTAAGAGTGAGTGTGTGAGTATGTCAGTGAATTCATCAGTGTGTTTATGGGAGTGTCAGTGTGTCCTAGGGTGTCTAAATGTATGTATACATGAGTGTGTGTGTGTCAGTGAATGTATATGCATGGGTGTGTTAGTGCAGTGTGTCTGAGTATTTACGAGTGAGTGTCTGAGTGACTTAGTGAATGCATCAGCGGATTTGGTTGGCTATGTTATATGTGTGAGTGTGTGTTCTGGGTGTATGTGTCATTGAGTGTAAGTGACTCAGTAACTGTATAATTTCTTTGTGTAGGTGTGTCAGTTTGAGTGTGTGGTAGGGTGTATGAGTGTATGCCTAGGTGTTTCAGTGTGTGCCTGGATGAGTTACTCTGTGCTTCAGTGTGTGCCTGGGTGTCTTAGGGTATGAATCAGTGTGTACCTGGGTGTGTGAGTGTATGCATGAGAATGTTACTTTGTGTGCAAGTCTATATTTCACTCTGTGTGGGTGTATCAGTGTATACATAAGTGTGAGGTTCAATATAACAGTGTATACCTTCAGTGTGTGCATGGATGTGTTAGTATCTGTATCAGTGTGTGCTTGAGCTTGTGACTGTATGCAACAATATCTGCCTTCCTGTTTTTTTTTTGATGTATCATAAAGGGGAAGTATGTAACTAGTCACCTAAATTGCTGCAATAAATGGTTCCATTGATCTGTGGTAAAAGAGAGAAAACATAAATATAAGTTATTGTTACATGTTATAAATTTTGATAGCAAAGATTCAATTTCGGCAATAGAAATGTTCATGTTAATTATAAAACATCACACGGCTTCAACATTGTAAAGCAATTATACATTTAATTTAAAGATCTCATGTTCCCTTTTTTTGCTGTTCTCAGCGTTCATACTTGTACACTGTAAACGATATATGAAGCTTCATCCTTGAACAGCAGAGAAAAAACAATCATTTAGACTGTAGAAAAAAACCCAGAACTGCCGAATGATGCCTTAAACACTGAGGAGCCATGAACAACAAACATTGCTTAACACTTGTTAAACAGTAATCCTCCTTAGAACTTTGGTTGAAGAAAGAAGAGGTATGACTTTGGAAGTTTGAAAGGCAGTTTTTGTTTCAATGTAAGCTTGTTGTCAGTGCATTCTGTCCATCCACTCACACTTCTTAAATACACAGTGTAGTGTCCTGAAGATATACGAAGTCCTTCATGAAAGATGATAGCCACTGTAGTGTATGTTCTTCCAGAAATTGAAATTTGTCCTGCTTTGAAGTTTGAAATTTCACTTTTCATTTTAGATCAATCTACTCTGCATGATTGTAGCATTATTATAATGTATTTCCCACTTCTCTGTAACTGCACTGTAGACATACAATCTAATCTACAATTTGGGCAGGTCATATTTTGGCTAGCCTTTTTGATCAGTCTTTCAAAAGGCACAGTTTTAGAATCCGGTAATGTTAAATAGAAAAATTGCTCAAATTATTTTAGTAGTTGATGTGAAAGAGGAGTCTTCACAGTCATGGTTTGATTTGTAACTAAGTCCAAATAACTCCTCAATATTTACTTTCTCTTCTTCTAAAACTCCAAAGATGACCAATATACATTCTTGTGCGTCTTGTTGAGAGTAAATATTAGTGATCCACTTCAGATATCTAAAAGGTCTCTAACGCCTGAAGCAGAATGTATTACAGTTCTGCCACTCAGTAAACGTTGGAGCAAATGGTACAGTGCAGAACACAACCTCTTATCTGAGTTTTGTTGAATTTGATTCACAAGAGGTGATAAATAGCATAGTACATTGAGAAAAACATTTGCATAGTAGTTGACATCTGAACTGTTTTTCAACTGGTATCCTACAATATCTCTCTCACTTTCCATTTTTTCCTTCTTAACGGTTTCTTCCTTGTCTTTCTTTTGCTTTGTTTGAGGAACATCCATTGATTGTTTTGTAAGCTGCCGCTTAGGACAGATTATCTGTTTCTCATAAATAAGATACTCTCCTAAGTGAGGAGCATATACACTTCTCAACCGATTATACTTTCTTAAACAGCTTGCATCAGCACTAACTTTTGTATCATCAAAATAAACTAAGAACAAACCTGACAATGTTCCAACTCAAGATAATGCTACATACAACATACCTTCTTTAAATACCGTACTTGTAATATTAATAAAAGCTGTGTCTATAGTTAAACCTTGAGATTTATTGATAGTTACAGCATATGCCAAAGACTATGGAAACTGTTGCTGCCACACATATAAGTCCTTCACAAGCAAAAAACGTGCAATACATCGGCCAATCTGTTTCACATCATCAATCTGATCAAATATTATGGCTAAGTACTCAACCTCATCCCTATTTGTAAATTTAATGAAATCAATAACTTTGCCCGTAGCACCGTTTACTAACCTTTCTGCCATATTTAAATTACGCCGCAAAATTACTAAACACTTTTTTTTTACACGTGTAAACATTTTTCTAATCCTGCAGTCCTTGACACAAACTTCTCCAAAGAATCCAATTTTGCTTGTAGTTTCTCGGTTAGTAGTATTGTTACTCCCTGGTGCTCCATTTTATCGATAGCTGTAATTGCCGAAATATCTTCTTTGGATTTCTCTTTTCAATGAAATTGTACGTTGCTCTGCTGCTGTGTTAGATGAAAATAGTTTCTTGGTAAGTCTACTTTCCAAAGCATGTTTCCCCTCTTTTGTCAGAACTCCTAATCTAATGTTCTTTAGGATTTTTCCATATTTCACATCAGATGCTTGATGCATATTTTTCATTAGTTCCCAGCATTCGAAGTTTAGCCAAATATTTACATTGCCAATACTTCCCAAAGAATTTCTTGTTTTATTATGGAGAAGTGTCTTGAAAACATGCTGACCTTTCATGGGGGTAAGTTGCAGTAGGTCACCAAAGACAATTAAATGTTTTCCTCCAAATAGCATGTCATACTCATTTCTTAAAATCTGCTGCATTCTTAAGTGTATGAAGGACAGCATTAAGTTCGAAACCATGCTCACCTCAACAATGATTAAAAGCCTTAGTTTCCTCAATATTCTGGACACCTCAAGACAAGCTTCACCAGATAACTTCTTGTATTCCAGTTTATTCTCATGTTCAACAGCTAGCATAAGTAGTCAGTGTAAAGAGATTCCTTTTTTGTTGTATGCAGCTACTCCAGTTGGTGCTGTTACTACACATGATAAATTTGGTTCTGTAGTCTTCTGTAGATAAGCGGTGAGAACATGAATTAGAAAACCTTTCCCAGTGCCAGCTTGACCACTGATGTATAGCAGTATTGGCTTAAATGAAGAATATTCACATTCTTTCTTCTTGTTCAGAAATCAATGCTCTCTCATCTTTTACTTCAATAAAAATGAATTTCTGTTCGTCATTCAGTTGTTCTACTAAGTGTTCGAAATCAACAGTTTCCTCTCTTGCTTGTTGCATTGCAGTCTCCACCTTACACATGGCTATAGCTGCTTCATTTTGAATAACTAGTTGTCCAAGTGGATCTTGGTTCAGTAGTCCAGAACTTTGGCTGCTTTGTGAACTTTCTTTAGCTATCTCAGCAGCAATGGTTTCTTCCTGTTCCATCTCGTCTTCTAACATTTGCAAATAGTTTGAAAAGACTGGACACTGAATGATTTCTTTTACAGCTTTGAAAGAGTCTTCTTAGCAGTTGTAGTCTCCAAGTAGTTCCGATTCAGCACGCCAAGGTTTGAATAGTTGCAGAAGAGCCAAATAGAAAAACTCTCTTCTGTCTGCAGTTTGGCAACTCAGTTTTCTGTGGGTAATTAGATTCCCTTTGCTATGTCTCACCAACGAAACGTCACATCCAATTACTGCATATTTCCCTTCCTCTATGTTTTCTATTACATTCCTTTAAAATCTGTAGTGTTGAAGTACTTCATATGGGCACATGTTATCCAGGTGTTAACGTTTTCTGGGATAGTACATATACAACACAGTTGACTTCACAATATCTCTGCTTTCTGGATCAAATTCTGCTAGATATTGAATTTCTAGGAAAGACTTCAGTACCCTATTTACCCTTTTCGCATGCTTGCAAGGCTTAGACTTACCCTAACAAATCCCCTTGACTTTCAGAACAAACTGTCAGAGCAAAACCAATCAAAACACTCATAAGAGCCCATCTCCCAATGGTAAAGCATTTTCAAGCTGAAGCTGTACAATTTCTTGGATAGTCTTTTCTGCAGAAGTCTCCTCCCACATATCCTTCATCTCTATCTACTTTGATTTTGTAACGTAAAAAGTGACATACCGAGCAACAGCAGTGGAGTTATCTCCAGTAAATTGTAGATCAATATTTGCATTCCTTATCTTCAGAATCACAGGGTTGTAGTCATTAATCTTAGAGGCCTCTCTTCTTCTCAGGTTACATGCGTTTTTGGTGATTTCTGTGTCAGTGTATGTCTGATTGTAGACGTAAAGCTGTTCACTCTTCCTTGAGAAATGACAGGTCGTGGGAATCCAAATCGACATGTCTTGTAAAAGACTCCTTTGCATCTTTATTTTTGACGACTGTACTTCCCACAAATATGAGTTTGAAACCGTAGAACTTATTTTCTCAAGCACCTATCACCACCGTCTTTTGGAATGGCACAAGTCGCATTGGATGTCAGATCACTGCTTGAAGCTAAACGCAGAGAAATCCGAGATACTGCTCCTTGGAGGAGCACACCTAGTCTGGGATGCAACCTGGTGGCCCCAGTCACTAGATACTGCTCCTGAGCCCAAACGGGTCGTAAAACAATTGGGATTCCTGGTAGATAATGCCCTAACCATGCAAGATCAAGTCAGAGTACTGTGTGGTAAATGTTTTGCCATGCTAAAATGACTAAGGAGACTTTTTATATGGATCCCTTTGAACTGGAGAAAAACCATTGCCCAGGCCTTATTGACCAGCAAACTGGACTATGGGAATACGCTTTATATTGGCATGGCTGACGACTAATTCTCTCGTCTGCAAGTAATCCAGAATGCAGCAGCTAAGCTGGTTTGTAACAAGTACAGCTCGGCTTCAGAGTGTTTGAAGGAGCTTACCTGGCTGCCTGTGCGACAAAGGGCCAAGTTTAAACTGTTGTGCTATGAGCATAGAGCTTTACTTGGCCCCAGAATCCTGCAGGACAAAATTGAATTTTATGTTCCCTCGCGAGACTTGAGGTCTTGCAATCGCGCTCTGGCTAATACCAGACGCATAAAGAAGGTCAGAGCTGGGGGTCGCTCCTTCTCGTATCTGGCAGCCGCACACTGGAATAAACTTCCTTTAGAGCTTCGCCTCACCTATGACCATATGAGGTTCAGGAAGAACCTGAAAAGGTGGCTATTTTTAGGACTCAATTGCTGACGCCTAGTGGTTGGCTGTTTAAGACCCAATTGCTGATGTCTCATGTAACTAAACACCTCTCAAAGAGGTTCTTGCTTTCTTAGCGCCGTGATATCCCCTGGGATGAATGTTGCGCTCTACAAGTACGATAAATAAAATAAAATACTGTTGTATGAAAGACAAGACAGACTCATCACTGTCTGTTCTAAACTTCAGTGCATCTTATATCCATAACAGCATGTGAATATGAGGAGCACCTCATGCTTGGTACTCTTTTTGCCAAAAGAAATCAGTTACTTCCCCAAGAGGATGATTAGTATTGTTGCAGATGAAAGACATCATGGCTTGGAAACTGTGGTCAAAATATCTGCAAACATTAGCAGGATCCAAGGAGCAAAGTTTGCTTCTTGCAAAAATTCAATCAGGTCATCCCAGGCATACTCAGCACAACGGAGTGCCAAAAACCAAGTGGGTGCACCTAGATTTCTCAACATACATTTCAGTTCTCCATGACTGTGATACCAATACTCGTTGGAGACCTATTAGAAGCTCTGTTGGAGGTAATTTCCCAGTTTTAGGTTCCATACACACAATACCTTGGAAATTATGTATACATTGTATAATAATTGATTTAGAAACATTTAAATCTCGAAGTTCTTGTGGAATTGAAACTATTTCTAACGTATGTACTACTCTAACTGGCATTTTATTATTCTCTAACTTATCATAACAGTACTTACATATAATTTGCTGTGTGCTCAAATCAAACCACTCTTATACAAATAACTATACTGCAAACTCTAGCCACTTATCTCTGTTCAGTTTCTGAATACAAATCTACATTGCAAGTTTGGCTTTTGCAGTGAGTGTGTCGATAAGTAATACAAACCTGGTTTGGTTTTTCGGAACAAACTGTGTTAAACTTTGCAAGCTCTTGTGCATTTTTTCCAGTACTAATTCTTGTATCCTGTACCTCTATTCGTTCAATAATCAACTCTTCGTTTTCCCTAGACTCCTCCTGAGGACCAAAGAAACTAAACTGAATATCTTCACAGACTCTTTCTAGCTCTGCTACTGTACCATGCAGTAGACTTCTATCCATTTCTCATAAACACAAAGCAGGTGTTTTTACATAGTAAAATCTCCTAACCAAAATTCATATTTTGAAGTGAATTAATGAATTTATTAACTGTTCGATTAATTAAAATCATTACAGTAAAAAGCAAAAGCATTGTTAAAAAGAATAATTAAAATAGGCAGTTCCCCCCCTTCTACCTCCTAAACCCTCCCCTACCCTTCAATGTCCTGACTTTATGCACGGCCATTTGCCTTTAGGTACCTTGTAGAGTCCTCCGTGTTACTTGTATTTCATTTTTGATTAAAAATAGATGCAAAGCTTTAAAATACTGGGACTTGATAGTTAAAAAGGCGGCACCGCTTAATGCCTGTCAGGGACCACACTACATCCTTCAGTATGATTTGGTGTGCCAGTATCAGGTGCGGATTTGTATTCCTGCGCCTCTTTAGGGCAATCCTGATCAGATGCGTAAATTTCCCCAGTCTTGCTAAATTCATTGTCTTTGATTTATGAAGCATAGGGCCGAGGCGCCTCTGCAGGTCTTTTCCCCATTAGCAATACAAATTGGGTGAAGAAAGCGCTGACGTTCATTATTCAGTTTGGGGCAACAGCACAGGAGGTGCAGCCAGGATTCCTTCCGGAAGGAGCACAGCCTGCACTCAGTATTTTCCCCCTTACGTGCCCTTGCTGGTTAAAATCAGTGATACGTAACATTGTGAGTCTCCAAAAAAGTATTTTACTGCGGACTTGGGTTTTTTTGAAGTGGTGAACAGCTAACATCCTGAAATGATGAAAGGTGCTTCGGCACACTTTCCTCGAAATGCCAGTGAATGTCCCTGTAAATTAGTAACCTTCCTTTAAGGTTCTGTATTAGTTATGCTTCCATTCACCTTTACAAATCTTGCAAAAATGATTTCTGTTAATAAGCCTTTTTCAGAGGTTTGTTTTCCTTCATACTCAGCCCTGTTTTATCTTGTGTCCTCATTCTATTCAATATTAAGATAAATAGTTTCCTCTTCAACAACACTCTCAATATGTTGCTTTTGCTTAAATGCAGCGCTACTCCTCTTATATTTCCTCATCCTTTGTAGCATTTTCTGTATTACTCTAGTCCAAAACATTTTAGCTCGTAACTCATTAACATTTTTCCGTCTCCTTGACAAACTCCCTGTTTTCTTAGAACATTTCCTACTGTTAGAAACATATACTCCTTTCTTATTCCCACTGGATCTGTATATTCCACTTTTAGATAAGACTGTCCTCATTCTCCATTTGACAACAATTATTTTTAGAAGCTGCTTAGTACTCTTACCAGCTTCTCTTTTTCCTGTGGACACTCTTTTCCTTATTTTGTTTTTCTTTCTCAGTTTGAAGTTGTTAATATGGGTTCCTCAGTTTCTTTCTTCTTTCTCTCTTGTCGGGCATTGTGATTCTTCTTAAAAAAAAAAAAATGGATGTCTGAAAAAAATAAACAATACATTAACATCTACATTAAATAATTTTATTACTAATTCACGGAGTAACTGTTTTATTCTTTGCTCTATGGTTTCTAAATAGTTATACAAGAGATACTTTCCTTTTTTCTTTGCTCTGCTTTCAACATTAGACAGATATAACTCTCTATCCACCTCTCTTGGACATAGGTATTAGAGACACACTGAGTATATTGCTGTAGGTATTAATGTGTGCTTTTGTGTATAACCACATTAATTACTGTTTCAGTCAGTTGATTATTGTGTGTTTTGCTATATATCCTGGCCTGTAAATACCACGATTTTTCTTAGATGGCTAACTTTCTAGAAATTTTAGTATCTATTTCATAGTGTTTCCCCCTTCATTACTGTGTGCGATTTGAGTCTATTAGTACTTACTTGTATGTGCATAGCTCTACTAGTTTCCCATTACTATTTGCCCATGTGTTTAAGTGTGTTACTGTATACATAACAGTGTACTTCAGTGTCCCACTTTGTTTCATTATCTCTGGATGTCTTTCTGTATGCATCGGTTTCTGTCTGGGTACATAAGCATACACGTTACTATCTACCTAGTTATCTCACTGTATACATCCGTGCCTCTCTGGATGTGTTAGTACACACATCAGTTTCTACATGTCTGTGTAAGTGTATCCTTGGTCTTTTTAGAACTACTATTGAATCAAACGAAGATCTGTGTCTGACTATTTATTATTATTATTCCGTATTTTTGTCTGTGTGTTGATACGTGTATGAATAAGTGGGTCTTTGGGTGTGTTAGTGTATGCATCAGTGAATTCCAGGGTGCCTGATTGTATGTACGAGTGAGTGTGTGTGAGTCAGTGAGTTTATCAGTATGTCCATGGGTTTCCGAGTGTAGGTATCACTGTGTCCTAAGGTGTCGGAGTGTATGTATAAGTGAGTGTGTTAATGAATGCACCTGTGTGTGCAGGAGTGTCAGTGTATGTGTCAGTGTGTCTGAGGGTGTCTGAGTGTATGTATAAGTGAGTGTGTTAGTGAATGCATCGGTGAGTCAGTGGCTGTGTCAGTCTATGTATCAGTATGTCCTAGGATGTCTGAGTTTATGTATGAGTGTGTCAGTGAATGCATCCGTGTGTCCATGGGTGCCTCAGTGTATGTATTATTGTGTCCCACGGTGTTTCAATGTCTGCATGAGTGAGTGTCTGAGTGAGTATATGCGTGTGTCCATAGGTTTGTTAGTATATGCATCAATGTCTCTCAGGGTGTCTTGAGTGTATGAATAAGTGAGTGTATTAGTGTGTCAGTGAATGCATTGTTGTGTCCACGGGTTCTCTATGGTTGTACTCTATGGTTTCTAAATAGTTATAGAAGAGATACTTTCCTTTTATTCTTTACTCTACTTTGTTCAGTAGACAAATTTAACTCTGTATTCATCTGCCTCTCTTGGACATAGGTATTAGAGATAGGCTGAGAAAATTGCTGTAGGTATTCATGTCTGCATATGTGTATAACTACATACATTATTGTTTCAGTCTGCATATTATTGTGTTTGTCACTGTATATCTGGGTCTTTAAATACCACTATTATTCTTTTGGTGGTTATCTTTCTAGAAATGTTAGTTTCTACTTCATAGTGTTTATCCCTACATTACTGTGTGTGGTTTGGGTCTGTCAGTACTTACCTGTATGTGCATAGCAGTACTAGTGTCCCATTACTGTCTCCTTGTGTGTATAAGTGTGTTGCTCTACACATAATAGTGTACTTTAATGTCTCAATTTATGTTTCCGTATCTCTGGATGTCCTATTATATGCCTCAGTTCTGTCTGGGTACATCAGCATGCACTTTACTATTTACCAAGTTGGCTCTCTGTATGCATCTTTATCCCTCTGGGTGACTTAGTGCACACAACAGTTTCTACCGGACTATGTAAATATATGCATGAGTATATCTTTGGCTCTGTTACTGTATGCATAGGTATATCTTTGTAAGTGTTACTGTATATATCAAACTAGACAAGTATAGGCAACAAGGGGATCTGTTCACCTCACCACCACGTGTGTTATCAATTTATTCGAAACACATTTGATAATTACCCACCTCAAATGGCTAGCCACCAACATAAGCCATTCATAATTCAAATTGTGCAAACAATAGTAGCGAGGCAACTTCAAAGAAGATATATGTAAAAACACATTGCTATATTAATAAAAAAGATGAATCGAGAGGTCTGTTTCTTGCTTGTTATGATTCTTTTATTCAAGGTCGTCTTGACCGTGAGATAGCAGTTCTGTGAAGCCAGCGTGTTTCGCCCAAGATTTGGGCTTCTTCAGGGCCAAAAGAAACTTCATTTACTTGTACATAGTTCTCAAATGACGAAACCTTCCATAACTCCCAGTCCATGCACAGCTCGGGTTATGTACATCTCAGTTATTTACATTCGTTCTCGAACTTTGAGGAACGCCAAATACGCATGTTGCGCCATGGCCGGACATGGCCCTAAATACAAGAACTGAGTAAGAGAGATTTCAATAGGCCACGATTGTAAATAATACGCGGTACTGTCCTGAAAGACCGTTTTGAGATCCTTGTCTTCGGTAAATGACAGAGATGTACATAACCTGAGCTGTGCATGGTCTGGGAGAAGTTATGGAAGGTTTCGTCATTTGAGAACTATGTACAAGTAAACAAAGTTTCTTTTGTCCCTGAAGAAGCTCAAATCTTGAGCGAAACACGTTGGTTGTGCAGAATTGCTATCTTACGGTCAAGAAGACCTTGAATAAAAGAACCATAACAAGCAAAAACAGACCGCTCGATTCATCTTTTTGTTATTAATATAGCACTGTGCTTTTACATATATCTTCTCTGAAGTTGCCTCTCTACTATTGATTGCACAATTTATATATCAAACTATACCTGGCTGTCTTAATAAAAGCATCAATGTGAGCCAGGTTGTCTTAAGCTATATATCTGTGAATATATGATTGCGCATCTATACACATAATAGAGTGCCTGGATATCTCACTTCGTACATTAGTGTTTCATTCCTTGTATCAGTGTCTACATTGGTCTATACCTGTGTTCTGTTTCTCTTTACAACTTATAGCTTTATTTCATGATCACTGAAGTTTCCTTTCATTTCATCATATACTCTCTTGTAATATTTACTTTTACTTTATCTAAACATCCTACTGACTTTCATGCACCTTACTTACACTCATTTCTTCTCTATCAATTACGGTTTATGCTATAGCTTAATTCACATACCTGCTAAATGTCATTGTTTGTCTGTATTTTTCTTTCTCAGTATCAGTTTGAAAGTCTAGTATCAGAAAGCACATAAAAACCAAGCACAAGAATGGTGCACCACTCTCATTTAAGGCAACCATTAATGGCAACCTTTTCAACTTTGGTTTCAAGGTTACACAGGCTGTAAACAAATAGATACACTGCTTTCATATTTCACTAATAATGCACCTCTTGTAGATGGTCGGATATGTTAACCCATTCTTACATTCGTCTAAAGAAAGCCCAATTCTGTAGGAGTTTTGGGCGGATCCACGCATACACCGTGACACTCAGCATGGCCTCCTCCGTGTAACCGCGCAGTGGATCAGTGTGGCAAACCGAAATCTTTTTTAAAAACTGTTAATAAACACTATCACTTACACACCACTGCCTTTTAATGCCAAAATGTAGACCCAAACACTCTTTAATCTCCATCTCTTCTATTAACACTATCTCCTCACATTTACATTGTAGGCTTTCTTCTACCCTTCCCCCATGCTCCTGTAGCTCTGTTTCTATGGTGACCAATATCGTAACATACTCTGCTAGCAATAGGACACAAGTTCACAAAACATTCTAGAGCAGCATGCCCAACTGCTAAACCAACTGTAGCAGGTGTGGTTGAGTGTTTGGAGCTACAGCCATATCTGATACTCCATTACTTTTTGTTATTATCAGAAAACCCAATAACACATCTCCTTATTTGTTTCTCAATAGTACAACCTAGTTTTAACCACTACCATATGTATACCAGCCAATCAAATGTCTTCTTTCAAATTTTACTGGCAAGACATCTTTTTAACTGACTTATTTTTCAAATCTATCTCATTCTGCTGCAGCCCCTGCTTGTGTGCTACTGCTCCTTCCTTTGAAAATTGTTAGTGTGTGTATTGTGGGCCATAGCAATGTGTTTTGGGCCAGAGAGTCTGCTAGAAAGAGTAAAATTGACAGAGACCTGGGTTGCCTAATGTGGATATTACTTGGGTTGGCCAGAGAGGCCTAAAGTGGCATCCGTTGCTTCCATTGGATTGCCAAAATCGAGACCTCATGATTTCACACTGTGGTGGCAATAGTATGGGCACTCTTACTGGGGTAGGATTGAAAATCTTAATTAAGGATTTCTTTAGAAAACTAATGGCACTTTTACCTCATACTTCCTTGGTGTTTTCCAGCATATGCCAGAGGCAGAAATGGAAGTGGTCATCTGAATTCTGTCCACAGATAGACAAAGCTAGGAAATATGTGACTAAAACTGTTTCTGCATTCCTCAGGGACCATAACATGGGCTCTATCTACAACAATAACCTGCACTTTGACACGGATGGGATTTACAGATCTGATGGAGTGCATTTCACAGAGAAAGGCAGAGGGTGTTCCTGAACAATTTGAAAGACAGCATCCTGTTTTATGTGTAGTGATGACATACACACAATAAACACAAAGGCTCTTAACAGAGCCACCCTATTCCCCAAACACTTGTTACTTTTCTTTGTAAATTTGTTTTAAAAAAACTTTTTCTCGAATCGGCAGATCCATCGCGGATCCGCAAACCAAAAGCACACATTCACTGCAAAACAGCAGCTTTAAAATTTTCTTGTAGGGGGTTCAGAATGGATCTATGACTGTCAGTGTTAATCTGTGACTAATAGTGCAAATGCCTGTGTGGCTCTGTGACTGGATATGTGAATGTCTGTATGTATATGTGAGAGTGTCTGCACAAGCATGTGAGTAGTTGTGAACCAGTCTATATGAATGTAACTGGTACTGACAGTATCTGTATGGGTATGTAAGTATGTGACAGAGTGTGTGTTTAGGTGTAAATATAGTTGTGACAGTATCTGCATAGGTTTGTGAGTGGGTGCGATAGTGTCTGTATGGGTGTAACTGAGTGGGTGTGAGAGTCTCTGCATGGGTGTAAGTATGACTGTAACAGTCTCTGCATGAGTATGTGAGTGGGTGTGATAGTGTATGTGTGGGTGTAACTGAGTGGGTGTAAGAGTCTGCATGGGTGTAAGTATGGCTGTGACAGTCTCTGTATGAGTATGTGAGTGGATGTGAGTGTCTGTCTAGGTGTAAGTTGGGATATGAGACTGTAGGGGTATGTGAGAGGTTGTGAGACTATACAAGTGTGAGTATGGGTGTGTGCGTCTTTATGGGTGTATGAGTGGGTATGAGAGTGTCTTTACGATTGTAAGTGTAGTTACCCTACTCAACATGATCAGAGTACTTGACTTATTAAACTAAAATTAGGATCATGCAAATGTGGATACTGTAATATGTGTAAGTTGGTGATGGATGGTATTACGGAGTTCAATTTTACTGATTCAGGAGTTAATACTATTCGCATGCATATTGACTGCTGTACCTTTTATGTAGTTTGTGATAATATACAAATTTGAAAAAATATATTTCTGATGGATACATCTGCCTGTGGATTCCTCACCTTTTGAATATCCCCCTGCGCCAGCATTCCGTGGAAATTTTTCCTAGCTCTCCACGCCGACGAGGTCGTCACGAAGCCATGGCTCCGCACGCGGCCCCGCGTGACGTCACCGGAACCATAAGAGGACCACGTCGGCGTGATGACGTCAGTTCCCTTTTTTCCGCGCTGTCGGCGCAAACGTTTTTTTCTGGGACTCTCCATACTTTCGACTGGATACTTTGTTTTTTTAATCTTTCTTACTTTTGGCATGTCTGCCCCGAGGAAGTCTGGCTTTAATCCCTGTAAGGAATGCGGGGGACATATGTCTATTACGGACCCGCATGAAGACTGTCTGTGGTGTTTGTCGTCTGACCACGACGTCGAGGGCTGTTCTTCCTGCAGGAAGATGAACCCGAAGGCTCTGAAGGAGCGGGAGGCCAAGCTGTATATGGCCAAGGCAAGAGAAGAAAAAAGGGGTCGGAAAAGGTCAAAGTCCAAGTCTTCGACTTCGCATGACTCCAAGAGAAGGCATCAGAAGAAGAAGAGACAAACTTCTCGACGCCGTTCAACAAAGGCTGTGGTTTTGAGATCGCCTTCTCCGGCGCCTCAACGCCGAGTTAAGGACTTTATCTCTCCTTCATCGGCGTCTCCTCAGGCGACTCCGGTTCATTCCCCGTCATACCAAGGGACTCCGGAGCGTTCTCCGGCGCCGAGAATCTCTCCGGCTTCAGAGGAGGTGTCGAATCCGGCTGATACAGAGATGCCTTCGGCTCCTGCGGCTCCGCCTGTGGCTCCAGCGGCTCCATTTTCAGAGGTGCCTCGTATGGATTTCGAGCCGGACCAACTTCCTCAGTTCCCGGCCCCGGGTTCAGACCCGTCACGCTTTCTGAACGCTATGTATGGCGTTTTCGCCAGGGCCTCATACCCCTCTGGTGCACCTTCGGGTCCCATGGGTCCTATGGCATTTAATTTGGGTGTGCCTCAACAGTACCCACAGGCCCCCTTTGTGCCCTTCATGCCTGTGACGCCGTCCTGGCATTTTCCGGCTCCGAGGATGTCGACGCCGATGGGGAATCCCCGGCTCCATCTCGGGTAGATTCACGGATTCGAGCGGCGCCGGTTACGGCCATAGATCCTCCTTCGACGCCGCTCCCGGAGTCATCGACGCCGCACGCGGCGCCGTCGACGCCGCAGCCGAAGATGCGCTCGAGGAGAGAGGCGCAGAGGTTGTTGGAAGAGGAGCAGTACCAGTTGGAAGAGAGGGAGGAAGGAGAACTGTATGATACAGAGGATGTGTTTGAGGACTTGTGTGAGGCAAGTGGACTTGATGTTTCTCCTGAGTGGGACTTTGTTTCTCAGAAGGCTTCCCCCTCGAAAGAGGTTGTTCCGTACCATTCTGTGATCAGGAAGGCTGCGGAACTTTTAGATTTGCAACTTCCTACGGCGGAGTATAAGCCTAATCTTCTAACAGAGGTACTCCACTCTCCATCCTCGGTGGTTGAACCACTCTTACCCTTTAATGATGCTCTAACTGAGCCGATACTTGAGGTTTGGCGCAACCCTCTTTCTGCACCTGCGGTTTCTAGGCCAGTGTCCAGAAGGTACAGGCCTGCTCCTGGAGATCCAGTTTTTCTTTCCTCTCACCCCTCTCCTGAGAGCTTGGTGGTACAGGCTTCGTGCTCGAAGCAGTCTACAGGGGCTTTTCCGCAAGCTCCCGCCGACAGGGATTCCAAGAAAATGGAACAGTCTGCGAAGAAGATTTTTTCTTCAGCTAGCATGGCACTGAAATCTACCAATGCAACTTGTCTCTTGGGTAGATATGTTCATGCCTTAATGGACTCTGCTAAACAGCTTCTTCCAAAGTTGTCGGAGGAAGATAGGGGAAATCTGAGTGAGGTGTTAGCGGACTCTCAAGCTGCAGCTCGCCAGGTCATCCAGTCTGGCTTGGACACGGCGGACTCTGTGGCCAGAGTGATGGGGTCGTCCATTGCAACAAGGAGACATGCTTGGTTGAGGTCTTCTGGGTTCTCTCCCGATGTGCAGGCTGCCCTTCTCGATTTGCCTTTTGATGGGTCTAGGCTTTTCGGAGAAAAGGCTGATTCCGCCTTGCAAAAATTTAAGGACAGTAAGGCCACGGCTAAATCTTTGGGTCTGCAAGCGCAATCGAGAGGTTATGGTTTTAAGAGATACATAGGCTTCGGGAGGTCTTCCTTTCGGAACTACAGACAGCCTCAGCAGCAGCAACAACAAAACCCTTTGTATAGGTCCTATAGGGGTAAGGGCAGAGGTCGCCAACGTGGAGCCGGTCGCCATTTCTTCTCCTCCTCCTCCTCCTCTACCTCCCCAGCCCCCTCTGGGAATGCGGGGAAGCAGCCCTAGATCCGCCATCCCGGATCATGTAGGTCCTGTGGGAGGCCGGCTTACTCATTTTCTACGAGATTGGAAATTGATCACTTCGGACCTTTGGGTTCTAGATCTCGTAGAGAATGGGTACGCCCTTCCCTTCAGGGAATTCCCTCCTCCTTACCCTCCTTGCCAGGGGTTTTGCACGGAGGATCATTTTCTTCTCCTTCAAAAGGAAGTTATTGCCCTGCTGCAGAAAGGTGCGATAGAGTTGGTTCCAGAGCAGGAAAGGGGTCAGGGATGCTACTCCCGGTATTTCTTGATCCCCAAAAAGGACGGCAGGTTACGTCCGATCCTGGACCTCAGAATCTTGAATTTTTACCTGAGGCAGGAGAAATTCAAGATGCTAACCCTTGCTCAGGTTCTTCTGACGCTGCAGCAAGAGGACTGGATGGTGTTGATCGACTTGCAGGATGCGTATTTTCACATTCCCATCCTGAAGTCGCACAGGAAGTATCTCCGTTTCACGGTTGGGTCGCAGCACTACCAGTTTGCGGTCCTCCCGTTTGGTCTTACTACTGCACCTTGAGTCTTCACAAAGGTGATGGCGGTGGTGGCAGCTCATCTCAGGAGGTCGGGGATTCCTGTTTTCCCCTACCTGAACGACTGGCTGCTCAAAGCAGAGTCGCCGGGGATGGTGCTTCATCATCTGCGGGTAACATCTCAACTATTGTTCAACTTGGGTTTTTCAATCAATGTGCCCAAATCTCACCTGGTGCCCTCTCAGCGCAACCTGTTCATAGGAGCGGTACTGGACACTACTGTGTGTCGAGCATTTCCTCCTCCACAAAGAATTCTCGACATTCAGGAGATGATCCCTCTATTCCACAATGGAGCGGTTGTTCCAGTTCTGAAGGTCCTACGCCTGCTCGGTCTGTTCGCCTCCTGCATTCTGTTGGTCAACCATGCACGCTGGCACATGAGGGCGCTCCAGTGGTGTCTCCGCAGGCAGTGGTATCAGCACAACGGAGATCTCAGGGAGTCTGTCAGGATCTCCAGAGAAACTGCGGCGGATCGGTCTTGGTGGAGCGTGGAGGGCAATCTGTCTCAGGGAAAGCCCTTTCATCTTCCTCCATCGGTGGCCACAGTGATAACGGATGCCTCTACCCTAGGGTGGGGTGCACATCTGGGGGATCTGGAGATCAAGGGTCTTTGGTCTCCAGAGGAAAGATTGTCTCATATCAATCTTCTGGAATTGCGGGCAATACGTTTGGTGCTCAAGGCCTTTCTCCCTTCCCTTCGCGGTCAGTCAGTTCAAGTCCTGACGGACAACACTGCCGCGATGTGGTATGTCAACAAGCAGGGAGGAGTGGGGTCGTTCCGTCTCTGCAGAGAGGCTTTGCGACTTTGGTCCTGGACTCAGGACCATCGGATTTGCGTGGTGGCAAATCATCTGGCCGGGGTACTGAACGTGCGTGCGGACAGTCTCAGTCGGCAGTTCTCCGCCGACCACGAGTGGAGGCTTCATCCGGAGGTAGTTCAGCACATCTTTCAGACGTGGGGGACTCCTCGGGTGGACCTCTTTGCTACTCTCGAACGCGCACTGCCCGTTATTCTGCAGTCTCCAGTTTCCGTTGCAGGGGGCGTTGGGGGACGCGTTTCAGTTGAGTTGGAGCTCGTGACTCCTTTATGCGTTTCCTCCTATACCCTTGATTCCTCGGGTTCTGAGGAAGATTCGCCAAGACCGGGCCCAAGTCATATTGATCGCCTCGGATTGGCCAAGAAGGGTGTGGTACACAGATCTTCTTCACCTCTCGTCGCACCCTCCGCTCCGTCTCCCTCTCAGGGTAGACCTCCTCTCGCAGTCGGAGGGGCAGGTTCTTCACCCCCACCTCCAGAGCCTGCACCTTCATGCCTGGAGATTGAACGGGGCAACCTGAATTCATTTTCTCTCCCTCCTGATGTGGTGGATGTTATATTATCGGCCAGGCGACACTCCACCAAGTCCATCTACTCCTACAGGTGGTCAAAATTTGCTAAGTGGTGCGGAGAGAAGTCTATTTATCCCTTGAAAGCTCATCTTTCTGATGTTCTTTGTTTTTCGCTTCATTTGGCCCAGCAGGGTTCTGCTGTGGCCACTGTTAAAGGATACTTGTCGGCTTTATCGGCATTTCTCTGTCTGCCTGATCAGCCGTCTCTTTTTAAGTCTCCAATAGTTTTAAGGTTCATTAAGGGGCTTACTAACATGTTCCCGCCCACTCCTTTTATTATGCCCCAGTGGGATTTGAATTTAGTGTTAACTTTTTTAATGGGTTGCACGTTTGAACCTATGCATAGCTGTCCTTTTAAGACTGCTGACTTTTAAAACGGTCTTTCTTGTGGCTATCACTTCGGCTAGGAGGGTGAGTGAGCTTCAAGCTTTGAGTTCAAAGCCCCCGTTTTTGACCATACATGCTGAACGGATGGTACTCAGGACCAGGGCTGCTTTTCTGCCTAAGGTTGTAACTCCCTTCCATCTAGGGCAGTCCATTACCCTTCCTACTTTCTATCCTTCCCCTCACCCTTCCAAGGAGGAGGAAAGGCTGCACCGTTTGGACCCTAAGAGGGCGATTAGTTTCTATCTTGATAGAACAAAGGACTTCCGTCAGGATGATCAGCTCTTTGTGGGCTATGTTGGATGTATGAAGGGCAAGGCGGTGCACAAGCGCACTTTATCCAGGTGGATCATCTTGTGCATCAAGATCTGCTACGCTCTGGCTGGTAAGGAGCCTCCTGTAGGCATTAGAGCTCATTCTACCAGGGCTAAATCGTCTACGTCTGCTTTGTCCAGGGGTGTTCCTGTGTTGGACATCTGTAAGGCGGCAACTTGGGCCTCCCTCCACACTTTCGCGAAGCATTACTGCTTGGACTCTGAAGTGAGGAGGGATGGCCATTTTGCGCGCTCTGTTTTGCAGGACTTTTTGGTATAAAGGGATGGACACCCTCCTCCGGGAGCAGGACTGCTGTGGGATTCTATTCAAAAGGTGAGGAATCCACAGGCAGATGTATCCATCAGAAGAACAAGTTACTTACCTTCGGTAACGCTTTTTCTGGTGGATACAGTATCTGCCTGTGGATTCCTCACTGACCCACCCGCCTCCCCGTTGTCCATCCTTTTATATTTTTAAAAGAGGTTTTCGTTAATATGTTATCTCATATTGTCTTTGGGTATTGCCTCTATTTGCCTTTGTGTAGGCTTGTAGGAAATGCTTATTTTCTTTTGCTTTCCTTTGTTCACTTTGAACTGTGTGATTTGTGTGAATACTGTGTACTATGTATGCATTGTCTTGTGGTCGGTCCGCCCGTTTGCCTCGGAAAAATTGGGTGGAACTGACGTCATTACGCCGACGTGGTCCTCTTATGGTTCCGGTGACGTCATGCGGGGCCGCGTGCGGAGCCATGGCTTCGTGACGACCTCGTCGGCGTGGAGCTAGGAAAAATTTCAGCGGAATGCTGGCGCAGGGGGATATTCAAAAGGTGAGGAATCCACAGGCAGATACTGTATCCACCAGAAAAAGCGTTACCGAAGGTAAGTAACTTGTTCATTGGGAGTACTATCCGACCTTTACGAGAAAGAATTTCTGAACATTTTTGTGCACTTAAACAATTGGATTCTAGATATCCTATGGCGATGCATGTCGAGGACTGTTGAGCACAGAGCACACATTTGAGTTTTAAATTTCATGGCATTGATGCAGAACCTAGTGATGCTAGGGGGGCAACAGGGAATTGCTATTGCGTCAATGTGAAGCAAAATGGATTATAAGATTACATGCAGTAGAAGATGGTCTAAATATTGATCACGAAATGCAATATGTTTTAGGTATAGAGATATTAGAATTAGACTGTCTAGTATCTAGTTATTCTCTCTGATGAGGCTCTGGAATACTGTCTGTTGATTATCATTGAGTCTGTTTTTCCTTTCTTAGTATGAAATAACGAAATGAGTAACTAAGACTGTTGGCTATGCCTAGCAACTACCCACTAGCTGGTCTAGTTGTACATTAAGGAAAATGTAACATTGAACTATTATCATAATAGTAACTTTATATTTGAGACATAAGGTGTTTTATGTGATCAATTGTGACTGATTTCTGCTGTCTTTTCTTTTTCTTTTCTTTACCTTTGCAATGTACTTTAATTCATCTTTACTTACTGAATTGTCTTTTATGAATTTAATTGCTTATTAGACTCCATCAATACTAATACATGCTAGGGTCAGAGTAGATAATTTAGATTTGCATGATACATTGTAGGCAAGTTTAGTATAAATGGATGACTCAAATTATGACTAAGAGGAGAAGGATTATAAAATAATAAGAATGTCTTGTGTTTGAGAAAGCAGAATGTTTTGTGTATCTGAACAGAGACGGGTTAAGAAATGTCGACGAATACTGCAGTTGTGGCTGGGTGAAAGAACATCGACCCAATTGCTATTACTCAAATACCTGGTATCACGTTATTTAGTTCGCTCTATTGGGAGTATAGTAATTATCTTGATGAGGATGTGTCTGGACAGTTTGGGATATTTTGTAAACACGCCTGGTGAGGTACTTTCTTTGTGTTTTGGGTTTATGTAGTAATAGTCTGGTGTTTATAGGCAACTTATGTGGCAATAGTTTGTCCTCTACTTATGGGCACTTCAAGATGGCGCTGACTACAAATGTGATCTATTCTATATGGTAGACTTTCTATGATGTTTTCACACGGTTATAGTCTGTTTATTGCTGGTTTAAATCGACACTCCAAGGTGGTGCATACTGGAAATGCTAATAGCAGACACGAGTTGGATTACTCTCCTTTAGTCCGTAGGTTTGGGGGCATTCTCGACTAATATAGGTGCGGATTGGCTTGTGGTTTAAATGTACAGTCTTGCATTATGAACGGGAGAATATAAATGTATGAAGATACCATTCTGAGGATCATATTGTTGTGGATGTATGTCTGAGTTCTCCCCGATTATACCCAGACTTTAATATCTGTAATATAGGTAAGATCAGTAAGCATTGGATTTAAGAGTATCGCTTGATGCAAGTTACTCTGGGTGTTGTGTTTTGAAAGTATTGCTCAAATCTCTTTTTTTATTTACCTAAGAATAATTTGTTTCGAAATGCGGGTAATCGACACCTTAAGATGTTTGTGTATACAAGGATGACAAACCCGTTTAGAGGCACTGTAAAGGTAATAGATATTTAAAGATGTTACAAACACTATGATGACGGTGCTCACAGAATAATGCAGCAAGTCGGCATAATGCTTTGTAACATGCTTGGTTATTGGACTTAGAGGGACTGATCCCAATGCATATGGGATTTTGATTGATATAGGATTGAGATAATAGAGTATTATGGATATAACTTGCCTGGTCTAGATTGTGGATGACTAGTCATTACATTATGAATCTACTTTACAGATGAATGGATCTTCGAGCACCTTCAAATTTATATTTATGATGCGACCAGTGATGGGACATACTAGGTGAGATTGATGGATGTGATAATTCTTTAAGAGGATAATATTATGGTTTATGAGATATTGGAGTAAGGTTTTTGTATTGTTCCAGGTTATAATTGCTGGATCACACAGCAGCTGGGGACTGCTTTTAAAAGTGCTCAACTACAATTAGAGTTTGGGTAAGACTGCTTTGTAATAGTGGTGATATATGGTCTTTATTCTTATTTTCACATGGATCACATGACTATTGGTGTTTCGGAGGCCTTCGCTGTACTCACATGGTTGATTGTAGGGATATAAGGTTGGAAAGTCAGTTCTTTCTTCTTTATCACCTTCAAAGATTTCTTCTCTATTTTTTTGTCTAACACTATTTCCCTTTTCAATATTATATTTTGTCTCTTCTTTTTTGATTGCACCCTCATGCCTTTTTTTTTTTTAACAGAGTTTTATATAGCGCGAACTTGACCCGAATCGGGTATCAGAGCGCTTTAACAGTTGCATTACATGAGGACACATTCATTTTTTTAAAACATTTTTTGTTAGGCACGGGGAGATTAAGTGATTTGCCCAGAATCACAGGATGTACAGCGTCATTGCCGAGACTCGAACCTACTTCCCTAGATTCGAGGTCGACCGCCCTAGCCGTTAGGCCAACTCCTCTCCCTCACCTTAACTGGGTTGCTTTATTTTTCCCAAATATGGAACACATTTAAATAACTTGACACTTTTGGTGTGGTGATGGGTGAATTTATGGCAGAGTGGTTTGGTACTGAAGTGCAATTATTGATTTATTGTTGTAGCCCTGATGAAGTCAATGGTTGACACACCTATATGATGAAACACGTGGTGGCTACAAACTGTAATAATTTCTGGATGTATGAGAAGATGAAAACAAGAAAATTAAAGAACATATTGGAACAAATTGGAAATCTGACATTGTATATCTCGGCGCGCAGGAGTATTACTTATAGGTGTGAAAATATCTGTATGAGTATGTGAGTGGGTGTGAGAGTCCTTGTATGGGTGTTACTGTGGATGAGAGAGTGTATGCATATGTGAGTGGGTGTGTATGTGTCTATGTGAGTGGGTGTGAGAGTGTGTGAGACTTGGTGTGACAGTGTATTTATGGGTGTAAGAGTGGTCTGAGATTGTCTGTGTGGGTGTGAGAGTTAGTGTATGAGTATGTGACTAGATGAAAGAGTGTGTGTGTATGGGTGGAAGCGTGGGTGCCTGAAAGTGTCTGTAGGGGTATGTGAGTGGGTGTGAGAGTGTCTGTGTGAGTGTGTGTGTGTGTGTGACTGGGTGTGACAGAGTATGTATGGGTGTAAGAGTGGGTGTGAGATTGTATGGGTATGTGCATGGGTATGAGAGGGTCTCTATGGGTGTTAGACAGGGTGTGAGAGTGTCTGTACGGGTATGTAAGTGGATGTGAGAGTTAGTGTATGAGTATGTGACTAGATGTAAGAGTGTGTGTTTTGGCATAATAGTGGGTGTGAGAGTGACTGTATGGGTATGTGAGTGGGTTGAGAGTCTGTGTGGGTGTGAGAGTGTGTATGTGAGTAGAAATGAGTGTGGCTGAGAAAGTGTATGAGTATGAAAGTAGGTGTGAGAGTGTATGGGTGGAAGTGTGGGTGTGAGAGTGTCTGTATCAGTATCTCAATGGGTGAGACGGTATGTGTATGGTTGTAAGTATGGATGTCAGTGTCTTTATAGGTGTAAATCTAAGTGGAAAAGTATATATCTTTATTTTTTATTTTAGTTGCCCTAGATTATCAGATCCCTCATAGACTTACATGGGGGGAATTTTTTAGGGAATTCCAATCCCAGTACACATGCTTAGCCTTCTTTTTAAACACACACAAGAGGTTAGGAAAGCTCTCACCTGACTCCTTCATTTAATATACAAACAACGTTTCAGCCACGGGGACCTTTTCCCGACACATAAAATGGCTCTCAGGTTGTGGCCAGCCAAACATGACTTTAGGTTAGCGTGTGGACCCGAGGACCCTCCACGAGTGGATCTACGTCCCTAGAAATACAAATGTGAATTTCGGTTAAAATCTCAAACTACTGAATGGATTTACACCAAATCACAAAAAGCGTGTTTTATAGACCAAGAGCTATCTTTCTGACCAATTTTGGGTATTTCCGTCCAGCGTTTTGGGCTGTAGTAGTGTTCAAAATCCCTATGGTAATTAACATGGAAAAGAGTGTCTCCCCCCCCCCCCCTTTTCTTGGCTCCCCGCTTGACGGATCACACTGGAACTTTCAAGACTGCTGCTGAACTGAGCATCGTATTAGTTTTGAAACTTTCTTGAAGATTCTTCAAACGGTGTCAAAGATATTGGCAAAACAAAAAACATTCTTCCTATAGAAACTAGGTCCTAACTATCCACACTGTAGTTATAGTGAGGGTGACCAGAGATAGGGATTTTTGGAATTTTTGCCCTTAAATAATTTTGCACTCGTTTGACAAATGTCCAGAAAACTTTGCCGATCTGCTACCCCTATTCCAATGCATTTTACATAGACTGTTGTATTTCACATAACACGGAAATTGTCAGTTTGATTTTTACAAAATTTGGTAGGATTGTATATTATGGTGCAGAGGTGATTCTATGGGGTACGGCAGGTAAGCAAGGTAAGTATTTTTTAAGTTTTAAGTGTTTTAAACTTAGTGATATCTGTGGCCGCGATATATGGAGATTACAAGTCTTTAGCTGATTCGCTAATGATTGCCTTTACATAAGTTAAAGGCAGCCATATTGTTTTCAGCTCAAGTTCCCCTGTGTTCTGCGTTGCACTGTTTATTCTCGATAAGTATTATGTTTAGTATTTTTCCCATACCTATTACCATTTTAGTGAAGTGGTAATAGGTAGGGAAAAATAATGATACATTTATAAATATATAATTTTTTTAAATATGGCGTACCGCAGTACTCCCTGTGGTACCATAAAAAGATTTAAAAAATGAAATACACAATAAACCATGTATTTTATAAATATAGTTTGCTAAAGTGTATTTTCAATGTTTTAAATATTCAAATATGCACAAAGAAGTGTATGGAGTAGCTTGTTAATTAGTTACTGCACTACTTCACAAAAACACACACTTCACTGTACACTGGTTTAACAATTTATAGAAATTTATAAACAAAAATGTTAACCTTGCAAAATGTTGCCGCGTGGCCAAGCAACATGGCCGACAAGACGCGTCTCTGAGAGGCTCCCTACCGGCCCTCCCTTATCCTGCAAATATCCTGCGCCTTTTCGGCACTTACATCTCCCCAAACATATGGCGCGACTCCGCTATGAGCAACAGAGGATACGTGCCCCCCTCCTCCCGGAGCTGTGGGAATCTCCGCTGGACCAGATCGGGCCTGCGCCAAGGCCGAGAAGCGGGCGGCTGCCCAGACAATTCGAGGGCCCTGGGCCTGACACTCACAGGGGGGGCCGGGGCTCTCAAGCCAGTGGTCGTCGAAGGAGCCTCTCTGGCCCTGGAGGGCTAGACCAACTTCCGTGGAGGGTGTTTCGGTGCTGCAGGGGCCCCGGTCGGGGCTTGGGCCCGTTGTGGACCGCCCGGGCTGGGCCGAGACCACGGTCTGTGTTGGTCCCGGCAGTGAGGAGGCCCGCCTGTGGGCCGCTCCCGTTGGGGGCGGTGAAGAGGAGCAGTGAAGCCCGGCACATCCTGCCTCATTGAGGTATTGACGGTGGCAGTGAGGCAGCCCTTGCCTGGCAGGCGGCTCCAGTTCGGAGGTAGCGGGGCTGAGGGGTGTGGCCCGACGGATCCTGCCTCGCAGACGTCCCGGGGACACAGGAGTGCTGGCGTTGCTTGTATGGCCCGCTCCAGGCACTCTGAAACTGACAGTGGTTGCCTTCCCCGGAGGAGCTGAAGTGCATCTCCTCTGAGTCCCAATGAGGAGGTGAGGCAGTGAGAGCCGGTGCAGGGGCCCTGCTGCGGTATTGATCTTGGTGGCAGCTGAGGCGGCATCGAGGCCATATTGCTGGGCATGGGGCAGTGCTATCCTGGCTGGAACCCCTGAGGCTCCCCCCTGTGAGTGGGCCTACTGGTGGACACTGCTGAGAGGCCTGGTGTGTCCACGTTGGGGGTGACCGGGCTCATAGTATGCACCCCTGGAGCCCATTCTGATGATCCCGAGTCAGGTCTGCATTAACATAGGAAGTCAAGATTTCACGGATTGACCTCTGAGACATTATCATACTGCATGGCCTGGGGTTGTGTCGATGGGTGGAGGCACCACTGATTTTCCCCCTGTGCTGTTGGGCCTGAGGCTGGCCTTTGGGGGAGTCACCGACGCAGAGTGGAGGAGCGGGGAGACGCACATTTGAAACAGTGCTTTTTTTCCTCACCTTGCCTGTCTTTTTGCACTCTCTGCTGGCTGGTCCTCAACATGGGAAGGGGACGGCCGCCCACCCACGCTTCCTCTGGGGAATATCATTGAACAGTACGCCTCGTGCACACCCGCTCCCCAGCGCAGAGCGCGCCATGAAAGTTCGTGGGACGATGTGGGTGGGGGGGCCTTGTTGCCAAAGGAGCCTTCCCAGGGAATATATGATGTTACCCCGCATGTCAACACCACGCATACCATAACAACGCATTTGTAACAACGCAAGTGCTGTTACAATGCGTTTCTATCACAACGCATACTTTTACATTGCATATGCCTTTACCACGCATACCATTACAACGCAAAGGCATGCGTGGTAAAGGCATATACTTTGTAAAAGGGTTAAGGTAAGTATGTGTGTATGTATATTATATATATATATATATATATATATTTATATATGTATGTATGTATGTAATATATATATATATATATATAATAATATATATATATATATATATATATATATATATATATATATATATATATATACACATACACGCAAAGTTTCTTCCGGTTCACGGAAGAATGCTGCCTGCCGCTCAACCCAAAGTTTTTAGGAGGGGTCCATAAATTACTGATGAAGCTGATCAGTTTACAGATGCACACGCAATCCGCCCCAGAATCCACCTCGTAGAAAGGACGGTACGGACCCAAATTCAGTGCAAAAAGTTTATTCTCTTTAACCACGCACTGCTGCCATGACGCGTTTCGGCCTCTGAAAGGCCTTGATCACATGACGCCATGAGGAGTGATTGTACATTTTAAAGTGACAGTGCAATAACCATGTGACCACGAACTCATAATAGACATGGAAGAAACTTCTAGTTGCGAATGCAATGTAACATTAAACAAAGCATACATTGTTAATATTAATGTGCAAATTCTGCAATTAAATACATTTTTAAATAAATGCATATCAAAAATCAAATACACTTTAAAAAATGGAAAGAGTATAGTTGCGAATGCAATGTAAAACTCAGCAAGGCCTATATTGTTAATATATATGTGCAAAACTCCGCAATTTAATACGTTTTAAAAAATGCATATTAAAAATCATACACCCTTTGAAACAGTTTCAAAGAAAATGTAGTTGTTTCACCTAGACCAATCACAAAAATGCCCTCGGCTAGGTCACAGTGCCATATAGTGTTTATGCACAATATGATTGACTAATACATTGAAGATTCATACTCTTGTTCATGTCATATTGTTAAAAAACACAGAACTCAATTACCACTTAAGAATCTTGATAAAAATACATATGTATATATACAGCTTAAAAAATCATTGCTGAGCCAAACATATTACGGTGACCATAGGCCAAGAAGTACTAATGCCTATCTCCCGACGCCAGATCTCTATACATGTCTGTGAGTCAACATGCAAATTGTTGGGCAGCAATTTCTGTATCTCTATAGTCAAACTCCTCCTCAGATTTTTTAGATCTTTTTACATTTTATATTTAATATTTTTCCCCCGTCCTAAATTTTAAAGATAACTCACGTGGATTCACTACACATATTTTTATGCACATTTGCACATATATGGTTCTTATCTAGAACACGGTTTTCATACATAAGATATTATGATGTGGATTTAGTCTATAGATCAAGTTATTGGAAGTATGGGAAGGCCAAATATTTTTGTTATTGTTTGCCACCGAGCAGTGATGCAATCGGGTAAGAGGCAGAAGTGCATTAGTAAGAGATGGTGTCTTACCTGCAGGACTAGTCTAATTATCAGGATTTTACCTTGGTAGATGTGGCACACTTGGGCACAATGGACTTGCGTCGGGAGATAGGCATTAGTACTTTTGGCCTATGGTCACCGTAATATGTTTGGCTCAGCAATGATTTTTGAAGCTGTGTATATATACATATGTATTTTAATCAAGATTCTTAACTGGTAATTGAGTTCTGTGTTTTTTAACAATATGACATGAACAAGAGTATGAATCTTCAATGTATTAGTCAATCATATTGTGCATAAACACTATATGGCACTGTCACCTAGCCGATGGCATTTTTGTGATTGGTCTAGGTGAAACAACTACGTTTTCTTTGAAACTGTTTCAAAGTGTGTATGATTTTTAATATGCATTTTTTAAAACGTATTAAATTGCTGAGTTTTGCACATATATATTAACAATATAGGCCTTGCTGAGTGTTACATTGCATTCGCAACTATACTCTTTCCATTTTTTAAAGTGTATTTGATTTTTGATATGCATTTATTTAAACATGTATTTAATTGCAGAATTTGCACATTAATATTAACAATGTATGCTTTGTTTAATGTTACATTGCATTCGCAACTAGAAGTTTCTTCCATGTCTATTATGAGTCCGTAGTCACATGGTTATTGCACTGTCACTTTAAAATGTACGATCACTCCTCATGGCGTCATGTGATCAAGGCCTTTCAGAGGCCGAAACGCTTCATGGCAGCAGTGCGTGGTTAAAGAGAATAAACTTTTTGCACTGAATTTGGGTCCGTACTGTCCTTTCTACGAGGTGGATTCTGTGGCGGATTGCATGTGTTTGTATATATATATATATATATATATATATATCCACAGCGAAAACACTCCTTCTGGCTGACACAGACCCAAGAGGGGTGGCGTGCATGCCGGCGGAGCAAGCCGGTAGTCGAATTACAAACAGTCCAGGATCTGCACGCTCTCAGTGAAGCACGACAACGAGCAAATATTCAAAGTTGTTTATTCACTACGCGTTTCAGAGTAAAACTCCTTGTTCACGTGACGTGAACAAGGAGTTTTACTCTGAAACGCGTAGTGAATAAACAACTTTGAATATTTGCTCGTTGTCGTGCTTCACTGAGAGCGTGCAGATCCTGGACTGTTTGTAATATATATATATATTTTCTTTTTTTAAAATGCCCACTAAAACCCAAAAATTACCCTTTGTATCCCAATAACCATTCACCCCCAAAATTCTAAAATTACCCTTACCACCCCAATACCCATACCCCCTAAACCCTAAAATTACCCTGTGCACCCCAAAACCCAAACCCACCCTGAACCCTTAAAATACCCCTGCACCCCAAAACCACCCTAAACACTAAAATAACCCTGGGCACCCCAAAACCCAAATTCACCCTCAGCCCTAAAAATGCCCCTACACCCCAAAACCCAAACATACCCTGAACACTAAAATTACTCTGGGCACCCCAAAACCCAAACCCACCCTGAACCCTAAAAATGCCCCTACACCCCAAACCACCCTAAACACTAAAATAACCCTGGGCACCCCAAAACCCAAACTCACCCTGAATTCTAAAAATACCCCAAAACCCAAACAAACCCTGAACCCTAAAATTACTCTGGGCACCCCAAAACCCAAACCCACCATGAACCCTGAAAATACCCCTGCACCCCAAAACCTCCCTAAACACTAAAATTACCCTGGGCACCCCAAAACCCAAACTCACCCTGAACCCTAAAACTACCCCTACACCACAAAACCCAAACCAACCCTGAACCCTAAAATTACCCTGGGCACCCTAAAACCCAAACCCAACCCTGAACCCTAAAAATACCCCTGCACCCCAAAACCCAAACCCAGCCTGAACCCTAAAAATACCCCTACAACCCAAAACCACCCTTATCTCTAAAATTACCCTGGGCACCCCAAAACCCAAACAAACACTGAACCCTAAAATTACCCTGAGCACCCCAAAACCCAAACCCACCCTGAACCCTAAAAATACCCCAGCACCCCAAAACCACCCAAAACACTAAAATTACCCTGGGCACCCCAAAACCCAAACTCACCGTGAACCCTAAAAATACCACTACACCACAAAACCCAAACAAAGCATGAACCCTAAAATTTCCCTTGGCAACCCAAACAAACCCTGAACCCTAAAATTACCCTGGGCACCCCGAAACCCATACCCACCCGAAAATACTCCTGCACCCCAAAACCCAAACCCACCTTGAACACTAAAATTACCCTGGGCACCCTAAAACCCAAACAAACCCTGAACCCGAAAATTACCCTGGGCACCCCAAAACCCAAACCCACCCTGAACCCTAAAAATACCCCTGCACCCCAAAACCACCCTGAATCCTAAAATTACCCTGGGCACCCTAAAACACCCAAACATACCCTGAACCCTATTAATACCCTTTGCACCCCAGAACCCAAACCCACCCTGAACCCTAAAATTAACCTTGGCACCCCAAAACCTATACACCCCAAAAGCCAAAGCCCCCCTAAACCCTATACTTACCTTATACTTACCTTATACTTACATGTGAAATACACATGCCTTTACCATTCATGCCTTTACAACGAAATTCGTTGTAAAAGCATACGTGGTAAATGCATATGCATTATAATGCCATGCGTTGTAATGGCATTAAGGAGTAATGGTAGTTGCGTTGTGTTGGAATGCGGGGTAATGGTATTCGTGGTAAAATTGTCATTGTAATGGCTGTTTACCCTTCCCAGGCAGACCTCATGGCAGCTATCCAGGGCTCCAGGACAATCCTTGAAGGGAAAATTGAGACCTTCTCTATAGAGGTCAATCTTTTGCGCGCCGACTTGCGGAAAATGTCCGATAAGGGTAATACGGCGGAAGGCGCCTTTGCTGATCTCTAATCTGAAGTAACCTCTTTGAAAAAAACAAGTGGCAGGCCTCGCATCCAAGGCGAGGGCGCTGGAGACATGGGTGGAGGACTCCGAAGGGAGATCCCGCAGGAACAACGTTCATCTGCTGGGCTTTCCAGAGAGAGGGTGAGACTGAGAGGTTTTTGGATTCATGGATACGTGATACTTTGAAGCCTGCTGGCCTGTCGACACAGTTGTAATTGAGCGGGCGCACGTGCTTTGGTGGCCCCACCGAGACCGGGGGGCTACGCCAAGCGCTATTATAGCGTGCATCCTGAACTATAGAGACAGGGATTGTCTCTTTACGGGCAGCTCGTGAAGCTCTGACCTCTTGTACCAAAATCATAAGATCTCCATTTACTCAGGTTACACAAAAAAAGTACAGGCCCAGCGTAGGTCCTTTTTGGAGGTTAAGAGACAACTGAGGAGAATGGGTCTTTGGTATATGCTCCTGTATCTGGCCCGTTTAAGAGTAATTTCAGAGGGCAAGTCACACTTTTTAGACACGGCTGAGGATGTATGGCGGTGGTTGGAGATGTGGTACAAAGTGCAGAAGGAACGATGTGGATCCTGGTAGGCTGGATTGCGGGGGAGGGCCGCTTCCCAGCACTCCAACTGGAGGGTCAGAGCGAACACTGAGAACAGCCAGATGGAGGAGTAGGTGGGGGATCCTGCGAGGGTTATTGTCCAAAAGAATGGCACCATGGCGCTGGAGACTCCTGCGACTGATACTTTGGACCTTGAGGCATTTACAACGGACAAAGTGGTGGTCTCCGATGGCACAACTGGATTCGAGGAGACCTAGATGCTCGGAGATAAGGATATGGGGGGGGGTACACAAGGTAACTAATGTGGCGCATCATGCACGATTTGTTTGGGAGGGCAGGGGGGGATCTTCCACGTGTAGTGGTAAGCTTTTTTGGGGGAGGGAGGGTTTAGGCTGTAGGTCCTGGCAGCAGAGGACTCATGGCCAAGCACACAGTTTTGTTCAGAAGTGGTTTGTCCGGAAGGGGGTGTTAACCGATTTATTGTTCATATTGCAACTTTGTCCTAGATGGGGATAGAGATAGGCACCCTCCCTGGTTGGACACGAAACCTTGAATGACAAGATCACTCTCTGGGCTTATGGATAGGCCTTATAGATATCTGGCGCACACTTCATCCAAGTTCGAATTAATTTACATGCCGTTCATTGACACATGACACCTACAGTCGATTGTATTGACTGTTGTTGGTGGGAGTGGATTCAGAGATGATTCATATGGTGGAACACTTGAGGAGATTTTTGTCCAATTATGCGCCAGTATTGTTGTGCCTCCGCTGGGACAGAGGTCACATGTGGTGCGGATTTTGGCGCATGTCTTCGGATCTACTTTGGCAACGGTTATACATGAATATTTGGGGGGCAACTGGGGCACCGCTGCATCCAGAGCCACGGAATGGGATGCACTTAAGGCAGTAGTTCGAGGTGCTTGCATAGGTGTTACTTGTGGGGTGCGACGGCAATTGCTTGCAGATGTCACTGCTGGCGAAACTAGATTGGCTGCGCTCGAGGTGGGGGAAGCATTATCAGAGGAGGCACGTACGAACATACTGCTATCCAGCGCAGCTCGGGTGAAAATTAGGAATCCCTAGACCGTCGCACACTAACTGACTATTGTAGGCGTATGCATAGGGAGGGAGATAAGGCTGGTCGATTGCTAACCTGGATATTAAAACGTGAGTGTGAGATCCTGCCTATTTTGTCCTTTCGGGCTCCTGGTGGTCGTTACGTGACAAGGCATCAGGAGGTACTTGGGGTCCTGGTAGAGCACTTTAAGGCGGTATAACAGGCGGGGGGGATGATTGTCTGGAGCTGATGGAATTGTTCCTTTCACAAACCCTAGAGGCAGCTGTTACTCGGGAGGAACTAAGGCTTGCACTGAAGGAGCTTAATGCGTCAAAGGCACCTGGGGGGACTGCCTTCCCGCTGAGTTCCTACAGAGTTTTTCCATGGCACCTACGGAGAAATTGTTGGAGGTGTTCTTGGAACAAGGGCGGCTGGGATCCTGCCTTCTCCTATGTGCGAGGGTGTCATCTGTCTCATGTTGAAGCCGGGGGGGTCCCGATGAGAATCCGTCTTCTTATCATCCCCTGAATATGATCAACTCCGATGTTAAGGTACTCTGTAAAATACTTGCGAACCGGTTGCGTGATGTAGTGACTGGCTTGGTTCAGGGGGACTAATGCGCCTTTATGCCTACTGGTAGTACAACCCATAATCTCCGGAGACTGAAGCATGTCTTGCATGAAATCGATGGCAGTGACTGGGATATGGCCTCAGTGCCGATAGACCTAGAGAAGGCTTTCAATACTGTTAGCTGGCCTTACCTCATGGCAGTACTTGGGGTGATGGGATTCGGCCCAATGTTTCTGGGTTGGATACAACTGTTTTAGACGCACCCTGTGGTGAGACTGCGGGTGGGCAGCAAGCTTTCTGAGTTCTGGGTAGTTGGAAGGGGCACCAGGCAGGGCTGCCTTCCCATGCCACTCTTGTTTTCCCTGGCCGTGGAGCCCATGGTGATTTTATTGCGCAGGGAACTGGAGCCTTGGGGTATTCAGGTGGGTGGACGTAAACATATTATTTCTTTATATGCAGATGATGCGCTCATTTATCTTCACACGCCCATGGAATCGGTTCTGTGCCTGATTGAGCTTATGAGGGAGTTTGACTGCGTCTCCGGCCTGCAAGTCAATATTGATAAGATGTTATTGTTCCCATTTGGGACATTGGTTGCAGTGATGCCCAAGCACTTGCCTGACCTCCGGATCCGTTGGAAAAGAACAGGCTTTCGCTATTTGGGGCTGTGTGTTTCACACATGGAGGACACATACAGACGCCTCAGTGTGGACAGAGTGCGGATGTGTTTGGCTGGGTCTATTGCCTTCTGGAAGACACTGCCTTTGTTGGTGATTGGACGGGCAGCCATTGCAAAGATGATGTTTCTCACCTGTTGTCTATATCTTATCCAGAACTCATTGTTTCCCCTCAGGAGGGACTTCTTTCAGCGCCTAGATAGTTTACTGATTGCTCTGGTATGGGCTGGCAGGCGCAGTTGCGTTGCCTTAGCAGTATTGAAAAGAGACATGGAGGAGGGCGGTTTAGCGCTGCCGGACATGTAGCTTTATTATTATGCGGCGCATCTCCAGCATGCAGCTCGATGGTTGACTGAGACTGACAACTGGGAGAAGCGATTATTGAAGGGTACGACTGACGAGAGCACCTTACTGTGTCTGCTTATGAGGGTTGGATGAATCTGTTCCCTATTTGGTGAGGAACCCACTAGGGTCTGGGAACAGGCGGTCAAAAAACTATTATGTAGGGCCTCCTTCGACAGAGAACTGTGTATCTGGGATCTTGAACCCTTCCGGGCCATAGAACGGGACATGTCCATGGCGAGGTGGAAAGAGGGGGGATGCCACCTGGCGGGTGACCTTTTCCTAGGGGAAACTTTTTTTACATTTAAAAACGCACAGGACACTTTTCAGATGGTGCACCTGCAGTTTCTGCACTACGCCAAGTTGGAAAACACGGTCATGGAAATATGAAATACGTATCCGGCTGTGCCACCTGCCTCACACACTTGGAGGCCAATTAGATGGGGCGAGGGTAGACATCTCGTCACTCTTTTCTATAGGGCACTTAGGGAGGATACCACTGCACCTCCATACCGTAGTAGGGCAACATGGGAGGGGGATGTAAGTGAACCATTTGAGGATAAAGACTGGGACCTTGCATGCAGCTTGGTGCGGAGAGTCTCCTGTAATCATAGATTCAAATTGTGGCACTTTAATTACTTGCATCGAACCTACATGACCCCTGTAGGGCTGCAGAGGATAGATCCTACTAAGACAATGCGATGAGTTTGTTGTGTGGAGTATGATGTGGGTTTTCTTCACCTGGCCTGGCTCTGTGCGGAAGTTCTAAAATTCTGGAGGGAGGTGGTTCCCAGAGTAGGGGAAGTCACAGGGATTGAAATTCCCTGGACGCCTACGGCATGTTTGCTGGGGATTATAAAGAAAACCTAGCCGACGTAAGGTGTCTTACAAATTTCTACAATTTACAGTTCTTCTAGGGAAGAGCAGAGTTGCTGTGGGTTGCATCGGGAGTGGGGTACCGAGTGTAGAGCTGTGGATATGTGATGTTTTGGAATAGGGAACTGCTGAGGAACATCATATACGCATTTCCCACACTGATGAGAAAGCCCCTGTAACTTTAATACAAGTGGGACTCTGGATTCGGACTCTGGTTAGAAATGGTATGTGGGCTCATCGGGACAGAAATACCGGTACTATTGATGGGGTCACCTGGTGCAGATGACTATTTTGTATACAATTTCTTGCTTGCAGGCTTGGTGTACGGAATAGTGTTACTTCCTGAGCAGAGTGGGGCGAGGGGTAGCAGGTTGGAGGGTTATTGAACTGCAGAGTTGATATGCACTGAATGCTATGTTGTATTGCTTTATTGAAAATCCCAAAAATAAAGATTTAAAAAAAAAAAACTTGAAAATGTTTTTGGGATACAGCGGTAGTACTGTGCTACTCTGTATTTAAAACTATATATATATGTGTATACATATATATATATGTATATATATATCAAAACTTACCAATATTTTGCTCTACCTATTAACTAAAGTGGTGATAGGTAGGTGACAAATACTAAACATAATACTTACCTACATTGTAAGGTGTAACACAGAACACGGGCAAAGTGTACCTAAAAACAGCATAGCTGCCGTTAGCTTTTGTAAACCAAATGATTGGCCAATCTGAAAGAGACACGTTAGTGACAGATTCCTTACCTTAGAATATCCCCAGGCGTCAGGCTGGATCCGGAAAGTTTTCTGCATAGCAGTACCCTTGCGCGTCGGTAGGCGGCGTCGTGCGGCTCCGCGTCCGTCGTCGGCGTCGTGATCGCCGGGATGACGTTGCGGGCAGTACTTAGACGCCGCCCCTGCGCGCTGACGTCAGTTCTTCTTTTTCCGCGCCAGTAAGCGCAGATCCGGGAAGAGCAGTGCCCTAGTCACTTTTTGACTATCTTTTTTGTGAATTTTTTCACTGTTTCTTCAACGAGTCTTCACGACTCCGAAGGTGTCGTAGGAATACCCGGCTTTAAGCCCTGCGAGGAATGTGGTCGCATGATGTCGATCACGGACCCGCATCTCGAGTGTCTCTTCTGTCTCGGCCGAGACCACGACACGAAGTCGTGCCCTGACTGCCGGAAACTTAATCCGAAGGCTTTGCGAGAGCGGTCTCGAAAGCTCCTCGAAGTCCGGCAGTCGGCTCCGCGCCGCACCAAGCCCCGGTCCCAGGAGAGGTCGAGGGGCCGGACGCGGAGTCCCCGCCGTTCGTCGGAATCCAAGTCTTTGCGCTCCTCCGGTAAGTCGAAGCACAAGAAGTCTAAGCGCCATCATCGCTCTAAGACTTCGCCTCGCTGATCTCGCGACTCGGCTGAGGTCCCTGTCGGCACCGTCCCCGCGGCCCCGGACGTGCCTGTCGAGTTACCCCCGCATTACCCGTCCTTCCCGGGTTCGGGGGCGACTCCGGCCCAAATACAGGAGTTCCTGTCGGCCATGGCCCGCCTCTTCGGGCCTCAAGGTCCCTCCGGTGCGCCTTCGGGCCCCGCGGGCCCTGACGGGGTTGCTCCGGCGTCGCCGTCGACTCCGGTCCCGGCGTCGCCTGTCCCACCGGCCTTCATCCCGGCCTCGGCTCCGGCCCCGGCCTCGATCCCGGCTCCGGTGGTGCCGCAACCCCCATCGACGCCGGTTGACCTAACCACGCCTCCGCCGACGCCGATGTCCCCGGTGCCGTTCCTGACGCCGTCCGGGGCTCCGGACGGCGTCGTTCCCTGGTACTCTCCGGCTCCAGACATGGAGCCGGACCGGCGACGCCGGTTCCGGCGCCGATGAGACCTTGGGTCCCTAATGTCCCTCCTCCTCCATATTTTGAACCTGAGGAGGACCAGGAGAGCTGGGAGGGGTCTGAGGACCCTCTCACACAACAGTGCGAGTTTGACCCGGACTGGGTTGAGGAACTTGGGGATGCCAGTGGTCTGGACACCTCCCCTGACTCTGGCATGCTGTCTCCTCCCATGGCTACGGAGGAGGGGGCTAATTTTGCAACGGTGTTGCGTAGAGCTGCTGGAGCCTTGAATCTCCAGTTGCCTACAGTGGCCGTCAGGACTAACCTCCTGACTGAAGTGCTTCAGCCGGCGGCCTCCTCTTCGGAGACTGTGCTGCCGTTCAACGATGCACTCACTGACGTTCTTTTGGGTGCCTGGTCCAAACCCACCACAGGGGCTCCTGTGGATAGGAACGTGGCTCCGACGCCATCGCCCTGCTCCGGGCGACCCCCTGTTTCTCTCCCAACACCCCACCCCTGAGAGCTTGGTTGTCCAAGCCTCTGCCTCCCAAACCGCCTTCCCTACCGCCCCTCCGGATAGGGAATCCAAGCGCCTGGATCACTTTGGGAAGAAGGCTTTCTCTTCCTCCAGTGCTGGCTTGCGGTCCGTTAACACTGCTTGCCTCTTGGGCCGATACACCCACTCCCTGTGGGATTCGGTGGCGACTGTTTTGCCGCAGTGCTCTGAGGAGGTCCAGACACTGCTTACCCGCGCCATTGCGGAAGGGCGTGATGCGGCTAAATACACCATCCGCTGTGGCCTTGATACCGCCGACTCGCTGGGCAGATCGCTTGCAACGACGGTGGCGCTGCGTCGCCACGCCTGGCTGAGAACCACTGGTTTTTCAGGGGATGTCCAGAATACACTCATGGACATGCCCTTTAATGGAGTCTGTCTTTTTGGTTCGAAGGCAGACCATGCGCTGGAGCGTTTCAAGGACTCGCGGGCTACTGCTAAGTCCCTGGGCCTTGCTGTTGTGCGCCCTCCGCTCACGTCTGCTTTTCGCCCCTTTCGTGGCCACGGAAGGGGCGCCCAGTCACGTCAACAGCCCGGCCAACGGCCCGCGCAGCAAGCGCCTTCGCGTGGCCGAGGACTTGGATACCGCCGTGGCGGTTCGGGCAACCAGCGTGCGGGTCAGGCCACCACCTCCAACCCGTCCGCGGCCTCCAAGCCCTCCTAGTCCCTCCTTTCAGGTGCACAGCACGCCAGTCGGGGGCAGGGTCCGCCATCACCTTCACCACTGGCGTCCCATCACCTCGGACAGGTGGGTCTTGGACATTGTCCGAAGGGGCTACTCCCTCCCCTTCGAGACCATCCCCCAGCCATGCCACCTCAATTCCACCGCATGTCAGGGGATCACTTGGTGCTTCTACAGAAGGAAGTCACGGCCCTCTTGGCCAAGAGGGCCATCGAGCATGTTCCGACCCCAGAAGTAGGGCGTGGTTGCTACTCCCACTACTTTCTGGTGCCCAAAAGGACAAGGAGGACATGCGTCCTATCTTGGACCTCCGGAACGTCAATTGCTTCCTCCGGAAGGAGAAGTTCAAGATGCTCACCCTAGCTCAGGTCTTGACTGCCCTCGACCCTGGAGACTGGCTGGTAGCGTTGGACTTGCAGGACGCTTATTTCCACATCCCCGTCCTGCCGGCCCACCGGCGTTACCTACGGTTCACGGTAGGCCTCGAGCACTTTCAGTTCACCGTGCTCCCCTTTGGCCTTACCAGTGCCCCTCGGGTGTTCACGAAAGTGATGGCGGTGGTCGCAGCTCATCTGCGCCGGGCAGGGGTTTCAGTCTTCCCCTACCTCGACGACTGGCTGCTGAAGGCGGGCTCGTCCCAGGCAGTCGTCTCCCACCTCCAGACTATGGCCGAACTCCTGCACTCGCTGGGGTTCTCCATCAATGTGCCGAAGTCGCATCTGGTTCCTTCTCCACAGCTCCTTTTCATCGGAGCAGTTCTGGACACGACGCAGTTTCGGGCCTATCCTCCCGAACGGCGAGTCCGGGATATTCAGGCTATGATTCCGATCTTTCAGCCTTTATCCTGGGTTTCGGTACGGATGACCCTGAGGCTGCTGGGCCTCATGGCCTCCTGCATCCTGCTGGTCGATCATGCCAGATGGCATATGCGGGCTCTGCAGTGGGACCTGAAGTTCCAGTGGGCGCAGCACCAGGGCAACCTGTCCGATCACGTCCAGATCTCGGTGGGGACTGCAAAACAGTTGCAGTGGTGGCTCTCGAACCAGCAATAGGTCATGGGCAGATCCCTCTCCCTTCCCCAGCCAGAGCACACAGTTGTGACGGACGCGTCCCTTCTGGGATGGGGCGGTCACATGGGAGAGGCGGAGATCAGAGGCCTCTGGTCTCCGGCGGAGTCCCGGCTCCATATCAACCTTCTGGAGCTCCGGGCGATCCGACTTGCACTCAAGGCATTCCTTCCCTCTGTCAAAGGGAAGGTAGTGCAGGTGTTTACAGACAACACCACCGCCATGTGGTACTGCAACAAACAGGGCGGGGTGGGGTCGTGGACCCTCTGTCAGGAGGCTCTGCGCCTCTGGACTTGGCTGGAACATCAGGACATGTTCCTGATGGTTCAACACCTGGCAGGTTCCCTGAACGCCAGGGCGGACGAACTCAGCCGCAGGTGCATGATGGATCACGAATGGCGTCTTCACTCGGAAGTGGCGCAAGGACTCTTTCAACAATGGGGAGAGCCTTGGTTGGATCTATTCGCCACCGAAGAGAACGCGCAATGTCATCAGTTCTGCGCGTTGGAATTTCCAAGGCGGCACTCGCTCGGCGACGCTTTTCGTCGCGAGTGGAGTTGCGGTCTGTTGTACGCCTTTCCGCCTATACCACTTCTACCCAGAGTGTTGAAGAAGATTCGGCACGACCGGGCCCAAGTCATCCTTGTGGCTCCGGACTGGGCTCGAAGAGTTTGGTATCCCGAGCTACTCAGTATGAGCGTAGATCCCCGATCCGTCTGCCTCTTCGGGAGGATCTTCTGTCGCAGCAGCAGGGGACGGTCCTCCACCCGAACCTGTCCAGTCTACACCTGCTTGCGTGGAGATTCAGCGGCGGCAGTTGATTCCTTTCGACTTGCCTCCCGAAGTTTGTGATGTGATTCTGGCAGCCAGGCGTCCCTCCACTAAGGTGGTATACGCCTGCAGGTGGAACAAATTTGTGGCATGGTGCACAGCAAAGGCTGTGAATCCCCTTTCTGCCCCTCTTTCTGAGGTCCTTCTGTTCCTTCTTTCTCTGGCCCAACAGGGTTCTGCCCTGGGTACCATCAAGGGTTATCTTTGTGCTATCTCGGCCTTCCTCAGGCTCCCTGATCAGCCCTCCCTTTTCAAGTCCCCTGTTGTTAACAGGTTCATAAAAGGCATTACACACCTCTTCCCTCCTGTTCCGTTTGTAATGCCTCAGTGGGACTTGAACTTGGTTCTTACCTTTTTAATGTGCGCTCCCTTTGAGCCTCTACATAACTGTCCTCTTCGTCTTCTGACTCTGAAGACAGCCTTTCTGGTGGCCATCACCTCCGCTCGGCGGGTGAGTGAGCTCCAGGCTCTATCTTGCAAACCTCCCTTTCTGTCTGTTCATCCAGACAAGGTTGTTCTTCGGACGCGTCCGTCCTTCTTGCCAAAGGTGGTTACTGCCTTCCAAATTGGGCAGACCATCACTTTGCCTACCTTCTTTCCGCCTCCGCATCCTTCCAGAGAGGAAGAGAGGCTCCACCGTCTGGACCCAAAACGTGCGCTCTCCTTCTATATCGACCGCACAAAACACTTCCGGGTGGATGACCAGCTCTTTGTTGGCTACGTGGGCGCCAAAAGGTCGGGCGGTGCACAAACGAACCATCTCCCGCTGGGTTACCTTGTGCATCAAGACCTGCTATTCTTTGGCTAAGAAGGAGCCTCCTGTTGGGCTGCGTGCCCATTCCACCAGGGCAACGGCTGCTACCACGGCCTTGGGCCGCAGTGTTCCGCTGCCGGTTATCTGTCAGGCAGCTACGTGGGCCTCGCTGCACACGTTTACAAAACATTACTGCCTTGACAGTCCGGTCCGGAGGGACGGCTTCTTTGGCCGTTCTGTCCTCCAGGACTTCCTTGTCTGATCTTTGTTCGCAGACCCACCACCGGGGTTGGTATTGCTGGGGTATCTATTCTAAGGTAAGGAATCTGTCACTAACGTGTCTCTTTCAGATGCACAAGTTACTAACTTGTGTAACGATATATCTGTAAGAGACAGTAGTTAGTGACAGATTCCTACCGCCCACCCATCCTCCCCGTTCTGCGAACTGATTTCTAGGGTTAAGGACATCCCTTTCAGGGCCCTAGTATTTTTCAGACACCTAGGTCAGCTTCTTGCATGGCTCTGCGTTCCTGGCGCGGAAAGTCGTGTACAGAAGTGACGTCAGCGCGCAGGGGCGGCGTCTAAGTACTGCCCGCGACGTCATCCCGGCGATCACGACGACGGACGCGGAGCCGCACGACGCCGCCTACCGACGCGCAAGGGTACTGCTACGCAGAAAACCTTCCGGATCCAGCCTGACGTCTGGGGATATTCTAAGGTAAGGAATCTGTCACTAACTACTGTCTCTTACAGATATATCGTTACACAAGTTAGTAACTTGTGCATCAGCTCATGACTTATAATCACGATGTACTGTGGTAATATCGTGAAATCCCCCCACATTTTTGTAAAGTACAGCAAGAACAGATGTCACTAAGTTTAAATACCTTAAAACTTATAAAATAGTTAAATTACTTACCTGCACTACAAAAAATATTCATGTGCGCACCATAATCCTGCCAAACTTTAACAAAACCCGAAGAACGGTTTTCGCGCTATCCTAACTGCAAAAGTGTATGTAAAATACATTGAATGTAAGAACATTTTGAGACCCCCTTTTTTGTTTTTTCTTTGCAGTCCTTTGATCAAACCCTGGAAAACTTTTACTCCTCCAACAATGAAACAGGTGCAACAGGTCGGAAAAATTTGGCGGACATTTCTGAAATGGGAGCAAAGTTATTAAGGGACAAAATAGGCAAAAATCCCTATGTCGATAGTATATGCAAATTTTGAAACAAAAAACTTAAACCTATTACCACTTCGATTAAGTCATAGTAGGTTGTTAATAGCAATAAAGCCTCATACTTAACTACATATAAGACAATAACCCAGAATGCTGCGAAACGCTGACCTTACAAAAAATGCAAAATTGTAATAAAAAGTACATGGCTGATTTTCACCTTTTGTAAACACAGCAATCAACTAATCACATGACCAGTTTTCAGCACCATGTACCGTGAACTTACCACAATATACCATAGCAGAATATATAACTACGTTTTATACAAGTTATAACTTTAACATTACTTTCACTATTTGACTTGATGTTACACTACTGGAGTGTACACTATTCCACTGTACGCTACTCAACTCTACGCTTCTCCATTGTAGTGTAATACAGTATACACCACTGGACTGCACCACAATCCACTGTCTGCTATTTCACTACAAGACTACATTCTGTGCCACTCCACTGAACAACACTTCACTGTACATGACTAGACTCTATGTGTCTATAATTAACCCTATTGAATTGTAGGGCACTCTACTGTATGCTACTCCCCTATCTGCCACTCCAATGTATGCATGAACACTTAACGGCACTAAATTCTACCTTATTACCCTGAACTCTACTCAATTCTACGCTACTCCACTGTATGGCACTACACTTAATGCTATTCAACTTTACGCTATTGCACTCTATTCTATTATACTTAACCCCACTGTAGTGTATGCTATTCTGTTCTGCAGCACTGCACTCTGACACTCCAATATACAACATCCACCTTATGCATTTTTACTTTACAACACTACGCTATACCACACTTGACTTTACGTAAGCCCACTGTACACCACTGAACTGTACCCCACTCCAATGTATGACACTCCTCTGTACTACACTCCAATGTACACTATTCCAGTTTACGGCACTCCACTGTACACCACTCAACTGCACCCTATTTCAGTATACGATATTCCAATATATGCCCTACACTGTACAGCACTCCAGTGCATAGCCCTTCGTTGTACTCTAGTACATTGTTCGCAAATACACTCTACAGAATTTGAAGGCCATAACTCCACTTTAGCACACTCCACTGTATGGTATCCCACAGTATTCTACTGCACTGTCTGCCACTACACTCTACGACACTCCAATATACGCTATAACCAAGTTCACTCTACACCACTCTACTGTATGCAACCCCACTCAGTGCCACTCCTCTGTATGCCATTCCAGTGTACACCACTCCATTGTACCTCATTCCAGTTTACGCCACTCCACTACACCCCAATATACTGTACCACAGTAGACTTTACAGCACTATCCTCCACCATATTGTACCACACGCCAGTTAATAACACTCCATAAGACTAAACTATAAGTATATTACAAATTTGTTACTAACATTATAAAAAGCATTGAAATTCACAAAAAAAAAAACAAAGGTTTAAGATACATTCTAGTTAGGAAAGCTTTATTTACGTTTGTTATACAAACCCAACTTAAACTACACAAACAAAAGAAATTCAAAAGTTTTAGTCGTGTGTTAAATTCATAATTTACGCACCACTTTCAAATTACTATGTCATAATTATAACTCACATTTATACTTGCGCACCACCTTTAAATTAGTATCACTCGCGTACCTCCGTACACAGTCTTGTCACCTCACTCGCCACACTATATTAACTATAACTCACCACTGTACCATGCACATTGTTCTGGCAAATAATAGGATTTCAGATGTCATAAATGGTTTAATTAATTCACAGATTTCACGTCTTATAACTTATTTAATATCCAAGGGTATAGCTAGTGCATGGTGAAGGGGCGATCAGCTTTCCTAGTTAGCAGTTTTGCTTTCTCTAAGTATTCATCCATGAGCGGCTTGGGACTATAATTGGTCTTAATTATAGCACTTACTTGCACTCAGGAGAGGCGTACGAGCAGCCACATATCAATTATACATAGGGGCCTCTTAGGTACACAGAACTGACTTCAAAATGTCTGCGACTCATACATTGTATAAATGCCTGATTGGCTTAGGGCTAGTACACATAAGTCTCATATTTTTGGAAACATGGATAAGGTGAACATACTGTTTTTTCTACTCTACCATGGAAGAGATAGTTTATTTTTAAGGTACCCATCTTTTCAGTCGGGTATATGTGTAGGAATGTGATCAAATAGTGAATATGCTAGATAATCTTGTTCTTTTACAGATATGCATGTTTTATTTTGTGAAACAGCACAGTTACATGGCCATGCCTTTAATCCCCACTATTCAATGGGGTATATCCTTATAGGAAGACAGTAACTTTCACTTATTCCAGGCTGTTCTTGAACAACGGTGTGCTTGATCTAGCCAAAACTAGTCCCTTCATCCAACCCCTGCTGTGCACATGCCAAGGTCATGCACTTTGGGTTATGTCCATACGTGGAGAGTAGGCCCCAAGCTTAACTAAAGGTTAGGTAATACTTGATTACAATAAACAAAAGTAGATAACAAAGCAATATCAGTAAACAGCACATGTGCAAACAAAGCAGTTATTGCGCAGACATAGTGATGTCATTGGCAAGGTGTTATGTGACATGTGTGAGGTCATGGGCAATCCATTGGGGGTGAGTTAGGGGTGCCTAGCTACCAAGAGCTGTTCCATTTCAGTATTCTTTTATTTTGTTGTGTTTTTATTTTTTATTGAAGTAAAAGCGTACAACAGGATTTCAATGCAATAAAGGCAGTAGTGAACAACATTGAATGGTACAGTAAGAAAGAAATGGGGGAGGGGTGGGAAGGGAAGAAGGACGGGATGGGGAGGGAGCGGCAGGAGTGTAAGAGGGAGTATGCAGGTCACTAGTGGAGACAGAGTATCTGACCTTTCGCCCTATCACTGTGTGCCGGAACCCGGGCGACGGCCGCAGTGTAGTGGGCCTAGGCATTTCTCCCAATACAATCAGCGTTGAGGCCCGTGTGCCATGATGCCTCTGGAGGTGAGGGGGAGGGAGAAAGGAGTAGGTGTCTGAGGGGGGATCTCCACGCAGAGCCGGTGGGGGGGGAGAGAGCAGGCAAAAGAGGAGGAAGGCCATCGTCTATACCACAATGTGAGGTGAACCACAGGCTCGAACCATGAACAAAATGCTGCAACGGGGGGGAGGTGTAGCAGTGAGGGGTGCTCAGGGGGTCTGGGGAGCGGACCGGGGGGGGGGTCCTAGGCCACTGTTTATTTTGATGCGTACAGTGTTCTTGAAAAAAGAGGGGAGCACATGAGTGCTCAGATGTACGATGTCAGGGATCCCTGCAGAGGGGGGAGGATCCCTACGTCAGTGTGACCAGCAGGGAGGGGAGGGAAGGAGAAGGGGAGGTCAGAGGGATAGGGATGGAGGAGGGGACACGGAGAGAGAGAGGGAGGGAGGGGAAAACGGCTCAGGGCGGTGAAGAGGGGGAGGAGGGGTAAGTGAGGGAGGCTGGGGGGGTATGGGGGCCAGATCCCAACGAAGGGAGGAGCCTATACCACTGTGTTGGGGGTCAGGTTACCTAATGCGCATGTCAGGAATAGGATAGGGGGAGGCGGTGTCAGTGCGATCAACCTTAGGGAGCATCTTGGAGGAAGGGCGCCCAGTTCTGAGTGAACACTTGGCCTGGTCCTGCATATCATAGATGATGCGTTGATGGCACGCCGTCTGTATCATTTCCACCATCCAGATTTCCTGAGAAGGGGGTACGGTGAACGCCACTGGCGAAGGATGCAGAGCTTGGCTGTGGACAGCGCCGTGTGTAGGGGGGGCGGTGCTGCGGTCGGGATAGGTCAGGGAGCCTTTGAGATCATGTAGGAGGATAACGAAGGAAGTAAAGGGAAGCTGGAGAGGCATGGATGCCCCAGGGTGTCACCTACATAAGCCCAAAAGGACTGGATTGAAGGGCAATCGTATAGGATATGGGTGAGGTCGCATTGGGAAGCCGAACAATTCCAGCAGTTCGAATGTGGTAGGAGGCCAGCCCTTTGCAGCTTTTGCGGAGTCCAGTACCACTCATGGAGCGTCTTGAACAAGCAGAATTTGTCAGGCTTCCCGGGCGCCTCTGTCCAGGGTTTCCAAAACTTCAGGCCAGTCCTTTTCCTCAATGGTAATCTGAAGACGGTCCTGCCACTTGGTATGGAGGTTGCAGGAGAAGGGTTGTGAGAAGAGGTGGTTCATGAGTGTGCTGTAAAGCCCAGACATCACGCTCCGATGCCGGCCCCACGTGAACAAGTATTCCACCACCGGCGAGGGTTGTAAGGACCATGGGTGGGGACCCAGGCAACACCGCAGGCAGTGTTGCAGTTGTAGGTACTGCCAGGCCTGTCCTGGATGGAGGCCAAATTCCTCCTTCAAGTGGTTGAAAGGTTTCAGGTCACCATCCAGCAGTACCTGGTCCAATGTGTGTATGCCTGCTTCCACCCAGCATGGCCAGCAAAATTGGTTGGGCAGTTTCAGTATTCTTTGACTGAAAATCATAACCATCATAACCATAATTTCTGTTAAATTGTAGTTTTTAATTTAATTTAGGAATTTGACATGGGCTAGGATGAGGATCTTTTCAGGAGTCCGTGAGTGATTTAGTAATCACTACTTCTGTTGCTGTCTCTGGTTCCCATACAAAGCAGGGACCTGAGTATAACAGACCCCACTTTCAATTAGCCTACTGTTGTTGTGAGACTAAAAAGGGATCCTCCTTCATCAGACCCCACGTCTACCTCTGTAGGAAGTAGCGAAGGGCTGATTTTTCAGGCCCTGCCAATGCTGGTTGTCTTGCCAGAGGACTGTGGTTCCCCCAGACCTAAATTTGTCGTCTGCCAGTGAAATGTGCAACAGACTGACATGGAGGGCTTCTTCCATGATTTTCAGCTGTGTTGCTGGTCAAGGGCTATCAAAAAAGTTTCAGATTCAACATGTCCACAGAGCTCAGCTGCGGTAACTAGGCAGAGGTGACTGCCATCATTACCTGCCACAGCAAACAAATGATGGACGGAATGCTGACAATGCAAACATTCTCCCCCAGTCAAAAGATCTGGGTTAAATCCATTGTTCTTTTTCCCACTACGCCACCCCAGTTTGGACCCAGCCATATGCAAATCAGTCTTGACCCTGTGCCCCATGGGAACAGTCCAGACTGAACTGCCAGGCCAGGTCCTCCCTGGACCGGAAACAATCATCCTGGGACCGGTTTCAGGGTATGTCACCCTTCTTCAGCCAGGCTAGCTTGAATCCAGTGGCACAGTGAGCAAGGGACCCACGTCTGGGCATACCCATCCCACTTAGGGCGAAAAATGTTACAGCAAACAAATGATGGACGGAATGCTGACAATGCAAACATTCTCCCCCAGTCAAAAGATCTGGGTTAAATCCATCGTTCTTTTGCCCACTACGCCACCCCAGTTTGGACCCAGCCATATGCAAATCAGTCTTGACCCTGTGCCCCCCGGTCCTAGGATGCTTGTTTCCAGTCCAGGGAGGACCTGGCCTGGCAGTTCGGGCTGGACTGTTCCCATTGGGCGCAGGGTCAAGACTGATTTGCATATGGCTGGGTCCAAACTGGAATGGCATGGTGAGGAAAAAAACGATGGATTTAGGCCCAGATCTCTGTACTGGGGTGAATGTACGACATTGTTCTGCATTCTGTCCATCAATGGTTGTTTTTGCATTTGTCACCCCGAGTGGGACGGGTATGCCCAGACGTGGGTCCCGTGCTCTCCATGCCACTGGAGTCAAGCTATCCTGGCTGATGAGGGCTGAAAGCCTGAAAACCGGTCCTAGGATGCTTGTTTCCAGTCCAGGGAGGACCTGGCCTGGCAGTTCGTGGTGGACTGTTCCCATTGGGCGCAGGGTCAAGAATGATTTGCATATGGCTGGGTCCAAACTGGAATGGCATGGTGAGCAAAAAAACGATGGATTTAGGCCCAGATCTCTGTACTGGGGTGAATGTACGACATTGTTCTGCATTCTGTCCATCAATTGTTGTTTTTGCATTTATCATTAACTGCCAGCCACTCTTTCCAGAGAACTAATTGTAAGCATATCTTGACACTTAATTGATGGGTCTTCGAATTTGGATCTGAGGATGTAAAGTTTGGAAAAATAAAGTTTGAGGCATGTGTGTCTGTAGATACACATGCTTTGTATAATCCTGTCATCTAGTGTTGGAGCTGGATGTGTGCAAGTTGCTTTTCTTCGAAGAAAGTATTTCGATTCACTAGGTACTGGGACTCCTCCGCTTCCTGGTAATGAGAATGGTCATTGACTGCATTGTTAGCTCTCGCCTAGCGATGCAGCGCCATGCGCTGCTCGCCTAGGCGAGATCTATTGTTGCCGACTTGCTTGCGGAGGGGGACAGGACATGTGCACGCGTATGGCAAGTCCTGGACAGGAGATGTGCACGCGTATGGTGCGAGCAGGAGTTGTAATAACGCCGCAAGCCGTACGCATGCACATCGACTGTCTGTGCCGAAGCTTAATAGTCAGGAGATGTGCACGCGTACGTCTTGCGGCGTTATCACAACTCTTGCTCGCACCATACGCGTGCACATGTCCTGTCCAGGCGCGGCGCCCTTTGTCTGCTGCATGTATATTAGCCGGCCGGTGGGCACGTACAGCATGCCTCCCGCTCAACCCCACTCACCGGCTCTTGTGGGGAATCTGCGCTGCTCCCCGGCTGGTCTCCTCAATGGCAGGGGGGACTCGCCTCTTCACCCGGTCACTGGTGCAGCAACACGCAGGGCTCCGTCTTGCTCACAGGAGCCCCGCCTGAAATCCTGCTCCGGCCGCACCATGCAGCATTCACGAAGGTGGGGTGGGCTCCCGCCTCGCTTCTCCTACACGCGGGCTGCAACACGCGGGGCTCCCTCAGCTCACGGGAGCCCCAGACACTTCCGGCCGCGCGCTCCATGCCCCGCCCATGTCCCAGGCAAGGTTGCCTGACTTCCGGGTCGCGCTGAGAGCGGCCCGGAGAAGGCTTCTAGAACAGCTCGGGCTGCGGCGGCGAAACGCGGAGTGGGCTCCGAACTGCAGAAAACATTTTGAATTGTGACACAAAGAAAGTAGTTTAAGTATAATCCGCGTGCCTTCAAAATAAATGTTAACTGAGAACTATGTTGTCAGTGAGGTAATCTGGAAAATGTAGTTAAAAAAAAAAGGAAAAAAACACGTTTCTTTAAGCCTTCAGCAGTAAACGTTGACAACACGTTAAGGGATCTTGACAATGTTGAATGTGTTTTGTTTTGAACTGTATTCTGTGATTAGTCTGCATGTTACAAAGAAGCTAGCGAAGGCAACTATAATGTCTCCAACAGCTGCAGAGCTGCAATTTTGTTTATCATCATTTTGCACCCCCCCCCCACCTCCAGAGCAATATCAAAAACAGTAGGAAGCAGCCATACATTTTATATAAATGTTATTTATGATGCGTCTGTCTTTGAAACCAGTTCCAAATTCAGGCCTGTAGCAGTGGGTTACAAATGCAGTGAGCCCCAGATCAGTGTTTGCTCTTCACCCACTGGTACCTTTATTCCCAGCCCTTTGCAAGCCAATGTCTTCCATCACCCTGACTGTGTACTTGGAGTGAGGCAGCAAGAGGCACGGACATCCAGTAAACAAAAATACTTATTAAAAAGCATTTGCAAAGCAATAGGTCTTGCATTTGCGAGAGTTTGAGCTATTGGCATTGTAAATGACAATTCCTTTTATTTATGTGTTGGTTTTCAAAACCGATAAATAAAAGGCATTGTCATTTGCAATGCCAATAGCTTAAACTCATGCAAATGCGAGACCTATTGCATTGCAAATGCTTGTTTTTTTTACTGCCGTCGGGTTTGGACGTGTGCTCACATTCTCCTGTTCCACACTGTCGTGGTGCACTGTTTTGGTTTACACAGGCTCCTTCCCTCCGTTGGTATTGTTTTCTATCACGTTTCTTTTTCCCCTTCATTTCAAGTTGACAATTCCTGCTTCAACCGGGTATCTATCCATCGACCTTGGGCCTACGTGAGCCTTTGCTGTTTGGGCCTCCTTCTGTCTCCAACTGCAACCCCCCCACCATGTCCTCCCGGTGATGAAATGGGCGGCTTTTCGATATTCTCCTCACTGCCACCCGAAATATCCTCGAACCGATCAGGTATGTAATTTGCGTCTGTCTCCTGAGCACAACAAGGTTGCTTGTGACACCTGCTGCTCCTTCCGTTCGAAGAAAACATTCCATGATCGCCAGGCTCGACATCTCAAGATGTCACGAATAAGCGGAGATGACACCCCGGACCTTTTTGGCCCCAATGATATCGAGGGGGAACACCATCCACAACCATCAGCCGCAGATGAAGAGGCTTTCACCCCCGACGACAGTTCCGTCTCTGATCTGGAAATTAAATGTCTTCCACCAGTGCAGCCAGTCGTGAGTACAGTACCCCTCTCCCGCCACCTCGACACTGTTCCCATGCTGAGCAACCCCTTCCAAAGGGTCGTCCAGCTACTCTGGAGCAACAGAGACAAACTGCTTGGCCGTCACTGCCTTCGGGCCATGGTCGGCACTGCCCACCATCTTTGGATGCAACGCTCAGCTCCAGCTTTTGCCAAAGAAACCATTGAAACAGACTGCTTTGGCACCCGTCGCTCCTGCCTCAGATTCAAGCCAACTGTTGGAGATGATAACTTCAGCATCATAGTCGAAATCGGTGTAAGAGCAGAGATTATCGGTGCCAACCAGCAAGTCTGGACATGGTTTGGGGACAGTCAAGCCGATGCTCCATAAAGTTCAGGAGGAGATCGACGCCCGGACCTCATGATACATCCCCACACGGTCTGGATACTTACCCGCCCTCCGGGATCTGCGGCTCAACCGTCCAAATGGCAACTGTCTTTCGAGGAAACCGTGGTCATGCCTCCTTAATCAAAGCGGCGCAGGAAAGTGGACAAGCCTACAAGCCCCTTGCCTGTCACTCTTCCATCACCACTTCATCCGATCCACTACACTCACCCTCCCCACCCATTTCACCGGGTAAGTCTGTTCCTTATACACCTCAGGGTTCCCCTCCGCCAGTTCGAGTTTGACCTTAAAATAAACTCGGTAAGATTCCAGGAATGGAACTGGATGGATGGTGCCTCTTATTGAAGGAAATCTCTGTTTTTGATTTGGATATAGTCATGGGGAGTATGTTGCGTTGCACATAGACGCTTGACTATATTTTCACATTATGATATACCATAGTGTTATGTTTTTATGATCAATTCACCAGGGCACAACCATTGAGTACGTTATAGGGGTAGTGCAACACGTTTTTAGCCAAGTTGGCTAGACGCATTAAGGATCATGATATATCTAACGTGACCTTGGGTATTTTATACTATTTATGGATTATGTATGTATGTGTTTTGTGTGGGGGGGGGTCACCCTTCACATCGATTGGTTGGGTTATGAGACAGGGCACAGCACCTTTGCACCCTGCACCTCACTTCTTTTTGTGCTTCTGCTTGATTTTATCCTCTACAGGTTCCTCATTGAGAGCAAGGGGCTCCACCACTCCCTGTACCAGAGTGTGCACTAAAACAAGGTGCCTGTTTTTCCTTACCCCTGGATTATAAGGAGGTAGGGACTTTATCCTTGTTGGGATTGTTCAGGTGAAAGTCCTGAAGAAAGCCGGGGTAGTAGTTTCATTCGGCTGAAACATGTCGACATTTTAGCAGAGTGGGGGTAGGGCTCTGTTTTCTAGTAGCCATTATCACCACCCACTGGTCCGATGAGGACCACGGTCTGTGTCTGGACAGTGTACCCACCATTAAAGACAGAGTAGGGACACACTGTTACCAGCTTTTAAATTATTCTCTGCCACATTTTTTCACCTTCCAGATCCCACACGATTTGTTCACTTATTATGTTGTGTGTTTGTTTCCCCCTCCCTATTGCTCCACCTCCAGCGTTGGCTAGCGCGGGGGTGTGTTTAGCAGGCCCTATGATGAAGCATGACACAGCTTGCTGTGTGTGAGGGCAGTTTTACACACACTGTTTGTGCCCCGCCTTATACCAATCAACCACCTCACCTATTACCCATCACGATTTATGATTCTGTTAGTCCCTGGTCTGTGTTGTGTGGATTCACCTCATTCAAACCTGGAGGACAGGGAGGAGTGGATACATTCGACACTCCTCCTGCCTGTCTCTAAATCTCTGGGTTCAAGCTGGAAGTCAAGCAGGATTTGCTCAACCTGCCCTTTGAAGGGCAACATCTGATCGGACCCTAGGTTGACCAGATGTTGAAAAAGATAAAGAATGATATGGAAACAGTAAAAGCCATGGATGCCCTTCAAACATCAACCCTTCTCGGCTCTTTTTGCCAAACCCTCTACTGTGGAGGCTCAAAGACCACCTCCCCTGAGGCCTCTAACTCATACCAATGGTCACACACCCAACAATACTCTCTAAGAGGCTATTTGTGAGGGTCCTACAGAGTCAACAAATCAAAAGGTAGAGGCAAAAGTAGCCCAAAGGAGTTGCTGCCACCACAAAACCCTGGCTTGCCTATCCTTCCCCAAAGATTATTTAACATCTGTCGGAGGTCTCCTGCAAAGGTTCTTTCCCGCTTGGCAGAACATCATTTCCGACCAGTGAGTGTTGGATATTATCCAGCATGGTTATTGTCTGGAGCTCACTTCCACACCTCCCACCATTCCATCTCACAAACACAAACTCTCCCAAGCGACCCAGGGAACAGGTCAAAGCACCCCTTCTCAAGGGAGCCATGGAACACATCCCTTACCATCAGCAGGGGCACGGGAGTATATTCTATGTACTTTCTCATTCCCAAATGAAGACGGTTCTCTCCGGCCCATTCTGGACCTCAGGCCCCTAAACAAATGCATCCTTTTAGAGCACTTCCATATGGTTAATCTTCAGGATGTCATCCCGCTGCTACAGCAAGGTGACTTCATGGTAGCTCTTTACATGGAAGACACTTACTTCCATTTACCAATACACCAGGCACATTTCCAGTATCTCAGGTTCGTAGTCAGCGGAAAACATTTCCAGTTCAAGGTGCTCCCTTCTGGGTCACCACTGCACCTAGGGTATTCACTGAGTGCCTCACGGTGGTAGCTGCTCATCTGCATAGAAAGGGTGTTCCCCTGTCTGGTTGTCAAAAGTGCCACCTGCCAAACTTGTTGCGAACACACTCGGCTCCAAATAAACCTTCTTCACCGACTAGGTGTTACCGTCAGTGCTACAAAATCCCACCTCCAACCCCTCCAGATACAACCCTACCTGGGGGCAATCCTCAAATCAGAAGTTGGCATGGCTTAACCACATGCTTCCATTGTACAGGCTTTTAAGGCACTAATCCCTCTTTTTCAACCAGACCACCAAGTCACTGCCAGGGCAGTTATGGGGCCTCCTCGACTTGATGGCCTCTTGCATTGCCATAGTACCCGAAGCCTGATTACATATGCGTCCTTTGCAGGAGTTCTTGGCGCACCAGTGGTCTGATCCCAAGAGGAGAATCATTAGGACGATCTAGTGTTGATCAGCTGTCCATGATATCGCTCTCATCAATTGTCAAACACCAACAATCTGTTGCAAGGGATGCCTTTTCTCGACCCAGTTCCACAGAGGACCATAACAACTGGCGCTTCCCTTACGGGTTGGGGTGCACACTTATAGCATTTGACTGTCCAAAGCTAGTGGGAAAACCAGACAATAGAGTCTCCACATCAATTACCTGGAATAGCTGTTCTCCTTGCGTTGAAAGCTTTCCTTTCCCATTTGATTGGCAAAGTAGTCCTCATCAAGAAGGACAACATGAAAGACATTTATTATCTCCATAGGCAAAGGGGCGCCAGATCGCCTCGGCTTTCTCACTTAACCCAGAGCATTTAGAGATGGGCCCTTTGAGACAAGAGCCATCTGTTAGCGGAATACTTGCCGGGAGTGGACAACGACTTTGCTGACAACCTCAGCAGGTTACAGCAACAAGTCCACAAGTGGGAACGCCACCTGCTAGTTCTTCTCCAGTACTTCCAGCGTTGGGAGCTCCCAGAGATAGACCTTTTCACCACGGCCATGGCCAAATGCCCAAGCATCGCCTCCAGGTTCCCACACCCACAGTCTAGGGAAAATGCACTCTTGATGATATGGTCAAGGATATTCGTTACACTTTTTCTTCTCTCCCACTACTTTCGTTTGTGGTTTGGAGGCTTTGGCAGATATCTCTCACCCCCATCCTGGTGGCACCCATCTGGGCATGCCAACCTTGGTTCACCACCCTCCTCAAACTCTCAGTGGTTACGCCCAAGACTCCCCAACAGGCCGGACCTTCTCACATAGAACAATGGAGAAATCAGGCATACGGACCCCAGTCTCTCAATCTTGTGATTTGGCTCCTGAAGCTCTAGAATTTGGGTACCTTAATCTTCCACCCGAATGCATGAATACTCTTAAAGAGACTCGCAGCCAACTACTCATACCCGTCATGCTGCCTAGTGGAAGAGATATGTCTACTATTGTTGTTCCAAACAAATTCACATCTTAGCAGTCAAAATGCAAGATATAGTCTGCTACCTGCTTCACTTGCAAACTTGTGGTTTAGCTTTCACATCCATACGACTACACCTGACTGCTGTAGCAGCCTACTTTTAGAACGGGCAACACATTTCCCTCTTCAGAATTCCTGTTATTAAAGCCTCTATGGAGGGTCTTAAATGAGTCATATCTCCTTGGGTCCCGCTATCGAACCGTAACATTGTATTAACAAGACTAATGCGCCCTCCTTTCAAACACCTTTATTCCTGCCCCCCTCCAGCTTCTCTCTTGGAAAGTAGCATTTTTGGTTTCCATCACTTCATTCAGGTGTGACAGTGAGCTTCGGGCACTAACCTTGGAAGAACCTTTCTTCCACATACAGAGAGATAGGGTTGTCCTCTGGACCAACCCCAAATTTCTCCCGAAGGTGGTCTCACAGTTCCACCTCAATCAATCCATTGAACTTCCTGTTTTTTCCCCTCAACCTGACTCAGTTGTGGAACGGGCTCTCAATACCTTTCATATTAAACGAGCCCTCGTGTACTATATTGACAGAACTAAGCCCTTTAGGAAAACACAACAGCTTTTTGTTGCTTCCTCCAAAGCTCACAGAGGGAAGGTCCTATCTAAATCAGGCATTGCAAAATGGATTGTTAAATATATCCAGACATGCTATGCTAAAGCTGAAAGGACCCTGCCCATTCCTTCGAGAGCCTACTCCACTCAGGGGGGGGGGGGGAGGAGCCTCTATGGCCTTCCTATAGCTGACATCTGTAAAGCAGCTACATGGTCCACACCACATACTTTTACAAATCATTGTTGTGTAGCTGTACTAGCCCGACAACAAGCCAGTGTTGGCCAGGCAGTTCTACGTACACTTTTTCAAACCAATGTAACTTCCACAGGCTAGCCATCGCTCTTTCTGGGAAGACTGCTTTACAGCCTATGCACATCATGTGTATCTACAGCCACACATGCCTCGAATGGAAAATGTCACTTACCCAGCAAGCATCTGTTTGTGGCATGTAGTGCTGTAGATTCACATGCACCCACCCTCCTCCTCGTACTCCTGTAGCTGTTACAATCACCTTTCTATTTCATTTTCCTCTTTCATTTCACGTTCATCTCTCTATAAACTGCTTCGTTCCAGTTTCCATCCTCACCTGCCGTGCAGGAAAACAATCCAACAATGGAGTTGATGACCATGGGCATTACCAGCAAGAGGGGGAGTTGCAGCATCTCGTTACTCAAAAGTTTTTCTTAGAAGAAAAACAACTTGCACAGATCCAGGCCCACCACTAGCTGACACAATTATACGCAGCATGTAAATCTACAGCACAACATACCATGAACAGATACTTACTAGGTAAGTAACATTTTTCTTATTGTGATTGGTCTAGGCCATGCTTTTTCTCTGCACCCATTTTGATATCTGTGATGGTGACCCAAAGCTGTAGGTCAAAGTGATTTAAGTGGCTGGTCATTTTTAAACATTTTTCTTGCAACCGCCATTGATGAGTTTGAGAGATATACAAGCAGTTATTGGCTACATAGCATGAAAACAAGCATTGGTGGAGGTTTTACAGTGGCAAAGGAATTATCCAGTGACTTATGGGGAGAATGCAGAAGGGTGGCTAACCTGCAGAGTTATCTCAAAAGTGCTCAGATTTTGCAGATGTGTTATGTCAGTTTTATATAAAAGGACAAAAAGGTAAATTCCTTTTTGATTGATTTAGATAGCATATTTTACACCTGCTACAGTGCATTTGATCATACATATGAACATAAGAGCTCTGGGTATTTGAGGACGAACATTTGTGTAATGGTTATCTGACAGAGAGCACAGAATGTTTGAGCACTAGTATCTTGATATTATTTCATAAATGTGCTTAGCTAATATATGAAGTTTCTTCTTTTGCAGGATAAAGACTAGTGCGGCCATAACAGAAAATATGCTTTCAAACAAACTGCGCTTTGATGGTAGAATTATTTCCAGGTAAAATGATTTCTTTTTTAAATATCTTTTTTGTTTTTTTGACATAAAATGATGTTTTTCTGTTAAAAAAATGCTAAAAAAGGAAAATGTTTGATACACAAAGCTATTTTTCCTGCTATTATTTATACATCCTTTATTTTGTGTTAAAGGTAACTGGGTGCAAGCAGCAGCCTAGGATAACGTATCGAAGGCAGTGCTGAGTAAAGAATTTCTTTTGTGTACCTTCTCAACTCAGACGCAAAGGGTTCTGTTTGCGGTGGAGTAGTCCGCGAGAAGCATGGAGAACTTTGCAGATGATAGTCACTGTAGTGGGAAGAGCAGGCCAGGCGGCTTGGGTTGTCGCCACTGTAGCGTAAAGTGCATTGCGGGAGGTCATTGCTGGAGCTCCATGTTGGCAGTCACTGCGTGCTGTCTTAGCGGTTGCGCGAATTGGCGTTGCCGTCATCGCTGTAGCGCAAAGAGTCGGATTCACTGGAGCTTTGCGTTCGTAGTTGTCGCGAGCGCCAGAGTTTCGGGGCGAACGACCCCGCTCACGGTCGTAAAGGGCCAAAACTTAAGGATGTTACCTTTTCTTGTAGAAGGGTGCACTCTGTTGCCATCCAAGGGTCCAGGACCTGGGAAGAGACCTCTTGGGGATCAGGGTTTCACTGTAGCATAGACCAGCAGGGTTCGAGTAGGTCCAGGCAGATCCAGTGCAGCAGGTCAGCTGGGCAGTCGCAGAAAGGCTTCTGAAGCATGTTGTGTCCCTGTAGCTTAGACAGGTCAGCCAGCTGACCCTTGGAGTCACTCAGGTCTCCTGGGATGAAAAGAACAGGTCCAGTCTTTCTTTCCAGAGAGCAGGGCACACCTTGAGCAGCAGGGAAGCCCTCGAGCAGCAGGGAAGCCCTCGAGCAGCAGGACAGCTCTCTGGGGGTCAAGGCAGTCCTCAAGCAGCAGGGCAATCCTTTGGTAGCAGCAGGGCAATCCTCTGGTAGCAGCAGGGCAATCCTCTGAGGAACAAGGCAGGATTGCAGTCTTCTGGTAGCAGCAGGGAAGTCCTCTGGGGAACAAGGCAGGCCTCAAGCAGCAGGGCAGTCCTGTGGTAAAGAAGACACTCCTTCTGAAATGTCTAGAGGTCCTGGAGTGTACTAAAGAGTGGCTCTGGAGGTCCAATATTTATTACTGGTGCCAACCTTTGAAGTGTGGGAGATTACCTATACAACCCCCACATCTGGTTCTAGAAAGTTCATCCTTTGTCCTTTTCAAGGCTCTAAGACGTCAGGCATGACAAAAGACTAGTGCCAGGTTCCTTTGTGTGCGCAACAATAAAAACCCTTTGAAATGTAAGTGGGGCTGCATGCAGGACTGCCCCAGCCATTCTGGGAGGGTGGCCCATTCTGTCCACACCTAATTTTTTGTGTCACTCTCTGGAAGAAATTCACAAACTCCAACAGCAGTGCCATTCACAGTCATGTGACCCAGGATACAGGCAGAAGGCACTACAGGCTAGGACAAGAAAATGCTGACTTTATAAAAGTCAGAATTATGACTTAAAATCTGGCTTTACCATTTAAGATGATGTTGAAGTAAAATTAATTTGAGTGTAAATACCATACCTCTAGGTGCTCCCAATTAAAATGTATCACTTAATAAATAATGTATAGGCCCTACTGTAATGAAAACAGCTTTAGGGGTTTTTCACTTCCAAGATATGTAAAACTTAAGTACGAATGTCCTTTTTAAAAATACGATGCAGCTTGCCCTACGAGCCTTTAGGGCCTTCCTTTAGGGGTGACTAATATGAATTAAAAAGGAAAGTTTAAGCCCGGAAAAAGGTTTATTTTGCCATGTTGAAATGGTAGTTTAACACAACACTACAGGCTGCAGTGAAATGCTCGAGATACGTTTTAAAAGGCTATTTCAGTGTATGGCACAATGAATTCTCCACGACCACTAGTAGCATTAAATTTACACACCCTGGGTACCTGTAGCACTATTTACTAAGGACTTACAAAGTAAATTAAATGTGCCAATTGGGTGTAAGCCAATTTTGCCATGTTTGAAGGAGAGAACACAAGAGTCCTAAAGCCAACAAAAATAAAATCAGCAACACAGGGGAGTGAAGGCAAAATGTTTGGGGGAATACAACCCAAGGATGTAAGGTCTAACAGGCACTGTGTGGTGAATTTGCACAAATTTGGCAGATACTTGGAAGGGTTGGTTTTTAGTTGGTATGTCAAGTTTTGTTCCAAGCCATGGGGTCAAGGGGCTGTGTTAAAGAGGGGGCAATAACATTTTAAATTGGTTATAACTAAGACTTTGTGATGAACCTGCAGTAAATATATCACTCAGTTAGCAAGTTACAGTGAATGCATGTATTTCAGGTTTTGTGCAGATGTGGGGGTGGGGGGGATGGTGAGGGTGGGTGAAAACATTTTTGATTTTGAATTTGGCAGAGACTTTGCATGTTTAGCCTACACTCATTTTCCTCAATTTCATGCAGGCCTGTTGGGGAGAGGGATTTCATTTGGGTTTGAAAGAAGTGTTCATCTAATACATTTGGCACTGTTTGATGAGCCCACACAAACGTTGGCTAACGTTTAGCTGGTTTAGCTTCATATTTATAATAATAATAAAGAAGCTTATAAAGCACATAGATACTCCGACAGGGGTATTCCAGTGCTGGTAGGTCAAGCTCCAGACAGAAATCATAGATAGCCTGAGGAAAACAGCCAGGTTTTTAGATTTTTCCGCAACAGGAGTTCTGTCTTGGATTGCATCAGCTGAAGAGGAAGAGAGTTCCATAACTTGAGTGTAAGAAAGAGCTCCCACCCATGCAAACATTCTTCACCCTTGGAACCTGAGGTAACAAGGCCTCAGAAGATCTAAGATGTCTCAAAGGAGAATAAGGTGTAATGAGAAGATGCAGATAGGCCGTACCAGTCTTCCTGAAAATTATGTAACAATAGCAGAGAACTTTAAAAGCAAGATGCTTCTTTACTGGGATACTGTGAAGTTTGAGAAGTGCTGAGCCCAAGGAGGCCCTCTTAAAAAGATGTAATAGCAGCTGAGCTGCCGAATTCTGAAACCATTGAAGTCTCATAAGCCACGACTGAGAGATACAGAGATATAAGATGGTACAGTAATCCAGCCGAGAGACAACAAAGGCTTGGATCACTGTCTTTTGAGCAGATACTGGTAGGAGACAAATGACGTTCTTCAGAGATTTGAGGATCCCTAAGCACTTGCCTGCCAAGGACGTAATTTGGCCATCAAAGGTAAGATTTTAATCAAACCAAATGCCTAGGTTTTTAACCCTAGGTTTTGGTGATGGAAAAGAGCCAAGTGGTGCTGGCCACCAATCTGGAGACCAAATAGAAGGCTGATTGCCCAGGATGAGGACGTCAGTCTTTCCTGCATTTAATTTCAGGCAGTTGAGTTCCATGCATTGGGCCACCACTGACAGATAGGCCCTCAAGGAGGTGGCCCCACAAGCAGAATTCTGAGATAAGGTGACAATCAGTTTACAATATAATCTCAAAGCCGTGACGCTTGATGACCTTAGCCAGGGGGCTCATGTAGAGATTGAATAAGGTAGGGCTCAGTGAGGAGCCCTGCAATACCCCCTGTGCCAGTGGAACCACCTGTGACCAAAGAGGCATCTGTAGAACCTGAAAAGTATGGCCCTGCAAGAAGGATGCCTGCCAGCCATTTTAGGGCCCTATGGCTGACTCCTTAGCTCCACAGCTGCTCAAATAAGCAGCTTTGAGATACGGTGTCAAAGGCCGCACTCCGATCCAGCAGCAAAAATGCTGCGGTGTCTCCTCTAGCCATAACCTGGTGCATGGACTCTGAGGCGAAAAGAATAGCAGACTCCGTACTTTTCCAAGGGTGAAAGCCCGACTAAGTTCTGTGCACAAGATTCTTTTCCTCAATAAATCCTGAGAGCTGCTGATTAATCTACTTTTCTGCCACTTTTGACAGAAAAGGAAGCCGCCTGTAATTCTCTGGTTTAGAGGAATCAAGAGAAGACTTTTTAAGCAGTGGGACCACTGAAGCTTGCTTCCAGCTCAGAGGCACATGGGCCACTGTGAAAGAATTATTGAGAAGATCTCTAGATACAGGGAGAAAATCATCCATTCCACTCTGCAGAATACCGGGAGCAGCCGGATCGAGAGGAGTGCCAGACTTGACTGATGACATGCAGGACTGTAGCTCAGAGAGCTCGATAGGTTTAAACAGAAGTAATCTATCAGAGTCTGTAGAAGGCTCGAACCAAAAGCACAAGAGTGTCACCCTTATAAAGAGAAAAGGGACAGGGTAGTACCAAATCTAAAACAACAGAAATTCCCTTTTCCTTCCTAAAATATATTATATATATATATATAAAAAGTTTTTTTTTAATAATAAAAGAGGCAAAAAAAAACGGAACAAATAATAACCAATCCTGTTATCTGTTCAAAAACATAAACATGCAGCAATGTAAATCAAAAAAACTTTGAACATAAAACAAAATTATGTGTTGATATATATATATTTGTAATTTTTTTTGTCATTAAAAAAGATAGTAATTACAGGCACATTATGTTAATTCTTATGGTCACAATATCACAGCTCAGAAAAATACATAAGAAATGCATAAAAACTATTAAATCATAAACATAAATGAATTATAAAATGTGCACATTTCTATTGTTGATATTCATTAATAATAACCTTGACCATCAGATCTAATTATCACAATTTGTATAAAAAAATCCACATTTCAATATTTAAAACTTTATTCAAAACTGTTGGTGAAAGATAAATTTTTCATCACCTTCTTCAGGACAAACGAATTATGTGCGGAGCATCATAAGACGAAAGGTAAGAAATGAAAGTAGAGAGTTTCGAGTATCTGCACATTTTAACTCTAGATTTTTTTAATTGTAACAACCATTGGCCATTGGGCTACTTGATACTTACCATTATCTGATTAGAGACCTCTGCTGTTTATGAACAATATATATATATAAGGAGCACTGTGATAAAGTACATTTATATGAGAACCCAATTAGTGAGAGGGTTTTGACAGTATTATTTTATGGTACGGGTCCCTAGCTCCATTAAGGATCTTGAAGTTATCCAGACGACTAGTTTAGTTGTCATTTATTATTACGAATTTATACATACTAAATGGTAATCAGAAATGTTGTTCACACAGTGTCTACTTTTTTCTAAAGAGTTTTTAAATATTATTTGTATCCTCATTTTAGAATCACATTTTGTACCCAAGGCAAATCAATGAAATTGAAACATAAGGATCAGGGACATTAATGAATAATCCGTAGGTTCCAGTGACCTACAGTATAAGAGGTTAGACATAATACAGGTTCTTTTTTTAAAAAAAATGTTTTATCCTCATCTCACCAATAGACATCTGCAGATTTAACAAGCTGTCATATCTTACATTTAGGCGCCCCACGGCTAACTGCATTCGCCTAGGTCAGCCCGACCTGCCCCGGGTAGTAGGGGCTTGGTGTAATCATAGGACCCGGAGCGGGGGGGAAGACCATCACTCTTATGCTTTCTGATATCAAGACGAAACTAATCGCAAATCCCGGCCCCATCTTAACAAAGGATGCCAGATATTGGTCAATGACTCCTCATTCCCCTCTTGCTCTAATCGTGCCATTGCGAATGAGGCTTTAAGCCAGTCTTCTCTATTCGGGGGGATAGAGTCTTTCCACTTTATACAAATCTCCCTCCGGGCGAGCAATATGAGGTATAACAGCAGTCCCCTATGGATCTGAGATAGAGCCAGGTTAATCGCATCATTACCCCCAAAAAATACCAACTGGCAGTTGATCTCAATGTTAACTTCAAAGATATTGGATAAAGAGTCTCCCACATCCTTCCAGTACGATCTTAGCTCCAGACATTCAAAAAAGATGTGGATATCATCCGCATTTGCTGATTTACATCTAGGACATTTAGGCGGGGGAGCGGAGCAAACTTGGCTATCTTGACTGGGGTGTAGTAAAGCCTGTTAAGAACAAAAAAATGATTCTTTTAATACAGGTTCTTAATACAGAATATTGACATTCTGGAGATAAACCATTACCTGCTTCCTTATTTCATTTTCTGTGGATAGGGAAAGGAACTTTACACTGCCAAAATTGGGGCTATTTCATAAAGACCAATTTATTGGAATATGTAAATCAACTTATAATTATATTTTAAAGTAAGTTCTGTTTTTCTTTTTACATTGTAAGCCAATAATACACTATGGGCGCAACTAAATTCAGTGTTTTTAATATATTTCCAACAGATTAAAAGTTTTGGAACACATGCCACATGTTCTCAAAAGAAGTTGATATTTCAGTGTCCTAATCACAGTCTTTGCGGGCTTTACATGCAAGTGGGGTTTCATAGGCATGCCCCCTTTTTTCTTTCGGAGAAGAATTTATTTGAAAAGGTATGCTCAGTTTGAAACTATAATATGTTTAGGGATGTCAATTAATAGGGATGGTATTATAGGAGAACCACCTCGGTTTAACAACTTTTTAATAATATTTCTGAATATATTTTTAGTTGCTGTTTATTTACCTCACAGCAATTGGGCAATAATTTTAAAATAATTATTAATATAAGTTTTTATATAGTTATCCTGGAAAAACAAGTGAACATACTAATTAAATGTCTTGTATTTTGAATTTGAAATACAATTCCTTTTTATCCATTTTTTGTTTTATAGTGATAATTGTTTGATAACATTTTGTTTGTCCTAAAGAAGGTGATGAAAAATTAATCTTTCACAGAAATGCCGCATCACCAGTTTTGAATAAAGTTTTAAATATTGAAATGTGGATTTTTATACAAACTGTGATAATTAGATCTGATGGTCCAATTTATTTTCAATAAATATCGACAATATAAATATGTAAATATTATAATTCATTTACGTTTATGATTTTCTCTCTTTGTACCTGCCGTGAGGGGAACGGCGAACAGCAGCTTTTTTCCTCGCCCGCTGCCGTGAGGGGAACGGCCACCGGAGGGCACTTCAACCCCCAGCAGCCCAAGCGGCGGCGCCAGCCGTGACGCTGCTTTCCGCGCCCGGAGGCGCGATAAGGCTCGACAGGCCTTTTGCAGTGCGGGAAGCATTTTCTCTCTTTGTACCTGCCGTGAGGGGAACGGCGAACAGCAGCTTTTTCCTCGCCCGCTGCCGTGAGGGAACGGCCACCGGAGGGCACTTCAACCCCCAGCAGCCCAAGCGGCGGCGCCAGCCGTGACGCTGCTTTCCGCGCCCGGAGGCGCGATAAGGCTCGACAGGCCACACGCAGCGCGGGACGCGCGCGGGCGAAGTCCGGGCCAAGGGCGGGCCCGTCTGTACCCGTCCGAGCCCGGCTGAGACTGGACTGGGCCACCCCCCTTGCTTTTTACCCAGGGTTTCTTACGGCACGACTGAAGGTAAAGTGAATTTTATTGCCCCACATGCTAGATTGTGCGTTATTGAGCCATAACACAGGTGGAACTAACTGACCCCTAGAAATGTCTAACCGGAAAGGGGTAGCCGGGACTTTGGATGCCTTCATTTTGAGGTCAGAGTCTCTTCTGTCCCATGAAATTGAAATTACGGAGCGCCGATTGTCCATGGACCCTGCTACTTTGTTTTCTAGTTTGTCAAAGGGTGGACCAAAGGCTGTGAAGACATTATGCGCATCTCCTTGTAAGTTACCGTCTTTAGAAATTTGCGCCGCATCACCTGTTCTACTAGATACATCATCTTTAATGCCATGCCCGGGAGTCGTGAGTCAGGTTGCATCAGGTATTAACACCAGAGCACGAGGGGCATACTCCCACAAGCCCGCCAAACTGAAAACACTGCCATCTAAACGCAAGAGGAACACCGGGAGTGATGGGTTGCCCAAATCAAAGGCTAAGCCCAAAAACTCTAAAATCGATCATGACAGTGCCAATAACCCGGGAGTTGTCTGCACAGCCTCAGTGGGGACACAGACTGATTTTGTTTTCGATTCTGCCGGTAATGTCATTAATCTAGTTGCCAATATAGGCGCTGAGGGAGGCATTGCCGTTTCTCCTTCTGTTACCAGGCATATTGATACCACTCTGGGTGACATTAAGATTGCACTTGATAAGACCTTTAATTTAATGAAGGTGGAGTTCGAATGTTTAAAATCTGCACTGATTAATGTAGCCGACAGGACTATGACCTGTAATGTAGTACCCAATAATGATGTTGGTAATTTACTGCCCTCTTTAATCAGTCAAATGAGTAACACACCTGGGGTAGAGTTGCATCCTGGTCTTGCTACTCAAAAGGTCCCATTATTGTTACTCCGCATCTTAACTGTAGTCATGTAAATACAACTCACCAGACAAAAACACATAGTAAGCAAGGGGACAGAGGGGCTACCTCACAAAGACACATAGATAATCTGAACTTTGTACCGGGAAGCAGCTGCCCCATGGTTCAACGTCCCAGCATACTTGCATGTGATGTAAGAGCAGCTAGGGATACCCCTAATGTTCCCAGTAACGGCTCCCTGAGATCCAATCCCGATGTACTCGATTTACCCCCAGCCTCATGCCCATATGTGTTAGTCCTGGCTGGGGTTCCCTACTTATCTGGGGAGCAACGGGAATCCTGGGCAGACCTGCGTAATAAGGCCGTAGATTGGCTTTGTAAGCATAAGGGGTTCCACCCTTCCAAAATGAATGATATCATCATGGCTAGAAGAGTTGGGTGGGTTGGCCATTCTCTCAAAAACATAGATGGCGACTGCATTGTTCTTAATTTTCGCAGACCTAAGTTTGTTCGCCATCTACTGAATATTTTTGAACAACCAACCACTCAAAACACCCATATTAGTGCACTCCCCCTGAGTTATTTTTACAAGCCACTCAACAATCTTCAAAGGGACTCCCCTGTTTTGCCTCTGATAACAAATAGGTTTAACTCTCTATCTAACCTAGATACACAGGACTGACAATTATCAACCAGGGACGCTCAGCTTTCCCAGCAGTCCCTTCTGGAACAGCCCCTTGCCAGTACAGTTATAACCATTACTGATAATGGCGAAAGTCCGCCCACTAGTATTAATAATGGAGCTGATTTGAACATCCTCAGCTGGAATGTAGCAGGACTGCACTCTAAGCTCGATGACCAGGATTGGTTGCGCCTGGTCAAAGACCAAGATATTGTCATGTTCCAAGAGACCTGGGCCACACACGATTCACATATTGAAGGGTTTCATTGCACTTGTGTCCCGGCATCCAGCCACAATAAAGGTCGACCATCTGGGGGCCTTCTTATTGGTCTTAATGTAGCGACTGGTGGTAGCTATAAGATACTTCCAACAAACAGCCCTAACTTCCAAGTAATACTCTTTAAGAGAAGAGTCTCTCTTTATTTGGTTAACTTTTACAATAATGATTTTGCATCAGTCCCCAACAAGAGTTTTATTGAGCTTTTTGATTTTATTTCCAATCTAGATTATCAGGCATCCGGTTGGAATACTATTGGGATTATTCTGGCTGGGGATTTTAATGCAAAATTTTATGACAGGCATTGTGTTACGGAACCACACACTACGGGCCCTTCTTTTCGCAGGGGAGCGGAATTGACAGCTCTATTGAGCTCGCTCAATTTAGTTAATGTCATGGAGCAGTTGGGTACATCTCATGCCACCAATAACCATCACCCGACCTTCAGAGGCAGGGGACATTCGTCCGTAATAGACTTTGTTTTCATCTCTCCTCTACTTACGGATTATTTAATTACTGCAGAGGTTGTTGCCACTATTCAGGGGATCACAACCCCATTAGAACCGCTTTCAGATTGGCACCCCGACACATGTTTCCAATTGAATGCGGGGCTAAAGATTTAACTCCATCTACCGACAACCTAACACTGTCATGGAGGGGTATTGATAATGGGGATCTGTTTAAATTACTTGTGAAGGACAATTTACCTATATCACCTCCTGCTTGTCATCTGAAGCTCCCCATCAGGAGGTAGTTGGTGGTTTTTCTAAACTCTGTCAGGCAGTTAAAACTCTCCTGTTAAAGCCCGTTTCCTTGAAGAAACCGGGCCCTAGATGGTTTGATTCTGCATGCTCTGCTGCCAACAGGAACTTGCGTATGGCTTTGTCAGCTGACCCCAGGTGTTCCCATGATGTAATACAGGCTAGACAGATGTATAAACTAGCTATTACTAACCGGAAAGAGGCACTCGTAAGGGATCGTTGGGAAGCCCTATCGCAGGCTGCTACGGAAAAAGGGGTAACTTATTTTGGACCGCTGTAAGGGATCTTAGATCCATGGGACAGCTATTAACACCAATTAGCTGCACAATCTCGAGCCAGTCCTGGGAAAATCATTTTTCAAATATTTATGCCACCCCGCAGGGAGAGATTGAACAGCTGGAGTATAGTCTCCCCAATACTCTTCAAATCACACTCCCTGAAATAGAAGAGGCTATCCATCAGTCTATCGGGAATAAAGCCCCTGGCCCGGATGGGTTACCAATTGATATTATCAAATGGATCCCGGACTTCTGGGCTCCCCTTCTCCTGAATGTTTTTAATCACTGTATGTTGGGCCCGCTCCCTGATACTTGGGCAAAAAGTATTATAGTTCCAATATTTAAAAAGGGGACAGGTCACAGCCCATTAATTACAGACCAATATCGTTGATTGATAACACTGTTAAAATATTGGGCAGAGTCCTATATAACAAGATCCTGGAATGGTCAGAGGAATATGGCATTTTAGAGCGCTGCCAGTTAGGCTTTCGTAGGAAGGTTGGTACCATTGAGCAATGTCTGAACCTCAGCCTTGTGATTGGGAAATATACCATTGCTCGTAAAACTCCTGTCTACCTGGCCTTCATGGATTTGTCCTCAGCTTTTGATTTTGTCAACAGGTCAAAGCTGTGGGCTATCCTGTTGAGCCATGGTTTAGACGCTCCCCTGGTTCATTTCCTGGCTTATCTTCATAAGGACCTTCAGGCACAAGTGAGAATTGGTAGAGGTGGTGAGGTCTCAGGGCCTATCAAGGTAGGAAGGGGGTCAGGCAGGGATGCGTTCTGGCCCCCTTCTTTTTATTATTTATATTAACGGCCTGAACAAATCATTGATAGGTGCAACCAAAGATGTGCCTATGATTAACGGCAAACCTTTGCCGGTGTTACTTTATGCTGACGATGCGGTGCTTATAGGTCGCACCCCAAACTCATTGCGCATTTTAGTACAGTCGTTTGTTAAACATATGGACAGTCTGGATTTAAGAGCTAATTTAAAAAAATCATTTTTAATGTCCTGTGGCCCACAAAAACGCTCCCTTACCTCCATCTCTGTTGGCAGCCAAAAATTAATATGCACTGGTAAATTCCCCTACCTTTGGTGTGGTCTTTGCTGCGAACGGCTCCTGGACTGAGCATCTTTCTCAGTCCAGGAGCAAGTTCTCAAAGACCATCAATTCCATTTTTAGCTTTCCCCGTCCCAAGAACACTGGCGTTATTTTAGCTATCTTAAAATTTTTTAAATTGCAATGCGTCCCAGTAGCTACTTATGGAGCGGAGATTTGGGGCACCACAAACAGTTCCTGCATTCAGCGGGAAGAAAACCGATTCTGCAGGAAACTGTTGGGCGCCCCAATCTCGACATCTCATTATGTTTGCCATAAAGAATTAAATTTAAATTATGTCACTGATTTTATACGTGCTCGTCCGGCTCTCTTTTGGCTGTCTGTCTGGAAGAATGAGGAAGCTATTCTGACTAGAGATATCATCATGGACTGTTTGAAGTGTGAGAAAGGGATGGATATCCCCTGGCTATCCGGAGTTTATCAGAGCTTATGCAGTATTAATCAGGGTTGTATTTTTAGAAACCCTTGTAAAGCTGAAACACTACGGAAAATAGATCTTAGGAATGCACTTTACCTATTTTACAGTACCGAGCGCATAGCTCAGGAATCACAGAAAACCCTTGTCTCTAGTTATATGTCACTAGTCCAATATTGTTATCCCCTACCTAACTACCTCACCTTACCTATGAGTCACTGGGAAAGAAGTCTGTTATTCCGTCTCAGAGCAGGGACACTCAAGTTTGTATTATGTTTTCCCCTTGGTTATCATCCCAAAATTGATTTGGTACCCTGCCCATGTGACGGAATTAGCGGACAGACAACCCTGCACTTTTTATTCTTTTGCAAATATTATATGAAATATAGCAAGGGGACACTTTATCCCTATTTTAAAAGAGGAAACCTGTTAGCCTGGATCTGGCTTATACAAGCATGCTTGGTATGATCGATGAGGAGCTTGTATTCCGCTTAAGTACTTTTCTGAGAGCTGCGATCCGGGCACGTCAGTCCATGTCAGACCCTTGAATTCTTAACTGTGATTGGTTATGTTGTAAATAATGCATTTTATTCATCATATTCTAAGATGTGAAATTGTGTCTGATAATTTTAACAGTTTTTTTAGGGTTGTACTTTTATGGATATACCGCCTATCCGAATAAAGATTATGAATTGAATTGAATACAGGTTCTTAATACAGAATATTGACATTCTGGAGATAAACCATTACCTGCTTCCTTATTTCATTTTCTGTGGATAGGGAAAGGAACTTTACACTGCCAAAATTGGGGCTATTTCATAAAGACCAATTTATTGGAATATGTAAATCAACTTATAATTATATTTTAAAGTAAGTTCTGTTTTTCTTTTTACATTGTAAGCCAATAATACACTATGGGCACAACTAAATTCAGTGTTTTTAATATATTTCCAACAGATTAAAAGTTTTGGAACACATGCCACATGTTCTCAAAAGAAGTTGATATTTCAGTGTCCTAATCACAGTCTTTGCGGGCTTTACATGCAAGTGGGGTTTCATAGGCATGCCCCCTTTTTCTTTCGGAGAAGAATTTATTTGAAAAGGTATGCTCAGTTTGAAACTATAATATGTTTAGGGATGTCAATTAATAGGGATGGTATTATAGGAGAACCACCTCGGTTTAACAACTTTTTAATAATATTTCTGAATATATTTTTAGTTGCTGTTTATTTACCTCACAGCAATTGGGGCAATAATTTTAAAATAATTATTAATATAAGTTTTTATATAGTTATCCTGGAAAAACAAGTGAACATACTAATTAAATGTCTTGTATTTTGAATTTGAAATACAATTCCTTTTTATCCATTTTTTGTTTTATAGTGATAATTGTTTGATAACATTTTGTTTGTCCTAAAGAAGGTGATGAAAAATTCATCTTTCACAGAAATGCCGCATCACCAGTTTTGAATAAAGTTTTAAATATTGAAATGTGGATTTTTATACAAACTGTGATAATTAGATCTGATGGTCCAATTTATTTTCAATAAATATCGACAATATAAATATGTAAATATTATAATTCATTTACGTTTATGATTTTAATAATTTTTATGCATTTCTTATGTATTTTTCTAGCTGTGATATTGTGACCATAAGAATTAACATATTGTGACTGTAATTAATATATTTTTTACTGACAAAAAAATGACTAAAACAAATATATGTCAACATATAATTTTGTGCAAAGTTTTCTTGATTTGCATTGCTGCATGTTTATGTTCACTTGTTTTCGAACAGATAACAGGAATGGTTATTATTTGTTCCGTTTTTTTCTGCCCTTTTTATTATAAAAAAAACCTATATATATATGTGTGTATATATGTATGTATACATATACATATTTTTTTAGGAGGGAAAAGGGAATTTCTGTTGTGTTAGAGAAGGCTCGAACCAGACATTGAGGCAGGGTGCATTTCTAACGGCCTCTGGGAAAGAAGAATAAATGGCTGCTTCTTTGTCAGAGAAATATTCACTCTGGAATACTTGCACGCAGTCACTTTATTCTAAGGCGAAAATTGCACTAATGAGAAAAACAGTACAAATGCTTTATGGACGCTATGCAGCAGAGATTTACACTTACATGCATTTGTACAATGTGAACAACAATGGTGCACCTTGGAACATGTAGTGCTGCGACTCATTGTCACATGACTTTTATAAATTGAGCACTTGCTTTCACGTCGCAATGTTACCCACCTGTGATCAAGGCTTTAACCGCCGGAACGCGTCAGGGCATGAGTATGCAGACTTGACAATAAATAACTGGAAAGCATTTCAAAATCGGGCTTTGGCAATTTCTTTATATATATATATATATATATGTATATGTATATGTGTATATATATATATACATATACATATTTTTTTAGGAGGGAAAAGGGAATTTCTGTTGTGTTAGAGAAGGCTCGAACCAGACATTGAGGCAGGGTGCATTTCTAACGGCCTCTGGGAAAGAAGAATAAATGGCTGCTTCTTTGTCAGAGAAATATTCAGCGAGAGTGTTGCAGCTGTCCTCCGAAGGGGGAATAGCAGCGGAAACTCAATCCATCAAGGATAAAGTCTTGACAATAGAAAAAATCTCTCTAGAAGAGTTTTGAGCCATTTAAGTTTTGTTAGCATACAATTCCCATTGCACATGCCTAATGCAACTATGATAAGATTTTAAGGCTGAACGGTATATAGCCTTACTAGCCTGATCAAAGTCTCAGTGCCAAATATGCTCACAATTAATTTTAAGCATGGCTAATTCCTCCTTGAACCAGTCCGCTGTGGGTTTGGTTCTGCCTGCTACCCTCAACTATGGGTGCAATACGATCCAGAGCTCCAGAAATCCAGTCACCAACTTGCATATTAGCAGTAGTGACACAAGTGTCGAGTTTAGGAGGATTTGTGACCAAGGCATTAGTAAAACTAGATGAAGTAGCCTTGGCCCATTTCCTTGATCTAAACTTCTGCCCAGAGATAGGGTTAGTGAGAGCTTTATGCAAGGGGACCTGAAAGGGAATGGCTAAGTGGTCAGACCATAAACGAGGCAGAGAAGGGTCAACCACTAGCTCGCTTAAGTTTGAAACAATGTCCGGTTTTTAGTAGATTCGTTGGGGGGTGGGGGCAAAGATAAATGGAAGGTCAATTTCATTCACTAATAGCTTTAGCCACCATTTTATAATGTACATATATGGGCAGAGGCGGCATCAGTTGGGCCCCTCTCCCTAGCCCATTTAGGCCCTTGGGGACCCCGTCCACCGGGGCCAGGTATATTTGAGTGGAGGGGGGTGCGCCCCCGCTGCCCAATGGTGTCCCCAGGTATCCTTTCCCCTGGGGTCGATTTTGTTAAAAAGATGAGGGGGGGTCGCTCTCCCCTCCCCCTGGTCCTGTGAAGGCCCTGTGGACCCCATCCCTGCGCGGCACCCCTCCCTGACCCTACTTAGACCCTGGGGACCCCATTCCCCAGAGCGTAACTTTGATTAAAAGGGAGGGATGGCTATGCCCCCCCCCAAGCCTTTATAGGCCCCATGGACCCCATTCCCCGTGGCCTGCATACTTAGTGTGTCCCAGGTAGCCCACCACTGGGACACAATAGTTAGTAGCGGCTCCCTCTGTGTGGTGAGCAATACCGGCTCCCGCACCCTGCGGGGAGCCAGCTAGCGCCACAGCCCCCAACATGGGATTTAGTGGGTGCCCTGGGCGGACCCCGGGGCACCCACCTATTATTAATGGAGGCCCCGGGGGATGGGGGTCCTAGGGCAATAATAGACTCAAGGAGAGGGGCACCGCAGGGGATGGGGTCCCCAAGGCCTATGAAGGCTCAAGGAGGGGGGCTGTGCTGCACACCTCCCCTTTTTAAAAAAAACGCACGGCCCCAGGGTATGGGGTCCCTGGAGCCCAATAAGGCTTGGGGAGGGGAGAGTAAGCCTATTAAGAACATATAACACATAGATAAGGATAGTTTAACATCATCACAGGGGACATCAGTAATATAAGAACCATCACTTAGTAAAGCAGATATGTAAAGGAGACAATTTGCCCCCTTATATTCCAGATGTAAGATTTGTTTCATTTACTTCGAGCACATTTTGTAAAGCCAGCTGTAGGGTGTGACATGTTCCTTAGCTAAACATGGCTATACAAATATGCCTGTAGACTCTGGCATTTTGCCTGGATAAACCTGGTTAAACATCATCTCTGAATGGATATAGGCATATCAATCACAATGCTTCTGCCAATAAATAACAGAAATAATACCATATCCATAGTGATATCATTCATAGTGTCAATGGTAAGATGACATTTAACTCCACCAGTGTGAGGTCAAGAGCAGTGCATTTGGTGGGAGTGTTACGTTTTTATGGCAGGGGAATGAAAGATCTGGAAACTTAATCTAATCAATATTTTCAAAAGACCTATAGAGACTCATTCGTAATGAACATTGTGGAACAAAACATGAGTTCTGCTCCAATACAACACAAAATATTAGATTACAGATAAGTAACTTTTGTTTCCCTCAGTAATTAATCATTATTCAGTCAGAGGATAGTTTTGATTTCAAGTGTATTTTCTGGCTGCATTTTGATGCGTTACACTTGAGGGCAGCACAGGCCCTTGTCTTACGCCCGTTTGTATTGCATTAACCTTTTCTTCTTTTGTCATTTACCTTGAACAGATTTTCTGCAAATATTGAAATCAGTAAATCATACCTCTTATAAGGTCTTAGATCAAACATTAAGCTTGTAGATAAGAAAACATAGTAATAATACCATTTAACTTTTTTGCAGGAATGGACGTGATGCATGTAAAGAGCTGATTGGATTCTTTTTTGCATACGACGGGTCACTAACTGTTTATGAATATAGACAATTTGGAAAAAATAGGCAAGTAGAAGAATTCGCAAAAAACATTGCATTTAACAAATAGATCTGTTTTATATATTATTGAGCATAACTTTTGAACATCTTAACTTTTCCCAAAGAACGAGCGCACTACCTATTATCCAGAAGGGCATTTATAGTCATCGGTGTGGAAGGCGGAAAGGAAAGCAGTATGAACTGAGAGATATCTATGTTGTAAGTGTTTTATTCTAAAGCATGACGTCTTTGGCTCAAGAGCAAACATCAGTAGGATTTTTAGGAATGTGTGTATGTTTTATGTTGTGTTATGCTGTTTTTCCATTGTGCACTGTTTTTTTATACATGTTATGTTATTGACATTTATAGCGCGCACAGATACTCGAAGAGTGTCCTGGCGCGGCACCAAATGGGAGCTGAGAATCGATGGATCATTAGATAAAAAGCAGAGTTTTCAGCCGTTTCCTGAAGAGCTTCGGGTCCTGGATGCCACAAAGGTCCAGAGGAAGTAAATTCCAAGCCACCGCTGCCTTGTAAGCCAGAGAGCTGCCACCCATTCTCGTAAGGCAAAACCGCGGGATGACTGCCAGAAGCTGCGCCGCTGAGCGCAACTGTCTCAGTGGTACATAGAACTTAAAACGTTTCCTAAGGTATCTTGGAAACATGGTTTCTTAGAAATGCAATAATTGGCATCACGGAAGACAAACTGCTGTCTGCTGGTCTGGGGTTCTCTGTGCTGGTGCCTCTTTGGTGTGGTTTGGTCTTTAAACTTTCCCCAACCTTTGTGTTTTCACGTTTGCCATGCAGACTGCGGTTTGCACATTGAGGATTCTGCAAATGGTGTGGGCATAAATGGGCTGGTCTGCAGTTCCAACCTTTCTCAAAACTGTGTGTGCAATGATTATACATGACTCATCTTACCTTAGAGAGTGTTTCATTGATCCTTGCCCCAGTCTGTCTGTCTGTATCTCTCCCAGACCCAAAGTATTTCTATGTGTTTGAGGTGACCTTTTTTCGACTTTGAGACACCCATTTCTGATAGAGCTTGTATGTCATATCATATGTCTCCTAGTCCAAAAGTGCATGGTTTCCTATTATTTGTGCGTGTTTACCTGCTACAAATGGTTTGCGCCTGACATCTCCGTTTGCAGGTCATGTGTATTCACAAGGAGATCTCTCGGTCCAACACTCAATCAAATTTATTTCCTTAGAATACTCTCCAGGCACTAGACTGGACCTGGAAAAGTTTGCAAGCAATGCTCCCGCATGCTTCTAGGTGGCTCCATCCGGCTCTGTCTCGCCCCAGAAGTGACAGAGTGAAGCCAGATATAAGATTACGTTAGATTAGATTTTATTGTTTAGTTAATAAAAACCTTAACAATTGTGACGTAATAAAAACATGGTACAGCAAGTTTCATAATTAAAAAAGAGCTTGGTTAACATATCATAAAACATTAATTCCTTCTGTCAAGATAGTCAGAGCAGTATGCAGTAATTGTTATCTAGAGAGTATAAAAGCGCAGTCTTCAATCTTGAGATGGGACATAAAAATTTCGGCTTAAGTTAACTGGATGTGCAAAATTTCGACTCAAGTTGACTAGATGTGCAAAATTAGGCTGCTGATTCGATGTGCAGAATGAGAAATATAAACACTGGACTAGTTAACTAAAACCTGGGGTGCATTTGCTAACTAGAATCGTCACACACAGATTTCAATCTTACGTGGCAGCAAAAAAAATGCATCATCTAAGAGTTGGGTCAATGTGCAAGGAGCAGTGAGGTAAACATAAACTCCATTCTTAGTTTTAGACATTTTTAAAGTGCGTGCTGTTGCTGGCACATAAAGTGCATAGTGCATTGTAAGATGATGATGGATAACTTTATTTGCATGGTTAATTAAAACCTTGCAATGAGATATTAAATTTAAAAATTGTGTATTTACCTAAAAAAAAGAGTAAAAAGAGGGCTAGGGTCCAAAAAGACATAATTCTGTGGTGTAAAAGTCAAAACTTGTCACTCTAAAGAAAGAGAGGTTTACTGGTGGACATTGTACTACAAGCTTTTGGTGCCGGGTCCAGATCGTTCTGGTGTACCAAGTGAATGGATCGAAGCCCAAGTGTGAGAAACATAAAACTGAGGGGACCCAGCTGATGGAGGGTGGAGGTTTCCAGCTTTGCAGGGGCTGTATGATGGGTACCAGGCAAAAGATATGCGGCTCTCTGAATGGGATTGAATTGGATAGTTCTTGCCGCCTAATTGCTTGTTGCCAGAATAGCGACACTGTGGGGATCTTTTGATTACAATGAGGAAAATTACTAACTGCTTGTTCTTAGAATATTTCCCCCCGCCGCCTCCATGAATTGTACAAAGCGACACGACAGCTGAACATCTCCACCTCCAAAACATGCCTTCACTGCTTGCCTACAGGATCTTATCCCCTTGATTTTAAAAATGGGCTTCAGTAGCAATTGGTGTTCAAATTTCCAGCAGATGCACAGTAGGTGTAAGACATTTTCTTCCGCTTTCCCACATAGGCGGCAGGTAGTCAGTGTCAATGATCGTTTCCAGGGAGGGAGGTGGAGCAGAGTTGGTAGAATGCCCATTTGAAAATGAAGATATTTGTCCTTTGTTCTCCTGGTGAATCCAGCGCCTAAATAGGATTGTGGGGAGGGTTTGGTGTAGCTCTGCAGGATGAACCATCCGTGGGCCCTTTCTTTGAGTGCTGTTTTGTCTTCCACCATAGACCGCCTTATCTGAAGAGACTATTAGTTAGAGATTCCTTACCTTAGAATTACCCCCAGGCGTCAGACTGGATCCGGAGAACTTTTTCTTAGCAGTACCCCTGCGCGTCGGTAGGTGGCGTCAGTCGACTCCGTGTTCGTCGGCGTCGTGATCGCCGGGATGACGTTGCTGTATCTACTTAGACGCCGCCCCTGCGCGCTGACATCAGTTCTTTCTTTTTCCGCGCCAGCCAGCGCAGATCCAGAGAGAGCGGTACCCTTAGTCACTTTTTGACTAAAACGTTTTCGACTTTTTGTTGTTGGACTCCTGGTGCACGTAGGGATGTCCCATCGTCGGACCGGCTTAAAGCCTTGTGACTCCTGTCACAAGCTGATGTCTGTCAAGGATCCGCACCTCGTGTGCCTCTGGTGCTTGGAGCGCGACAACGACTCGAAGTCGTGCTCCGAATGTCGGGCCATGAACCCGAAGTCTTTGCGAGAGCAGTCCAGAAAGCGTCTGGCGGCCCGGCAGTCTGCTCCACGCCGCTTGAGGTCCGGGCCAAGAGGAAGGTCGCGGGATCGGTCGCTTAGCCACCACCATCATTCCTCATCGAAGTCTTCGTCAGCGGGTAAGTTGAAGCACAAGAAGAAGGCAAAGAAGCATCGTCGCTCTTCGCCTTCTCCCTGTCCGTCGACCGACGCGGGACGCGGAGGGTCGTCATCCTCTGGCTCCCCCCTCGGAGGGGGGAGCCGGAGGATGGTCGGAGGGAAGCTCGGAGCCTGCTGGGACGGCTCCGAGCTTCCCTCCCTTCCCGGGAGCCGGAGCATCCCCTGCCCAGCTTTGTGCCTTTTACAAAGCCCTCCATTCCATCTTTGGGCAGCCCGACTCTGCCGGTGCGCCTTCGGGCCCCGCGGACTCCGCCGGGGGCTCTAGGCCTTTGATGCTGGTGGCTCCGGCCTCGACACCGCAGGGCCCCCAAGGATCCAGGCCTGGATCCAGATCGTTGCCGGTCGACCTCACGGTACCTTCCCCGGTGCTGATCCCTCTGATGACACCTCTGCCATCTCCGACGCCGGTTCATCCCCGGCCGACGTCGACCCTGGCCTCCCCCTTGACTTGGACACGGAGCCTGACCGGCGTCGACCGACGCCGGAGAGTACTTCTGTACCGCTGTTCTTCCCTGGCGTTCCTTATCGCCCTGAGTGGCGGCCAGAGGAAGGTGAGGAGGACTGGGAGAGGTCTGTGGATCCTCTGGCAGACCAGCTTGAAGAGCCAGACTGGAGAGAGGAGTTGGGTGATGCCAGTGGTCTGGATACTTCCCCAGACCTTAGTATGCTTTCTCCCCCTACCGTGGCTATGGAGGAGGGAGCTTCATATGCTGTGGTGTTGCGTAGGGCGGCTGAGGCCTTGGGCCTTGAGCTCCTACGGTGGCGGTCAGGACTAACCTCCTGACTGAGGTGCTTCAGCCGGCAGCAGCCTCTTCGGAACCCTTGCTGCCTTTCAATGAGGCCCTCACTGACGTCCTTCTGGGCTCCTGGTCCAAGCCTAGCACAGGGGCTCCTGTGGACAGGATGATCGCCCGACGCCACCACCTGGCATCGGGTGACCCACTTTTCCTCTCCTAGCACCCTACCCCCGAGAGCTTGGTGGTCCAAGCCTCATCTTCGAAAGGAAGCGCTTTCCCTACAGCTCCTCAAGATAGGGAATCCAAGAAGCTGGACCATCTTGGGAAGAAGATGTTATCTTCCGCCAGCTTAGGACTGCAGTCGGTGAACACCGCATGTCTCTTGGGCTGTTACACACATTCAGTGTGGGACACGGTTGCGCAAGTGCTGCCACAGTGCCCGGAGGAGGCCCGGGTCGTGCTCGCTCGCGCTGTTGCTGAGGGTCGAGACGCAGCAAAGTTCACCATCCGGTGTAGACTGGATACTGCTGACTCCCTGGGTAGGACGATTTCCACGTCAGTAGCCCTGAGACGCTACACCTGGCTGAGAACCTCTGGCTTCTCTTGGGATGTCCAATCTACCCTTTTGGACATGCCCTTTGATGGCTGTTGCCTGTTTGGCGACAAGGCAGACAACGCGCTCGAGCGCTTCAAGGACTCTAGAGCTACGGCCAGGTCCTTGGGCCTTGCAGCGACTTCTCGCCCCATGCAGTCTCCCTTTCGCCCCTTTCGTGGCCACGGAAGGGGTGCCCCACTACGTCCCACCCAGGGCCACAGGACCGCACAAGCCACACAGCCTCTGCGCGGCCGGGGACGTGGGACTCCGCGTCGTGGGTCCTGGGGCCAGAGGGCGGGCCAGTCCACCAATGCCACCCCCTGCAGCTGCCTCCAAACCTTTCAAGTCCGACCTTTCAGGGCCACCAGTTGCCAGTGGGCGTCAGGATCCGCCATCACCTTCCCCACTGGCACAACATCACGTCGGACAGGTAGGTTTTGCAGATAGTCTGAACGGGCTACTCCCTCCCCTTCGAGACTACACCTCCCACCATGCCACCAACACTCCATTGCATGTCAGAGGATCACTTGGCCCTTCTCCGTCAGGAAGTTACGGCTCTCTTGGCCAAGGGAGCTATTAAGCAAGTCCCTGTGCCAGAAGTAGGTTGTGGTTGTTATTCCCACTACTTCCTGGTACCCAAGAAGGACAAAGGCCTGCGTCCTATCTTGAATCTCAGGTACGTCAACCGCTTCCTCCGGAAGGAGAAGTTCAAAATGTTGACATTAGCTTAGGTCCTGTCTGCCCTCCACCCTGGAGACTGGATGGTAGTGTTGGACTTGCAGGATGCTTATTTCCACATCCCCGTCCTGCCAGCCCACAGGCATACCTACGGTTCACGGTAGGCCGCGAGCATTTTCAGTTCACCGTGCTCCCCTTTGGTCTTACCAGCGCCCCTCGAGTGTTCATGAAAGTGATGGCGGTGGTCGCAGCTCATCTGCGTAGATCAGGGGTTCCAGTCTTCCCCTATCTCGACGACTGGCTGTTGAAGGTGAGCTCGCCCCAGGCTGTCATCTCCCACCTCTAGACTACGACGGACCTCCTGCACTCGCTGGGGTTCACTATCAACGTGCCGAAGTCACACCTGATTCCCTCTCAGAAGCTCCTTTTCATCGGAGCAGTTCTGGATACAGCGCGGTTTCGGGCGTATTCTCCCGAGCAGCGAGTCCGGGATATTCGGGCTATGATACTGATGTTTCAGCCTCTATCCCGGATTTCGGTGAGAATGACCCTGAGGCTGCTGGTCCTCATGGCCTCCTGCATCCTGCTGGTGGATCATGCCAGGTGGCATATGCGGGCTCTGCAGTGGGACCTGAAGTTCCAGTGGGCGCAGCATCAGGGTAAACTTTCCGATTGCGTCCGATTGGGGAGGGCACTGCACACCAATTGCAGTGGTGGCTAATGGACCAGGATTGGGTCAACGGCAGATCACTCTCCCTTCCCCAACCAGAGTTCACAGTGGTGACAGATGCGTCACTCCCGGGATGGGGCGGCCACATGGGAGAGGCGGAGGTCAGAGGCCTCTGGTCTCCGGCGGAGTCCGGGCTCCACATCAACCTTCTGGAGTTCAAGGCGATTCGTCTTGCACTGAAGGCATTCCTTCCTTCTGTCAAAGGAAGGGTAGTGCAGGTGTTCACGGACAATACCACTGCCATGCGGTACTGCAACAAACAGGGCGGGGTGGGGTTGTGGACCCTATGTCAAGAGGCTCTTTGCCTTTGGACGTAGCTGGAACATCAGGGCATGTCCCTGGTGGTTCAACACCTGGCAGGTTCCCTGAACACCAGGGCGGACTAACTCAGCCGCTGGTGCATGATGGATCATGAATGGCGTCTTCATTCCGAGGTGGTGCAAGGTCTCTTTCAGCAGTGGGGAGAGCCTTGGTTAGATCTGTTCGCCACCGAAGAGAACGCGCAATGTCAGCAGTTCTGCGCATTGGAATTTCCAAAGCGGCACTCACTTGGCGACGCTTTTCGTCGCGAGTGGAATTGCGGTCTTCTATACGCCTTTCCGCCTATACCACTTCTGCCCAGAGTGCTGAAGAAGATCAAGCGCGAGCCGTGCCCAAGTCATTCTTGTGGCTCCGGACTGGGCTCGAATAGTCTGGTATCCCGAGCTCTTGAACATGGCCATCGATCCTCCGATCAGACTGCCTCTTCGGGAGGATCTGTTGCGCAGCAGCAGGGGACGGTCCTCCACCCGAACCTGTCCAGCCTCCACCTCCTTGCGTGGAGATTGAGCGGCGACAGTTGACAGCTTTTGACCTTCCTCCCGAAGCCTGTAATGTCATCTTGGCAGCCAGGCGTCCCTCCACTAAAACGGTATACGCCTGTAGATGGAACAAGTTTGTGGCATGGTTTACAGCAAAGGATGTGGGTCCACTTTCTGCCCCTCTTTCAGAGGGTCTCCTCTTCATTCTATCTTTGGCCCAGCAGGGCTCTGCTCTGGGCACCCTTAAAGGCTATCTTTCGGCCATTTCGGCCTTTCTTCGCCTTCCTGATCAGCCTTCTCTTTTCAAGTCCCCTATTGTAAATAGGTTTCTTAAGGGCATTACTCACCTCTTTCCTCCTATTCTGTTATATTCCATATAGTTACCCCATTATAGGCTCGGGTAACATCCCAATCTTTCACCTATATTTATCCCTACATTACGTACATAAAGGGCTGCTAGGACTGACCCTTTACCTAGTTACAGTACTGCTTACAGAACGTGGGGTTTTCCCTGAACAATAGCCTCATGAGGATCCTTGGATTCCTGGAAACTCAGCAGGACTACTATCTCCTGCATAATAACTATGTACAAGGTTCATTCCTGACGTCATCCTAAGTCCGACACTGGCACAGCAAGGTAGAACCCCTGGGGATACCAACATCACATCTTGCTGAGATAGTCAGAGGAGATCACGACTTCCATGCCAACATACTGACGCGAGACGCTGAGGTTCCTGCCTGCAAATACTCCAGCTTGCAGTGGTCTAACATCCCTTGCGGGGTGTCAAGCTCGGGACCAAGACGGGGTCCCACAGTCTCTCACTTCAGGTAATGGGGTTGACTTTATCCTAGAGGGATTCTTGACTTAACACCTACACACATGCTAGGTACACTTAGGTACATCTAGTTAGGGAAGCATCGTTGGAGTACGCATTTCTTTGTCATGTATTTTATATACTTGCCTGTATTCATGGTTGTAGCAAGATGGTAGAAACCTACCATCCTTTTACCTTCTTAGTACTTCTAATCATTTATATCTGTTTCTGTCTAGTGGTTGTCTCAGCACACCTATTTTACACTAGAATGACGAATGTTCAATAAATACTTATTGGAAAACGTCCATATCGTTTATTCTGTGTATCTCTCTGAGACAAAGTGAGCACGAGTGACTGAGTGAAAAGTATTGCACTGTTTCCACGGTTCTGAGGGATCACGGTTGTCATGTTCGATAGTTGCCAAGAACTATTCTCTCCTTGGTAAGAGGAGTTTTTAGTGGCACTGTGAGCTAGCTGGTATAAAGGCCAACATACCCGGTGGGGGTGTCTAGAATCAGTCCGGACACCAAGCCCGCAGTGTATGTTGTATAAACGCGCAGATCCTGTATAGGTTTTATAGGAACTATACGACATGGCGCCGCCAGCGTTGGTTTGGTACTTATTTAACGGTCAAATCTGAGTAGTTCAGTCGTGCTATTCTCAAAGACCCCCACTCACATTTCCCCAGAGACGTCTGGAGTGGGAGGGAACAAAATCCGCCGCAGCTGAGTTGGCAAAAATCCTTTGTATTGGCTGTTGGCTAATCAAGCTTGAAGGACACATTGTTCCTATTGTGCATAACACCTTATCTCAGTTCCCTTGAAGAACTCTTCTTACTAAATACAATGACTGAGCAGGGAGACACTGTGCGTGAACTGCATATAACAGTCCAGGAAGAAGAAGATGCAGATGCAATACATCTTTCAGAAAATGTTAGAAATGCCATCACGTTAAAACTAGCATCATATGGTTTAACAGCTAGGGGTGGGCCAGTAGCCTTCGTGATTGAGGCACACAAATCATATTGAACAGAGGTATTCTATTCATGGGTTAGATTCCCACAGGCAGATGCACGAACAAAAACATTTTATTACTATGTCGAAGATGACATACCGAACGAATATTGTCTGTATGAAGACATTGAAGTTCCTCTCACTTACCAGGAGCACGAATACTGGTTTAAAGGCGCCCTCCCCCATACAAGAAATAAAGTAAGACTCGGTCCGCAAGGAAGAGATGGAGCAACATGGCCGGTACTAGCGGCCTACACACCACACCCTGACATTGAAACAATGCCAGCAGGAGACTTGCTTACACTTCACTAATAAGACTTTACAGAAACATGACACAGTTCGTGATGAGAACACTCACACTCCAGCCAACCACGAATATACCAACCAGTCCGATTCAAACCTAGACAACCAAAATTACACCACAAACGTTACACGCGGGGATGGGTAAAATGCCCACTAAATGTGAACAAATGCCATTTTGGATAGCTCAACAAATAACACAGTTGGAGGCAGTATTTCCACACACTGGTCCACATGAAAACCATAGAATGCTAACAATTTGCTTGCCAATGGGGATAGCTCCCCCGATAGAGAATTGTACTTCTTGGGGTACAGTCTTCGCTGCAATATATACCAGAACTCATGGTATCCCATCGTTAGCACTAATACCAGACGTATTGAGACAAATACAGAACAAGTATGGAGCAGAACCTGCTCTGAACTTAGGGATGAAGTTATTAAATAACTTTGCCCAGGTATCAGCTATAATATTAGCAAACATTAAAGGGGAAGCAGCATCAGTGGCAATATGCCAACGACTGAGAGATTTCACTCCTTCACAACCGGAGACAGAATTACCTAAAATGATTGAAACTGCTTAGGCAGAATTAAGTACAGATAGTCTGGGAGCTAGACCAGTAAAACCTCAACTAATGGGAGGTCCAGAAAAGAACAGGCAAAGCAAACACCAGTTTCTTCAAAGAAGAAATGGGATAATAAACCTCAAAAGAATAGATCTCAATCCAGAGGTAGGTCTCCTCAGCAGGAGCCCTCCGAAAGGAAGTATAACCTTAGAAATAGAGATAACATAAGAAAACCTGACAGGTATCAGGACACTGATACACGTTCCTCTTGTTCCTTTCAGGGTTCACCAAAAATTACGAGAGGGAAGGACGGTCAGAACACAGACAAGAAGAGCGTACAAAGTCCAGAGACGCGCAACGCACTTCAGACTACGCTTCCATAAAAGAAAAGCCCAAAGCAAAACCTCAATTCAAAAAGAAGAAAGTAGCAGGTCTCAAAGTTAGACATGCCCAGAATTCCGAGGACTCAAGTACTGAACGGGGAATGGGCTCTGACGATGCTAGACAGCGCAGCAGAAGTAACAATAGCTCGCCAGAACCTGATGGAATTTCTGGTGACAGCAGCGTTGAGTGAACATATCACGGTGGAAACACCTGATACTAGGGTAAGTGTCCCACATAGGTTACATGAAATAATACTCCAAATGGAAGGGGACAAGCCCAGAAAAATTAAAGGTCTCTTTTGGGAAAACCTGTGTTTTGGCTACAACATTCTTTTAGCTGAAAGAGATTGGCCGCCTACTATTGTTATGGATTGCCCAAAGGGACAAATGGTAATTATGCCAGCTTTTTCCGACCTCGTTCCCCAATACTTAAAACACACATACGCGCGGGAGTGGGCGGTAGCCCTTGCTCCTGCACTATATCGCAACCATGTTGGGTGGGATGAAGAGTCAGCTTACCACGTGATACCACTAAAATCTACTCCAACTCCACAGAGAAAGTATCCAATAAAACAGGAAGCGAAAAAACATGTCAGGGAGATCTTAGATCAACTTGAATACCAAGGTGTGATAGAAACATGCACCTCTTCAATGAATAATCCTTTGTTTCCCGTAATGAAACCCAATAATTCATATCGTCTAGTTTTAGATTACAGACATCTGAACTCATGCACAAAAACATTCGCAGTACAGAACTCACACAGTGCCGCATTAATGAATAACATTGTGCGGAAAAAATACAAAACACTAGATATCTCAAATGGATTTTTCTGCCAAAATATAGCGCCTGAGAGCAGATATTTGACAGCATTCTCAGTGCTGGGGTCCCAGCGGCAATTTTGTCGACTCCCCCAGGGGTATAAGAACAGCCCGGGGTTGTTTTCCGCCAGGGTAACTGAGTCACTTCAGAATCTGGATGAGGAGGCATTGTCCTATGTAGATGATATTTATCTGACGGATGATGACCTGGAGGAACACTTGATCAGGGTGAGCACCATAATTTTGGGATTTGCCTCTGAGGGCTACAAGTTTAACTTAAAAAAATCAAAAATAGCCTTCCTCAATGTTCTGTTTTTGGGATATGAGCTTTCAAGTGAAGGGAAAAGCCTGGCATCCAACTTTTTAGAAAAGTGTGCGCTGCTCCAGCCTCCAAAATCATTGAAAATTTTAAAATCCATACTGGGGTTCCTGAATTTTGGTAGAACATACATTTTGGATTACGCAGAAAGGGTTAAACCTTTCTACGACCTCATAAGACCTTTTTCAGTTAGGCAATGGACACAGGAACACACAGATATTCTTTGTTCCCTACAAGCTGACAAGATAGCGTCCAAACACTTACAGGCGCGCGTAAACGTCCGCAATCTAGTAATCCGTATAGTGGCGGGTCAATCTGGGTACATCTACTTAACATACAATGAAGGTGAAACAGTACCAATAGCATACAAATCACACTTGTACACAAACGCTGAGATGCATTTTGCATCTACAGAAAAAATTCTGACAGCCTTACAGACTGCTGTAGTGAGAGAGAGAGAGCACTGGCTCAGGGGAAACGAATAATTGTCGTGACTCCGGTACCGGCCTTAGAGGCTGTGACAAAGGCAAGCATTCCAAATGCTAAAGCCTTGCGTCCGAGATGGATACAATGGGCTCATTCTCTCACTGCATCAGATGTGGAATACAGATACGACCCAAGTCTAAAAACACAAGCATTCCTGCAATACAAACAAGAATATCCTCTCCCGAATGAAATAATGCCTCTAGATCAGTATGAATACATAATTTACACTGACGGATCTGCTCAGCCGGCCATTGGAAGTAAACAACAATACAGCGCCGCATGTGCGATTTTAAAAGGTTGTATGCGAGATGGTAAGTTCCATCCAAGCTGTACAAAAACTCAGTCTCTAGGAGACTGCAGGGCTCAGCTAGCCGAACTAAAAGCTCTTTTACTGGCACTGATTAATACGGATCGAGAATTCCCCACACTAATTGTGTGCGATTCCTTTTACTGTGTCCAGTCATACAATGAATATCTTCACTATTGGGGACAAAATGGGTTCAAGGACTCAAAAGGTGGCACAATTAAGCATAAAATGCTATGGGAACAGTTAGCTGAATTGAAAAACAAACTACCAAGAGCTCACGTGATGCACACGCTGAGTCATCAATGTGATGGCGTTCACGTTGAAGGGAATTCATTGACTGATGAAGCCGCGATGGGGGCAGTACGAACTGCGTCCGTGGCTGCAATCACTCGTTCAAAAACGAGAATAGATGGACAGATAATGGTAGCCCTCATTGCATCACGCAAAGGCAATAAGGCACTGCCGAAAGGTTTTCCCCTCAAGTACTCCTACAAATTAGATGCAAACAACGTTCCATTTGCTCAGATTCCAGGAGTGGGGGATAGAGTAATACCAAACATGGATCGCAGGTTAGGCTTAATTTTAGCTGCACACAAGGGTCTTGGTTCTGCACACGCAGGAGTTACGGCAACACTTTCTTTACTGAAACAACGCTATTGGTGGCCAGGGTTAACAAAGCAGACCAAAGACTATGGGGCCAATTCCGATTCAGGCCGGAAATCTCTCCGACCGAGCCGGACCCGGAGAGATTTCCGACCGAATCGGACTCTGGCAGTCCGACCGAACGAGTATGATGCGCACGCATGCAATCGGACTCGAGTCGGTCGGACTCCCATTGAGTCAATGGGAGCCGGAAGTACAACGCGTACGCGGCCTCCCATTGACCCAATGGGTGCGAGGCGAACAAGGGTGCCCCCTACAGCGGGTACACCTCGAAGTGACTCGCGGCGTACATGCACAGGTAGGGGGACCCATGGGTCCCCCCTGTGTGCGACTCGCGCGGCTACACGTACAGGGAGGTCCGACACGGACCCCCCAAAGTGCGGCTCCGACTGCTCTTTCGAGCCGGACAGCGCGAGTCGGTCGGACTGCTCGCGGCGCGCATCGTACTCGGCCGGACGCACGTACGAATCGGTCGGGAAAGAGGGCTCCGAATCGGATCCGGTTAAGCCGAATCCGATTCGGTGCCCTACCGGCCGAGATCGGAATCGACCCCTATGTCTTAAAGTGCGACATCTGTCAACAGATGAAGGGCTCAACCATAACTCGTCAATCACAGACACCATTATTAATATCAGACAGACCGCTCGTGTGTGTCTATTTGGGCCACTGCGGCCCCTTACAACTGATGGGGCTTACAAGTACATAATGGTTGCAGTGGATTTCTGCTCGAGATTCCTATGGGTATGGCCTCCGCGCTCGGCTGACGCTCGAACTGTTATCAAAGATTTGCGAGTCTTTATAGGGATATACGCAGTTGGCACATTACATTCTGACCGTGGCCCAGCGTTTAGCTCTAGGGCTTACAAGGAAGCCATGGGAAGTTTGGGTGTAGCATTGCGGTACTCCTCTCTGTACCATCCCGAGGGAAATTCGGTTGTGGAGAGGAAAAACCGGGACTTAAAGCAATAATTAACAGCTAGGGTATTAGGCGCGGGTGGTAGTTGGGTCAATCACTTATATGGGGTACAGGGGGCCTTGAACAACATGCCAAGAAGCTCTCTAGGGGGTGTCACTCCTTATGAGGTCCTATTTGGGACGAGAATGTGGGTACCTGATCTTAATTGTGAAGGCACAGTGGCGGATGAAAAACCTTTTGACATCAATAAACGTTTGGCTGTTTTTACAGGATCTGAATGAATCCAGCGCACTACAGAGCAATGTTCAAGTAAAAAGGTCCGCTACTGGGGAAGTCAAGTCAGTCACGGCAAGACCTGTCTGGATTCCTAAAGTCGGGAATCTGGTCAGAGAAAAGATAACAGACAAAAAATAATTTGGACCATCATACAGAAAGCCTGTACCTGTCCTGGCAGTTGAAGGACCAAGAACTGCACTTCTGCTGCCTCTTGCCGGAAAAAAAGAGAAAAGATTCGTCTCCATTGATCTGATAAAACCACACTATGTGGCCTAAACTGAATAGTAGGCCTCGTGGGCTCCTGGGTAGCCGACGCCCTCCTCTCGCTACCATACAGGAAGTTCAGACGGAAAGGCTCATCCTGTTTGAAGAGCTACCTATACGGAATGATGGACTATGCAACAATGCCATGGAACTGGTTCCTCTCGAAACAGAGATTCAAAATCAAAATGAAAGACAAATTTCAATTCTACCGAACAGTGATGTCTACATAAACATGCCTCAACAAGAGCCATCTACAAGTTCAACAAAACCTGCTGAGCTACCAAAAATAGTTCAAACTGCATCTGGCTATTTCATCGACTTTGATACCTTTTCATTGGATCCAAGTGAACCTGAAACAAGGGCAGCCCCAAAAACTCATCAACAACAAGACAAAGACTTCTTCACCTTTCTTAAAAAGACTTACCTGGTGTCACCTTGGATAGAACTTTGGATAATCACCGGGATACTTATCTTTCTTTTCTGGATCAGCTTAGTAACTGTCTTTTGCTTACTTATTAATGGAACTTATCTTCGCCAAAGCTCTGCGGCTTCAAAAGTGAACTTGATCCTGAAACCTCATGTTTCATCACGTCGTGAACAAAGAGACTTGTCATCAGTGAACATTACAGCAGTTCCTATACCTGATGGTATAGTATGGGACAAGGTTAATTATGATATATTTGTCCCGACCGAACTTTTAAAAATGCCACATTTATTTAAAATTTCCTTAAATGATATCATTACCTCCAGTACATTTTCCGATGATTGGGACTTTGAAACTGTAAACAATATGTTGTCTGATTTAGAACAATCTGCCGCATTTTCTAGCAATGAAATGTTGTAAGACACCTCAGATTTTAGCACTATGTATTGTTATCAACATTATGGTCATCATTTTCTGCACAAATCCAATAACTCTAGGAATGTTTTCACATATCATCAATGGCAACATTGCCCTACACCACCTAAAAGTAGTTCGAAAACGTTTGCACAGAAATTTTCTATATTTTTCAGGGTTTAATGTTTCAGACCCGAACTTCTATTACTGTAAGGTTACACCGACATCGGCACAAAAATATGCTAACGAACACCAAACCGATTTACTTTGCTTCCTTTATTACCCAACTGTCTGAACAGGGTTTCGACTTATGGAAAGACACTATAGACTTAAAATCAGTCTGGGGTTCTAGGGATTTGCAAGTCCAGGGAACAGAAGCACTATTTAGAGCATGCCTTATTCCTCAGCAGATGATATTTCTAAATGAAACTGTGCAACAGACTTCCTGTCTTGGTATAGCCAAGAACAAGGACTTGAATACACCTCTGATTCCAACACCATCACATACCGAGGAAAATATTACATCAGAAGAAGGGGCTACAATAGATGACATTTTACAATACAAGAGATCAGACCCCAATTGGAAGGGATGGTTGGTTTGGCCCACAGACACTAACAGATGTCAGGAAAGATTCAGGGGTACCACCGAAGGGTTCAGTATCCATAGGCCAGACCCACGCTATGTGCAAAGAGAACATCCGGGGTGGTGACACCATACAGTGTTGGGAAGTTATGCCTCGATTGGCTAAAGACCTCAACACTACCACAGGTGAAACAACACTTATCCTTACTTACAGAGAATGTGGACCTATGGGATTTTTTATTAGGTCCCAGATAGCCACGTCCGAAACGTTTCTTAAATGCTGTCTATAATGAAATTTGGAAAATCTCCCAACAAGAAGCAGCGGAGAGACTACGGGAAATAGCTAGGATTAACTTAGAAAAGGCGTTAGCTGTAGTTGACAATGGTATGACTACGTTAACATCCAGGATTTTTTCACTGGGCAACGTTGTATCTTCTGCTATTGATGTACTAGAACAAGACTTGTCCATACTACAGCACGGGCAATCACAATTACGTTCTATTATGTTATTAAGCTGGACGCTGCAATCATTGCGCGCAGGTTATGTGGCTTGGTGTTTTATCAACAGTACGTCCCTGTTCTGCATACAATCTAACGGAAAAACAGATGAAAATGGCACAGAGGGGAGCAAAATATACAATGCTGCGTATTGAAAAACTGGACAGATTACCTTTTACTGTGGCAGAATCACCGTCCACAGAGTGGTTAATCCATGGCCATATAACTTTACCGGTCACAACTTTCCAGTTTCAGTATTGCCTAGAACAACAACAGGCGGGCAGATATGAAGAGATGGGTAAGGAGTTCATCAAGGAATCTTGGGAATTACCGTATAGATTTCGATGCAGGAGTGGGGGATCTAGAAGTGTTTCTAAGCTGTACAAACTGTGAGAACGCTTTAAGTGGATCTCTCCTATGCCAGGATATCATGCTGCACGGGGCCTGCAATGGTTCAGTAGCTAACCTATCCTGTCACTTGAGGGGTACCCTGGCAGCCGTGATTACCCCAGTTTTCAGGCTACTTTCAAATGGGAGTTACTTGATGCTGAGCGATCAAGGTTGTTGTGGGATGCTTCCGGACATCGCATATCTAGTCACCGTGAGCTCCAGGGTTACTTGCTGTATGCAAGTATTGTTTCCACCGACACACACAGTCAGGGAGGCACCGCTATGGCCTTCGTTGAATGTTTCCTTTATACGGTTTGATACTCTGAGCGGAATGAAAGCCATGCTTTTACAGAAAACCGTGCCCTTAACCTCCGACCAGGAGACTTTTGATCTCCAAATAGCAAGGTCCTGGGCAGAGATACAGGCACTCATGCGTACGACCTGCCCCTTCCATTTCGCAGAAATGGTAAATCGTATCTTTAACATGTCTGATACGACGAGTATAGGACACCTATTTAAGACCATAGGTTCAGGACTATTAAGCACCTTTCAGACGGTCCTCGAGTTATACCAAACTTTATACACTCCGTATTCGGAAGCATTTTTGGAGGACTTCCGCTGATCCTGTTTCTAATAGCAGGTATCCTGATTGTACTTTTTCTGCTATGCAATGGACGTCCCAGTCACCAAGGAGATGGAAAAAGCACTCCTGGAGCGCAAATACCGTGATCGCATGGTACAACATCTGGGCAAACCTCGCCTATGGGAACTAAGTGCACCTTGGTTCCTGTCATTTAGACCAGTCTGGAAAGACTGCATCTTACCTGTTCTCCGATGCCTGTTCTGCGGAGAAGAATGCGTGTTGTATCTCTGTCTGACATTTCCATCAGTTGTGCAACCGGACGTTGATGCATTGCTGGACCCGATAACGGCCCATGTTCTGCAGTGTCCCCAGCTTATTCCTATGTTGATGGCAGCATTCTTAGAGCCACCACAGGACGTCTCTGCTCCTGTTGGAATGAACACCGGCTCCTCCACTAACACCCAGGCTTTGGATGGCGCACAGGCTGCCCCAGCATCGGCTGCAGCCAGTACGGAAGATCATCTGTGCTCAATTGACGTAATCTGCGAGGTGTTACAGGGATCGTCGTCTGCGAAGGCAGGCAGCAGCAATGTTGCGTCTACCAGCCAGGACACAAACATTTGGCTCGTCGTGGGCTGGGAAAAATTTGGCCTTTTTTATGCCAACTCAAAATTGGAACTCCAAAACAATTTACACTTTTCATGACCTGCATGGCTTTCCGATGCTTGTTGTTGTTCGAACTATATATACAGACACATTAGAGCTATTTTAAATTTTTTTTTGCAGAACTATGGTTTTTACTACATATATTTGCGTACTAGTACCTAGACGGGTAGTACGTTAGAATTTGATTATGTCGTCCAGTCGGATGAGGAGTGGGTGTTATATTCCATATAGGTACCCCAATATGGGCTCGGGTAACATCCCAAACTTTCACCTATATTTATCCCTACATTACATGCATAACGGGCTGCTAGGACTGACCCTTTTACCTAGTTACAGTACTGCTTACAGAACGTGGGGTTTTCCCTGAACAATAGCCTCATACATTATGCATGAGGATCCTTGGATTCTTGGAAACTCAGCAGGACTACCATCTCCTGCATAATAACTATGTACAAGGTTCATTCCCAAAGTCATCCTAAGTCCGACACTGGCACAGCAAGGTAGAACCCCTGGGGATACCTTTGGGTATATAAACATAGTCAGAGGAGATCACGACTTCCATGCCAACATACTGACGCGAGACGCTGAGGTTCCTGCCTGCAGATACTCCAGCTCGCAGTGGTCTAACATCCCTTGCGGGGTGTCCAGCTCGAGACCAAGACGGGGTCCCACAGTCTCTCACTGGGGTTGACTTTATCCTAGAGGGATTCTTGGCTTAACACCTACACACATGCTAGGTACACTTAGGTACATCTAGTTTGGGTAGCATCGTAGGAGTACGCATTTCATAGTCATGTATTTTATATACTTGCTGATTTCATGGTTATAGCAAGATGGTAGAAACCTACCATCCTTTTACCTTCTTAGTACTTCTAATCATTTATATCAGTTTCTGTCTAGTGGTTGTCTCAGCACACTTATTTTACACTAGAATGACGAATGTTCAATAAATACTTATTGGAAAATGTCCATATAGTTTATTCTGTGTATCTCTCTGAGACAAATTGAGCACGAGTGACTGAGCGAAAAGTATTGCACTGTTTCCACGGTTCTGAGGGATCAGGGTTGTCATGTTCGATAGTTGCCAAGAACTATTCTCTCCTTGGTAAGAGGAGTGTTTAGTGGCACTGTGAGCTAGCTGGTATACAGGCCAACATACCCGGTGGGGGTGTCTAGAATCAGTCCGGACACCAAGCCCGAAGTGTATGTTGTCTAAACGCGCAGATCCTGTATAGGTTTTATAGGAACTACACGACAATTCTTTTCGTAATGCCCCAGTGGAACTTGAATCTGGTCTTAACTTACCTTATGTGTGCTCCTTTCGAGCCACTACATAATTGTCCTCTCAGACTCTTGACTTTAAAGACTGCTTTTCTGGTTGCCATCACCTCCGCTCGCAGGGTGAGTGAGCTTCAGGCTCTATCTTCTAAACCTCCTTTCCTTGCTGTCCATCCGGACAAGGTTGTCCTTCGAACTAGACCTTCTTTTCTTCCCAAAGTGGTTACCTCTTTCCACATAGGACAGTCCTTCACTTTGCCCACCTTCTTTCCGCCCCCGCATCCTTCCAAGGAGGAGGAGAGACTTGACCATGTGGATCCAAAACGTGCGTTATCATTTTATCTGGATCGCACAAAACAATTCCGGGTGGACGATCAACTCTTTGTTGGCTATGTGGGCGCCAAGAAAGGTCGGGCTGTGCAAAAACAGACCATCTCTCGATGGGTCGTCCTTTGCATTAAGATCTGTTACTCCTTGGCGAAATTGGAGCCTCCGGTAGGACTACGCCCCCATTCCACCAGGGCGACGGCAGCCACTACTGCTTTGGGACGTGGAGTCCCCCTCAGTGATATCTGCCAGGCAGCCACATGGGCATCACTGCACATGTTCACTAAACATTACTGCCTGGACAGCCAAGTCCGGAGAGACGGCTTCTTTGGCCGTTCAGTTCTCCAGGACTTTCTGGTGTGAACTTAGTTAGTTATTGCTGGGGTATCTATTCTAAGGTAAGGAATCTATAACTAATAGTCTCTTTCAGATGAACAAGTTACTTCCCTTCGGTAACAATATATCTGTAAGAGACATATATTAGTTATAGATTCCTTACCGCCCCACCCATCCTCCCTGTTCTGCGAACTGATTTATAGAGTAAGGGACTCCCTTTCAGGGCCCTAGTTTTGTGCACCAGTGGTCAGTGTCTTGCATGCCTCTGCGCTTCTGGCGTGGAATGTTGTGTAAAAGAACTGACGTCAGCGCGTAGGGGTGGCGTCTAAGTAGATACCACGATGTCATCCCAGCGATCACGACGTCGACGACGAATGCGGAGTCGACTGACGCCACCTACCGACGCGCAGGGGTACTGCTGAGAAAAAATTATCTGGATCCAGTCTGACGCCTGGGGGTAATTCTAAGGTAAGGAATCTATAATTAATATGTCTCTTACAGATATATTGTTACCGTAGGTAAGTAACTTGTTCTTCACTGTCTTGTTTACAAGTTGTTTGAAGCTATTGTGCGTCCCTGAGATCTCCCAAAGTTCTGCAAGGCCTAGACGATTTATCGAAGCTGTCAGATAGGACATGGCTGCACATTCCTTCTTTAGGTGTATTTCATTCCATAAGGAAGCATTCAGTGTTCCAGGGTCAGCCCTTTTAATTCTGTGTCAGCACTTGACATAGGCACCTTTGCAAGCGATTTTCTTGGATCTGCAGACCAAATTCCAAACTAATTTGGGCGAGCAAGGCATATTTAGGTAGATTAGTTATCATTGTTACTAATCTTGAGACTATGCTGTCCAAGATGCCCGCATCTCTTCCCCTCAGGCACTCACTCCCATAAGTAATAATTGGGATAAGCTTTGCTTGTAGAACCTGGAGCAGTGACGTGAGGCTTGGGCCGGCAGTTTTATGTTTGATGGTTTTTAAAGCTACCGTGATTGAGTTGCCTCTTCTCTTGATGACTTCTTTTTGTGTTTTGAACATGCCTTTTTTATCTATTATCACCCCCAGGTACTTGTATTCCTCGACTACTTCTATTGTTTTGCTGGCCAAATGCCAACGGTGACTTGATGTGATCTTTTTTGGGTTTAGCCGCGTTACCTTGGATTTATCTAGGTTGATGCTTAGACCATTGTTAGCAGACAAGCTGTTGGTTGCGTCTAGCAGATGTTGAAGTCCGAGAGGGGTTCGGCTTATCAGACCAAGATCATCTGCATACAGTAATTTGGAGACTAAAAGCCCTCCGATCCTTGGGGCATGTGATTTGCATTTGTCCAATTCCGTCGATAAATCAGCCATATACAGATTGAACAGCGCCGGGGCTAGCACACACCCCTGTTTCAACCCCTTTGTGGTTAATATTTTTCTGGACAGGGAGTTGCCGTCTCCTAGCTTCACTTGAACCCACATATCAGTGTGTAAAAGTATCAGCTGGTTTAAGAGAGCAGATGGTATTTTCCTTTTATTGATTTTGGCCCAAAGTTTATTCCTGTCTATGTTGTTAAAAGCAGATGGGTAGTCGATAAAGCACATAAAAAGTGGGAGTTTTGCTGCTTTGACAGCGTCTATTAGTAGAGACAGGGCGGGTATGTTCGTTGTAGTTCCCATGCCCTTGCAGAAGCCTATCTGGTTGATGGGGATAATTGATTTTTCGGTTGCCCAATCTGTAAGATCATCCAGGAGAAGGCCGGCGTAGTATTTGGCCTTATTATCAATTAATGCTACCAGCCTGTAGCCATTTGCTTTGTTCTCATCACTGCTCTTGTATATTGGGGATATGAAGGATCCCCTCCAGGAATCTGGTATTTCTCCTCCCGAGATCTGTTCAAACAGCTGTAGTAGGATTGGAGGAATCCTGTTAGGGCCTGGCACCCTCCTGCTTGCCTTTAGCAATCCTGTTCTTGATCTGGTTGGCTGAAAATGAGAGAGACCCAGTTACTGATGGATTGGCTTGACCGGGCCATGTTACTCCGGGAGTATAGCTGGGACTAGGCTTCCCAATCCTAAAACCTTCCTGTTCGGAGTTGAAATGTATCATAAGGTGAGTTGCCCAGGCTTCTTCCGTTAGGTGTGAGTTGACTCTTTGGATGTTTGGATTATCTAAGCTGTTTATTGTGCGCCAGAATCTTGCGCTGTTGTTAGTCTTTGAGTCGTACAGTAGCTTAGCCCACAGCTTATCATCCAATTCCCTTTTAGCTTGCCAGATTACCATTTTCTTGTTAGCTTTTAATTGCGTTGGCTCCTTCTGAATGGTGGAATCTGGTTCCGTTCGTCGGAGCCTACGTAATGCTTTGTTTATTGCTTTCTTCAGTTCCCGTAAGTTAGGGTTCTTGGAGATGGAGAGGTGATTATGTTGGTTGTGTGGTGATTGTGGGGGAATTCATTTTTGAAGAGTTTTCCTAGATGTTGAGTGGGGCCCGTCCCTTGCTGTGTGCGTTTATCCTAATTTTTTAGTAAAACGTTCCCAGCGTGTTATCACATTTGTGTCTGCCTCCTCCAGGTTGTCCCTAAGTGCCTTTGCTGAAACCTGCAGTTTTTCTTGTTGGTTGGTTTTACATTTTATCCTCCTGAAGTTCACTGTGTATATGGAATCTGTATCCTCCACAGGCTGGGCTAGTATCAAGCTAAATATGTTCATAGTAATTTACTGTGGTAGATGGTCACTTTAGTCTTGTGTCCCTATCTGAAAGCCTGCAATCTTGCTGATAAGTGCTAGGGTTACAAAGGTGTAATCTATTAGCGTACTGGCAGCAGCATTGTGAAATGTTGCCGCCGGGGGTTGGTCTCCCGGAAAACGCCCATTGAATGCCACAAAGCTCCAGTGTTCCATATCCCTTATGAAGTTCCTTGCTAGTCTTGATTGACTCATCCATTTGCTCTCTTCCTGGCAGGGGATGTTCCAGGCCATAAATTGTTCCTCCAGGAGTTCATCCCTTCTTCAAGGCCCTAATCGATGCATGTTAAAGTCACCTGTCAGCAGAAAGTTAGACGTTGATTCTTCTGAGAGCAATCTTGTTATTTCGGATTCCACGAGTTTGACTCCTTTAACTTTGTCGCGCGGGTGTAAGTATGTGTTTAGCACTATTATTTGTTGTTTTTGGTTGCCATCACTTATATCCACTCTGAGAGCTTTTATTGCATTTTTAGAGGTTGTGATAGGATCTACATCCTTGGTTGCTGATATGCTCTTAATTGACAAGTAGATTGTTAGTCCGCCCTTCAGGTGTCCGAATTTGGCACCTTTTACTGCTGGTAAATGATGTGTTTTGAAGCCAAGTAAATGAAAAGATTCGTCTAGCCATGTCTCTTGTAATAGAATGAGGTCGAAGCCTTGGAAGTAAACCAGAAACTCGCTATCTGTTGTTTTGTTTCCTAATCTGTTTATGTTCCAGGAGCAGAGTCGTAGCTGGTGGTTGCCTACTGGAAGTTGTTTTGTTCTGAGTCAAGTGCTCTTGCCATGTTGGTTTAATGTCCTGGATAGCCAGGTCCAGTCTTCCAGTCTGGTCGCTAGGCTCCGATCTTTTGAATCTATCAGCGGTGCATCCATGCTGCATGCCCCTTTAAGCATGGATTGAGTCTGCTTACCCAGTGATGAAATACATAGGGTTGCTTGTTCGTGTCTGATTGGTAGCAAGGGATCTGTGTAGCCCGGCTTTTGATACAGCTGTATTTTAATTCCCCAGGCCTTTAATTGGACCTCTTCTTCTAGAATTTTCCTCGCTGTTTCGTCTGAGTCCAAGTTGCCTTTGTTACGACTTGAGAGTTCTTTGAAGATTGTCGTGGGAGCCTATTTCCACCAAGCTACTGATTGATTGAAGTAATCATAGCATATTCCCTCTATTGAGGATGTCCCCACGGCCACTGGACTTGTATTCAGGGATGAGCAGAATAGTACGGCTTTTAAATTGTGGCTGGTTGCTGATTGGGGATTTAGCCTGGGTGGCCTGTCCCTCTTGGGAGTGAGAATTTGGAGAGTCAGCTTGGACTACATAGTCTTCCATAACGGTGGGAATTATTTTCATTGTAGAGATTGGGTATGCATGCCTATTGTTAGTTGAAGTGACTGGGATGCTGCTGCTTGCAGTCTTAGTGTTGTCATCTGATGCTTTAAGGGTGGATTCGGGCAGATCGCCTTCAACCCCTTTCTGCTCAGATTCCATGCCCCCTGTGGTCGATGTGACTGATTGGCTCAATTTGTGGTCCACTTTTGGAGACAGTAGTACGGATATTTCACTGTGGGCTGAACTTTTTGTGCTGGGCCTTGCACTGCCTGTTTGCAAATAGTCCGTTATGTCCTTCTTCCTCTTTCTTCCCTTCCTCCTCTTTTTCCGGCTATGTTTTAGGTCCCCTTTTCCTACATCGTTCGTGGACTCTGAGTCTATTTCGTGTTTTATTGGTCGTGCTTCCTCGAATTGCAGCGGGCTATCTGTGTGCTCTGGGTCTCTTATATGTTTGTTTGCCTTATAGTGTTCATTATATCCTAATCCCCCTTCAGCGCTGGCTTTCTCACTTATATGGTCCTCTGTCATATTAACTGTGCTTATCATTCTGGAGTTTGAGTGACAAGGTGCCCATATTTCATTGGGGGGATCCTTCAAGGGTCCTTTCCCTCGACCCTTATTGGTCATCACCTCTGTACTGCCAGTTTATCCCTCTGTGGGGCCATTTTCTTGGTCCTCTTGGGCCGGTGTACTTGCTGTATTCGTTACTTTCTTGATGTCTCCTAAATGGTCCCCCATTACAACATTTTTTCCTTTTTCCGCTGTTCTTAATTCTCTTGATATTCGGTCAGTCACTCTCTGCCCCTTATTGTGTGTACTTACGGGGCTTTTCCTGCTTTGAAGAATTGAACGATTGAGGGTGCTGCGCGAAGGTGTTGCACAACTTCCCACCTGTCACGAGAGCCACACACCTGGAGCAAACGGCCGGTCACCGCTGACTAGTTGGTACACACTTTTTCTGGGATGTGGCAGCCGAAGCCCCAATCACCTTTGCTGTTGAGAACTGGCAGTCATGGTAGTCTCTACTTTTCAGCCTGCCTTCTATGTTCCCCTGCCTTTTTGCATCTGGTGGTCTTGTCCCGGTGGCCCGGTAGTCTCAGTGCCGTGGTTTAATGTAATTTTGTCCTGCTGCACGCTTTAGGAAATGCAAGAGGAGCTTGTTACCTGGACAGATGTGAGGCCGGCTGGGCCAGGCCCCTTACGGTTCACCACCACCTCCTCTGTGGCCCTTGTTCGCCACCCCAGAGAAGAAGAGGACCGCTGGAGGTGGCAAATCCGGTGGATCCGGCAAATCTACACCAGATCTCGGGGTGTGGTCCTCCGTCAGGTCAGGTAGGTCAGGCACGGATGAGGCACAGACGAGTGGGGCACAACCGGATGGACCACAGGCTGCACTCGGTCCTAGCCGTGCCGCCTCTGCAGCTCACCCGGGCTCACGCTCTGCGAGGGCCGAGTACAGCTCTCGCACTCGCAGTGCTCGAGGTGCTTGGCCAGCTCAACAAGGGTGCCTTGGAGCCTTCGGTCTTAGCCGCCTTAGGAACGGTGAGGCGGTGCGACGGTGCAGGCAAAACACTGAAAGAAGGCAAGGCCTGGATGGGGCAGTCTGTCCAGTGCTCGCCCCCTGGGGTCCTGTCCTGTCTCCTTAGTGGTGGTTCAGCGCGGCCGAGACCGGGAGTGGGGCTATAGGCGAGAGTGAGCCGTCGGCTCCAGCTGCTCCGCAACGCTACCAGCTACCAGCAACGCTGCCGGCGCACATTGACTCGGCCTACTCGGAGCACAGAACAGACTCTCCCAATCACTCGTCGGATCAGCCAGATATAAGTACCACCCCTGACTTGCTGGCTTCAGTTCCTTTCTTTCCACATCTTCCGATACAGATCCGGTGCTTCGCTCCCATAATTAGTCTGCCTGTCTACGATTCTTAAAACCAAATCCAGTGTGCTAGGCAGGTGCGGCTCCTCTGCTAAAGGCGGAAGAGCGCTGTCCCACTGCCTTTCAGCATGGCAAGAAAGGAAAAATAAAATGATAATAATGCAATATTACTATCATTTTATTTTTCTGTGCTCAGGCAGTTTTGTGGGGCAGGGCTAGCCTGGGCAGCAGGGGGGTGGAGTGGTGGCACCCTCCTAAGTGCGCATGAATGTTAGGGCCGGCCAAACTTTCATGCCCACGTTGCATGTTCTCCACCCAGGATGCATTACAGCCTGGGTGGAGAACATTCCCAGGCTCCCATTCCCCATCTGAGCGCCAACCACGGCGCTCAGACCAATCACGACGCTGTATTGCAGCGTTATGATTGGCTTAGGGGAGCCTGGGTGCTTTCTGTTCTAACAGAAGCCAGTAAGAGGACGAGAGGACGGAAGGAAGGTAAGTGATTTTTGTTATTTATTTTTTTGACACCCCTCTCCCCCTTACCTCCTCCCCCTTACCTCCTCCCCCTTACCTCCTCCCCACCCCCCTCCCCGCCCCACTACTGGTTCGAGGGAGGAGCCGCGACTGGTGCTAGGGAACAATGCCCCCTCCTAAAACGATAGATTATAAACAAATCCCCTGACTGTAGCAAACAGATTTTGGTCACAGACCTGAAAGAGGTGTCTCTGGTGTTTGGGTAGGGACACCACTCAGTCAAGTGAAAAATGTGATCTCATGCACCTGAGAGTGATCCAGGAATGAGAAGTAAAGTGTAAGTCCTGCTCGCGGTTATGGGTGTGGAGTCATTCTTGCTCCTTGGACCGTTACCACAAGAAGTCAATATTGCAGTGGAAGTCCTCCAGCAAGTCTGTCGAAGTCCAAAACCCAAAATATAAAAAGGGGAGTGGGACTTGACTCTATCCCACTAGTCTGTTTCCAGGGAGAGAGTTTGAGGCAGTCACATTGTCAGTCTATTCCTCTAGGTATCACAGAGCTAATTCCTCAACTGATTCCGGTGCGCCCTAAGTTTCGAGGTCTGTCGGCCATGCTGAACCAGATTAAGGCTTTCAAAGAGGTCATGCTGCAGATTATTGGCTTTGCTGCCCCCAAAGAACCACACGGGCCTCCTTTCAGGTTCTTGCTGTCCGGTTCTTCCCAGTGCTAGCTGGTCTTTCTCCGGTGCTGTCTGATCCGTTAGGACCTCTTCCAGGTCCCATATTGACTCCAGTACATATTTGTACTCTGGCTGCAGGACCTGCGCCAGGACATTCCTCGTTGACACCGGTACCTACGCCACCAGTGATAGAAGAGCATCCAGTGCATATTCCGATGCCTAACCCCCGAATCAACGTCAGCCTGACCTCAACCAATGTTGTGCTATGAAGTTATTAAAGCACAACTGCTGTCATACAGCCTGACTCTGTACCAATGTCTCTACCAGGGCTGATGCACCAGCAAAGGCTCTATTATATTTTTTGCTCTGACTCTGAGCAAAACACACCACCAGTTAGATGATGATGTGGGGCGGAGGATGGTGATTTCCCCACTCGTTACCACAATTACATATTTTACTTGGATTTACAAGAGGCCAGTGGGCTTGATAACCTCCCCTATACAAGGTTGTACTACCACTTGGACCACCAATGGAAGAGAGTGCATCATTTAAAGTAGTGTTCTGATGGGCAGCTGAGGTCCTGGAATTGCAGCTGCCTACAGTCAAAACCAAGACTAATGTCCTTATGGACATTTTGCAGCCTCGACCAGCCACATCTGAGCCCATGACTCCCTTTAACAAGACCCTCACTGATACCTTGATATCAGCAAAACCCTTGTTATTGCCCACTGGTGAATAGGCAGATGGCCAGGTTTCACTGGCCTTTGCCCAACTAGCCTGATTTTCTCAATAAACACCCTACTATGATGGTTCAGGCTTCAATCAGCAAGGTGAACCCTAATTCATTCCCTGGGACTTGTCTGGATAAGGAGTCCAATAGGATTGAGATGTAAACAAATGTTCTCCTAGGCTAGCCTGTCATTGAGATTAGTCACAGTGGTCTGTTTGTTGGGTTGCTACATGCATGCCGCCTGGGGCATGGCCAGTGAGAACTTGCCAGCAGTACCGGAAAAATTCAGGGCGTCTCTGGCTCAAATACTTCATGATGGTCAGGATGCAGCCAAATATGTGATTCCTCCTGGCCTAGATGCTACTGATTGCCTGAGAAGGGCGGTTGGATCCAGTGTTGTGGATACATTCCATTGGACTTTCTGAAGACGACAAGCTCTCTCATGGATATGCCCTTTGCTAGCTCACATCTTTTTGGTGAAAAACTGATTCTGTCCTGGAGCATAGAAAAGCCAGAGCGTGTTGCCTGGGTCTTTTGGCCCCTGCCAAGTTGTTTCCATATCAGTTGAGAAAATTCAGACGCTACTCCAGGGTGCTGACATATAGACAGCAACAGTCTCCCCAAGCACAGCAGTCCTTTCGAGGCCAGGGGTATAGGTCTGGCAGGTACCGCACCGGTCAGCAGGGGCACGAGTCCTACCAGTTCCCTTCTCCTGCAGCAATAGCCATTAAGGTGCTTTAGTTTGCATTTAGCGGTGCACACCTATCACATGGAGGGCAGGATTCAGCATTTCCTCCTAGGATGGCGATCCATCATGTCCGACAAATTGTTCAGCATGGCTAAGCTCAACCATTTTTTTTTAAGCTCCGTCCATTCCACCCTTTACGCCCCCCACCCCCACATCCGACTCGCTTTCAGAGGAGCACCTATCCATTCTGTTACAACAGAGTGTTGCTTTTTAGAGGTGATATTGAGAGGGTTCCAGGCTCTGAAAGAGGCGAGGGTTGTTACTTTCGCTATTTCCTTGCGCCGAAAAAGGCCCGTATTTGACCTGCGACCTCTGAATGCCTTCCTGCGGAACGACAAATTGAAAATACTCACTAACGCAGATGGGTTAGGGGCCGCTGTTCCTTAGAAGAAAAAACAGAACACAACCCGGATTGAACAGGCAAGAAGTGGTGATGAGGGAAGTAAACTTTAGTTGAGAAAAAGGGATATGTTCCAGAATTTTAGTAAATAAATACAGAAAAAGATAAATAAGACAGAAATTAGATCACCGCATCTGAGCTGGTAGGTCCATACCTATAATGAAAAAGGTAAAGCACCAACCAGCATGTCAATTGCTGTTGGTAAAAAAAAGCTGAATTGCTGAATGTATCACACTGCAGTTGTTTGGTATCTCATTGATGGTCAGCTAAGCTGGAATGATTTCAATACAAGTTTGAGGAGTGGGCTTTATTTTCCATAATAATATTTTTAATTATAAAAAGAAGAAAAACACAATAGTTACACTGGGAAGAATTTTCACAATCAAAAGTAATAATTAGCAAACAAGTAAGATGTACGTGTTAGCTATTCACCATTGGTTATTGGTAAGGGGTTAACTTATTTGGGGGCCACCATAGTGGTTGAGCAAAGATCTTCCAATGTTGTAGGTCGCTATCTAGCTTATAATACCTCATTACAATTTAGTACATCCTCTGTTATAGACCATTCAACTAGGTCTTTCAGTGATTCTTGCTCATTCGGAGCGTTTACACTTATCCATCTGAACATTAACCATGCTTAGCCAAAGTGAGGTACAAACTACCCGCTCTTTTTCATCTAATATTAGACTGATATTGGTTCTTTACCAAGTTTCATCTTAGTCTTCCAATGTGTTTCAAATCTGTATAATACAGTATTACAGAATTCAGCAATTTTAAATCATTCCCAAATTAGGTGAACAAATCTGCCAGTTTATCGCTTTTCTTGTGATTCATCATAAGTAAGTTCGGGGTGTAAAGTATGATCAGTGTGGTACATAGAATGTAGAACTGACTGAGTTTAAACCTGGCATTCTTGTAGACCTATTATACTTTCACAAGCCTTTGCCCAGCAATTTTCTGTAATCTGATTCTGGCAATTCTTCTCCCACTTATGTTTTATTGATTTAAAGAACTAATCTCTTATCCTTCTCAGCCAATTTAAATAGTTTTGAAATTACGCTAGTCCTCCTATCTGAGGCTAGTAACGTATTGAAGGTCTCTGCTGCCACTGTCATCTCGGGGAATGTTTTCCAAGATTCCCTAGCAGCTTTTTGAGATGCACACATTGGAAAAACTGTCCCATCTTTTCCTATGCGGTCTGTGCTTCAGTGAACACGAGAAACTGCCATTTTGAAATACGTCCCTTGTGTGTGCGCGTCCACCACATTTCCCTGGCACAAAACACAATTCTTTTGACGCTTGCTTCAATTCCTAGAGTACTCCCAGTCGGGCTTCCTTCACTTATCGTGTCTGCACTTCAACCACCCAGACTAGTTGCGTCAATTCCGCTGATGCTAATTATATCAGGTATGACATATATTGTGACATTTATATTCCCTGAATAGAGATTCACTCAGTTGTCTGCCCCATTTTATTCTGTCTAGTAGCATCTTATCTAGGCTTGTACCATATCAGAACTAGTAGGTTACAAATTGTTATTGAGCTGCCAAATAGCTTTCCATATTAGGCATTTATAGTCCATCCTAATCCTGATGAAGCAGTAAGACTTTGAGGCTCACCCTCCGTCTTTTTGTCCCCAGACGTTTGTTCATTTCTTTGAGTGTGACTTTTGGGTATATATCCTTGCAACCGTAGAATATGTACAGCCATCTGGGCAATACCACTATTTCATCCAGTGCCAATCGTCCCATCCGTGACAGTGGTAATTGCACCTAAAACTGTTCGTGGTTTCAAAGCTTGTATCACCTCACCTCTATTTAGAATTCATCTGCGTTCCTCAGAGTTACATATTATTACCCCAGCTAGCTAAAGCTCTGTCTCTTCCATCGTATGGGGAGTTCTGGCAACAAAAAAATCGGCTGACTGCCTAAGCAGCCCAGTGGAAAAAGTAAATATTTGTGCAAATTTATCGGAAGCTATACAACAGTGTGACATTAGTTTTCACTCTCTAGTGGCTACTATATAGGAGCTTTATTCACTGAACAGAATTTGTCCCACAATTCGTGGATTCAAGTACCTGAAACAAGTATATCCAACTGATCGTGTCTAATGATACACTACACACTTTCCCCCTCCTTCGGGTATTTCTCCCATTACATGAAACAGCCTCCTATGAGTAACGCAGTGTTCCTGGCTGGCATGAACTCATTCTTATAAGGGTGCATAAAGGAGTTTGAATTTATAACTTGTAGGCGATGTCTGGCCACACCCTTCCTTAAGATCTTATTATCTACGTTCAGCATGGAAAGGGATGTTTATGATCTATATTCCATCGAGTCCAATTTGGGGTTAGACATCATCACTGTGCAGGCTTCTTATTGAATCCACGTCCAGAGTCAGAATCTTCCGACTCTGTAAGGCGTTTGTCTACCAGGATTTCTCCAGCATGGCTATACAATTTAGCTGTTGAGCTCTCTCCGCAGGGGTCGTGCACTGCTTAAATATAGCTATAACTGTGAGTATCTCCTCTTTATTTATAGCCCTTCCAAACTCTATCTTTGCTCCACAGTCATTCAAGGAAGTACGCTTGTTTCCAGCCAGACAACAGTCGATAATGCTGGGAGCGGTAATGGCTGTGTGTAGCTCTTTCAGATAGTTGCAAAACATATCATTTATACCTATGTGCACATAAAAATATGTTTCGATAGCCATCACTGATAGCAGCAATGGTAGTTTGGGAGGTTTCGCGTTTCAGCAATGATAACACATGTCCACATTGATCCACCTCATGTTGAAACAGTTGTATAAATGTATCCAAAAATAATTGCGAAGTGTCTTTTCTCCTGAGCACATCTACAGGCCTATCTAACCCGTTATCTAATATGCAGTGAAAGTCCCCAGCTCTTATAAGCTGTTTGTGTTTGGGCACAGATATCAGCAAGTGTTGACTAAAAGGGGATGTCACTAGTGATGGGGGAATGCACACTGGGAATGACCGCTACCACACCATCCAACAAAAGGCATCTACCTGCGATGTTGTATAGTGGAGTGTCTGGTGCATCCCATGTTCTTACCCCTCAAGAGTACTAGCCGTAAAAGAAACTCCCCCCTCTAACGTTTAGTGATTTTAGCACTCTTCTATAGTGAAATGTCTCTTGTAGTGCAATATATATGCTGAGTGTTAGTCTTGTGTGCCCTGTACATATTGTCCTTCTGACCTCCAGCGGTGTCACCATGTTTGACACTCCTCTTCCCTATGTCATGGCAAATTATGTCCTCGTATGTACCTTGGGATTGTATTCATATTTCTCTGTGATAATACCAAACCGTACTCCTTCCCACTCCCTTATAGCTAAAGGTTTTTTAATAAACCAAATTTTATTGATTTTTATAAAGAAAGTGAAGTAAAGCCTTCTCTGGAGCTGCCCCTAGGATTTGGAACTCTCTTCCACCGGAAGTACGCACAATCTCTTCAACGATTACTTTCAAACTGGAAGCCAAAAGATTCCTAATGAACACATTTTTACCTTAAATGTAGACAATGATCACGTGCTCGTCCTCATTTTGACTGCAACCATTGTTCACTCTTTTGTTGTTATGCTTCCTCACCGCATTGTAGAAGCCTGTCTTATCTTTGCTTAGCGTATTACTCCCCGTGATTCATTGGTCCGATGTGTGCGAGTACTATGTCTGTTTATCCCTACCTAAGACCGATACTGGAATTAGGCCCTTCTTCTCCGCAGGTTATAGCTTCTCTCAAAGCCTGCTTCATACCTAGTTATTGTACTACTATCCGTGTCTCTTTTGTCTGTGAAATACTCAGTTAGGTGGTTAGAAGGAAGGCGATAACCTCCGGGTGTGCTTCCATATTTGTTGTCATTATTTGGATGTTGACTTCCTTTCCGTCCTTCGTAAAGCGCTCTGATATCCCTCGGGATCTTGTTCGCGCTATATAAAACTTTATAAATAAATAAAGCAAAAACCAGGAAGTGCAAATAAGCCACTGCAAGTATATGCTGACAATCACATGTGCAGTTAACATATTGTGCCTTGTAACCCATAACACAACCACCATTTCCCCAGATCTTTTTGTGTTTGAGGGCATCCACTTGCAGCATAGATTGGCTCCTCTAGTTCGCAAATCAGTTCATAGCTGCGCACCACGCCGGCACCGTAGGCGGGATCGCTGAATTCCACAGTCAAGCTGTGTCCCTTTTGGCGACCAGTGTCCCCAGACCCACAAGCAGGTGGTCACTCCTGTTGCACCCCAGATCCTCCATCAAACCAAGGAGAGCAATGCGAGGACATAAGTCAATAGGTTTATTCAGTACTCGGGCCAATGCTTGGAAGACGATAGACCAGTATCTTCCAGTCACCGAGCAAGACCAGGTCACATGGATGAAGTTGGCTGCTTCTGCATTACACCTAGAGCATGTGGACGATTGGCATCAGCATGCCCTCCAAAGCTTCAACATTGTCAGATATGTGGTATGTAAGAAATTCAACTGTATCAGGCGGAACCTAGCTGATATCACCAATGCTCTGGGTGCCATGAGGGCTTCCCTCCATTCACTATCCTCCAAGGGACCAATCCATGATACCCAGCGGGCCCTCCAAGGGGTGAGTAAGTGAGTTGAGTTACTGATGAGGGGGTGGTAAACACAAGAAATACCACCCTGTCCCAGGGGACCCATTAGCAATTAGACCTCCAAGGGGTTGACTTCAGGAGTCTCCAAGATTGACTCTAGGTGAGAGGCCAGAGCATGGCCCTTAAAGCAAACGTTTAAGTACAACTGCATTTATTTGCTGTCACTCATCTCCCACCCAACCTAACAAACAAAAACAATTTGAGAAAAAAAACTGTTAAGTTATCTGCAATAGCAAAGAACGTAACACATTAGAACCCAAAATTAGCTTCTGTTTTTTTTAGGTTCTCTCCTCGACCCAGCAACCGCCCGACATCTGCATATTGTCTCCCTTTGCAATGACATTCTTACTGAGGACTAGTAGTTTTGTGCATTGTGAAAGCAAGGCATAGTTTTCTACTAGGAAGTACATGCATTTGTTTACTGGAAATCAACTAGGAATAATGAACTCACTGGGAATGGGAAATTGTCTGCAAATTGGGAAAACTAGCTTTTGTTTTGCCTAGAAGAAAATAGCAAGTGTGTGAAACTGCATGTTCTGACTGGAAACGGGGACTAATGTACTTCCTGGGACTAGCCATTGACCATTTTCTTGGACTTAGTAATGATATTTGCTATCTTGGGATGACAATGATGTATATTAGATAGAAGGGAGGGAAAATAGCTGCTGCTTATCAGGAGGATCAGGTAAAATATAACACTTCTCTTACCAGTTCCCCAATTTAAGATTGTTTGAAAGGTGATCAGGAGAAGTGTTGCTAGGAATGATGCTTGCTTCCAGCTCATCCCATGACAACATGCACCCACCAGTCCTCTTCATTTCAACTGGCTGGAAAGAAAATCAGAAGGGATGATTTGATCGGGTGTCAAACCGATGCCAATCACCCCTTCCTTCTGCTCCCTACTACCTCAATCACAAACCTAGGGACTTGGAAGCAGAACCAGAAGTAAAAGTACTGGGACGGCTCTGAGACCTCTCACTTCTTGCAGTTTCTTTGTGCCCCGCCCTCACTCACGCCCTTACTGGGCTCCAAGTAGAGTAATAGGAACTAGGGTTCTAGGACTTCTCTCCTAGATTATCCCTTATGTGACTGATATTGACAGTTATGTCAGCCCTTCGAGAGAAAAAAATTCTGGAGGAAGTGAAAGAGTACCCATCTGGTAAACCTGCACTCATCCTTGAATAGGTGTCTTGAGTCACCTGAGCTACTCCCATTCTAGTTTGTTTTTATTCGTTTGTGCTGCTGTTATGGGCCTCTTTTTGATTCTTTGTAGTTTTTCAGTCTGTGCTTGCTCGTTATGTGTTGTGCTGCAAGTTCTGCAATGCTACATTTATAGTGGTTTTTTCTTGTTTGTCCAACCTTTGATTCCAGTTTCGGGAGTATTTTATGGGGACCCTACCAAGGTCTAACTCTTTTTTCTGTTAACAGGCACATATTCTTTAGCAGCATGCAGACCTTCATTGCCAGCTCCTTTTGGGCAGGTTTCACATGGGAAAGCATCGGTTCACAATAACCTGCTATGCATAGATTAGAAAATCTCAAAGAATTGTCTTGTCACACCAAACAGTGACTCCGGATTTTCTCATGCTTGTAAATGGGAAAAGAGACTAGAAGTACTAAAGTCATGGGGTAAAATTTAAAAAGGGAATTTGTCACAATTTAATTTAAATATTAACTTGATTTCTTCTGAATTATGGAATTCTTGTAGACGCAAGTCATTTTTTAAAGCTATAGGAATTTAGGTCACAAATGCCACCTATTTTCCTATAACTTTATAAAATATTAAACAGTACTCCGCCACCGTATGCACTACTCTGATCATGCTGCTGTGATCTATGTATTGGAAACAGAATGCTCGAAGCACGTGTGGTTGTAGATACACATGCTGTGCATAATCCTGTCATCTAGGGCCTGATTACGATGGTAGTGAGACCACCACTGACAGCCTGTCGGTGGCGGTCTCACTGCCATCGTTCACATGTTTTTGCCCGCCATATTATAATGGTGGGCGGAATGATGGTGGTCGGAAAGCCCGACCGCCACACATTCGGTGGGCTCCTTGAGCCCACCAGCACAGTGGAGCGCCTCGTATTCCCTACAATGGTGGTGGTGCCTAGTATACACCGCGGTAGGGATTACGATGTCCCTTTCCGCCTGCATGTTCATGGCGGTTAACCCGCCAGGAACAGGCAGGCGGAAAGGGACTTTGGGGACCTGTAGCAGACCCCCCTTCTTTCCTGGCCCTAAGCTATGGGCACAGGGGGGCACCCATGGTGCCTCCTTACATATCCCTGCACCATGTGGCAGGCACCACATGGTGCCTGCCACGTAGTGCAGGGATATGTAGTGTCCCTTTTTTGCATTGCGGCGGGTGCTGCAGCCAGCAGCACCCACCCTGCCCCCTCACACAAGCTGCCGCAGCAGGAGGACAAATAAAATGCTAATAACATTACGTTATTATCATTTAAATTTTTTCCTTTCTTTTGCTGCATCAAGGCAGTGGGGTGACGCTCCTTGCCTTAGCGGAGGAGCCGCCACTTGCCAGATAGCGTTAATACCTCTGACATGAACTTAGCAACGTCTCTGTCAAAGGCACCGAAGGATCGGCAGCAAAAAAATACGTTTGATTAGGTATTTAGCATGTACTGTTGGAGGTAATGTAGAAATTAGTATTGGCTAGGCCTTACTAGCAGAGGCTAAGCAATGTATGCAGATCCTTAAACTAAAATACTGTTTACTAGTAGTCTGTCCACAGCCATGCTAAATTCAGAGAGGCACACAGCAAGGCTGCCAGTTATCCCCCAATAATGTATGATTGGTACATGAAAACCTTCATTATGAAGTTGGAGGTAGCTATCACTCAAGCAGCGGGCATTTCCCTCCAAGTAAACATTGGTGTACATATGCCAATTATGTTGCATTGTGTACTATAGAATTAGAGGAGGCAAAACACTTAACTGAAAGAAAAGCTGCAGAATGTATATCGGTGGCAGGACATTAAACTGATTAAGGCAAAATCACAGATTTTACTACTGTGGAGGGGAAGTAATAAAATCGCCTGAGAGTAGTAAGGAAAGCAACGAACATGCGGGCAACTTTAAAAACTACATGTTAATATTTATTAAAAGAAACCTTTGGGAAAATGTGCTGTTTCAGTGCAAATATGAAATATCCTTTCTGTATCTCTTGGCAGTAGAATTAATA